>OX578148.1:56503049-57703049 GCA_951213105.1 Amaurobius ferox | reverse complement strand
CTGAAACTACTCACAATTTCCACGCCGAAGAGTCTTAGTATGATTGCGCGCATTCATGACGAACAAGAAAGGAGTTCCAATGCTTTTGAATATGAAATGCAAATCCGCGGTAAATGTACAACAGCACGGGAAAGTAACAATACGACAAGGTTTACTGAAACTGGCGGGAAAGTTCCGAGAAGCTGAATTACAGAATTGGTGCGATATCAATTTGGAATAAAATATTTTAGAACAAGTTTTAGAATCGAAACAAAAATGGAATTCGCCGACTATTAAAGTTAGACGGAAATAATTAATTAACAAGGGTATGCATTTCATTACAGGACTAGCCGTTCTCAAGGTATTTCAGTTTATTCGCATTTTCGAAACACCACCTTGGAAAATAGGTCTAGTTAACAAATGGAAACGAAAATTGAATTAAAATGCAAATTCAGTGTCATTTAGAATAATTATGACTATTATTTCGTGTAATTAATGTCAATTTAATGAATTATTATAGAAATAAGGAGAACATGAATATGAGTCTGCAAGGAAAGTCATGTGCTGCCCACATCAGACTTTTGCTTTCCCTGCAATACATAGTAATGTATAAGGGAAGTATTGGAAATGTTTAGAAGATCGCAAATCGAGTTTTCGACAGATGCACGTTTTGGGACTTCTGAAACACGAAAAAACTATTTTTGGAGTGACGTCCGTATGTGTCTGTATGTCTCTGTGTGTGTGTGTGTCTGTTTGTGTAATGTATGTACCCACTCTAACTCAAAAACTAATATTTCAAATTTCATAATATTTTACAGGTAAGTCTCTTATGTATGATCTTGGTGCTGATTACATTTTGATACGATTCGGGATAAAAGAAAAACGCCTTTTCTGCGAAATGGCCCGTAAAATTTTCAAGTATCTACGCTATCTAAAAAACTAATTAACCAAATTTCCCAAAATTTGGTTGATAAGTCATTTCTAAAATACCCTAGTATATATTGATTAGATTCTGATCCAATTCGAAAAAGAAGAACCTGGCCGGTTTTACCAAATGGTCTGCAAAATCTCCAAAATCTAAAATAAAAGACTTCGTATTTTCAAATGCATTAATTAAATGCTTGTTTTACGCTTAATGTTTGACGATAACAAAAATAAGACTAAGCGCATTACTCTAAGACTAGCCGTTCTTGAGTTAAGTAGGTTATATCGCATATTTATTACGACGGTTTTGAGAATATGTCAAGTTACCAAATGAAAACGAAAGTTGATATAAAAGTGCAAATTCAGTGTGATTTTAAATAATTATGCTTGTTATTTTATGCAATTAAATTCAATTTAATAAATTATTAAATAAATAAAGAAAAAATGAGTTTGAGTCTGCAGGAAAGTCATGTGCTGCCCACATCAGAATTTTACTTTCCCTGCAATAAATTGTAATGTATAGGGAAATTATTGGAATCATCGGGATATTTGTACAACAAAAAAAGAGAAATCTGCAAACAGTCAAAGCTCGATCACGTCATTTCTGTTGTAACCATGGAACAGGAGTCCTTTAGCGCTTAACAGCAAATTTTTAAAGGAAATTTGGTGACTTAAATAGACATATAAATGCATTTAGAAAGAGATAGACAGATGTGACTTTATTTTTTTTTAATTCAGGACAGAATGAATCTCAATGCACTCTTCGCAATTTGGGACAGAACAGCTTTTGAAAGTAAAATATAGATATATTGTGGTAGGATGACTGGACAGAGATTCTTTTTAATTTCGGACAGAATAAATCTCAATGCACTCTTCGCAATTTGGGACAGAACGGCTTTTGAAAGTAAAATAGATATATTGTGGTAGAAGGATTGGACAGAGATTCTTCTTAATTTCGGACAGAATGAATCTCAATGTACTCTTCGCAATTTGGGACAGAACAGCTTTTGAAAGTAAAATATAAATATGTTGTGGTAGAAGGACTGGACAGAGGTTCCTTTTAATTTCGGATAGACTTCGGTTCTCAATGGACTTCGGTTTTTTTTTTTTTTCGCAATTTGGGTGAAAATGGCTCTTAAACGTGAAATATAGATATATTTTGGACTATGATTGGACTGGACTGAGATTTTTTTCAAAATTTCGATCAGAATGGCTCTAGATGTTAAATAAAGTTTATTTTTCTGGCGTGTTAAATAAATATATTAATTTTATGGCGTGTTAAATACATATATTAAGTTTGTTGAGTTATTGGACTTTTTTTCTCAGAATTTAGGAGAGAATGGCTCTTAAGTATAAAATATACATATATTTTAATAGAAAGACTGGACTTTAATTTCGGACAAAACGACACTAAATGTTAAATAAAGATATATTTTTGTAAAGAGATTTGGTAGTATTTTTTTCCCAAAAGTAACGAAAAACTAGCTTTCAACATTAAATAAAGACCATTTTATGCCTTATTGTGTATCCCCCATGGGTGTACGGAGTACGAAAGAAGGAGGATTTATTGCCAGTGGTACGTAAAATGCATTACAAGTGTTCTAAGTACCAAGAATATTATTGTGTTTTTTCTGATATACCCATTAAATCCCAGTAGCATTACTGAATTAAGTTAATAATAAGCTTGTTTATGACACCGCAAGAATTTCAGTATTTCACTGCACAAATTGTAAGCCCCTGCATGCTAAATAATCTGATGTGGGCAGCACATGACTTTCCTTATATAATGCAATGAATTTACTACTTTTACAGTGAAGAAAATTGGCTATTCTTCGAGTAGATACTTATACATTTTTCCAAGATATTGAATTTTCTTCAATTGGTCGTCATTTCGTTGATTTAGCGTCATTTTTATCCATTTGGAGAGATTTTCGTTAATTTGGCAACATTTAAAAAAGTCGCATATTCCGCTAAATTCGTCGCCAAAATCGTGCCAAGATTTTTGGACGGAGAAATAGGTTATTTTTATAGCAAATAAATGACTATCGACGTTCAAATGCAAAAGTATTACTCAAAGTATCTTTACTCATGAATGGAACGAGTTAGAACCACGAGAATGATGTCACCAAATTTATCGCATTATATTACATATGAAAAGAGAACATAAACATTCTCAACAGTTAATATTATTTTTTAATTTCTGGGATATTTTAATAAATTTATTTGAAAAATGTGCAATATCTCGAGAACGGTTCATGCTAGAGTTATAAAGTTTATGTCAACCATTTTCTAAGGAAAAATTACATAAAAAAGGTCCATTTGCGTAATTTTATTAAAGATTTTGATTTTTGATGACATTTTCAAAATTTCACTGGAAAATTTAGGGGGGTTCTGAACATTCGATTGTGTCTGAAAACAATAAACTTCCAGTATTCACAGATTGCAATTTTTTAACCAAATTTCATTCGAATCGCTCCAGTCGTTCATTAGATATCGTCTCCACAGACTCATTGACACACACACACACACAGACATCACCTCGGGCGCGGTAGCCCATTGGTTTGCGCGCTGGAGTTGCACTCGGTTGGCCCGGGTTCGATTCCAGCCACTGCCATAACTGCCGCCGTGTTCATGCGGAGTACGATCACGTTAAACATGTGGGTCCGAAAGTCCTTCCGAGAGGTTGGTGGTAGGGGAAGGAGGGTACGGTCCCTGTGGATGCCTCCCCCACTGGGTTCCGGTCTAAATTGGGTGGCACTTCCCGATCGTCCAAGCAGTTACCTTACACCTTTCTGGTAGGTCGGACGGTCTGGGTTTCAACAACAACAGACATCACCTCAAAAATATTTGATTCATGATCAGGGATGCTTGAAACGTACTCTCCCGTCGAAAACTCGAATTCGAATTTTCGACCCGTTACAATACTTTCCTTATACATTATAAGGAAAGTAAAAACCGTAGAAATACAAAAGTGGTTTCAGAAACTGTACAATCAAACATCAACTGGAGATGAAACATAGTAGTATAAATAAAGAGGATCAAATTCACTCTGTAGAGAAAGTCATTATTTGTTCGCGCAAGATTGTTTAAATAGCCACTAATAAATCAAGTTTTCTACCTTAGAAGATTCAAGTCATCCCCCTGAAATTATAAAAGACAAATTTTTAGAATATGCCTTGAAAGTTTTGGAAGTCTAGTAATCATTTAAAATTAATTGGAATTATAATGATGGGATTATCTGTTTTTGTTGATAATGCTTCTTCCCTTCAGGCCCTTTGTTTTCAAACATAACGATGCAAATAACGTATAATTTACCCAGAATTTACTTACAGTCGTTGCGGAACAGTTTAATTATGTAGACGCTAAGTGATTAAAATATCACAACAAATAATTATTGAAAAAAAAATTCAATTCCTTAATTAGAGGATCTCATGCTTGAAAGAATGGGATTTAAACATGCTGCCCTTTCATATTTTCAGTTTCGAGAACATTAATTAAAATCGTCTGCACAAGTAGTTGACGTAATTGCTAATAAATGCAATTTTTTAAATAAAACCTTTTGCTGCGTTATTAGTTGTTAACTAGTTATTTTTATTTAATTTTCCAACAATACATAATACATGCAAAAGGAAAGTATTGTGTACAAGGCCTTATCAAGTCAAACTGGGGACCTGGGCTTAGTGTTAATAATTAGGGGGACCCCCATGCACACCCTGTATACCAACCGCATGCAAAACATCAACATATAACAAATTTGGAGGTTCAGATCATAGTTCCAAAAGCCATTTGTTACATGTAGAAAACTTCCAAACATTTTACTTTATAAATAACTAATATATTAAGAGTTTAGAGGACATATAATATTTAAAATTATTACACATATCTTATAATTTGAAATAAAAACTAATATTACCAGCTTTAAATTAAATAAAAACATTATTTCTGTTGACATTTTTGTTGACAATTTGATATAGGGTCCCCATTCATAATGTTCAATTTTCAATTAAAAATAACTCCCTCAATTTTAAAGATACAGATATGCGTTTTTTTAATGATCTTGTTGCATTAAAAATAGAAATTGTCTAATTGATCAAATTGGTTTAAAGGGGTCGTATAAAACTTTAAAAAGTTTAACTTTTTGAAAATTAATGGGAGGACTATTTCATAAACGTAGTCTTATTTCCTACCTTACTTTCAACATTTTTGCAATTTACATTGCCCAATTATCTCCAACAGGTAAAGAATTAAAGCGCGTTTCGATCATTTTGGTAGTTTTTAACCATTTATAGCAGATTTCCATGCCGCGCTTCAAATTACCACATGTCCAGGCAACGTGTTTTGTATTGGTCCATTGGATCTATTCCGATAGTTCTAATTAGGTGAGTTAACAGCAGTCTCATTCGAAGCTGCTTTCGAGATGACTATTTAATGATTGATCGTTGTTAAATATACAAAATCATTCATCATATAAAATATAATTTTAAAATATTATCGGTATACATAGAAAATATTTAATAATATAGTGGAGATTGAGTTAAATTATCCATTTTGGGCTTAATTAAAGACAGCTTAAGGGGCTGTAATTAAAATATTTATCCATAACCTGTGAATCTGTGAGTAAAAAAATCTGATGTGGGCAACGACTTTCCTTATATAATGCAATGAATTTACTACTTTTACAGTAAACAAAATAGGTTTTTCTTATAATAGATACGTATATTCTTTCCAAGTTATTGAATTTTCGACAATTAGTCGTCATTTTCATTGATTTAGCGTCATTTTAATCCATTTTAATCCACATTTCTAGCATCCCTGATCACGAATCAAATATTTTTGAAGTGATGTCTGCGTGTGTGTGTGTGAAAGTATGTGTGTGTGTGTGTGTGTCAGTGAGTCTGTGGAGACGATAACTGACGAACGAATGGACCGATTCGAATGAAATTTGGTACAAAATCAAAATCCGTAAACACTGGAAGCCTATTGTTTTTATACCCAATCGAATGTTCAGAACCCCCTAAATTTTCGAGTGAAATTTTGAAAAAATCAAAACCGCTAATAAAGTTACGCAAATAGACATTTCTCATGTAATTTTTCATTAGAAAACGATTGACATAAATTTTAGAACGCTAACATGAACCGTTCTCGAGATATTGCACATTTTTCAAAAAAATTATCAAAAAGTCATATAAAATAGAAAACATTTCCTATTGACAAACATGTTCACTTTTCATATGTAATACCATGCGATAAATTGGGTGACATCATTCTCGTGGATCTAGCTCGTTCCATTCATGAAAAAAGATAGTTTGAGTAATACTTTTGTATTTGAACACCAATAGTCTGCTGTAAGAATAACTTATTTCTTCGTCTATAACGCTTGGTTAGATTTTAGCGACAAATTTAGCGGAATGTCGCCAACTTGGCGACTTTTTGAAATGTTGCCAAATTAACGAAAATCTCGCCAAATGGATAAAAATGACGCTAAATCAATGAAAATGACGACTAATTGTTGAAAATTCAATATCTTGAATAGAATATTAGTATCTACTATAAGAAAAACCTATTTTTTTTACTGTAAAAGTAGTAAATTCATTACATTATATAAGGAAAGTCATGTGTTGCCCTCATCAGATTTTTTTTTATTAATTTTACTGTAACATATTTTATGCATCAACCGATAATTAAATATTTGCAATATTTTTATTAAAATGTATAAGTTAGAATAAATCTTGATTATGATGCAAAAATATCTAAAACTAAACACAAAATTTTAACTATATATACTTTTATAACTATATATACTACAAAATTTTAACTATATATTTTTTACTGTAAAAGTAGTAAATTCATTACATTATATAAGGAAAGTCATGTGTTTCCCTCATCAGATTTTTTTTTTATTAATTTTACTGTAACATATTTTATGCATCAACCGATAATTAAATATTTGCAATATTTTTATTAAAATGTATAAGTTAGAATAAATCTTGATTATGATGCAAAAATATCTAAAACTAAACACAAAATTTTAACTATATAAACTAAATTGAAATTAACCATAATTTTTGAATAAATAAAGAAGTAACAATATATCTATTATCTTTATATACTAATTGCCAAGTGTCCGTCTGTCTGTCTGTCTGTCTGTCTGTCACGCTTTTTTTAGGCACTTCCCGAATAGATAGAGACTTGCAATTTGGTACACGGCTCGGTCGTTCAATAAAAACCCCTGGAAAAATCGAATTTTCCGAAAACGTTCTATAGAAGGGGTGCCCCACACCAAAACGTTCGAAAAGTGAAATGATGGGAAAGCATGCTTTGCGATAAGATAGAGACTTCAAATTTGGTGTATGGATAAACCGTTTGAAAGGAAAAAAGTGTACAATTTCAGATTTTGAATATGTTCTACTTAAGGGGGTGCCGCACACCAAAATGTTCGATTTACCGGATAAATGAAAAACGGCTACTTTAAAATTTGATAGAGGCTTGAAATTTGGTATTTGGGCTAATCATTTGAAGAAAACACCTAAAACAAATATAGTTTTCTTAAATGTTCGTTTAGGGGGTGCTCCACACCAAAACGTTCGAAAAGTGAAATGATGGGAAAGTGTGCTTTCCGATAAGATAAAAACTTCAAATTTAGTGTATGGGTAAACCGTTTGAAGGGAAGAAAGTGCACAATTTCAGATTTTCAATATTTTCTACTTAAGGGGGTGCTGCACACCAAAATGTTCGATTTACCGAATAAATGAAAAACGACCACTTTAAAATTTGATCGAGGCTTGAAATTTGGTATATGGGCTAATCATTTGAAGAAAACACCTAAAACAAATATAGTTTTCTAAAATGTTCGTTTAGGGAGTGCTCCACACCAAAACGTTCGAAAAGTGAAATGATGGGAAAGTGTGCTTTGCGGTAAGATAGAGACTTCAAATTTGGTGTATGTGTAAACTGTTTGAAAGGAAGAAAGTGTACAATTTCAGATTTCCAATATTTTCTACTTAAGGGGGTGCCGCACACCAAAATGTTCGATTTACAGAATAAATCAGAAAACACTCCTTTAAAATTTGATAGAGGCTTGAAATTCGGTAGATGGGCAAATCATTTGATGGAAACACCCAAAACAAATATAGTTTTTCAAAAATGTTCGTTTAAGGGGGTGCTCCAGAGAAAAATGTTCGAAAAGTGAATTGATAAAAAACCATGCTGCGGAATGAGATAGAGATATCAAATTTGGTGTAAGGGTAGATAGTTTGAAAGGAAGAAAGTGTACAATTTCAGTTCACCAATATTTTCTACTTTGGGGGGGGGGGGCTCACACCAAAATGTTCGATTTTCGGAATAAAGGAGAAACGCCCCTTTTAAAACGTGATAGAAACTTGATATTTGGTATATGGGCGAATCATCTGATAGAAATCACAAAAAGTATAGAGTTTTTCAAAAATGTGTATTTAAGGGGGTGGGTACTCCACACAAAAACATTCGAAAGATAAAATGCTAGAAAAGCATGCTTCGCGATGAGATAGATACTTCAAATTTGGTGTACGGGTAAAATGTTGGAAAAGAAGAAAGTGTGCAATTTCAGTTTTCCAACATTTGTTATTGTAGGGGGGTGCCGCTCACTAAAATATTTGATTTGCCGAACAAATAAAAAACGCCTCCTTTACAATATGATAGAGGAATTTAGTATATGGGCTAACCATTGGACAAAAAAACCAAAGATGAATACAGTTTGACAAAAATGTTCTTTAACGGGGTGCTACACAGAAAACAGTCGAAAGGTGAAGTGATAGAAAAACATGCTTCTCTTCGCGATAGGATAAGGACTTCAAATTTGGCGTACGGGAAGATAGTTTGAAAGGAAGAAAGTATGAAATTTCTGATTTCCAATTTTTGTTACTTTTAAGGGGTTCCGCACACTAATATGTTCGATTTTCCGAATAAATGGGGTACACTTCCTTTTAAATGAGATAGAGGCTTGATATCTGGTATATGGGCCAATCATCTGATAAAAAAAAATCAAGACAAACAGAGTTTTTCAAAAATGTTCATTTATGGATGTGCTTCACAAAAAAAAGTTCCAAAGGAGAAATAATAATATGGGGGTGCCTCGGGATGAGATAGACTTTAATGTGTTGTACGGGTAGATAATTCGAAAGGAAGAAATTCCCAAATTTAGTTTACCAATATTTTCTTTCCTAGAGGGTACTGAACACCAAAATATTCTATTTGTCGAATGAATGTGAAACGCGAATTATTAAAAAATTTGCACTATTCAGGGGTTGCTTATTGCGAGACCGTTGATTTTCAACGGGTATTCGGCTAGTATATACTAATTGCCAAGTGTCCGTCTGTCCGTCTGTCTGTCACGCTTTTTTTAGGCACTTCCCGAATAGATAGAGACTTGCAATTTGGTACACGGCTCGGTCGTTCGATAAAACCCCCTGGAAAAATCGAATTTTTCGAAAACGTTCTATAGAGGGGGTGCCCCACACCAAAACGTTCGAAAAGTGAAATGACGGGAAATCATGCTTTGCGATGAGATAGAGACTTCAAATTTGGTATATGGGTAAATCACTCGAAAGGAAGAAAGTGTGCAATTTCAGATTTCCAATATTTTCTACTTAAGGGGGTGCCGCACACTAAAACGTTCGAAAAGTGAAATGATAGGAAAGAATACTCTGCGATGAGGTAGAGACTTCAAATTTGGTGTATGGGTAAATCGTTCGAAAGAAAGAAAGTGTGCAATTTCAGATTTCCAATATTTTCTACTTAAGGAGGTGCCGCACACTAAAACTTTCGAAAAGTGAAATGATAGGAAATCATGCTTTGCGATGAGATAGAGACTTCAAATTTGGTGTATTGGTAAATAGTTCGAAAAGAAGAAAGCCTGCAATTTCAGATTTCCAATATTTTCTACTTAAGGGGGTGCCGCACACCAAAAAATTCGATTTGCAGAATAAATGAGAAAACGATCCTTTAAAATTTGATAGAGGCTTGAAATTCGGTATATGGGCTAATCATTTGATGGAAACACCCAAGACAAATATAGTTTTTCAAAAATGTTCGTTTAAGGGGGTGCTCCAGAGAAAAATGTTCGAAAAGTGAATTGATAAAAAACCATGCTGCGGAATGAGATAGAGATATCAAATTTGGTGTAAGGGTAGATAGTTTGAAAGGAAGAAAGTGTACAATTTCAGTTTACCAATATTTTCTACTTTGGGGGGGGGCTGACACCAAAATGTTCGATTTTCGGAATAAAGGAGAAACGCCCCTTTTAAAACGTGATAGAAACTTGATATTTGGTATATGGGCGAATCATCTGATAGAAATCACAAAAAGTATAGAGTTTTTCAAAAATGTGTATTTAAGGGGGTGGGTACTCCACACAAAAACATTCGAAAGATAAAATGCTAGAAAAGCATGCTTCGCGATGAGATAGATACTTCAAATTTGGTGTACGGGTAAAATGTTGGAAAGGAAGAAAGTGTGCAATTTAAGTTTTCCAACATTTGTTATTGTAGGGGGGTGCCGCTCACTAAAATATTTGATTTGCCGAACAAATAAAAAACGCCTCCTTTATAATATGATAGAGGAATTTAGTATATGGGCTAACCATTGGACAAAAAAAACCAAAGATGAATACAGTTTGACAAAAATGTTCTTTAACGAGGTGCTACACAGAAAACGGTCGAAAGGTGAAGTGATAGAAAAACATGCTTCTCTTCGCGATAGGATAAGGACTTCAAATTTGGCGTACGGGAAGATAGTTTGAAAGGAAGAAAGTATGAAATTTCTGATTTCCAATTTTTGTTACTTTAAGGGGTTCCGCACACTAATATGTTCGATTTTCCGAATAAATGGGGTACACTTCCTTTTAAATGTGATAGAGGCTTGATATCTGGTATATGGGCCAATCATCTGATAAAAAAAAATCAAGACAAACAGAGTTTTTCAAAAATGTTTATTTATGGATGTGCTTCACAACAAAAAGTTCCAAAGGAGAAATAATAATATAGGGTTGCCTCGGGATGAGATAGACTTTAATGTGTTGTACGGGTAGATAATTCGAAAGGACGAAATTCGCAAATTTAGTTTACCAATATTTTTTTTTTTAGGGGGTGCCGCACAACAAAATATTCGATTTGCAGAATAAACGAGAAAACGATCCTTTAAAATTTGATAGAGGCTTGAAATTCGGTATATGGGCTAATCATTTGATGGAAACACCCAAGACAAATATAGTTTTTCAAAAATGTTCGTTTAAGGGGGTGCTCCAGAGTAAAACGTTCGAAAAGTGAATTGTTAAAAAACCATAATTCGGAATGAGATAAAGATATCAAATTTGGTGTAAGGGTAGATAGTGTGGAAGGAAGAAAGTGTATAATTTCAGTTTACCAAAATTTTCTACTTTAGGGGGTGTCGCACACTAAAATGTTCGATTTTCGGAATAAAGGAGAAACGCCCCTTTCAAAAGGTGATAGAGGCAAAAAGAATAGAGTTTTTCAAAAATGTATAGTTAAGGGGGTGTGTACTCCACACAAAAGCATCCGAAAGATGAAATGCTAGAAATGCATACTTCACGATGAGATAGAGACTTCAAATTTGGTGTACGGGTAAATAGTTGGAAAGAAGGAAAGTGTGCAATTTCAGTTTTCAAACTTTTGCTATTGTAGGGGATGCCGCTCACTAAAATTTTCGATTTGCCGAGCAAATGAAAAACGCCTTCTTTACAATGTGATAGAAGCTTGAAATTTAGTATATGGGCTAACTATTTGACAAAAACACCAAACATGAATACAGTTTGAAAAATGTTCATTAACGGGGTGCTACACAGAAAAACGTTCGAAAAGTGAAGTGATAGAAAAAAATGCTTCTCGATAGGATAGAGACTTCAAATTTGGTGTACGGGTAGATAGTTTGAAAGGAAGAAAGCGTGAAATTTCAGATTTCCAATATTTGCTACTTTAAGGGGTACTAATATATTATACTTACTAATATGTTCGATTTTCGGAATAAATGAGGCACCCTTCCTTTTAAATGTGACACAGGCTTGATATTAGGTATATGGGCCAATCATCTGATAAAAAAACACAAGACAAAGAGAGTTTTTCAAAAATGTTCATTTATGGGTGTGCTTCACAGAAAAAAGTTCCAAAGGAGAAATAATAATATAGGGGTGTCTCGGGATGAGATAGAATTTAATGTAGTGTACGTGTAAATAATTCGAAAGGAAGAAATGCGCAAATTTAGTTTCCCAATATTTTCTTCTTTAGGGGGCACACCAAAGAGCACACCATAGAGACTTCAAATTTAGTGTACGGCTAAAAAGTTGGAAAGGAAGAAAGTGTGCAATTTCAGTTTTCCAACATTTGTTATTGTAGGGGGTTCCGCTCACTAAAATGTCCGATTTACCAAACAAATGAAAAACGCCTCCCTTACAATGTGATAGAGACTTGAAATTTAGTATATGGGCTAACCATTTGCAAAAAAAACCAAAGATGAATACAGTTTGACAAAAATGTTCTTTAACGGGGTGCTACACAGAAAAGCGTTCGAAAGGTGAAGTGATAGAAAAACATGCTTCTCGATAGGATAGCGACTTCAAATTTTATGTACGGGTAGGTAGTTTGAAAGGAAGGTAGTGTGAAATTTTAGATTTCTAATATTTGCTACTTTAAGGGGTGCGCACACTAATATGTTCGATTTTCCTAATAAATGAGGCACCCTTCCTTTTAAATGTGATAGAGGCTTGATATTTGGTATTTGGGCCAATCATCTGATAAAAAACCCAAGACAAACAGAGTTTTTCAAAAATGTTCATTTATGGATGTGCTTCACAGAAAAAAGTTCCAAAGGAGAAATAATAATATAGGAGTGCCTCGGGATGAGATAGACTTTAATGTAGTGTAAGGGTAGATAATTCGAAAGGAAGAAATCCTCGAATTTAGTTTACCAATATTTTCTTCTTTAGAGGGTTCTGCACACCAAAATATTCGATTTGTCGAATAAATGTGAAACGCGAATTATTAAAAAATTTACATTATTCAGGGGTTGCTTATTGCGAGACCGTTGATTTTAGACGGGTATTCGGCTAGTTATTATATATACTAATTGCCAAGTGTCCGTCTGTCTATCTGTCCGTCTGTCTGTCTGTCTGTCTGTCACGCCTTTTTTAGGCACTTCCCGAATAGATAGAGACTTGCAATTTGGTACACGGCTCGGTCGTTCGATAAAACCTCCTGGAAAAATCGAATTTTTCGAAAACGTTCTATAGAGGGGGTGCCGAACACCAAAACGTTCGAAAAGTGAAATGACGGGAAAGCATGCTTTGCGATGAGATAGAGACTTCAAATTTGGTATATGGGTAAATCACTCGAAAGGAAGAAAGTGTGCAATTTCAGATTTCCAATATTTTATCCTTAAGAGGGGGTGCAGCACACCAAAACGTTCGAAACGTGATATGATAGGAGAGCATGCTTTGCGATGAGATAGAGACTTCAAATTTGGAGTATGGGTAAACCGTTTGAAACAAAGAAAGAGTGGAATTTCAGATTTCCAATATTTTCTACTTAAGGGGGTGCCGCACACCAAAACGTTCGAAAAGTGAAATGATAGAAAAGCATGCTTTGCGATGAGATAGAGACTTCAAATTCGGTGTATGGGTAAATCGTTCGAAAGGAAGAAAGCGTGCAATTTCAAATTTCCAATATTTTCTACTTAAGGGGGTGTCGCACACCAAAACGTTCGATTTACCGAATAAATGAAAAAATACGCCTTTAAAATTTGATAGAGGCTAAAAATTTGGTATATGGGCTAATAATTTGACGAAAACGCCCAAGACGAATACAGTTTTTCAAAAAAGTTCGTTTAAGGGGATGCTCCAGAGTAAAACGTTCGAAAAGTCAATTGATAAAAAAAAACCGTGCTTTGGAATGAGATAGAGATATCAGATTTGGTGTAAGGATAGATAGTTTGAAAGGACGAAAGTGTACAATTTCAGTTTACCAATATTTTCTACTTTAGGGGGTGCCGCACACCAAAATGTTCGATTTTCGGAATAAAGGAGTAACGCTCCTTTAAAAACGTGATAGAGGCTTTATATTTGGTATATGGCCGAAACATCTCATAGAAATCACAAAAAGAATAGAGTTTTTAAAAAATGTATAGTTAAAGGGGTGGGTACTCCACACAAAAGCATTCGAAAGATGAAATGCTAGAAAAGCATGCTTCACGATGAGATAGAGACTTCAAATTTGGTGTACGGGTAAAAAGTTGGAAAGGAAGAAAGTGTGCAATTTCAGTCTTCAAACATTTGCTAATGTAGGGGGTGCCGATGTCTCTCTATCTATTCGTTCGAAACGTTCGAAAAGAGAATTGATAAAAAACCATGCTTCGAAATGAGATAAAGATATCAAATTTGGTGTAAGGGTAGATAGTTTGAAAGGAAGAAAGTGTGAAATTTCAGATTTCCAATATTTGCTACTTTAAGGGATGCGCACACTAATATGTTCGATTTTCTGAATAAATGAGGCACGCTTCCTTTTAAATGTGATAGAGGCTTGATATTTGGTATATGGGCCAATCATCTGATAAAAAACACAATACAAACAGAGGAAGAAGTGCGAAAATTTAGTTTTCCAATATTTTCTCCTTTAGGGGGTTCTGCACACCAAAATATTCGATTTGTAGAATAAATGTGAAACGCGAATTATTATAAAATTTACATTATTCAGGGACTGCTTATTGCGAGACCGTTGATTTTCAACGGGTATTCGGCTAGTATATACTAATTGCCAAGTGTCCGTCTGTCTGTCCGTCTGTCTGTCTGTCTGTCTGTCACGCCTTTTTTAGGCACTTCCCGAATAGATAGAGACTTGCAATTTGGTACACGGCTCGGTCGTTCGATAAAACCCCCTGGAAAAATCGAATTTTTCGAAAACGTTCTATAGAGGGGGTGCCCCACACCAAAACGTTCGAAAAGTGAAATGACGGGAAAGCTTACTTTGCGATGAAATAGAGAATTCAAATTTTTTATATGGGTAAATCACTCGAAAGGAAGAAAGTGTGCAATTTCAGAATTCTAATATTTTCTCCTTAAGGGGGGGTGCAGCACACCAAAACGTTCGAAAAGTGATATGATAGGAGAGCATGCTTTGCGATGAGATAGAGACTTCAAATTTGGAGTATGTGTAAATCGTTTGAAACAAGGAAAGTGTGGTATTTCAGATTTCCAATATTTTCTACTTAAGGGGGTGCCGCACACTAAAATGTTCGAAAAGTGAAATGATAGGAAAGCATGCTTTGCGATGAGATAGAGACATCAAATTCGGTGTATGGGTAAATCGTCTGAAAGGAAGAAAGCGTGCAATTTCAGATTTCCAATATTTTCTACTTAAGGGGGTGTTGCACACCAAAACGTTCGATTTACCGAATAAATGAGAAAATACGCCTTTAAAATTTTATAGAGGCTTAAAATTTGGTATATGGGCTAATAATTTGACGAAAACGGCCAAGACGCATACAGTTTTTCAAAAATGTTCGTTTAAGGGGGTGCTCCAGAGTAAAACGTTCGAAAAGTCAATTGATAAAAAAAACCATGCTTTGGAATGAGATAGAGATATCAGATTTGGTGTAAGGATAGATAGTTTGAAAGGGCGAAATTGTACAATTTCAGTTTACCAATATTTTCTACTTTAGGGGGTGCCGCACACCAAAATGTTCGATTTTCGGAATAAAGGAGAAACGCTCCTTTATAAACGTGATAGAGGCTTTATATTTGGCATATGGGCGAAACATCTCATAGAAATCTAAAAAAGAATAGAGTTTTTAAATAATGTATAGTTAAAGGGGTGGGTACTCCACACAAAAGCATTCGAAAGATGAAATGCTAGAAAAGCATGCTTCACGATGAGATAGAGACTTCAAATTTGGTGTATGGGTAAAAAGTTGGAAAGGAAGAAAGTGTGCAATTTCTGTCTTCCAACATTTGCTATTGTAGGGGGTGCCGATGTCTCTCTATCTATTCGTTCGAAACGTTCGAAAAGAGAATTGATAAAAAACCATGCCTCGAAATGAGATAGAGATATCAAATTTGGTGTAAGGGTAGATAGTTTGAAAGGAAGAAAGTGTGAAATTTCAGATTTCCAATATTTGCTACTTTAAGGGGTGCTCACACTAATATGTTCGATTTTCTGAATAAATGAGGCACGCTTCCTTTTAAATGTCATAGAGGCTTGATATTTGGTATATGGGCCAATCATCTGATAAAAAACACAATACAAACAGAGGAAGAAGTGCGAAAATTTAGTTTTCCAATATTTTCTCCTTTAGGGGGTTCTGCACACCAAAATATTCGATTTGTCGAATAAATGAGAATCGCGAATTATTATAAAATTTACATTATTCAGGGATTGCTTATTGCGAGACCGTTGATTTTCAACGGGTATTCGGCTAGTATATACTAATTGCCAAGTGTCCGTCTGTCCGTCTGTCTGTCACGCCTTTTTCAGGCACTTCCCGAATAGATAGAGACTTGCAATTTGGTACACGGCTCGGTCGTTCGATAAAACCCCCCTGGAAGAATCGAATTTTTCGAAAACATTCAATAGAGGGGGTGCCCCACACCAAAACGTTAGAAAAGTGAAATGATAGGAAAGCATACTTTGCGATGAGGTAGATACTTCAAATTTGGTGTATGGGTAAATCATTCGAAAGGAAGAAAGAGTGCAATTTCAGATTTCCAATATTTTCTACTTGGGTGCCGAACACCAAAACGTTCGAAAAGTTAAATGATAGGAAAGCATGCTTTGTGATGAGATAGAGACTTAAAATTTAGTGTATGGGTAAATCGTTTGAAAGGAAAAAAGTGTGCCATTTCAGATTTCTAATATTTTGTACTTAACGGGGTGCCGCACACCAAAACTTTCGAAAAATGAAATGATGGGAAAGCATGCTTTGCGATGAGGTAGAGACTTCAAATTTGGTTTATGGGTAAATCGTTCAAAAGGAAGAAAGTGTGCAATTTCAGATTTCCAATATTTCTACTTTAGGGTGTGCCGCACACCGAAATGTTCGATTTACAAAATAAATGAGAAAACGCTCCTTTAAAATTTGATAGAGGTTTGAAATTTGGTATATGGGCTAATCATTTGACGGAAACAATCAAGATAAATATAGTTTTTCGAAAATGTTCGTTTAAGGGGGTGCTCCAGGATGAAAAGTTCGAAAAATGAATTGATAAAAAAACCCTGCTTCGAAATGAGAGAGAGATATCAAATTTGTTTAAAGGGCAGATAGTTTGAAAGGAAGAAAGTTGTTGTTGTTGAGACCCAGACCGTCCGACCTACCAGAAAGGTGTAAGGTAACTATTTGGATGGCCGGGAAGTGCCACCCAATTTAGACCGGAACCCAGTGGGGGAGGCATCCACAGGGATCGTACCCTCCTTCCCCTACCACCAACCTCTCGGAAGGACTTACGGACCCACATGTTTAACGTGATCGTACTCCGCGTGAACACGGCGGCAGTTTTGGCAGTGGCTGGAATCGAACCCGGGCCTACCGAGTGCAATTCCAGCGCTGCTAACCACTGGACTACCGCGCCCTGAAAGGAAGAAAGTCTAAAATTTCAGATTTCCAATATTTGCTACTTTAAGGGGTGCGCACACTAATATGTTCGATTTTCCGAATAAATGAGGCACACTTCCTTTTAAATGTGATAGAGGCTTGATATTGGGTACATGAGCCAATCATCTGATAAAAAAAATACAAACAGAGGAAGAAATGCGCAAATTTAGTTTCCCAATATTTTCTTCTTTAGGGGGGTTCTGCACACCAAAATATTCGATTTGTCGAATAAATGTGAAATGCGAATTATTATCAAGTTTACATTATTCAGGGATTGCTTATTCCGAGACCATTGATTTTTAACGGGTATTCAGCTAGTCTATCTATATATACTAATTGTCAAGTGTCCGTCTGTCCTGTCTGTCACGCTTTTTTTCAGGCACTTCCCGAATAGATAGAGACTTGCAATTTGGTACACGGCTCCGTCGTTCAATAAAACCCCCTGGAAAAATCGAATTTTTCGAAAAACGTTCTATAGAGGGTTGCCCTACACCAAAACGTTCGAAGCAGACGCACCAAAACGTTCGAAAAGTGAAATGATGGGAAAGCACACTTTGTAATGAGATAGAGACTTCAAATTTGGTGTATGAATAAATCATTCGAATGGAAGAAAGTGTGCAATTTCAGATTTTCAATATTTTCTACCTTAGGGGGTGCCGCACACCAAAACGTTCGAAAAGTTAAATGATAAGAAAGCATGCTTTCCGATGAGATAAAGACTTCAAATTTGGTGTATGGGTAAATTGTTCGAAAGGAAGAAAGTGAGCAATATCGGATAATCAATATTTTCTATACTTAAGGGGGTGCCGCACACCAAAATGTTCGATGTACCGAATAAATGAGAAACGTTTCCTTTAAAATTTGATAGAGGCTTGAAATTAGGTATATGGACTAATCATTTGATGAAAACACCCAAGACGAATATAGTTTTTCAAAAACGTTCGTTTAAGGGTGTGCTCTAGAGGAAAACATTCGAAAGGTGAATTGATAAAAAAAACATACTGCGGATGAGATAGAGATTTGAAATTTGGTGTACGGGTAGATAGTTTAGAAGGAAGAAAATGTACAATTTCAGTTTTCCAATACTTTATACTTTAGGGGGTGTTGCACACAAAAATATTCGATTTTCGGACTGAAGTAGAAATATCCGTTTTAGAACGTGATAGAGACTTGATATTTGGTATATAGGCGAATCATTTGATAGAAAACCCAAAAAGAATGGAATTTTTCAAAAATATGTATTTAAAGGGATGGGTACTCCACAGAAAAACATTTGAAGGGTGAAATGATAGAAAAATTATACTTCGCGATGAGTTAGAGACTTCACATTTGGTATACGGGTATATAGTTTGAAAGGAAGAAAGTGTGCAATTTCAGTTTACAAACATTTGCTATTGTAGGGGGAGCCGCACACTAAAATGTTCGATTTTACGAACAACTGAAAAACGAATCCTTTAGAGTGTGATAGAAGCTTGAAATTTAGTATATGGGCTAATCATTTGATAAAAAAAACCTAAGATTATTACGGTTTTTCAAAAATGATCATTTAAGTTGGGTGCAACACAGAAAAACTTAAAAACGTTCGAAATATGTAGTGATTGAAAAACATGCTCCACAATAGGATAGAGACATCAAATTTGGTGTACTGGTAGATTCTTTGAAAGGAAGAAAGTGTGCAAATTTCAGATTTCCAATATTTGCTACTTTAGGGGGTGTCGTACGCTAATATGTTCGATTTTCGGAATAAATGAGACACTCTTGCGCTTAAATATGATAGAGGCTTGATATTTGGTATATAGGCCAATCATCTGATAAAAAACAACAACACGAAAAAAAGTTCATTTATGGGGGTGCTCCAAAGAAAACGTTCGAAAAGGGAGATGAAAAATAGTATGCTTAGGGATGAGATAGAGACTTTAATTTGTTGTACTGGTAGATGATTCGAAAGGACGACATACGCAATTTAAATTTTCCAATATTTTCTTCTTTAGGGGCTTCTGCACACTAAAATATTCGATTTGCCGAATAAATGTGAAACACGAATTATTCAAAAATTTACGTTATTCGGGGGTTGCTTATTGCGAGACCGTTGATTTTCAACGGGTATTCGACTAGTATATACTAATTGCGAAGTATCAGTCTGTCTGTCTGTCACGATTTTTTTAGGCACTTCCCAAATAGATAGAGACTTGCAATTTGGTACACGGCTTGATCGTTCGATAAAAACCCCTGGAAAAATCGAATTTTTCGAAAACGTTCTGCAGAGGGGGTACTCCACACCAAAACGTACGAAGAGTGAAATAAGAGGAAAGCATACTTTGCCATAAGATGGCGACTTCAAATTTGGTGTATGGGTAAATCGTCCGAAAGGATTTTTCAAAAATGTATATTTAAAGGGGGGGGGGGGTACTCCACATAAAAACATTCGAAAGGTGAAATTATAGAAAAAGCATGCTTAGGGATGAGATAAAGACTTCAAATTTGGTATACGTGTAGATAGTTAGAAAGGACTAAAGTGTGCAATTCCAGTTTTCCAGCATTTGCTATTGTAGCGGGTGCCGCACACTAAAATGTTCGATTTGACGAACAAATGAAAGACGCCTCCTTTACAACGCGATAGAGGCTTGAAATTCAATATATGGGGTAATCGTTTGATAAAAAACCTCTAAGACTATTACTTTTTTTCAAAAATGATCATTTAAGGGGGTGCAACACAGAAAAACGTTCCAAATATGAAGTGATAGAAAAACATGCTTCATGATAGGATAGAGACATCAAATTTGGTGTACTGATAGATAGTTTGAAAGGAAGAAAGTGTGCAATTTCAGATTTCCAATATTCGCAACTTTAGGGGGTGCCGAACACCAATATATTCGACTTTCGTAATAAATGAGACACGCTTCCATTTAAATGTGATAGAGACTTGATATTTGGTATATGGGCAATCATCTGATAAAAACCCAAGGTGAACATATTTTTTCAAAAATTTTCATTTATGGTTGTGCTCCACAGAAAAACGTTCGAAAGGGGAGATGATAAAATAGTATACTTCGGGATAACTTTAATTTGGTATTCTGGTAGACTGGTGTACTTTAATAGTAGACTGGTATAACTTTAATTTGGTGTACTGGTTCGAAAGGAAGAGGTGCGCAATTTAAAATTTACGAAATTTTCTTCTTTAGGGGGTTCCGCAACCAAAAATATTCGATTTGTCGAATAAATGTGAAACGCTAATTATTAAAAAATGACAATATTCAGGGGTTGCTCATTGCGAGACTGTTGATTTCAACGGGTATTCGGCTAGTTTTATATAAAATACTAGTAGGCATGCATATACGTCATATGGCGGAATTAGAAATTTGCAAAGCATTGTCTCCCATTTAGCGTTATTTTTACCAATTTGGCTACATTTTTTATTAGTTTGGCGACAATTTCGTCAATTTAGCAACATTTAAAAAATCTCGCCAGGTTGGCGATATTCCGCCCATTTCGACACCAAAAATTTAGCCAAACGTTACCCAGAGATAGATATATAAACAGACAGATAAATCAAGGTGTTTATATTACAAATATACAAGAGGGATCAATCATGCTTAAAGCATATATTATGAAACACTTTCCAACTTCAATGCAATTTTATTTAAACATGTCTAAAATGCAATGCATTCCTCGGTATTATTTTAAAACTTATCACGATACTACATTAATTTATTATATTTGAAAACTTAAACCTTCATCGAAAAAAATGAACTTCATTCAAATGACGGCATTGAAATATAAGTTGCCTGGTTTAAACATCTCTAAAATGTGATGCATTCCTCGGTAATAATTTTAGAATTATCATAATACTACGATAATTTATTATATTTGAAAACTTCATCGAAAACAATTGAAATTCATTCAAATGACTGGCTCTCTATAAAAGCAGCATTTCATTCATAAATAATTTCCCATTCATGCCATTCATCACAATACTATAATAATTTATTTTATTTAAAAATTAAGACCATGGAGCTACAAGTAATTAAACTCTATGCGTAAAACTTCATCGAAAAAAATCATCCTGCTCTTTGTAAAATCAATGAATATTTCATTCATATCAGCTATGCAGATTCCATGAACTAAATGGTTTCGTGTTAAAGAAATACAGCAATTCTAATACAACTCATTCTACATATTTTGCTGTTTACATTTTACATAGGTGAAAAATAGGCTTCGTTGTAGAAATAATTAAATTTGGATGAGCATTTAAACTCATATATATTGTCATTGCGTTGTTTCAGTATGTAGATGCACAGAATTTAGGCAAAAATAAAGGGGTTTTAGGACGGATACAACACTCAATATGAATTAAAAGAACTTAAAATCACGATTTTGAGACAAGATGGATGCCATATATCATTTTGAAGTGAGGTCACGTGATCTTTTCATATCGTGGTCACGTGATCGCTGCATATAAGAGGTGTTATTATTATTTTAATTTTTATTTAAAAAAACTACTGAATATATTTCGCTGAATTTTTTTTTATATATTTTATGAAACAATTTGAATATTTCCTAAAATTTTCGAAGCAATTTGTGGATTTTAACTCCGCTTAAAAAATGTTTGAAAAATTAGGTCCCATAGGGCTCAATGTATTTAATTTTTTCAACCCGGGTTCAATCCAAAACTAATTGGGTGATATTATTCATTTATATTCCCACAGGTCCTACAGACCGTCTGAACAACATACTAAAATTTCATTTTGATTAAGTCATTTTTACGGCAGTTATAGTGCTAACGGACAGACAGACAGACAGACAGACAGACAGAATGAACAAAGTCATAAACACTTTTCAACTTTGTTGAAAAGTGTTAAAAATACATAAAGATAATATTAAATCAGAGCAGTTTTATTTTATATTCCGAAAATCTTCTTAAACCAGGGGTACGA
Source organism: Amaurobius ferox (assembly GCA_951213105.1). NCBI lineage: Eukaryota > Metazoa > Arthropoda > Arachnida > Araneae > Amaurobiidae > Amaurobius > Amaurobius ferox. The sequence continues at coordinate 57,680,586 of OX578148.1, read as the reverse complement.
GAAATTGAGATCTTTTCTCAATTATTCGACAGAATTGATATCTCTCAGTGATTTAATTTGTCAGAGCTCTCTCTCCCACAGAGAATAATCGTTGGCTAAACTGGAAAAATTTGCTGGGTAACAATGTCTGTCTCAACTGGGCAAATCAGACTGAGTACGTTAATTATGATATTTTGAGATACACATATTTCCATGATACCATAGTCAATACCAATTCGTTGTTGCTGAACTTTAATAGGAGCAGACCCGAGCTGGTGATGATTTTTCCTTCATTAAGAGCAGGGTTCCAAAATTTGATTGAAATTATTTATGTTTTTATTTTGTATTTTATATATTTTTTCCGGCTCAAGTTCGTTTATACGCAGTATTAAAACATTCGAATTTTAAACATGTATATCTCGATGCATGCAAGCATGTATATATGCATACATGTATTCACATGTGAGTATGTCGAATATAATATATCCTCTATTGACTGCTTACTAAAATTTCTGAAGTTAATATTCGGATTTTAATGTGTTCAATTTTGTAAATGTACATTTGAAACATTTCATTATTTAAATATATCACACTTTTATTATCATTATTTAATATATTGTTGCGAATGTACATTATTCCTTCACTGGAGTCGTTTCTTTTGAGAACCAGACGGAGAGATAAACCGTACAGGCTTTCATATGACGTGCATCTAGGGTTGCCAGATTCTGAAGACCGGAGGATGGTTGCCAGATTTGGCAATGTATCGCAAATTTGGCTACATTTCAAAGATTCGTGAAAGACCTCGAAATAACCAATATTCTACGAGGTATGAATTTAGAAAATATTATTCCAAAGTTTCTATAGAGTCTATAAAAGGAGTCATCACTCAGCTGGAAAACAGTTGACGAGGTACAAACTACATTGAACTATGACATGCGTGAATGTTTTGAGAATAGTATTAGATATTTCGTGAAATTAGTGGAGCATTTAAGTGCTTCTATTGTTCTTCTTTACGCGGTGCTTGTGAATAAACGTGTTAGTTATTCAGAAATTTGTACTCATTCTTGTAACCTGAGCGTACAATCACGATTCCAGGGAATACGCCGTAACAATATTATGCTTTCTGATTCCATTTTTCGACTTTGTGGGTCGTTTAGAAAATAAAGAAGCTATTTTTCAATCGCACAAAAATTGAATCAGCACTAGGGTGAGCTTTAATTTACTCGAGTACCAAATTTCATAAAATTCTGACGGATAGTTTTGACTTAGAGTGGATATACTTTGCCCAAACAGATACACACCCAGTTACGATGAAAATAATTGAATCCGCTTTTTAGATTACCAACTGGATACATACATTGAAAAATTACATTTAATTTTATGACACTATTCCAAGAATTCTGCAACGCTATAAATATATAAATTCAGATATTCTGTAGGATAAAGATATCCAACTGCCCTGTAAGAAGCAGGGAGTTTTCTTACAGTAGGAATTTGTTTCAGAGTTCTTAGAAAGTAATTTATGAAATTAATATCTATATTTGTGACACAATAAATCTTTTGTTAAGAGTTTTCTTTACTTGGAAAACTTTGTATCTCTTATAAGAAAACAGCTGACTTTGACGAACTTTTCTTTCCTATTAAAGAAATTTCAAAGTAATATTTTACGATGTATACAATATACTAATGTGTATACTCACAGAACCTGCTTATAGAGCAAGAGAGCACTTTTGTATATATCCAGTTGCCCTGTAGGAAGCAGGGAGTTTCTTACAGCAGGAATTTGCTTCAGAGTTCTTAGAAAGTAATTTATGAAAATAATATCTATATTTGTGACACAATAAATCTTTTGTTAAGAGTTTTCTTGAACTTGGAAAACTTTGTATCTCTTATAAGAAAACAGCTGACTCTGACGAACTTTTCTTTCCTATTAAAGAAATTTCAAAGTAATATTTTACGATGTATACAATATACTAATGTGTATACTCACAGAACCTGCTTATAGGGCAAGAGAGCACTTTTGTATATATCCAGTTGCCCTGTAGGAAGCAGGGAGTTTCTTACAGCAGGAATTTGCTTCAGAGTTCTTAGAAAGTAATTTATGAAATTAATATCTATATTTGTGACACAATAAATCTTTTGTTAAGAGTTTTCTTGAACTTGGAAAACTTTGTATCTCTTATAAGAAAACAGCTGACTTCGACGAACTTTTCTTTCCTATTAAAGAAATTTCAAAGTAATATTTTACGATGTATACAATATACTAATGTGTATACTCACAGAACCTGCTTATAGGGCAAGAGAGCACTTTTGTATATATCCAGTTGCCCTGTAGGAAGCAGGGAGTTTCTTACAGCAGGAATTTGCTTCAGAGTTCTTAGAAAGTAATTTATGAAAATAATATCTATATTTGTGACACAATAAATCTTTTGTTAAGAGTTTTCTTGACTTGGAAAACTTTGTATTTCTTATAAGAAAACAGCTGACTTTGACGAACTTTTCTTTCCTATTAAAGAAATTTCAAAGTAATATTTTACGATGTATACAATATACTAATGTGTATACTCTAAGAACCTGCTTATAGGGCAAGAGAGCACTTTTGTATATATCCAGTTGCCCTGTAGGAAGCAGGGAGTTTCTTACAGCAGGAATTTGCTTCAGAGTTCTTAGAAAGTAATTTATGAAAATAATATCTATATTTGTGACACAATAAATCTTCTGTTAAGAGTTTTCTTGAACTTGGAAAACTTTGTATCTCTTATAAGAAAACAGCTGACTCTGACGAACTTTTCTTTCCTATTAAAGAAATTTCAAAGTAATATTTTACGATGTATACAATATACTAATGTGTATACTCACAGAACCTGCTTATAGGGCAAGAGAGCACTTTTGTATATATCCAGTTGCCCTGTAGGAAGCAGGGAGTTTCTTACAGCAGGAATTTGCTTCAGAGTTCTTAGAAAGTAATTTATGAAATTAATATCTATATTTGTGACACAATAAATCTTTTGTTAAGAGTTTTCTTGAACTTGGAAAACTTTGTATCTCTTATAAGAAAACAGCTGACTTTGACGAACTTTTCTTTCCTATTAAAGAAATTTCAAAGTAATATTTTACGATGTATACAATATACTAATGTGTATACTCACAGAACCTGCTTATAGGGCAAGAGAGCACTTTTGTATATATCCAGTTGCCCTGTAGGAAGCAGGGAGTTTCTTACAGCAGGAATTTGCTTCAGAGTTCTTAGAAAGTAATTTATGAAAATAATATCTATATTTGTGACACAATAAATCTTTTGTTAAGAGTTTTCTTGACTTGGAAAACTTGTATTTCTTATAAGAAAACAGCTGACTTTGACGAAGTTTTCTTTCCTATTAAAGGAATTTCAAAGTAATATTTTACTATGTATACAATACACTAATGTTTGTACTCCCAGAACCTGCTTATAGGGCAAGGGAACACTTTTGGGAGGCAAAAGTGCGTCAGCCTCCTCAAGGATTTCCAAGTTAGTATTTGTTATTTAATTTTTCTTGACAGGAAATTATTTTACGAAATTGTGCTCCTGAGATAGTAACTCACCAAAATTCTGCAATTGCCCCTTGAATTCTGCCGGTATGAAGTTAGCCGTTGCAGCCTGGGCATAACTTTGAAGAAATTTTAAGCAGGCTACGTGACAGGGGTGAACTTTTCGGTTTCCATTGAAGTACATATAAAAGTAGAAAGTATTCTTGTTGCTATTGACGGACATATGATGAACATGAAACCGGTTCAGGGATGCTGTTATTTGCAACGGGAGCGTAATCCACTATACTATGTACTATCATTACTAAAGGAAAAATTCTTAAAAAATTATTTTATAGATTTTTCGAATGTTTTATATTCATAGACACAAAATAAAACATTAGGGTTTAATAAAATAAAACATAGGGTTAAGATATTTATGCACATTGATTTCTTAATTAATACCTAAAAGAGATTGTTCTTACAAACATTATAATATCATAAAAAATTGAATATTAATTAATCATTACTTACAATTAAAATGTTGTTTAACCATAACATATAATTAAAATTTTCTTTGCAAGAAAAAAATGTTATAGGATAAATTTCAGCAGTCTTAATAAGTGAGGAAATGAAATAAATCTTGAAATCAAAAATTATTTTATTATATTAAGAAAATAAACTGCACTTTCATAACAGAAAAGATGAAAACGGAATCTTTATTTATCTTCAATTTTAAAAAAAGTTAGATAATCCAATCAAGCGTTCTAAAATGAGTACTTATTAAATTGGTGATATGGCGGCTGCTGTCAAAATATTTTCTTAGGGGAAATATCCCTTCTTAGCTGGAAATAATTGTCGATTTATAAAATAATAAAACGTCTTGAAGTTCGGAAATTCGCGTCATAAAAATATTATTTTTAACATTTTAAGGTATTTATAAATAGTTTAAGGGGGTGCGAATTGATTATTAAAAAATAACTTCTGATAAAAGCAACAGCAAAATTTTATTTGAATCTGAATTATTTTAAAATGAAGAAAGCCTTATAATAATGCATAAAAAGGTTTCACATAGTTATTAAAGGATTGCTTCGCGGAAAGATAGGATAAAACTATAAAAAATACCATATGATTAACTAATGATTAATGACACATGATTAACTAATGATTAACGACACATGATTAACTACTCTTAGTACTGGTTAAATATTTTTCGCATGGTGGAAAAGCAATAATATAAATTAGAGCTTCCTTTTTCCCACCGATGCTGCCGATTAAATTAAGCATACAAAATAGTATGCAATTCGCTCTATTATTTGTAGAGATATCTATAGACCTGCTCCTCGTGAAAGAGAAAAATCCCGAGATCTACTTGGCCGCATTTTGAAAAAGAGCACTTCTCTGGCTCAATTTGAGGGATACGCTGAGGCTATGAAGATGCGTAAGGTGCCGAAGTTCGATTGACAGTCACAGCACTGCTATGCCAGGGCTTATGTACATGTACCGGACCACCTTGAAACCAAAACCATAACTTTGTGTAATGGTCATAGTTACGCTACTGAATAGCACACTACGTTTCGAACGTAACGACCCACTACGATTGCATGTGTGAATTAAACTCATCATCTGTGTAGTGGACTATACGCAACCCCTCTGTATCACGCAACCTTTGAGTACGGCATGACTTATTTTTCATTCCTTCTAGCCCTCATAGAAACTGAGTAAATGTTTAAGTCGCCCTGACAATTAATGCTAGTCGTATGCATGCGTTTCTTGTACCATACAGTTTTTTTTTTTTCATATAGGTGATTGAAACGATAAAAAAATCCTAAAAATCGGAAAGGTTCGTTTAATGAATATATTTTTAAAGTGGGGCGAAATTATTTATTTTTATGCACGTCCCATTCCCCAATTTTAGGAGTTATATTTCACGCGATGTGGGAATATAAAATTTTTGTTTTGCTTGCGCAAGTCAAAAAAGTATAAATTTTAATTTTTTTTTTAAATCTATCAAATGCCGATCGAAATGCAATAAGAGGAATGTTCTTTGTGCTTTAAGACCGTGTTAAGATTGAAACATTGCGATAATTTTTACGATAACTACGTACAGATTGGCATGAAAATCGCTCAAGTTTCGTTGAAACGCTTAAGTAAAAAACATCTAATTATTAAAAATTGTTCCAAGCTGTTTCAATAATTGTAAGAAAATATATGTGCACCAAATATTGTAGCTGTACGTAGTTTAAATTATTTGATACAGAGTGCACTTGCATACACACACATGCATTGCACTTTGATATTGTGTGATAAAGCGATTAAATTTTATTTCAAATATCAAAAGACGAAAGTCTGTAGGGAAAGTGACGTGATATCCACATCTTAATTTAATTTTTGATATCTTTAAAATCAAAAAATCATATCATATAATATTTAAAATGTTTATAAAAAATCAAAATGTATTTCATGAACTAAGAATGAAATAAAATATCCACAATGATCGCTGAAATAAGTTACAGATAAGAATTGCAATTTTCATTGTCATGGAGACACACTTTGGACTTTGTTGAGATTTAATACAGCATGAACTGCGACATTTTTCATTTTTATATCTCGATTGATATCATAACCGTCACGAAGCAACATATTGTCTAAATGGTTTATTTTTAACAGCTGTTAGGTTGGAAGTCATATAGGGTGCAATGTGTTTTCTTCAGCTACAAATTATGGCTAGAAACTTTAAAAAGTAAAAGTTAGTTATTTCTAGTGAAAAATCTCAGGTAGACAACACATGATTTTCCTTACAGACAAATTATTATTTTTCTCTTTGTTATTTATATTAAATTCACTGGAGTGTGTATCAACTCCACAATCTCGCACCAGAAGCTATTTTTAAGTATATTGTGATTTGTGTTACATATGACTTTATTGGAAATCAATCCATTACATAACCATTACACCCGTTACATAACTCACAATGATAGAAATATAAAACTAACACAAAATTAAATAAACACAGAACAAAAATAACTCAAAACAAAACGAGAATATTAAACACTAAACAAGAATAATTAAACACGAAACAAGAACTAAACTCAAAACAAGAAGATTACAAATTAATGAGAAATACCATAGAATGTGATTTTTTTTTTTTTGCAAATTTTGCAAGAAAAAATTTGAAAAATCTGCATTGTTAGTGCTTATGATCACAATTATAGCATGTTATTATTCATTTTAAAGGGCTCGAAAAAATATTTCGATTGATATTAAGTTTGACATTATAACCCCTCGGAGGAAGGGGCTAATAATAACATGAACATAAAAATTGTATGGTGGTTTGTTTTCGCTACAATGATTGATACTGTAAGTTTTGTGATCATTGATTCAGAAATAATCCCTTTTTTGCATAATTATGTCAAATTTTGTCCTATGTTGCCATGTTTAGAAAATATAAAGTTTCGAATAAATTTCGAAGTTTTGACTCGAATTTTAAAATAATTCTATCTAGTTCTAGATTTTTTGTTAATAAATCCAGATAAAAAGTTTCGTGAAAATCCATCAACATTGATGGCGACTATCGTGTATATAAAAAATCGACAGACGATAGACAGACCGACGGACTTCACTCTAAAAATTGTCAAAACATGTTCTATAGGTCATAAAACATATATGGGCATCAAAATCTCGAATTCGAAAATTTTCTTGAAAACAATACTTTCTCTATAAGTTATGTACTGTACTTTCTATACTTTCTGCACTGTACTTTCTATACTTTTTCTATACTTTCTGTACTGTACTTCCTATATACTTTCTGTAAGATGAAGTAATAAATGACTCGATTTGGTTTAGTAATTTGATTTTAATTGCCATTATGTAAAAAAATTTATTCTCAGAATATAAATTAACTTTTCTTGAGATGATATAAATTAACTTTTATCGATATCCGATACTTATTGCTATTTCTCAGCATAAATAGAGTACGAGACATGTCTCAACGAAAGAGTCCTCATGTCTCAACGAAAGAGTCCTCATGTCTCAACGAAAGAGTCCTCATGTCTCAAGGAAAGGGTCCTCATGTCTCAACGAAAGAGTCCTCATGTCTCAAGGAAAGAGTCCTCATGTCTCAGCGAAAGAGTCCTCATGTCTCAAGGAAAGAGTCCTCATGTCTCAACGAAAGAGTCCTCATGTCTCAACGAAAGAATCCTCATGTCTCAGCGAAAAAGTCCTCATGTCTTAACGAAAGAGTCCTCATGCCTCAAACAAAAAATCAGCGATATAAGGCAAAGCTCCATTCATTGCATTACTGAGACAGTTATTTTCCCTACCATACTTAAATCGGAACCGCAAGAAGGAATTATGTGCATGCATCCCTCCTTCTGATTTCAGATCAGTGGGTAACTTTTTAATCTATGTAACCTTATCATTCCTCGGTGTTTTACAATACTTGAACATCCTATTAGTCGCAACTCTTTCTGAATTGAAACCACTACCGTGTTTTATTTTGTGAGAAAGTATGAAATAAATATAGTAAAAAACAATCATGAACTAATAAATAGCAAAAGTGACTACGTACAGCAATTAATTGAGAAATGCAGTTTTTTTCTTATAAAATTCAGTTTTATTCAAATTTTCTATGGATACATTTAGAAAACTAATAAGTGATATGACCTCCCCGAGACTTTATAACATCACAGACACGTTTCGGCATGGAATGTACTAGACTAGCACATGTAGTTTAAATTTCAACGTCTCTGAACCATATGTCAATAACGGCCGCAATTAGCTTGTCCATCGTCGTACAGTCAAATTTGTGAAGCTGTTTTTTGACAATAGCCCACAAATTTTCAATGGGATTCAAGTTTGGTGAATTCCCGGGTCAATCCAGTACGGTAATATTTTTTTGAGCAGAAATTTTTGATTCGCTTCGAAGTGTGGCATGGCGCGCTGTCTTGTTGGAAAACGCAATCTCCGTTCGGTCACAGTTTAGCTATGGTGGAAGCACTTTTCGGGTCAATATGACTTCGTAACTGGCACTGTTCATCAATCCCTCTACGGGAACAAGAGATTCTGTCCCCAAAACATCTTTTTGGGCGGATGCTCGGGTGCTTGATTGATGTGGTGCTGATTGAGAGGTTCTCCTTGGCTCCTTCTCACGAACATGGATCTAAATCCCTGAACCACAAAATGTGTTTCGTCAAAAAAGAGAACCTTCTCCCAGTCCTTCTCAGTCCATATTTTGTATTTCCGTGCCCATTCTAACCTTTTTTCTTCATGCGAAGCGTCAGAAGCTGCTTCTTGTACGGTCGACGTGCTCTCGTTCTAACAGCCTGTACCGCACTGTTGAAGGTGCAATATCAACACCAGCTGCCGCCATGGACTTGGACAGGTCAAAACTGGTTAATCGAGGATTTTTAACACTCATTCGATGTAAAGTTTTGTCGTCACGAGCCGAAGTTGGTCTTTTTTGGCCGCATCATCCAGAACGGTTGGTTCCAGCATTTCCTGTTTCCTGAAACCGCTTCCAGATCCTCCCGACACTTGCTGTACTCACTCCACATATTTTACCTATTTCCTCGAACGTCTTAGAAGTGTGTTCTCTAAGCGCAATCACTTTAGCACGTGTTTCCGCGTTGATATCCATGACGCTAATGACTCCCGCAACAACTGAGAAACTACCACTGCGGAACACCTGCCACCTGACGGAGGAATTTGAACACCTGCTACTTACCAGGAGCATACGAACACCTGCTACTTTGATAATAACTGCAATTTGAACTCTGGGCTAATTTGGAGTCCTTCTTCCTAAGCTTACGTGTGATAAAACGAAAAAAATTACATTTCTCAATTAATTGCCACGGTACTGTAAAAAGAAAGAAGACACGGTTTAATAAAATTATAAAAGCAGATAAATATGAACATCTGCTATGACATATTAAACGCTTAGTTAATTTATAATAATTTTTCTTATTTTTTCGGCATTCGTAATCGCGTCTGTTTTATCTAGTACTATTTTTCGTTTTGCTTCTATTTTCTCAGATTAGGTGGCATTACCTTTGCTATGAACCAGCGAATTCGCTACCGCGTTGTTCTGATTTGAGGTACAGCTTTTAGCTTCATTGCACAGAAGAAGATACTCGGATCTGTTTCTAAATAGTTTGGCTGCTATAATAACTTTAGTTGGAGGCGCGACAGCCCAGTGGTTAGCGCGCAGGAATTGTGCTCGGTCGGCCTGGGTTCGATTCTCGCCACTGCCTAAACTGCCGCCGTGTTAACGCGGAGTACGATCACATTAAACATGTTTGTCCGTAAGTCCTTCCAAGAGATTGGTCGTAGGGGAAGGAGGGTACGGTCCCTGTGGATGCCTCCCCGTCTGGATTCCGGTCTAAATTGTGTGGTACTTCCCGATCGTCCAAACAAATACCTTATACCTTTCTGGTAGGTCGGACAGTCTGGGTCGAAGAAGAAAAATAACTTTAGTTGCTCAGCAATTAACGTGGAGTTACTGTACTAGATTGTTGTACTAGGCCGAGATATTACAATCATGAATTTAATAGTTACTTCAAATTACACCGATGTGTACTATATTTTAATATTGTTTAAATTTAGTACCTTAGCACATTTTTAAATCATAGCTATACTCCGATCCTCCCTGAAACGAAGATATAGGAGAATGGTTTATCCTAGCATAATTGGAGAAGTTTAATTTGCTTTGCTGTAAAAAATCTGATGTGGGCAGCACATGGCTTTTCTGCAAATTCATATTCACGATCTCCTTATTTCTTTAATAATTAATTAAATTGTGTTTAATGGCACAAATAACAGCCATAATTATTACTCTCCTTATATATAGTATAATGTATAAGGAAAGTATTGTGACGGGGTCGAAAATTCGAATTCGAGTTTTCAACGGGAAAGCACGTTTCAAACATCGCTGATCACGAATCGAACATTTTTGGGGTGATGTCTGTGTGTGTGTGTGTATGTGTGTGTCAATGAGTCAAATTTTAAGTATCTTTTATATTATATACTAGCAGCATACCCGTTCTTCGTACGGAGTATATAATATAAAGGAACTTAAAATTCATAATTATGTGCAAATTCCTATAGTATACTAAATGACATTTTTAATCAAAACATTTTATTAAAACATTTAGTTTAAATTCTCCTAGAAAATGTATAAAAATCTCTGTTCTTGCTATACAAAATTATCTTCACAAACAGATCTGAAGAATAAAATATCCTGATCGCGTTTGTAAACAAATTTACAAAAAATATTTTTTAATTCTGACAAACAACAGAAAATATCAAGGAAAATGTAATTAATTTTATAAAACATTGAATTTTCATCAATACTGTGTCATTTTACCTATTTGGCGACATTTTGAAAAGTCGCCAAATTTGTCGCCAAGTAGGGCTGTCGAACTGACAGACAGACACATCCGAGACTTCATTACAATGCTATCCCCTAAGAATACACAATTATTACCATTGATTTCACTATTTTTTTTTAATTTCGAGATATTTTTATTGATTTACCAACGTTTTTATCAATTTGGCGACATTTTAAAAAGCCGGCAATTATTTTGTTAAGTTGGACGGTTGGACTGACAGACAAATGCGAGCGAAACATCATTACAGTACCCTCTCCTAACAAAACACACATAATTTCACTAAATTAGCGACATTTTTTTTCAATTTGGCGACATTTAAATCGATTTAGAAACATTTAAGAAAATTCGGAAGTTCAGATATCCCACTAAATTCGTGGATCTGAATTCGCAGATCTGAAGAATAAAACATCCTGATCCTGTTTGTATATGCCAGAATGAAAACGCTAAAATAGTTTTAGAAGATCCTTACAACTTTTATTCTATTTCAGCTATTGGCTAAACACAGTGTATGAATATATTGGCTAAACGCAATATATATATTAATTGACTGAACATGATATATGAGTTTGAAACCTCTTTGCCAAAATAAAACAGATGATGAGAGATACTGAAAATATTAACAATTTTCGTAATCGTTAAACACGAATCAAGTAATTAATACAATCCAAAAAATACAATACCGTTCATTTATAAGATATATCTTTATAACCATGTATTTATTATTTGAATCGAAAAAAAAATTGAAAACTGTCTGCCGCATGAACACATTTAATTTAATTGTAAGAAAGAATCTCCTCCGCAAAATGCTGATAATTAAACAACTATTTTGATTCCATCATACTTTTCATTGTTGAGTAAGAGCATGTACAAAATAAACCATGGAGACAGAGTTCCAATTTTTTTTTATCTTATAAACCAGCGATTTCCATGAGCGACTGGTAAGCGCAATAAACTCCCGCCAAACTTGCAGATAGAGTTTTCATTTACTTTCATGTTTTAAATCAACGATTTACAACCATTTTTGTTTGGAGGAACCATGGAGTTACAGAGTGGAACTCCAATGGAGGTGTGTTTGTCATTAATATCTGGACATCCTCTGATCCTAGAAACTCGAAACATGGACTAAATTTTAAGAGAGCTATTTCACGGCTATCCACAAAATTCCATGTAAATCGGTGCAGACGTTCACCCGTAATGATGAGACAAACACATGTACACAATCACATATACAGACAGATATTCAATTTCATTTATATAGATATGTATCTTAAATAAATATTATCCTCTACCTAACTATAATTTTCATGAAACAGAGCCAATACCCTGGAAGTACACCAAAAAATATTTTTGAGCCGATGGTTTATATCACGGATACAAATAGCATAATAAATTAAATATTTATTGTCTAGGCGTTTTCATTTAAAACAATTTATATCCTAATTAGCATTGAATATTTATCATTGTTAGAATTTTTGAAACAGAGACAATACATTTTAAATCTAACTGTAGATAAATATTCAATTAAGATTCAAATTAAAATAAATGGATGCTAATTAGAAACGCATTGATAATTAGAATTAATGATATACAAGCGAAGATTTCGCCGAAAATCTTTTCTTTATTGAAATATATTTTAATTAAAGTCAAATAGTGGAAATTAATCAATTGCAGGAGCAAACAAAAGAATATTTAAAATTTTAACGAAATAATTTCAAAAGAAGACTCTGCTGTTAATTTCTATGAATAATATTTCACAATTATTTGACTTTTTTTATGCATCTTTTGTGTAACAGCTGTAGGCTTCACCGAAATGCGTTTGTAATTATTTTCAAAATGATACAAAAGGTACATCAAGAGTTTTTGATAAATAAACATTTATTCTTTCAGTACGAGAAGCATATCTAGTGGCGAAGCATCTGGAAGATAAAATAGACACTGTCTACACAAATAATTCACAACCAAATAACATGTATTTTAACTACATATATTATTCAAAATAAATGTATAAAATGTTCTCCTTCTCAATAAGCAAAATAAGATTCAGACATATTCTTGCTGCGAAGGGAGCCAGATTCTCAAATGCGGAAATATTGGTCAGAGAGACATATTTCTAAATGTCTACTCTGTCAAATGATATTGCGTTAGGAATGGAACCAAAAGAGAATTCTATCGCAACTATTTCAGTAACCAAAGCAGACGTGTCTAAGCTGCAGGATTTCTTGGAGGAGGAAGGATTCTCCTTCTCCCAATACGATGGGATTTTATTTCTTTTTTTCTCTGAGTCATTTCGTTTCCCAAAACATAGTGTTTATTATCCGCCAACTCTAAGGCATAACTTTAAAAATTAGTAAATTTGATTTAGAAGATCGCTAAATTGCAAGGGTTTTGACATTTTTTATACGTTTAGAAATTTTCAATAGGATTCATAAATTAAATTTTAACAAACAAAAAGTAAAACTTAGTGAGTGTTATATTTAGCTTGCTTTTCTTTAATTTCACATAATAGATAAAGTTTCCTGTGCATTGTGCTTTCCCACATGTAACGTGTATTCCACACAGAACAGAGGAGTTTCAACTTAATATCGTAAATTGCAAGATATCATTAATTTATTTTCATTGTAATTCAATTATTATGTACTTTTCCATTTCACGGGTGCAAATTTCGCCAAGCAGACTTTATTGGCGACAACACACAGTATGCACATAAAAAAAAATGTTAATAAATGTTAGTTCTAAGAATTTTCATTTTTATAGGTTACCAGCGGGGACCGCTGGCGTCGGTTGTAGTATTTTTAGTAACTTTATCGCCTGCGTCGGCGAAATGGAAAAGTACCAATTATTATATTTTCTTTCCTTTGCAACCTTCTCATTAAAATATTGTTGCGAACGTGTAATGTTCTCTCACTGGCGTCCCCCGTCTTGTCTTCTGTCTCTATTGCAGACCAAATGGTGCCACTCAAGTGTTTTCTCCAAAAACCAGAGATACGAACGAGATTCCCTGACGTCACTCTTTGGTTGCCAGACTTTCGTCACTTTATGGTTGCCAGACTGAGATACAGCGATTATACTGAGTACAGGTATTTGTAACTGCGTTCTTCAAACTTTAAGCACCTTTTTCTTGAAGTCAATTTTTGAAAATCATGTGATGGGCGTATATGCGTCCGAAAGCGCTCTGGCAATTTTTAATATATATTTTGTACGTCTTTTAGGATGTGTTAAATAAAAGACCTTTCGTTTTTTAAAACGTTTTGTCCTTGATTTTATCTATTGAATGCAGACGTGGTAACGATCTTGATGATTTTTTGAGAATCAGTTGTCACAATGTCTAAACCAATTTTCAACCGATATATTTGAAATTTATTCGGCTGCTTTATTTGAAATTTGAACAGATTATTATTGTCGACTTGTTTGCAATTTTATCGCAAAAGATATATTCATTTTGTGTGCGAAAAATCGTCAATTTTTGTTTTTATTGCCGCCATTTGTTTTCTCACTAACTACTTTGCTTACTGCTATAGCAGACTGCTTACAGTTCTAAAGTTTATTTTGATATTTTTCTTTATTTCAGTTGAAACCCATAAAAGATATCCTTCCAACATCAAAGAAAACATGTCTAACAATATGCTATTTGCAGAATTCTAAATTATTTCATCAGCAAAGTTATAATTTAAATTTAAACATATATACTTTAAATATACGTCCGAAAGCGCTCTGGCAGTTTTTAAATAATTGCGTTTAAAATTGTTAATCAATGCTTTCGGAAACAGAACTCAAAATATATTTTTTCTTTCAAGTATCCTAGGTGTATTTTCCCGCTTAATTACACTTAACAATTAAATCTCTAGTTCATATATCTCAAAATTAAGTTCTTAAAGATTCTACATTTTTCAACGTTTCGTTCACTTAAGAAACAAATTATCCCTGGTGATGGCTTTCTAACTGGTAACTTCGTGAAATCTTTTTCAAATATTTTGATGGCTATTCCTACCAAATTTGATTCAGTTGCAATCAGTTATATTTCTGCAGACTTTGAATAGGATGATTTAATTATCCTCATGTAAAATACGTATAGCTCAAACTGATACTAATGCAATAAAAATATTGAGACTTCGTTGAAAACAACAGCCAAATAAAAATAATTGTATCACCGTTAATTTTGTGCTGGATGTTGCTTTAATCAAAACTTTATTACTTTCACTAGAGCACAATTAATTATCTGTTGGATGTTGCTTTAAGTGAAGTTTCATTACTTTCTTTAAGACACCATAATTATGTGTTGAATGTTGCTTTAAACGAAGTTCTGTTACTTTCCTTATAACAACATTAATTTTTGCATTGGATGTTGCTTTAAATAAAATTTTATTACTTTCATTGTAACACTATTAATTATGTGTTGGATGTTGCTTTAGGCGAAGTTTTATTACTTATCATTAAACATCGCATAATGATTGAAAAAATCAATTGAAATGATAACTCTAAAAAATATTCTTTCACTCGATAAATCAATATTCTCAGTGCTGATTAGTTTACATAAAACTTTCAAAAATAAAAGAGTAAATACAGTGAAAAAGCGTTGAATCTGATGTGTAGTGTAATTGCATGTACACGATACTAATGTGCATCATATATGCAGTAATGTACGCGATTCAAATTTGACGCTTTTATTGATTCATTCATTCATTCATTGATCCATTCATTTATTGATTCATTGTATTCATTCAGACAATAATTATGAGAAAAACTTAACTAAATACTATGAAATATTATTGTTTAAAAAATCACACTCAAAGATCAGATAGTAAATTAATAAAAATTAATGAGCTTTAAAATACACTTGATCGCAGATGCTCAACGTGGGTACATCTAGTTAAAGAAAAACCAATAATTGTTCTCTGTAATACGAAAAAATAAAAATCTATATTAGTTATAATTTCTTACTACTACTCCTTCACATCTCATCCTTAGAATAGTTTCTAAAAAATGTCTTTTCATTTCTAATTAACAGGTGAAAACCTGGATCAAACCCAAGTAAACTACAAGGTCGTCCTTTAAACATCACATAATGATTGAAAAAATCAATTGAAATGAAAACTCTAAAAAATATTCTTTCACTCGATAAATCAATATTCTCAGTGCTCATTAGTTTGAGTAAAACTTTCAAAACTAGAAGTAAATAGAGTGAAAAAGCGTCGAATCTGATATGTAGTGTAATTGCATGTACACGATACTAATGTGCATCACAGATGCAGCGATGTACGCGATTCAAATTTGATGCTTTTATTGATTTTAATTTGGTACTCTTGTTGATTTTAATTTGATGCTTTTGTTGATTTTAAATGTCATTACAAGGCCACTGCTTTAAACTTCATTTCGTAACGATTTAAAATTTCCTGTATAATTTCTAGCACTTTGGAAAAGATGTCCTTCGGTATGTGTGCGTTTTTATGTGTCCGTCTATGCGTGAGTGTGTGTCTATCAGGGCCCTCGCTAAGGGGGGGGGGGACAGGGGGGAGTCTCCCCCCGGAATGTCGAGAAATCCCTGTACAGTTGGCAAATTCAAGATCCAAGTTGGCAGACTTGGTACATTTTAGATAAAATTTATTTAAAAATTAGTATCATCCCTGGCTGGCTTCAAGGTATTACTGTTGTACTTTATCTTCCTCCTCACTAACACATTATCATTTAAACCATAATATTATGATGGATGATATTATATCACGATATACAACTCCAGAGATCGATATAAATGGAATATGGATAAAAAATGTTTTACTGTGTTTACATGGACACGTATTCGTCTTTGCTTCAGGCAAGAGCACCTTTCCACAGCATCTTCCAAGTTGATTTCGTTTCCCAATTCGCACTTCAAAAGCATCAAGCTGTTAAGTCTCATGACTGTCATTGTTGTTCTCAAGGAACCTTTCACAATCTTTAGCTGACTGAAGAATCTTTTATTTGTGCTGACTCCATAACCAGCTGTTATAGTTTTTTCCCAAATGACCAGGCACTAGACTCTAGCACTTGACTCTACGTCGACTTACGTCGTTTTCCCTATGTACGGCCGAAATCGTGAACCATTTTGCCGTCCTAAGATGTTGCCCCAGGCGCACCAGAGGGGGGAGGAACACACTGCGCCCACAACACACAACATCCATGTCTTACGTGGGACCCGAACCCACTGCGTGGCGGCCGATCGATCGCTGGAAACGCTCGCCTTGACCGTTCGGCCACCACGTCGACTTAAATGAGCCAACAGCACACGGCGTTCCCAGGTGGTCACCCACCCAAGTACTATCCGCGCCCGATGCTGCTTAACTTCGGTGATCTAACTTGAACCGGTGTTTTAAGCACGGTAGAGCCGTTGGCCCAGCTGTTATAGTCAATTGGCACATTTTTAAAGCCAGCTTTAATGCATTTTTGAATTGAACCATGACGTTCTTCAATATTTCCATTGATAGTATATGCGTTTCTCCTTGCACATGTTAAAAAAGACTTCTAACTCACTTTGTGGAGCTTGTATATCAGGCCTAGTAGCTGGAAGGAACATCATGACAGCCTCTTTAATTATTTTGATTGTCAGATTATCCTTGTTCAAGGAAAATTTGAAAATTGAATGTAGTGGGGAAATAGTTGTCTTCATTGCAACTACGTTGTCTTTAAGGCCTCTACATAGTATATCAAGGACAGCCTTGAACTCTTTTCTATAGAATTGTTTTAGGTCTATATTTACTTCATTTTCAGCATACTCTTCAATCCTTCTCGGCCTCATTCGTCTTCTATGGTGCAGTTGAAAGTCATGTTCAGGATCAACTTTAATGTTTCCAGCAAATACTTCCGCACTTGTGATCAAGTTGTCCATTTCTGTGGTGTTAATATTAATCTCCTCCAAAATTATTACTGTGTTATCGACAACTGTAATATAATCAATCAAATTCAGATCAGGGCTTTCTAAAGTTTCTGTCAAAATCTTCATCTTATACATAATGTTTTTCACAAAAAACAAGCTAACAATGAAATCAAATGATTTCAGCTTTTTGCATAACCCGTGCGCTTTTGTTTTAGTAGCACAATCAATTCCTGTTGTGTGGAAATTTCTTCTAATACAGATAGGATAGGTTCAAATGATGTGTTTACAGCTTTTATAGTCTCTGCTCTGGCTGTCCACCTAGTTCAAGACATATTTCTCAAAAGAAGGGCATTCTCCACTTCTTTGATCTTATTCCTCAACTGTCTGAAACGTTTAATACTTGAATTAAAGAAAACATACAATGCTTCAAGTGTGTCGAATAAGTCTCTAATAATAATGCTGATACTGCAGCTGTGTTCCTCGGCTGTGTTCGTCCTGTGATCTTGGCATGGAATGTGTGGTATATGATACCCTATGATTTCTGAGAGTTTCTTTTGTGCTCCATTAAACTGTCCTGACATTGAAGTTGCAAAATCATATGACTGAAAAGCCAGTGAGGATGTGTCAATTTCTTTTTTTCTTAAAGTCTCATAAATTTGCATTGTCATTCCAATACCTGTTTTTTCAGCACATTCAGAAACATCTAGCAAGCGTTCTCTTGATTTGCAGTTGTCATGGACAGTACGGACAACAATCGAAAGCATATTTTTTTGTAAACTGTCAGGTGTGGTATCAGCCACCACTGAGAAAAAATCACAGCTCTTAATTTCCTTAACAATTTTTCTTTCTATTTCTTCAGCAACAAGAGATATAAGCTCATTTTGTGACTCAGGACTAATATAACTCACGTGGTACCGCCGTAATTCTCTTTCATCAAACTACGTTTTCAAAATGTGGTTATATCTTGAGATCAGCTATATTATTTATACAAAATTACCATCATTTGGTCCTGATCCTTGAAATGCTATCCCTTGACGTCCTAGGGTCCTGCATGTGTAGAGTAAGATTCTCACTACTTCTCTGTTCTGAAACTGTAATCTTTCATTTTCTATCAGAGCTAATCTCTTAGTTTGATCAAGAAGCACATCAATGTGCCGCTCCTTTATTAAAAAGCCACAATAGTTGTGGAGTGCCGATCTGTGTGCAATAGATGAAAAGTGAGTTTGTAACTTTCCCAGCTTTTGCTTTCCGGCACTCCTCATTTTCCCCCAATTTCTTATTCCAATCTTCGACCATGCATCTTCACTCTTCCCTTGACCTACTCCATGAGGAAACAGAAAGCATGAAAAGCAGTATGCACAATCTTTAATTGTACTGTATTCTAAGTACTTCTTTATACCAATGGGGATTGAATCTGTCTTTACCATCACTTGGAAAGAATGCCAAAATTGGTTGATGAGGCCCTAATTTGATCAAATAGTTTTTCTGATTATCTGTCAAGTTTGAGGGTTTAAGACCAGGATCATGGCTGACTAAAGGATCACCGAAACCTGATCTCTCTTCAACAACAATATTTCCAACATATTTGTTTTTTTTTTAAATATTTCGCTCATCTTCCAAAATTCCACAGTGTTTTCTTATGGGCAGGATACCGTTTACTAATTCAATGATAGATAGCTTTTCGTTAAGAATTTCTTGATTTGTGTATTTTTGGAACATTTCATTTGCATCTGAACATTTATCTATTAAAAACTTGACCTGACACATGATTTTTGTCCACGACGGAGTTGAATCTTCACTTGAAGGAAGAATTATATTTGTTGCATCTTCTTGGATACACTAATCATACCGATATATCGATGAATGAAATATCGATATAAAATGTGTTATCGGTGCAAAAAAAAACTCCCTAGACTTTACTTAAGTTGGTAAAAATCATTACTTGACTTCGCAATTTTATCGACTCTCCCCCCCCCCAATGATAAGTCTTAGCGAGGGCCCTGGTGTCTATGAGTGTGTATGTGTGTTTATGCGTGCGTGTGTCTATGCGTGTGTGCGTGTATGTGTGTGTATGTGTGTGTGTGTGTTTAAATGCGAGGAAAACACACGATAATTCAAGAACTAATACCACTATGCAATTTTATGTTTAAATACCTTACTTGTAAAACTGCAACTGCTAGAACGCTTAGTAATTATTCTGATATAAGATCGAAATATACGAATTTCAAGTTTTTCATAGTATTATTTCTTACCAATATTAATTAGAGGTATTACCTTGCCAGGCGCGAAAATATTTTATGATTTGACCCGACCCGATCCCGAAAAATTTTCAAAATAACATCCCCAAGCCCGATTCGAAAACACTCAAAACCCGGTCCGATGCTTCCAAGCCCGATTTTTTAAATACATTGAAGCCTGACTACTGCTAGCACACTGTTAACTTCGCATCATATTCATAATTTGCCATTTAACACAAATTAATTAACACATTTAACAAAAATTAAACACAAATTATATTGCATATTGCATATTACGTTTCAAATGAGCAGCTGAAAGTTGCGAAGAACAATGTTTTAATTTGACTTCAGAGTGTCATCGTACTAAGTCTTCAAATTTCTATTTGAAATTATTTTTCAATATCCAGTCCTAATTTACCGATCTACGTTCTCTGTACAGAGCAAACGTTTATTACTTAATTTAGAACCGGCAGACTTTCATCCGCTTATTAAAAATTTTGTTTCATATGTAATTTTAAAAATTCTGCTCATTTAAAATTTTCTGTTTAATATTTAATCTGTTTATAGCCGTTTTATTTATATTTACGCAACTCGATCCGAATTCTTAAAAATCGTAGCCCCGACCCGGCCCGTGGGCCCAGTGTGGACTAAAACCATGGGCCAAGCTCGATCCGGTGCATAACATTAGCTCAAATACCCGGTGTTATCTGGTATATAATATGCACACCTGTTATTAAAATTATTAAGGCATACAGTTAATGCTCGACAACTAAACAGCGTTTTACGATACGCCCGCTTAGAACAATAAGAAGAAGAAAGTTCAATCATGCATAAAGCATTGATTATGAAACACTTTCCAATTCTAATTTTATTTAAGCATCTCTAAAATGCAATATATTCAGCGGTAATGTTTTTAAAATTATCACAATATTGCAATAATTAATTGTATTTGAGAATTTAAAACTTCATCGAGAAAAAGGAACTTCATTCAAATGACGTCATCGAAATATAAATCGCCTGACTCTAAGCAGTAAATATTCCATTCATACATTTTTATTTCATTCATCACAGTACTACAATAATTTACTCTACTTAAAAACTTAAAACCATGGGGGTAACAGTAATTTAACTCTATGCATAAAACTTCATCGAAGAAGTCTGCATTAAATCGTCTGCTTCTCTATGTAAATTCAATGAATGTTTCATTCATATCATCTATATTGACTCCTGAGGAAAGTAGTAGTTTTACGTTGAAAAAATTCAGCAATTCTTGTACAAATCATCTTACAACCTAATTTGTTTACATTCTCCATAAGTGAAAATTAGGTTTCGTTGTAGAAATAATCAAAGTTTGAGGATCCTTTAAACTCAAATATATTGCAATTGTGTTGTTTCAGAATACAGATGCACAGAAGTTAAGCAAAAATAAAGCGGTTTTAGGACGGATACAACAGTAAATTTAAATTAAAAAGAACTTTAAAAATCACTATTTTGACACAAGATGGATGATATTGATCATTTAAACTCAAATATATTGTGATTCCGCTGTTTCAGAATACATGTGCCCAGAAATTAAGCAAAAATAAAGCGTTTTTTGGAGGGATACGACACTAAATATAAATTAAAAAGAATTTAAAAAATCCCGATTTTGACACAAGATGAATGCCATATTTTATTTTGATGTACGTCACGTGATCTCTTTATATAATGGTCACGTGATCTCTTCCTATAAAGGGTTTAATTATTATTTTAATTTTTATTTTAAAAAGCTACTGAATATATTTTCCCGGAAATTTTTTTATATATTTTATGGGATAATTTGAATATTTCCTAAAACTTTCAAAGCAATTTGTGAATTTTAAAATTGTTTAAAAAACGTTTGAAAAAGTAGGTCCCATAGCGTTCAATGTATTTCATTTTTTCAACCCGGGTTCAATTCTAAACTAATTGGGTGATATTATTCATTTATATTCCCATAGGTCCCACAGACCGTCTGAACAACATACTAAAATTTCATTTTGATAATGTCATTTTTACGGCAGTTATCGTGCTAACGGATAGACAGACAGACAGACAAGACAGAATGAACAAAGTCATAAACATTTTTCAATTATGTTGTAAAGCGTTAAAAGTGAATCCGATTTGAGCAGCACATGACTTTCGCTAAAGACTCAAATTAATTTTCTCTTTATTTCATTAATATATCCTTCAATTGAGTTCAATAGCACTAAATAACACGCATAATTATTTGAAATTACACAGAATTTACACTTTTAATTCAGTTTTCAATTTTAACACTTTACAGCAAAGTTGAAAAGTGGTTATGAAGTTGTTCATTCTGTCTGCCTGTCTGTCTGTCTGTCCGTTAGTGCGATAACTGCCGTAAAAATGACTTTTAGGAAATTTTAGTATGTTGTTCAGATGGTCTGTGGGACCTATAAGAATATAAATGAAGAATATTACCCAATTAGTTTTGGATTGAACCCGGGTTGAAAAAATGAAATACATTGAACCCTATGGGACCTAATTTTTCAAACATTTTTTAAGTGGATTTAAAATTCACATATAGCTTCGAAAATTTTATGAAATATTCAAATTATCCCATAAAATTTATACAAAAAAAATTCAGCAAAATATATTCTGTAGTTTTTTAAATATAAATTAAAATAATAATTACACCTTTTATATGAAGCGATCACGTGACCATTATATGACGAGATCACGTGACCCACTTCAAAATAAAATATGGCATCCATCTTGTGTCAAAATCGTGATTTTTAAAGTTCTTTTTAATTCATATTTAGTGTTGCATCCGTCCTAAAACAGCTTTATTTTTGCTTAAATTCTGTGCATCAACATACTAAAACAACGCAATTACAATATATTTGAGTTTAAATGATCATCCAAATTTGATTATTTCTACAACGAAGCCTTCTTTTCACTTATGGAAAATGTAAACAGCAAAATATGTAGAATGAGTTGTATAAGAATTGCTGCATTTCTTTAACGCAAAATTATTTAGCTCATGGAGTCTGCAATATAGCTGATATGAATGAAATATTCATTGATTTTACACAGAGAGGGAAGATTTTTTCGATGAAATTTTAAGCATAGAGTTTAATTACCTGTACCTCCATGGTCTTAAGTTATTAAATAAAATAAATTATTATAGTATTGTGATGAATGAAATGAATGGGAAAATGTTAATGAATGAAATGCTGCTTTTATAGGGAGGGTCAGGCGTGTTATATTTCGATGACGTCACTTGGATAAATTTCCTTTGTTTTCGATGAAATTTTCAAATCTAATAAATTATTGTAGTATTGTGACCATTTTAAAAATATTACCGAGGAAACTATCGTATTTTAGAGATGTTTAAACCAGGCAATTTATATTTCAATGCCGTCATTTCAATGAAGTTCATTTTTTTCGATGAAGGTTTAAGTTTTCAAATATAATAAATTAATGTAGTATTGTGATAATTTTTAAAATATTACCGAGGAATGTATCGCATTTTAGAGATGTTTAAATAAAATTGCATTAAAATTGGAAAGTGTTTCATAATCAATGCTTTATACATGATTGAACTTTCTTGTCATTTGGTAACGGTATGTATTTTCAATGAAACCGTAGCAAAAATGCGAAAAAACTAAAATATCTTGAAAAAGGTTAGTCTTAAAGTATAGGGGTTGATCTTATTCTTTTCATCGTAAAAAATTACGTATAAAACACACATTTAATTGATGCGTTTGAACATACGTAGATTTTTATTTTGGATTTTGCCAATTTTTGAGGATCATTTCGCAAAAAATACAGGTTCTTTTATCCCAAATTGTACAAAAATCTAATCAGCAACAGGGTCACTCACAATAAGTGACTTACCTACCACATTTTATGAAATTTGGTCCATTAGTTTTTCCATTAGAGTCGATATATACATTGCACAGACAGACACTCACACACACACGCGCACGCACACGCACACAGAGAGAGGGAGAGAGAGAAAGAGAGAGAGAGACGTCATGCTAAAAATAGATTTTTACGTTCTGCATGTCCAAAACGAGTAGAACCGTCAAAAACTCGAGTTGCGATTTTCGACATGATTTCAATATTTTCCATATACATTATCACGTATTGCAGAGAAAGCAATAATGAACTGGCTGGGCGAGCTTGATACGAACTATAAAAGTACTTTTTCCTTTTCGTGGACGTAATAAGCTTTTGGCTCGCGTAACGAGCTAGAAGCCATGTAACAGCTTTTGAAACCAAAGATACCAAAATCCAGTATCCTGGGGCGAATTTCACGATTATTATACCATTGCCAGATTAAAATAGCCGATGTTTGCAATGAAACGAAGAAAACATGCTATGTGATATATTTGTGAGCACGTGTATGGAAACTAACAAATTGTGTACGATTATCGAGTATTCCATGCTAGAGATCGCACAATATGAGCGAAACCTGTACACTACTTTAAATACTACCTGCAATGGTATGTAATGGCAGCGCAATTGCAATTATCGCAATTAGTGAAGGTAGGATATAGGTTAGTTTTGTCAATATACACTTGTTCGTTATCAGGCTAACCTCAAACTTTTATGAAGAAATTTTAAGCTGATAGCGTCGTCTTACTAAATTTGCCGGAATTCATAAAAGTCGCAAAATTATATTTGTTCTACAATTAACCGCCAATCCATCTTCATTTTGACAAGCGCATGATAAACGAGAAATACGTCAAAGAATGGTGTTATGTGTCAGTCTGAGCATAATTCCACATTATGGAAATGGAAAAACTAAAAAAATAATAAATTACAAACATGTGTCATTAAAGCTGTTCTTTTTTCTAATATTAATTATGTTTCTTGTAAATTTTCATTTCAACAGAAACGTATTTAATTATTCTTTCGTAAAAAACGCTTGCATTCTTTATCCTGTAAATCCACAACACACTGTGCCACGAGGTATTTCTTACTAAAGTCCTCCACCTCTTTGAGATCCTTTTGTCATAGAGCATGGCCTAATTTCTTTTTTCAAACTTTCGCGAAATTTCCGATACATTTTTCGTAAACAGTATTGTAAATCGGTCAGTGGATCGGGGTTCAATCGGATATTTTCCCACGTTTGTGAAGTTTGCCCCTGACTTCCAGCAATTCAAAATCTGAAAACGGCATTCGTTTGAGCGTCGTTTGAGCGTGTTTGAGTGACAAAAATTTTCGTTGGAGTGACAATTCTTAAGCCGTAATTGTAGAAAAATTTCTGGGCCCGTCTGTGAAGTTGCCTACCCCCCCCCCCCCCGGACTTTGAGTGATTCAACATCTGAAAACGGAATTCGTTTGAGCGCGTTTGAGCGACAATTCTAAAGCCGTAATTTTAGAAAACTTCTGGAGCCATCTGTGAAGCTGTTCCCCTCCCCCGACTTTGAGCAATTCAAAATTTGAAAACAGCATTCATTTGAGCGTCATTTGAGTTCGTTTAAGCGACAAAAATTTTCGTTGGAGAGATAATTCTAAAGCCTAATCTTGAAAAAACTTCTGGGCCCGTCTGTGAAGTTAGCTAACCAACTTTGAGCAATTCAAAATCTGAAAACGGCATTCGTTTGAGCACGTTTGAGAGACAAAAATTTTCGTTTAAGTGACAATTCTAAAACCGTATTTCTTGAAAAATTGTTGGGTCCGTCTGTGAAGTTGGCCCCCGGTTTCGAGCAATTCAAATTCCGGAAACGGCATTATTGTCGCTCAAATGCGCTCAAACGCCGCTCAGACGAATGCTGTTTTCAGATTTCGAATTGCTGAAAGTCGTGGGGGGGGGGGCGCAACTTCACAGACGAGCAAAGAAATTTTTCTAAAATTACGGCTTTAGAATTATCGCTCAAAAGAAAACTTTTGTCGCTCAAACGCGCTCAAACGACGCTCAAACGAATGTCATTTTCAGATTTTAAATTGCTCAAATTCGGGGGGCTGCGTGAAGTTGGCCCCCCGAGATTTCTTTCGAAAATTACGGTTTTATGTTTGTCGCTGAAACGAACATTTTTATCACTCAGACGCACTCAAACGACGCTCAAACGAATGTCGTTTTCAGAATTCGAATTGCTTAGAGTCGGGGGAGGGGGGGCAACTTCGCCGTTATTTTCCCCACATCCTGCTGTTAGTAAGAAAAAATGCTGGCACGTCGTTTGCCTGGTACACCCGAGTTCTTGTATGTAAACTCCGGGGCGGGGAACATCGTCCTTGAGATATGATTTTTTTTTTTTCAGAATATACTGTAGGAAGCGTCTAGGCACAGTATATTCCATGCTTCGTTGGCACTGGTGTAGGAGTCATGGAGACTATTAACAAATATCCATCAGTAGTTGATTTTTATGGGCTATTGAGACACGCCAACAGATAAGAAGCAAGAATCAGACCTTCTTCTTGGACGGAGCAAACGTGAAGTGAAGTTTTAAACGTGATTTTTTATTCTATTTTTACTTTCCTTATATAGCTAATGTATAAGGAAAGTATTGTGACGGGGTCGAAAATTCGAATTCGAGTTTTCGACGGGAGAGCACGTTTCAAGCATCCCTGATCACGAATCAAACATTTTTGAAGTGATGTCTGTGTGTGTGTGTGTGTGTGAAAGTATGTGTGTGTGTGTGTGTGTGTCAGTGAGTCTGTGGAGACGATAACTGACGAACGAATGGACCGATTCGAACCAAATTTGGTACAAAAATCGCAATCCGTAAACACTGGAAGCCTATTGTTTTTATACGCAATCGAATGTTCAGAAGTCCCCTAAATTTTCGAATAAAATTTTGAAAAAATCGTCAAAAAATCAAAACCACTAATAAAGTTACGAAAATAGACATTTCTTATGTAATTTTTCATTAGAAAACGATTGGCATAAATTTTAGAACGCTAACACAAACCGTTCTCGAGATATTTCACATTTTTCAAAAAAATTATCAAAAAGTCATATAAAATAAAAAAAATATATTTCCTATTGAGAAACATGTTCACTTTTCATATGTAATACCATACGATAAATTGGGTGACATCATTCTCGTGGATCTAGCTCGTTCCATTCATGGAAAAAGATACTTTGAGTAATACTTTTGCATTTGAACGCCAATAGTCATTTGTCTGCTGTAAGAATTCTTCATCCATAACACTGGGCGAGATTTTGGCTACGAATTTGGCGGAATGTCACCAACTTGGCGACTTTTTGAAATGTTGCCAAATTAACGAAAATCTCGCCAAATGGATAAAAATGACGCTAAATCAATAAAAATGACGACTAATTGTCGAAAATTCAATATCTTGGAAAGAATATTAGTATCTACTATAAGAAAAATATATTTTTTTACTGTAAAAGTAGTAAACTCATTACATCATATAAGGAAAGTCATGTGTTGCCCACATCAGATTTTTTGTAAAGTGTTTCAACGAAGAGAATGCAAGATTTTCTCACACAGTATTTAGCTCACCGACCAGTGTAACATTTGTAAGAGACCACATTGCATATTCTTATTAGTTTTTGGAATTACGCTCATTAAAAATGTGAGCACGCATCTCCCCTGGCTCCGATCTGCCTTGCTGGTAACAGTTGCTCTCACTCACCTGTTTGAAAAGAACCACAATTTTCTTAAGATTTATAGTTTCCATAGTGTCACATTTTATGGCCTGTCATTGTTGTATTTTTATGTTGTACTCTTATCCTATCGAGCTTTGATTATGTCCAAACGCACTATTCCCAAAGTGTATGTAAGTGAGGCATCGTGATATCAAATGAAAAACAGAAAAAGAACGTGAAAATTGAGTACGCCCCTACCCCCGCACGGTGAGCTAAGAGGTATACAACGGTGTGAATGAAAGTGTTCAAATTAATTATGATAAACCTCATGACAATACGTATAAAATATGCACGAACACAACACATAATCCGTAGGAAATTTTTCTTCTGACTATATACATATTGTAAGCTATATTATAAAAGGCTTCTTGTAGAAAAATAAATAAATTTTAGATTAAAAACATCTGAATCTGTTCCTGGATAAGGTTTTCATATTTAACACACATGAACGTTTTCTTATTCGAAATTTGCGAAAACTGTGATGCTTCACATCAATCCATAAATAGTAACAGAGCTATTCACTAATTTTTTATTGCGAAAATGAAAAGTGAACATGAGTACAGGATATGCGCGTGGTTTCTATTCCTTTAACATACAAAATATGGTTTCCGTGTATTTAACCACGCCCACTACATTTATTTTAATTTAGCATTTAGAGAAAAATTAAATCAAATGTTTTGATTTTTGAAAATGTTGTAGCGAAAATAAAAGGCGAACTTCGCCAGTGATGAAGTTTACTTTCTATCCTTTTAAAACAATTAAAATATGGTTTCAGTATATTTTAACCACGCACACTAAATTTTCATTTTGGAAAGAAATATAAATAATTTTTATTTTCAAAACACATTTAAAAATGCTTTTAAATGTGTTTTGAAAATTAGAAGGTAACGTTAGTGAAGACTGACGGTCTTCCCCATATTTACTTTGGCTTACAAAATGTATAATTAACTCAAACATTTCACTGATCGCCTGAACTAACTGTAAAAAATCCCTACATCAATAAATCCATCTGTAAATTCTCTACAAGCATGCAAATATATATGCATCCGGACTTACCACTCCAAAGTACAGTTACGGATTACATTCATCTATCTATTCCTTACGAATTGCTTTCATTTAAGAACATAGCAGCCTTCTAGAACTATTACAAACATTAACCAAATAACTCCGCCGTTCGTAGTGTGTCGATTGGTTGGAGTCCCTAGTCCGAGGACTTTAACCTCCGGTATGAAACCATATTTGATACATATGACATAATTTGAACCAAATAACTGTTTAACTAAATTCTTATTATATCAAATATTATATAAATAATTCCGGTATATACGAATAAAGGATTTTACTTTTAATTATACGGAAACTGCTTTTAGAATATTGTCAACAATTTTTGGATGAACACTGTGTTTAAATGGCGAAGACATTTTGTGGAAGATGCCGAAATGACCTTCTTTCCAAAGATCTGAAACACCCTACATCAGAAATGGCCCCTCCCCATGGACACTTGCGAAATAGCATTCTTAAGTAAAACAGCTGAGTGGTTAAAGTGACCACTCCAACAAAAAATATGTACTAAAAATTATTTACATTTCTATTCTTGAATCTAATGCTGAACCATTTCGTCATGAACCAAAACTGAACAGAATTACATAAATACAGTAATTTGTTTTCAAATATTTATTTAAACATCCAAATTTGTTTTTAAAAAAACGAAAAAGCACACACATGTTTTTTTAAAGAAGATAGAGGCCAAATTAGCTAAACTCAACCAATTTGAATCATGCATTCGCTAGTGTTTATTTCTTTGACAAAAACGCGAATAAAGTCGCGTCTGATATCAGATTCCAATATTGCAATGTCTGTTGCCGCTATATTAACGTATACCATTCGTTCCTAATGCCGTTATATTAACATGCCATTTGTCCTATCAAAAAAAAGGCTCAGGAGGGAAGCGACTCTGATCAAAAATCCTAAGTCTTGTAATACAGCATTTTCCCTATGTGTAATACAGCACATAGAGAATGTAAACAGCATTCCCTATGTGCACAGCAGAATAGGGAATACAGCATTTTCCCTATGGGTTGAACATGCCATGAAAAGCACAATGAAATAGATAGAACAAATCCATAGACTTGGACTCTAGAAACAGAGCTCTAGTGCTGTCATCTAGAGGACAATTTCATCACTCATTTCCAATAAATATTCTTTTCTGTTGAAACAAAATTCAGATACTTTCATTAAAAATTGTAATAAACTTATATAACTAAATACTATTGTGGGATGTTTGCTCAAGAAGGTCGAGCTTCCCATCGCCCTCCCCCAATAACCGCCACTGGCCATATCCATTCCTCCTATAACTGCTAACGTGTGTTTCGTGATAAAATATGCCCTGGACTGTTGATATTAACATAAGCTTAGGCAGTGCCGTTTTGCACCATAAGCAGAATAAGCAAATCTTCCATCTTCTGTGTTGCTCTTTACCAAAATAAAACGGATGACTTAAATTATTATAATCCAGTAAAAATAAAATTTCCATAAAATGTATTTTTATATACATTTCTTAATTATTTAAATCAAAAAGATTTAATAAAAATCGTCTGCTATATAAACTCATTGGGATTAATTTCGTTTCTTAGGAGCATATCATTTTTTTTCCAAATAAACTTGTAGAAAATATATCGTCTGCATGATGCTGCATCTATGGAAGTTTCGTTTTTAACACTTTACAACATAGTTGAAAAGTGTTTATGACTTTGTTCATTCATTCTGTCGGTCTGCCTGTCTGCCTGTCCGTTAGCACGATAACTGCTGGAAAAATGACTTTATCAAAATCAAATTTTAGTATGTTTTTCAGACAATCTGTGGGACCTATGGGAATATAAATGAATAATATCACCCAATTAGTTTTGGATTGAACCCGGGTTGAAAAAATGGAATACATTGAACCCTATGGGACCTAATGTTTCAAACATTTTTTAAGCGAATTTAAAATTCACAAACTGCTTCGAAAGTTTTAGAAAGTATTCAAATTATCCCATAAAATATATAAAAAAAATTTCAGTAAAATATGTTAGATAGTTTTTTAAAGTTCATTTTAATTCAAATTTAGTGCTGCATCCGTCCTAAATCCGCTTTATTTTTGCTTTAATTCTGTGCATCTACATATAGAAACAACGCAATTACAATATAGTTGAGTTTAAAAAAATCATCCAACTGTTATGATTTCTACAACAAAGCCTCCTTTTCACTTATGGAAAATGTAAATACAAAAAGATGTAGAATGAGTTGTATAAGAATTGCTTCATTTCTTTACAACAAAGTTGAAAGCAAAATTATTTAACTCATGGAGTCTGCAATATAACAGATATGAATGAAACATTCATTGAATTTGCTTAGAGAAGCAAACGATTTTTCGATGAAGTTTTAAGCATAGATTTAAATTGCTTGTACATCCATGGTTTTAAATTTTTTAATAAAATAAATTATTATAGTATTGTAATGAATGAAATGGATGGAAAATTTTTCTGAATGAAATGCTGCTTTTATAGAGAGAGCCAGGCGTGTAATATTTCGATGACGTCATTTGAATAAATTTCATTTGTTTCGATGAAGTTTTCAAATATAATAAATTAATGTATTATTGTGATAATTTTTTAAATATTACCGAGGAATGTATCGCATTTTAGAGATGTTTAAATAAAATTGCATTGAAGTTGGAAAGTGTTTCATAATAAATGATTTATGCATGATTGATCTCTCGTGTTTATCATGCCCATGAGTAAATTATTTTCAAAAATCATAACCAAGTAGGTCATATAGTACGAAAGATAGAATCTATACCGTTATAAGTAGAAATAGGTAAATAACACTTTTCTCGAATGCGAGTATTCTAATCAGACTGTGTAGAGTTAGTGAGTTTGTCGCCAATGTTAATTTACTGCAAATGAGCGCTATTTTGTAAATATATTAAGATATTACATAAAATAATTCTTCACTTCAGCTGGACTGTCAAATTGTGGGTTGTAATCAAAAATAATTGTGCCATCCGCAAACCCAGCAAGTTTTTAATATAACGAGAAATTTATATATTTAATTTTCTACAATTTCTGAATAAAATTCTGGCACAAATTAAAAATGTTTATGTTTAAGTGTGATTTTTGACAAGGGGAAGCGTGTTCGCATGCATTTAATTAGTATTTCTATTTTTCAAATGTTTGTAAAATGCATTTAAACTTTAAATGTTATTAAATTTATTTTCTAATCTACATTTTAAACGTGTTTTAATATTTATTAGCTGCCCAGGCTCTTTTTCAGCAAATAAAGCAAATGATATAGTTCGCCGAGAGATAAAATAAAAAAATATATATTTCTTATAGAGAAACATGTTCACTTTTCATATGTAATACCATGCGATAAATTTGGTGACATCATTGGTGACGATAAATTTGGATCTAGCTCGTTCCATTCATGAAAAAAGTTACTTTGAGTAATACTTTTGTATTTGAAAGCCAATAGTCATTTATCTGCTGTAAGAATAACTTACTTCTCCATCCAAAACGCTTGGCGATATTTTGCCGACGAATTTGGTGGAATGTCGCCAACTTGGCGACTTTTTTAAATGTTGCTAAATTAACGATAAACTCGCCAAATGGATAAAAATGACGACTCATTGACGAAAATTCAATATCTTGGAAAGAATGGAAATATCTACTATAAAAATAATCTATATTTTTTTACTGTAAAAGTAGTAAATTCATTGCATTATATAAGGAAAGTCATGTGCTGCCCACATCAGATTTTTTTACGTATTATCTATTTGTCTAAATTCTGAGCTAACGCAATTACAATATTTTTTTAACACTTTACAACAAAGTTGAAAAGTGTTTATGACTTTGTTCATTCTGTCTGTCTGTCTGTCTGTCTGTCTGTCTGTCTGTCTGTCTGTCTGTCTGTCTGTCTGTCTGTCTGTCTGTCTGTCTGTCTGTCTGTCCGTTAGCACAATAACTGCCGTAAAAATGAGTTTATCAAAATGAAATTTTAGTATGCTGTTCAGACGGTCTGTAGGACCTATGGGAATATAAATAAATAATATCACCCAATTAGTTTTTTATTGAACCCGGGTTGAAAAAATGAAATACATTGAACCCTATGGGACCTAATTTTTCAAACATTTTTTAAGTAAATTTAAAATTCACGAATTGCTTCGAAATTTTTAGGAAATATTCACACTATCCCATAGAATATATAAAAAAAAATTCAGTAAAATATGTTAAGTAGTTTTTTAATTAAAAAAATTATTTAATATAGGGAAAAAAACAAATTCAATTAAATTCTGACTTTGGGATATCTTCCAGAAAGAAAAGAGAGAGATATTATATAATAAATATCTCTCCATTTGTTTAAACGTTTATCATATGGGAGTGGCTTCATATTTTAAAATAAATTTGGTAGATAACAATTTTTCATTTTTTAACACTTTACAACAAAGTTGAAAAGTGTTTATGACTTTGTTCATTCTGTCTGTCTGTCTGTCTGTCTGTCTGTCCGTTAGCACGATAACTGCCGTAAAAATGAGTTTATCAAAATGAAATTTTAGTATGTTGTTCAGTCGGTCTGTAGGACCTATGGGAATATAAATAAATAATATCACCCAATTAGTTTTTTATTGAACCCGGGTTGAAAAAATGAAATACATTGAACCCTATGGGACCTAATTTTTCAAACATTTTTTAAGTAAATTTAAAATTCACGAATTGCTTCGAAATTTTTAGGAAATATTCACATTATCCCATAGAATATATAAAAAAAAATTCAGTAAAATATGTTAAGTAGTTTTTTGATTAAAAAAAATATTTAATATAGGGAAAAAAAAAATTCAATTAAATTCTGACTTTGTGATATCTTCCAGAAAGAAAAGAAAGAGATATTATATAATAAATATCTCTAAATTTGTTTAACGTTTTGCATATGGGAGTGGCTTCATATTTTAAAGTAAATTTGGTAGGTAACAATTTTTCTTTTTTTTTTTAAATTTTATATAACTCTTCATGATAAATTTATTTGATGGCATTTTAAATGCACTTCCCTCCGTCCTAGAGAGTTAAAATTTGGTACACAGCTTAAATTTGTTGAACATTTTATTCGACAAAAATTTGATGGATCTTTAAATATAGATCATACATTTTTTTCGAAATGGCCTGAAAATAATCACCGTTCACTTCTATAAATCATTGTTGTAATATTGTTAAAAATTCTGATGTGGACAGCACATGTCTTTCTCTGCAGACTCATATTCGTTCTCTTTATTTATTCAATGATAATTTGAGTTTATCTGCACAACATAAGTATTTTAAATGACATTGAATTTACACGTTAAACTTAAATTTGGTTCTCATTTGATAGCTGGACTTATTGTCAAAGGTGGCGTAGCGAAAACGCGAAAAAACTAGAATATCTCAAGAACGGCTAGTCCTAGAGTAATGGGGTTAGTCTTATTCTTTTTGTTGTCAAAAATCACATATAAAATAGGAATTTAATTGATATAATTGAGCACACGTAGTCTTTTATTTTCATATATAACGATTTTTGCTGGCCATTTCGCAAAAATAGCCCATTCCTTTTTCCCGAATCGTACTAGAATAACCTACAAATGACTTATATACAAAATTTTGTTAAATTTGGTATATAAATCACTTGTCGGTTATTGAAATATTATACACCAAATTTTGTTAAATTTGGTTCATTAGTTTTTAGCTAGAGTGGATAAAGGCAATTTCTGCGGCCATTTCGCAAAGAAGGCAGATTCTTTTATTACGAATCGTACTATAATCTAATGAACATCAGGATTTCCCACAAAAAACATACCTACCAAATTGTATGAAATTCGGTCCATTAGTTTTTCAATTAGAGTGGATGTAATATCCACACAGACACACAGAAACATACACAGATACACCCTTACACACACAGACGTCTTCCTAAAAGTAGTTTTTTCGTGTTCTAGAAGTCCCAAAACGTGTAGATCCTTTGAAAATTCGAGTTCCGAACTTCGGCACGATTCCAATACTTTGAGTACATACACATACACATATATATTATCTGTGTATTATCTGTGTATCTAAATTCCGTGCCTATGCAATTACAATAGTTGTGATTTTAAATGATCCCTAAACTTTTATTATTTCTTCAAGGAAGCCTAATTTTAACATATGCAGAATGCAAATATCTCAAGCGATTGTAAGATGAATTACATAAGAATTGCTGAATTTTTTTCACACAAAATTATTTAGCTCTGGAGTCTGGAATACAAGTTATATGAATGAAATATTCATTGATTTTGCATAAAGAATCAGATGATTTATATTTCGATACAGTTTTAAATATTTAAGTATAATAAATTACTGTAGTACTGTGATAATGTAAAAGATATTACCACTGAATGAATCACATTTTAGAAATTTTTAAATGAAATTACATTTCAGTTGGAAAGTGTTTCATAATCAATGCTTATGCATGATTGATCTTTCTTGTTTAAAATTTTATATAACTCTTCATGATAAATTTAATTGATGGCATTTTAAATGCACTTTCCTACGTCCTAGAGAGTTAAAATTTGGTACACAGCTTAAATTTGTTGAACATTTTATTCGACAAAAATTTGATGGATCTTTAAATATAGATCATACATTTTTTTCGAAATGGCCTGAAAATAATCCCCGTTCACTTCTATAAATCATTGGTGTAATATTGTTAAAAATTCTGATGTGGACAGCACATGTCTTTCCCTGCAGACTCATATTCGTTCTCTTTATTTATTCAATGATAATTTGAGTTTATCTGAACAACATAAGTATTTTAAATGACATTGAATTTACACGTTAAACTTAAATTTGGTTCTCATTTGATAGCTGGACTTATTGTCAAAGGTGGCGTAGCGAAAACGCGAAAAAACTAGAATATCTCAAGAACGGCTAGTCCTAGAGTAATGGGGTTAGTCTTATTCTTTTTGTTGTCAAAAATCACATATAAAATAGGAATTTAATTGATGTAATTGAGCACACGTAGTCTTTTATTTTTATATATAACGATTTTTGCTGGCCATTTCGCAAAAATAGCCCGTTCCTTTTCCCCGAATCGTAGTAGAATAACCTACAAATGATTTATATACCAAATTTTGTTAAATTTGGTATATAAATCACTTGTAGGTTATTGAAATATTATACTCCAAATTTTGTTAAATTTGGTTCATTAGTTTTTAGCTAGAGTGGATAAAGGCAATTTCTGCGGCCATTTCGCAAAGAAGGCAGATTCTTTTATTACGAATCGTACTATAATCTAATGAACATCAGGATTTCCCACAAAAAACATACCTACCAAATTGTATGAAATTCGGTCCATTAGTTTTTCAATTAGAGTGGATGTAATATCCACACAGACACACAGAAACATACACAGATACACCCTTACACACACAGACGTCTTCCTAAAAGTAGTTTTTTCGCTTTCTAGAAGTCCCAAAACGTGTAGATCCTTTGAAAATTCGAGTTCCGATCTTCGGCACGATTCCAATACTTTGAGTACATACACATACACATATATATTATCTGTGTATTATCTGTGTATCTAAATTCCGTGCCTATGCAATTACAATAGTTGTGATTTTAAATGATCCCTAAACTTTTATTATTTCTTCAAGGAAGCCTAATTTTAACATATGCAGAATGCAAATATCTCAAGCGATTGTAAGATGAATTACATAAGAATTGCTGAATTTTTTTCACACAAAATTATTTAGCTCTGGAGTCTGGAATACAAGTTATATGAATGAAATATTCGTTGATTTTGCATAAAGAATCAGATGATTTATATTTCGATACAGTTTTAAATATTTAAGTATAATAAATTACTGTAGTACTGTGATAATGTAAAAGATATTACCACTGAATGAATCACATTTTAGAAATTTTTAAATGAAATTACATTTCAGTTGGAAAGTGTTTCATAATCAATGCTTATGCATGATTGATCTTTCTTGTTTAAAATTTTATATAACTCTTCATGATAAATTTAATTGATGGCATTTTAAATGCACTTTCCTACGTCCTAGAGAGTTAAAATTTGGTACACAGCTTAAATTTGTTGAACATTTTATTCGACAAAAATTTGATGGATCTTTAAATATAGATCATACATTTTTTTCGAAATGGCCTGAAAATAATCCCCGTTCACTTCTATAAATCATTGGTGTAATATTGTTAAAAATTCTGATGTGGACAGCACATGTCTTTCCCTGCAGACTCATATTCGTTCTCTTTATTTATTCAATGATAATTTGAGTTTATCTGAACAACATAAGTATTTTAAATGACATTGAATTTACACGTTAAACTTAAATTTGGTTCTCATTTGATAGCTGGACTTATTGTCAAAGGTGGCGTAGCGAAAACGCGAAAAAACTAGAATATCTCAAGAACGGCTAGTCCTAGAGTAATGGGGTTAGTCTTATTCTTTTTGTTGTCAAAAATCACATATAAAATAGGAATTTAATTGATGTAATTGAGCACACGTAGTCTTTTATTTTTATATATAACGATTTTTGCTGGCCATTTCGCAAAAATAGCCCGTTCCTTTTCCCCGAATCGTAGTAGAATAACCTACAAATGATTTATATACCAAATTTTGTTAAATTTGGTATATAAATCACTTGTAGGTTATTGAAATATTATACTCCAAATTTTGTTAAATTTGGTTCATTAGTTTTTAGCTAGAGTGGATAAAGGCAATTTCTGCGGCCATTTCGCAAAGAAGGCAGATTCTTTTATTACGAATCGTACTATAATCTAATGAACATCAGGATTTCCCACAAAAAACATACCTACCAAATTGTATGAAATTCGGTCCATTAGTTTTTCAATTAGAGTGGATGTAATATCCACACAGACACACAGAAACATACACAGATACACCCTTACACACACAGACGTCTTCCTAAAAGTAGTTTTTTCGCTTTCTAGAAGTCCCAAAACGTGTAGATCCTTTGAAAATTCGAGTTCCGATCTTCGGCACGATTCCAATACTTTGAGTACATACACATACACATATATATTATCTGTGTATTATCTGTGTATCTAAATTCCGTGCCTATGCAATTACAATAGTTGTGATTTTAAATGATCCCTAAACTTTTATTATTTCTTCAAGGAAGCCTAATTTTAACATATGCAGAATGCAAATATCTCAAGCGATTGTAAGATGAATTACATAAGAATTGCTGAATTTTTTTCACACAAAATTATTTAGCTCTGGAGTCTGGAATACAAGTTATATGAATGAAATATTCATTGATTTTGCATAAAGAATCAGATGATTTATATTTCGATACAGTTTTAAATATTTAAGTATAATAAATTACTGTAGTACTGTGATAATGTAAAAGATATTACCACTGAATGAATCACATTTTAGAAATTTTTAAATGAAATTACATTTCAGTTGGAAAGTGTTTCATAATCAATGCTTATGCATGATTGATCTTTCTTGTTTTTAAATAATGAAATATTCATTGATTTTACATATAGAGGCAGACGATTTATATTACAATGGCGTTATTTGAATAAAGTTCATTTAGTGCAATTAGCATGTAGTTAGAAAGAAGGAGATAAAACTCCTATGGAAGAAATGCATAAAAATACCCTAATGTTTTGAGAATTATATGTAGATGTCGCTAGTGCTAGTAAAGTGGCTGCTATTGCTAATTGACACAACAGAAAGCAGTAGTTTTTAGTATATGTATTTTTGATTAGTTTTAAATTAAGAGTTAACTAATTATGTATATAATTAACCAGTATTTTTTCATAGTAGTAGGATAGAGTACAGAATCTATGGATAAAAATAAATTTTAAGGTAAAATAATTTTGAATGAGTAGGAATATTTGTTATTATTTCAGATCTAACTTGCATTGCTTTAATTATTTATATTTACAACACTGACAGTTTAAAAAATATTTTAGGTCTTTCGCCATAGAAATTCGTGCAATGCCTCTTATCCCGGCGCCACCTAAATTATTGTCTTACATGATATTGACGTTTTCTAAATGTGAAGTTTTAACTCCTTCTTTTACCTCCATGGTTACTGGCATTGTATTTTTTGATTGTATTCTTTGAAGTTTGAAGTTTTCAAATATAATAAATTACTGTGATATTTTAAAAAATATATCAGCTTTGAATGTATCACAATTTAGACACGCTTAAATAAAATTACAGTTCCAGTTGGAAAGTGTGTTATAATCAATACTTTATGCATGATTCAATTTCCTTGTTTGTTAATATCTCAACAACCCCTGGTCCAAGAAGCTCGAAACATGAACCAAATTTTAGGTTGGGCAATTTCCCGGCCACCCACAAATTTCGCGAAATTCGGTACAACCGTTCTCTCGTGTTGATGAATCAAAGAAACAAACACACCCACAGGCAGGTTTTCAATTTTATTATATAGATGCAATATATTTAAAAAATATTACGTCAGCATTGCATGACTTTCCTTAAAGACTCGGTGTTTGTTTTTGTCTTTCATGATTCATATCATTTACAGTAGTTACCTACAAAACAATGTATAAGGTGTGTATTCTTTCGAAAGCAAATGAAAGAATAGTTTCTAAATAACTCTTTTATATTCGGAGACATTATGCTTCTATATAAAAAGATCTATATTTTATTTGTCACACTATTTGCAAAAACTAGGCCATGGGGGTAAAAGTAAGGAGTTAAAACTTCATATTAAAAAAATCTGATGTGGACAACACATGACTTTCCTTATATAATGCAATGAATTTACTACTATTACAATAAAAAAATAGGTTTTTCTTATAGTAGATATTTATATTCTTTTCAAGATATTGAATTTTCGTCAATTAGTCGTCATTTTCATTGATTTAGTGTCATTTTCATCCATTTGGCGAAATTTTCGTTAATTTGGTAACATTTAAAAGAGTCGCCAAGTTGGCGACATTCCGCCAAATTCGGGACCAAAGTCTCGCAAAGTTATGGACGGAGAAATAACTTACTCTTATAGGAGATAAGTTATTGGCGTTAAAAT
This sequence comes from Amaurobius ferox, assembly GCA_951213105.1. Taxonomy (NCBI): domain Eukaryota; kingdom Metazoa; phylum Arthropoda; class Arachnida; order Araneae; family Amaurobiidae; genus Amaurobius; species Amaurobius ferox. Next base: position 57,640,931 of record OX578148.1, on the reverse strand, counting down.
ACAAAAGTATCACTCAAAGTATCTTTTCTCATGAATGAAACGAGCTAGGTCCACGAGAATGATATCACCAAATTTATCGCATGATATTACATATGAAAAGTGAGTATGTTTATCAAAAGTTAATATTTTTTTTTAATTTATGAGATTTTTTGATAAATTTATTTCAAAAATTTACAATATCTCGATAACGGTTCATGCTAGCGTTCTAAAGATCATGTCAATCGTTTTCTAAGGAAAATTTACATATCAAATGGCTATTTGCGTAACTTTATTAAAAATTTTGATTTTTTGACAATTTTTTCTAAATTTCACTCGAAAATTTAGGGGAATTCTGAGCATTCGATTACGTTTAAAAACAATAAGCTTCCAGTATTCACGGATTGTGATTTTTGTACCAAATTTTATTCAAATCGCTCCATTCGTTCGTGAGATATCGTCTCCACAGACTCACTGACACACACACACACACACACACACGCACACATACTTCCACACACAAAGACATCACCTCAAAAATGTGTGATTCGTGATTAGGGATGTTTGAAAGTGCTCTCTCGTCGAAAACTCGAATTCGAATCTTCGACCCCGTCATAATACTTTCCTTATACATTATGTATATAAGGAATGTAAAAACGGCAATATCGTTTGAGACAATAATTCAGGCGGCGCTGGGATCATAGTCCTGCATTGTATATATTTCTATGGCGAAGGGCCTAACATATTTATCTAAATTGTCAATTTTGTAAAAATAAATTATTAGCTCAGTGCAAATAAGAAATGAAACTATAAAGAATATACCAACATGTTCAAAATTATTTTACCTTTCAATTCATGTTTATCCCTATACATTCTGTACTCTATCCTACAATTATGAAAAAATACTGGTTAATTGTACCCATAATTAGGGAACCCTTAATTTAAAAATAATCAAAAATACATATACTAAATATTACGCCTTTCTGTTGTGTCAACTAACACTAGCGACGCCTAGATATAATTTTCAAAACATTATGGCATTTTCAAGAGTTTCATCCTTAGGGGATATATCTCCTTCTTTCTAGCTCTATAGAATAGGCGAAATGAACAAAAGCCGTTTGAATACTCCGAGATGAAATGATCTCGGAAGTAGATATTTGCGTGGGCGATTAGTGCATATATTTTTGACCTTCATTTGATTTGATTAGTTAAAATATGAAATTTATTGGGCAATTTTTCTCAAACTTTAACATTTCATATGAAAGCGTTCATAATTGACATTCACAGATAAGGCAAATGAATCCGTCAAATGATAGACCTATTTCCATGAAGAAATAATTTCAATAATTTTAACAAAAAATTTTAAATAGCGTTTACGAAAACTAATAAAAAGATTTTTTGTATTATGTACACTGGTTTTAATACAATAGTGCTTAAGAATATGGACTATGAATGTAGGAAAAGGCCGATTAGAGATTCAGCATCTAGATTTTTACATTCTTATGCGTAGTATTGAGAAAGTATGGTCACGAAAATTTTCAATTTCGAGATTTTGATGCCCATTGATGTTTTGATGTCAATTCGTGTTCAGGCCTCCTGAACACGTTTTGACTATGCTTGGATTGATGTCCATATGTTTGTCTTGTGCAGTTGATAACAGGCACAAATATTAATGGATTTTCACGAAACTTTATATCCGGTTTTGTCATCAAAAAATCTAGAACTAGATAGAATTTTTCCTAATCGAGCAAAAATGTCAAATATTATTCGAAATTCTATATTTTCTTAATTTAGCAGCGTAAGACAAAATCTGATATAATCATGCATAAAAGAGTTTATTTATAGCTGACTGATCATGAAAGTTCATACTTTCAATCATTGTTGTGAAACATAGCCGCGATACATATTTTTTGTTCGTGACGTCATTAAACCCTCTCGATGGGGGCAAGTTATTCGCCCCGAGGTTGCACTAACAAGTATGGTATCAATCCAAAGATTTTTTTCCAAGCCCTTTAAAGTGCTATAGTTGTAATAATTTAAACATATGATACCAATTTCTCAAATATATTCTTGTAAAATTAAAAAGAAAAATGAATTCTGGTATGAGTAAGTCGATTGAGCCACATTCCAATTATTTTCTTTTCTTTTGATATTTGGATAAATTCAGATGAAAAAATCAGAAGTGGCACCAATCTGATTGAGCCGAAATGGATTTGCGTGAATAACGTCAAAATATCGAAATGTTAACAACGATATTTAAAAAGTTATGAACTCAATCCTAAATCGACGTATATATATCCTCTTACGGCTTTTTTTTAAAATTAAAAAGAACTGAATTCTGGTATGAAAAAGTCGAGTTGAGCCACATTCCAAATATTTTCTTTTCTTTTTATATTTGGATAAATTCAGATGAAAAAATCAGCAGTGGCACTAATCCGATTGAGCCGAAATGGTTTTGCTTGAATAACGTCAAAATATCTAAATGTTAATCACGATATTTAAAAAGTTAAGAACTCAATCCTAAATACACGTATATATATCCTCGTACGGCTTTTTTGCAAAACTAAAAAAAACTGAATCCTGGAATGAGAAAGTCGAGTTAAGCCACATTCCAATTATTTTCTTTTCTTTTGATATCTGCATAAATTCAGATGAAAAAATCAGAAGTGGCACCAATCTGGTTGAGCCGAAATGGATTTGCGTGAATAACGTCAAAATATCGAAATGTTAACAACGATATTTAAAAAGTTATGAACTCAATCCTAAATCGACGTATATATATCCTCTTACGGCTTTTTTGTAAAATTAAAAAGAACTGAATTCTGGTATGAAAAAGTCGAGTTGAGCCACATTCCAAATATTTTCTTTTCTTTTTATATTTGGATAAATTCAGATGAAAAAATCAGCAGTGGCACTAATCCGATTGAGCCGAAATGGTTTTGCGTGAATAACGTCAAAATATCTAAATGTTAATCACGATATTTAAAAAGTTAAGAACTCAATCCTAAATACACGTATATATATCCTCGTACGGCTTTTTTGTAAAACTAAAAAAAACTGAATCCTGGTATGAGAAAGTCGAGTTGAGCCACATTCCAATTATTTTCTTTTCTTTTGATATTTGGATAAATTCAGATGAAAAAATCAGAAGTGGCACAAATCTGATTGAAACCGAAATGGATATGCGTGAATAACGTCAAAATATCGAAATGTTAACAACGATATTTAAAATGATTAGAACTCAATCCTAAATCCAGGTATATATATCCTCTTACGGCTTTTTTGTAAAATTAAAAAGAACTGAATTCTGGTATGAAAAAGTCGAGTTGAACCACATTCCAAATATTTTCTTTTCTTTTTATATTTGGATAAATTCAGATGAAAAAATCAGCAGTGGCACCAACCCGATTGAGCCGAAATGGTTTTGCGTGAACAATGTCAAAATATCGAAATGTTAATCACGATATTTCAAAAATTATGAACTTAATCCGTAATCCACGTGTCATGTCGCATTTCTGCGCCATGAGCCTTTTCGTATTTTCTGAGAGAGAAATATCCTTCTCTCTTTTCCGTGCCTGTGCTGTGTTTTTTGCTAAGACTTGTTTGTATTGAATTAGCACTGAAAAGCGAGTTTGGTCGAGAATTCGTTGAGAATGTCTAGGATTTTTGTCTGGCTCAGATGCGTGACGTGTGATCGGCTGTTACTGGGGAGCGCTTGCCTGGCCAATCAGGAAGAGGCGCAGAGGAGAAATGTTGGGCTATGGCCTCGAGAGACCCACAGCAGATTGGAGCTGGAGATTCCGACTGAAAGTCGCATCGAAAATTTGTCTAAAGAATAGACAAAGGGTTTTGGCCAAAATGGCTAAGCTGGCGGAGATGGACAATTGTTTCTAATTGAAACCGCCCTGCCCTTCTGGAGCTGAATGGAGAAGAACCTGGAAGATTCGACAATTCCTCTGCAAAATTTCTAAAATCTTTTTTTTATTCCAGGATTTCTGACATATGAGTCCGAATGGTTTTTATGATGAGACCTTTTAGCTGTGGCTTGGCAAGACGTTTTTTTCAAGTGAGACGACCGTAAACCCATTTGAACTTTTTGTTCTGCATTTGGCCGTGTTTCCGGAACGGAGCCCTTGCTTCAATTGTTAAATTAGATAAGAGCTCAGGTAACATTTCTTTTTCGGAACGGGAAGTTTCGTTGCAGCACAGGCATAATGAAGATAATTTATTTGATTATAATTGGCTCAGAATTGAAATAACTTTATGTTTGATTTGAATTCATGATTAAAAAAATCATATATTTGTTGAATAAATTTAAATATTGTTTGCTATATATTTTTGAACAGAGCATAAATAAGAATATTATATTTGATAAGAGAAGCTCTGAATAATTTGATCGATAATTTGAAAGATAAATATACTTATAATCACTTTTGCAAATCTTAAAATAAAAGAATTATTTGAAAGTTAAATGAGCCTGTTTTTTTGTGTATCCATTCATGTTTTACTCACTGTATATCATTTAGGATTTAATTCTCCTAAACTGGGAATCTTTACTGAAACCGAACCTGGAGTAAATTTTGGTATTTTTGTTGTGGAAAAAAATGTTAATTACAGTTGCTTTTGGTTTACTAAATTTACGATCACGAAGATGTGTGTAGTGGAATCAGTATGTACAGTTTGGTACTGAGACCGCTACCACAAATTGGTGCCCTGTTCCCTTTCCCAGAGTATTACAGTGAGAAATGTTAATTTTTATGAAGGAATGCAGAAAAATTTGTGTTTTGATTATATGCATATAAATACTGCAGAAATTGATATGTCAAAGTAAGTGAAAAAGTTCTTTTATTGGTGCAAAGTATTTGAGTTATAAATGGGCAAGAAAGTATTATTTGAATATCATAAAGTAAATAAAAGTGCAAAAAGCACATAAGCCCAGATGCACCAGAGTATTATTTGCATATTGAATTTTTGTTGCATATATATATATTCTTTGAGCTATATATGACATACATAGATATACACAAAATTCTATATGATATTTAAGAGTGAATTTAAGGTTGTGAAATTTTCAAAAACACATACATTGACATAAAGTGCATACACACATTTATGAAAAGTGAATACAATCGTTCTGTGCACATCCAAAAGTGGTTCGAAGTTCAAATTAATGAACAAAAAGTGAAAAGAAATTTACAAATTGTGTTTTTTCTGTGCCCTACTTATACATAAATAAGTGAAAAAAAAGTTAAACTGTGCTTGTGATAAACTGTGCAAAAATGCCTCGAAATAGTAAGAATTCTCGTGCAAGTAGGAGTAGAGACTCCTCTGCACAACCGAACAGATCAGACCGTGTGCCTTCGGTGTCTCCACCACGACTTTCTCCAAATTCTGGCAGATCAGCTTCCGCTGTCAGAGACTCAAACAAAGTTAAAGTAGGAATTGGATCGCAGTTCCTTGGATCCATTCCAGGTTTTGCTGGCAATGCAAATGAATCTTTTCAAGAATTTTTGGAAAAGTTCCTTCTGGTCGCTGAACACGCTGAGTGGTCAAATCGTGACAAAATTTTCGTCTTGAAACTGAAATTGTCTGGTCGTGCTGAAAGACTGGTGAAATCCATCCCTAAGTTAAACCAGAGCACGAATTTTACTGAACTGATAAATACACTCAAGGATAATTTTTCTAAGAAGGAAAACATTGCCAAAAACGTCGCAGCTCTTGTTAATTGTAAACAACTGGTAAACGAGGATGTGCGAGATTTTGCGAACCGCATTGAAGCTGAATCCTTTGTGGCTTTTCCACAAGATGCTGTGTCTGACAACGAAGATTCCCTGAGAACTGTTTTGCTGAACTCATTTAAGAAGGGGTTGAAGATCTCGATTCGAAAAGCTGTTTTATCTGCAAACCCACAGTCATTTGAAGCTGCTAAAGAGATAGCAATATTGGAAGAAGAAGTGCAAAATGAAGTGCTGGAAGAAATGACAGAAGACGTAAATACTGTGAGAACTGAAAATGACTCTAAACAAGAAATTGAAGAACTGAAGAAGGAATTAAATTTAAAGAAGAAAGAATATGACAGTTTAAGAAGAAAATTTAGTGAGAACTCGGGAAAAAGAAAGAAAAGACTGAATGAGATAAGAGAAGATTTGGAGAGAAGCAATTCCAGTTTTGAAGAATCCTTCTTGGATACGCCCTCTACAAGCAGATATACAATGAAAAGGAATTGGTAGAAGAAGAAGAGTGGGAAGATATTCCAGTAAAGAAGAAACATAAACCATCAACATCTTTCAAAACTTCTACACCATCTAAAAGAACTGACAATAGAAACTGTTTCAGTCAAAGAAGAACTCCGGTTGCCTCACAGGAAGAAGAGGAGTGGTATGTTAAAAGTCCATATCAAAATTATTCTCCAAGAAAGAACTTTCAAACATTTAGAAGACCTTTTCGTAACAGTTCAAGTAGAAATTCAAATTTCCAAAGAAGAAATTTTTCAAATTTTAGAAATTCTTTTAACAATTACAAATCTCAAAATTTCAATAATTATGGATATAGAAGAAATAACAGATATTTTAATGGTAGATTTGGTAATAGAAGACAATTTAGAAGACAGAACTTTGGTACACAGAAATTTCAATCTCCAAATTTTAATAGATCAAATTCTGAATTTAGTTACATGACGGAAATTAAAGCTCCTTGCCAGAAAAATTTTCCAGTCATCTCAGTTTTTGTTGAAGATGTTAAATTAAACGCCTTAATTGACACTGGAAGTTCTATAAACATTATCTATAGTGATGCTTTACAGAAAATTGATCCTAGAAAAGTGCAAATAAAACATACATCCACTATTTTGAAAGGAGTTGGTGATCGAGATGTTTGGGTTGATGAGAAAGCTTCTTTTCCTTTGACCGTTGGAAAAGAAAACATTGTGATTGAATGCTGCATTTTAAATACACCTGCACCAAATGAATATAACATGATTTTAGGAAGTACTTTTCTGATTAAAAATAAAGTGACCATTACCTTTATGCACAAAGATGTTCAACCTGAAATATCTGAGTGCAATGCAATAAATTATAAATATGATAGAAGAAATTACAATTTTACAAATGATGTGGATTACAGATCCAAAGATACAAATTTTTCGAGAAATTTTAGAGGATATCAAAATAAGTGTGATAATGGATATTTATTTGAACAAAACAACTACCAAAATGAATTCAGAGATGTCGACTTTAGAGATTTTGATGCAAATGTGAATGAAAGATCAAATTATGAATGTGAAAATGATTTACATGAAATGCAGATGAATGATTATGTACATACAAACAGATCTTTGACAGAAAACAATACCAGTGATAATGAAATTTTTGAAACAAGTTGTGATAAACATGATGAAGGAAGTTCACAACAAAACAATACTTTGGCTATTGCCAAAGCATTCAAGAAATGTGTTTTGAAACCTTTTACAGAATCATTTGTCAAATTGAAAAGAAATTATAAATTAGAGAAAGACACGACAATTCTACTTGAACCTATCAATAATAAAGAATTTTCTGCAAATAAAATTTTTGTGGCAAGAAGTATTCATAAAATTCCGGAGAATGACTTTCTATACGCACGTATAGCGAATCCATCAGAGAAATGTGTTTACATAAATAAAGGTATGAAATTGGGAACTTTTGAAAACATCTATGAATCTGATATTGACATAAATAACAGAATTGACAATGAGAACTGTATTGAAGATAATGATACATTTGATGCATGGGGAGGAGATTTTGACTTGAAACATATGAACTATGCTCAGAAAACTTTACTTTTAAAATTACTAAATAAATATAAACATGTTTTTGCTAAGAATATGAAAGAATTGTCTGGATGTGATACAATACTGCATGAAATTAATCTGGAGTCTAACATACCTGTTAGACAGAAACCATACCGTATTCCACATAATTTACAGAAAGAACTTTCACGTCAAGTGAATGAACTCTTGGATGCCAAAATCATCCAACCCAGTACCTCTCCATACAATACACCAGTGTTGTTTGTTAAGAAACCTGATGGAAGTTACCGTTTAGTGGCTGATTTCCGGAAGCTCAATAAAATTACGATTGTAGAAAATTTCCCCATTCCAAACATCTCGGAATTAATCGATAACCTTGCTGGAGCCTTGTATTTTTCGACCCTTGATTTAACCAGTGGATTTTATCAATTGTGTTTACATCCTGATGATTATCAGAAGACTTCTTTTTCAACACCTGACGGACACTTTGAATGGACTAGAACTCCATTTGGTCTTAAGAATGCGCCCGCATCCTTTCAGAGATTGATGTCTCTGGTGCTGGCTGGCATATCTGGAATTTACATAGACGATATCATTGTTGCATCAAGAACATTTGAAGAACATTTGAAAAAACTAGAAGAAATTTTTGTAAGATTAAGTAAACATGGCTTGAAGCTTAAGCCATCCAAATGCCATTTCTTCAGAAAAACAATTATGTATCTTGGATTTTTAGTATCAAATGGAAAAGTACAACCTGATACTCACAATTTGGAAGTTGTAGAAAAATTTAAAATTCCTAAATCAATTAAGAATGTGAGACAATTTCTTGGACTCACTGGATTCTATAGAAAATTCATAAAGGACTATGCGGAATTGTCCCTTCCGTTGACTGATTTACTGAAGACCAAGAATAATGAAAGTAAAAAGAAATTTATTTGGACTAATGAAGCTCAAAAATCTTTTGAAATTTTGAAAGGAAAGCTTTTGTCAAAACCAATTTTGACTCTTCCAGATTTTAGAAAACCATTTATTTTACACACAGATGCTTCAAATCACTCTTTGGGCTGCTATTTGTCCCAAGAAGATGAAAACAAAATCTTACATCCAATATCTTATGCTAGTCGTAAATTGAATGAAGCTGAATGTAAATACAGTGTTGTCGAAAGAGAAGCATTAGCCGTTGTATGGGCTACTAACTATTATAAACACTATCTAATTGGAAAACCTTTCACAATTTTTTGTGATCAAATATCCTTGTCTTTCGTATTTAAGTTAAAAGATCCTACATCTAGATTGGCTAGATTGCATCTAGATTGCATCTCTATCACAATTTGATTACCATATAGTACATAAACCAGGAAAAGCTAATTTGGTGGCTGATTATCTTTCAAGAAATGTAGATGAATGTACAAATTCTGTTGAGAATATTCCTAGTAGATTTGTATCACAATATAAGGTGATAAATAACAATGTTAATCAAAATTTTCCAAGTGTAAATCAAAATTCTCAAAGTTCTAGAAATGTAAACAATGCTAATACTAGCAATAGAAGAGAATCAGAAGTCAATTTGAATTCAGCCAATACAAATGAAACAAATGAAATTTGTGCTGTTGATATTAATGAAAGTGAAAATCAAAATGAAAATAACATACAAAGTGGTCAATTGGAACAAACATTTACTTGTCCTACTTTACTCATTAGAATTAAGAATGCTCAGATATCTGACCCAAGATGCAATAAAATTATAGATCTTTTAGATAAGAACATAAAACCTTACCCACAAACTTTAGTATTTTTTAGAAAAGATGATATACTGTGGTGTACACACAGACACCCTAAACGTAGACACCAAGAACAAGAAAGAGTTGTTGTTCCGCAGGAACTTGTGTCTGAAATTTTATGGTTACATCATGATTGTCCTACTTACGCACATTGTGGATTTAGAAGAACTTTAGCTTCTGTGAGTAGAAAATACTTTTGGCAGGGAATGTATTCCCAAACTAATAATTATGTAGCCTCATGTGAAATTTGTGTGGTAAATCGTGGTTTTAGAAATAATAAAGCACCTATTCAACCATTTTCAAGATCTACATATCCATTTGAGCGAATCGCCATGGATTGTGTCGGACCATTACCTATATCAAGATCTGGAAATAAATTTATATTAGTAATCACAGATTATTTTACCAGATGGCCTGAAGCATATCCCTTGGCTTCAATTAAAACTGAAGACATTTTAAATTGCTTAGAGCACTATATGGCTCAGCATGGCATACCTAAATACATCGTCTCGGATCAAGGGACGAATTTTGTTTCTAGAACAGCAAGATGTTTTTATAAGAAATTGGGAATAATAAAGAATACTACTACTGCCTATATGCCTTCAGTAGATGGCTGTGTTGAAAGATTAAATGGTACTTTAGTCAGATCTTTGAAAAATATTGCATATAACGATAAAAACAATTGGGATAATTTAATTCATTTTGCTTTATTGGCTCATAGAAATGCCATACATGCTTCTACGGGTGAATCACCTGCTTATTTACTCTATGGAAGAGATTTAACAGTCCCAAATACCTTGATGGCTGGATTTAAACCTCCGACATATGAATCAACATATGATTATGGAGAAGATTTGAAATTCAGACTTAAAAGAACATATGATGTAGTAAAAAGTAACTTGGAAAAAGCTGAAAATTCACAAATGTTACAACAACATAAGAAAGCGAAGATACCCAATATCAAAGTAAATGACTTAGTGTACTTATACACTCCCTTTTTGCCTCATGGTCAGTCAAGAAAACTGAGTTCATTTAATAGAGGTCCTTTTAAAGTGATAAAACAAACATCTGCAGTAAATTTCTTAATCAAACATGTGATGAATCCCAAAAATGAACAACTGGTTCATGTGAACAGACTGACTCTTTTACCTCCAAAAAGAGAGGAATTACAAAAATTTTCAAAACAAACTACTGAAAGTCAAAAACTGATCTCTAAGCCTAATAAACTTACTACTGTGATCACCGCTGAGAAAGACTCTGTGAAACTCAAATCTTGTTTATCAAAATCTGCAGAAAAATCTCAAAATAAAAAGACTGTGAAAAGAGTAAGATTTAATTTGCCTAAGAAAGTCAAGGACAATGATGTTCATATTAGATCAAACTTTCATGCTAATAAAAATAAATACTGCACATTAAGAAATAATTCAAATAACTTTGATAATAGAGGAAATGGAAGAATCATTTACAACAATAACTACAGAAACAATTATACACCACACCAAAATCATAATTATTTGAAAGATAGAAATACACGTACACCTTATAATCTTAGATCTTATCAAAGATTTTCACAATATTAAATTTTGGTTGAGTTCACAATTTTTCAGAAATTAAATTTTGCAAGAAAAATCTTATCTTAAATTAAAGTTGATACTTGTTTAAATTTTTGTATTTCAATATTGTCTTTTAAAATAGAATTTATGAAAAAATTGTTGTGATTTTAAAATTTATTGGACATCTTGCAATTAAGTTAAGAGTAAATAGAAAATTAATTGATTTTGTGAACCATAATTTATGAATGTTTATATTGTAATTTAAATAATAAGTAATTTTGTTAATTGACTCTCCTTGGACTTTAAAATTTTTCGAGAGTCCTGTTTTGATTGACTTTGATTATTTTGTTGTGTTTTATTGTGAAAAAAAAAAAAAATCTTGATTACTTATTTAAGTTCATGAAGAAAAAAAATTGAAATGGTGTTGGTTTTTGAATTGTTCCCCTAAATAAAAGGAGGAAATTTTGATAAAAGTAAATGATTTTGTTAAAGTAAAATTGAAATTAATATAAAGTAAATATAAAGTAATTGAAGTAATTTAAGTGATTTGAATTTGAAAATGGAAAGTTTTGAATTTGAGAATTTTGAAATTTAATGAAATTTTTTTGAAGATCAAAGGTAAATGATCTCTTTCGATAAATGTGTTTTGAATGAAAATTTTTGTTTTGTGACACATGAAGTGGTCACTGGTTTGAAATAATTTCAGAGAGATTTTGTAGAAAGTAAAGTAAATTGAATTTTAAGATAAATTGAATAATTTTAATATAAATGAATAATTTAAAGTAAATTGAAAGTTGAGTCAGAATGAGAAAATTCTGAATTGTTTTAATGACAAAAATAAGTGAAATTTAAGTTAATGTTGAATGAAAGTTGAAATGTTGATAAATTGAAAGTAAATGTAATTTAAAGTTAATGTGTTGAATTTGAAAGTAATTTAAAGTGAAAGTTAAAACTGAAATGAAAGTTTTGAAATGAAAAAGTTTGAAATTGAAAAATTGAAATATTAAAAGTGACTTTGTTCTCAAAAGTGAGACAATTTTTGAATGAGTGAAGAATCTCATTACCTGAATATGACAAATTTAATTTAAAAATTAATTTTCAAAATATTTAATCTTTTGATGAAAATTAAGAATGGTTTTGTGTCACTTGTGTGTTTTGAAAGTGACAAATGTTTGAATTTTTGAAATTTTCTAATTGTTTATATTGTATAGGTATTGTAAATTCATATCATATCATGTTTTAGCTTCGCATCATCTAGTTGATCTCAATGTGGATGATTGAGACATTTTGTTGTCAGGAAAAGTGCCTAGGAAAATTTTTTTTTCTGAATTTAAATGTATTTATGTGTAAATTTTTGTAAAGGATCCTTTAAGATGCGGTGACATCCTGTCATCCTTTTGGTTTTCTTTTGGTCTTTTCCTGTGGTGATGAATGGCTTGGCCGGTCATTCAGATCTGCAGTGGCGTTGTCTTGAGAAACGTTGGGGCACACGTTTTCTCGCCCAAAATTTTGTTTTAAATTATTTTACACTTACAGGTTCCTTCTTTCTAGGTCTTCTTTCTAGCTCTATAGAATAGGCGAAATGAACAAAAGCCGTTTGAATACTCCGAGATGAAATGATCTCGGAAGTAGATATTTGCGTGGGCGATTAGTGCATATATTTTTGACCTTCATTTGATTTGATTAGTTAAATATGAAATTTATTGGGCAATTTTTCTCAAACTTTAACATTTCATATGAAAGCGTTCATAATTGACATTCACAGATAAGGCAAATGAATCCGTCAAATGATAGACCTATTTCCATGAAGAAATAATTTCAAGAATTTTAACAAAAAATTTTAAATAGCGTTTACGAAAACTAATAAAAAGATTTTTTGTATTATGTACACTGGTTTTAATACAATAGTGCTTAAGAATATGGACTATGAATGTAGGAAAAGGCCGATTAGAGATTCAGCATCTAGATTTTTACATTCTTATGCGTAGTATTGAGAAAGTATGGTCACGAAAATTTTCAATTTCGAGATTTTGATGCCCATTGATGTTTTGATGTCAATTCGTGTTCAGGCCTCCTGAACACGTTTTGACTATGCTTGGATTGATGTCCATATGTTTGTCTTGTGCAGTTGATAACAGGCACAAATATTAATGGATTTTCACGAAACTTTATATCCGGTTTTGTCATCAAAAAATCTAGAACTAGATAGAATTTTTCCTAATCGAGCAAAAATGTCAAATATTATTCGAAATTCTATATTTTCTTAATTTAGCAGCGTAAGACAAAATCTGATATAATCATGCATAAAAGAGTTTATTTATAGCTGACTGATCATGAAAGTTCATACTTTCAATCATTGTTGTGAAACATAGCCGCGATACATATTTTTTGTTCGTGACGTCATTAAACCCTCTCGATGGGGGCAAGTTATTCGCCCCGAGGTTGCACTAACAAGTATGGTATCAATCCAAAGATTTTTTTTCAAGCCCTTTCAAGTGCTATAGTTGTAATAATTTAAACATATGATACCAATTTCTCAAATATATTCTTGTAAAATTAAAAAGAAAAATGAATTCTGGTATGAGTAAGTCGAGTTGAGCCACATTCCAAATATTTTCTTTTCTTTTTATATTTGGATAAATTCAGATGAAAAAATCAGCAGTGGCACTAATCCGATTGAGCCGAAATGGTTTTGCGTGAATAACGTCAAAATATCTAAATGTTAATCACGATATTTAAAAAGTTAAGAACTCAATCCTAATATCCTCGTACGGCTTTTTTGCAAAACTAAAAAAAACTGAATCCTGGAATGAGAAAGTCGAGTTAAGCCACATTCCAATTATTTTCTTTTCTTTTGATATCTGCATAAATTCAGATGAAAAAATCAGAAGTGGCACCAATCTGGTTGAGCCGAAATGGATTTGCGTGAATAACGTCAAAATATCGAAATGTTAACAACGATATTTAAAAAGTTTAGAACTCAATCCTAAATACACGTATATATATCCTCTTACGGCTTTTTTGTAAAATTAAAAAGAACTGAATTCTGGTATGAAAAAGTCGAGTTGAGCCACATTCCAAATATTTTCTTTTCTTTTTATATTTGGATAAATTCAGATGAAAAAATCAGCAGTGGCACTAATCCGATTGAGCCGAAATGGTTTTGCGTGAATAACGTCAAAATATCGAAATGTTAATCACGATATTTAAAAAGTTAAGAACTCAATCCTAAATACAAGTATATATATCCTCGTACGGCTTTTTTGTAAAACTAAAAAAAACTGAATCCTGGTATGAGAAAGTCGAGTTGAGCCACATTCCAAATATTTTCTTTTCTTTTTATATTTGGATAAATTCAGATGAAAAAATCAGCAGTGGCACCAATCCGATTGAGCCGAAATGGTTTTGCGTGAATAACGTCAAAATATCGAAATGTTAATCACGATATTTAAAAAGTTAAGAACTCAATCCTAAATACAAGTATATATATCCTCGTACGGCTTTTTTGTAAAACTAAAAAAAACTGAATCCTGGTATGAGAAAGTCAAGTTGAGCCACATTCCAAATATTTTCTTTTCTTTTTATATTTGGATAAATTCAGATGAAAAAATCAGCAGTGGCACCAATCCGATTGAGCCGAAATGGTTTTGCGTGAATAACGTCAAAATATCGAAATGTTAATCACGATATTTAAAAAGTTAAGAACTCAATCCTAAATACAAGTATATATATCCTCGTACGGCTTTTTTGTAAAACTAAAAAAAACTGAATCCTGGTATGAGAAAGTCGAGTTGAGCCACATTCCAAATATTTTCTTTTCTTTTTATATTTGGATAAATTCAGATGAAAAAATCAGCAGTGGCACCAATCCGATTGAGCCGAAATGGTTTTGCGTGAATAACGTCAAAATATCGAAATGTTAATCACGATATTTAAAAAGTTAAGAACTCAATCCTAAATACAAGTATATATATCCTCGTACGGCTTTTTTGTAAAACTAAAAAAAACTGAATCCTGTAGGAGAAAGTCGAGTTGAGCCACATTCCAATTATTTTCTTTTCTTTTGATATTTGGATAAATTCAGATGAAAAAATCAGCAGTGGCACCAACCCGATTGAGCCGAAATGGTTTTGCGTGTACAATGTCAAAATATCGAAATATTAATCACAATATTTCAAAAATTATGAACTCAATCCAAAATCCACGTATATATATCCTCGTACGGCTTTTGAAGGACTTCAAATTACTCGCTTAATGTTTATAACAAGAACATTTAAATTCCAAGATATAGGCATTAAATACTTTTAAAATGGCTAATTTTCAAGTTTCTTTAACTTAATAGGATAGTTCTTCGAAATCTGTAAGTGATTTCTTTATAAAAACCAATTATTGCTCTTATTCTAAAAAATGGGTTTTCTGGTGACTGTCGCTTACTATTTATATCTGTCTTTTATAGTTTAGAGATATTTCGAAGAAGAGTAAAATATTAAAATATCGAAATTATTTTAGTATATTAATAAATGGTACCCTAGTTCTAATAAAAAGAAAATCTGATGTGGGCAACACATGACTTTCCTTATATAATGCAATGAATTTACTACTTTTAGAGTTAAAAAGAATGTTATTCTTATAGTGGATACTTATATTCTTTCCAAGATCTTTAATTTCTTCAATTAGTCGTCATTTTCATTGATTCAGCGTCATTTTTATCAATTTGGCAAGATTTTTGTTAATTTGGAAACAATTAAAAATGTCGCCAAGTTGGCAACATTACGCCAAATTCGTCGCCAAAATCTCTCCAAGCGTTATGGACGGAGAAATAAGTTATTCTTACAACAGATAAATGACTATTGGCGTTCAAATAAAAAGTATTACTCAAAGTATCTTTCTTCATGAATGGAACGAGCTAGATCCACGAGAATGATGTCACCAAATTTATCGCATGGTATTACATATGAAAAGTGAACATGTTTCTCAATAGGAAATATTTTCTTTTACTTTATATAAACTTTTTGATAATTTTTTTGAAAAATGTGCAATATCTCCAGAACGCTTCATGTTAGCGTTCTAAAATTTATGTCAATCGTTTTCTAATACAAAATTACATAAGAAATGTCTATTTGCGCGATTTTATTAGCGGTTTTGAACTTTTGACGATTTTTTTCAAAATTTCATTCGAAAATTTAGGGGGGTTCTGAACATTCGATTGCGCATAAAAGCAATAGGCTTCCAGTGTTTACTGATTGTGATTTTTGTACCAAATTTGGTTCGAATCGGTCCATTCGTTCGCCAGTTATCGTCTCCACAGGCTCACTGACACACACACACACACACATACTTTCACACATACACAGACATCACCTCAAAAATGTTGGATTCGTGATCAGGGATGCTTGAAACGTGCTCTCTTGTGAAACGTGCTTTTCAAAATTTTACTCGACAATTTAGGGCGGTTCTGAACATTCGATTAAATTTTTAAAAACTGGGTTCCAGTATTCACGGATTGTGATTTTTGTACCAAATTTCGTTCGAATCGGTCCATTTGTTCGTCAGTTATCGTCTCCACAGACTCACTGACACACACAAACACACACACACATACTTTCACACACTCAGAGACATACTTTCACAAACACACACACATACTTACACACACACACACACACACACAGACATCACCTCAAAAATGTTTGATTCGTGATCAGGGATGCTTGAAACGTGCTCTCCCGTCGAAAACTCGAATTCGAATTTTCGACCCCGTCACAATACTCTCCTTATACATTATGTATATAAGGAAAGTAAAAATATAAAATATTTGCATTTTTATCTACTACGTAGTTATAAGCGTCCAAAGTATTTACATTTTTCGTGACACTCCTATTTCTGTCGAATACCTCGACCATATTCAAAACTTTCGCTAATACCCGTAGCCAGAAAAAGATTGTTGGTACTAAATGTGAGATACGTACACAAACGAGGCAGGACAAAGTAAGGAACAAGCAATTTTGAAGATAATGATAACACATGTATCACCAATCAATACACTTCCCACCCCATCTACCGAGAGAAGCATTTCCATGAGCCCCCGTGCTCTATCTATCGCGTGTTCTTCATTTCCGGTAAGAGGGAAAAACACGGACCGTCACAACCGAACTATATCTCGGAACCAATCAGTGAAGCTCCAAGATAAAAAGGTATACCCCCTTCTACATATCTAATACAATAATAGACGAATAAGTATTTTTACTTTTCATACGTATATATGACGGGAGTGGGGGGTATGGATTATGTGTTAATTTATACGATAAAACATCAATTAATGCATTACAGAATATATGACGAAAAATACATATGAGTCTATACAGGTAGTCATGTGCTGCACACATTATATTTTTTCTTTTTACTTTCATTATATACATAATGTATAAGGAAATTATTGTGACGGGGTCGAAAATTCGAATGCAAGTTTTCGACGGGAAAACACGTTTCAAGCATCCCTGATCACGAATCAAACATTTTTGATGTGATGCCTGTGTGTGTGTGTCAGTGAGTCTGTGGAGACGACAACTGACGAACGAATAGACCGATTCGAACGAAATTTGGTACAAAAATCACAATGCGTGAATACTGGAAGCTTATTGTTTTTATACGCAATCGAATGCTCTGAACCCCCCTAAATTTTCGAGTGAAATTTTGAAAAAATCATTAAAAAATCAAAATCTTTAAGGAAGTTGCGTTAATAGACTTTTCTTATGTAATTTTTCATTAGAAAACAATTGACACAAATTTTAGAACGCTAGCATGAGATATTGTACATTTTTAAAAAAAATTATAAAAAAATCGTATAAAATAAAAAAAAGTATTACTTATTGAAAAACCTGTTCACTTTCCATTTGTAATATCATGCGATAAATTTGGTGACATCATTCTCGTGGATCTAGCTCGTTCCATTCATAAGAAAAGATACTTTGATTAATAGTTTTGTATTTGAAAGCCAATAGTCATTCATCTGCTGTAAGAATAACTTATTTCTCCATCCATAACGCTTGGCGAGATTTTGGCGACGAATTTGGTTGAATGTCGCCAACTTGACGACTTGTTTAAAAGTTGGTAAATTAACGAAAAACTCGCCAAATGGATAGAAATGAATCTAAATCAATGAAAATCACGACTAATTGACGAAAATCCAATATCTTGGAAAAAATATATCTACTATAAGAATAACCTATTGTTTTTACTATTAAAGTAGTAAATTCATTACATTATATAAGTCATGTTTTCCACATCAGATTTTTTTTAGAATGTATTATTGTTATGACGTATGAGCTGGAATCGTGGGTCGCTCAGAATACAAGAATGAGTTTACATTTCTGGATAACTAACACGTTTATTTACAAGCACAGCGTAAACAGGAAAATATACAGTAATACAGCACTAAAATACTTCACTAATTTCGCAAAACAGCCATTATTATTCTTAAAACATTGACGTATATCATTTCATAAAATAGTTGCTAATATTCACAAAACATTGACAAATATCACAATTCAATGTAGCTTATATCACATTAATTGCTGCGTGATGACTCCTTTTATAGACTCTCTATAGAAACTTATGGAAATCTCTCATACAGATTATTCGTTATTTCGAGATATTTTTCGAACCTTCGAAAAGTAGCCAATTGTCGCTAAATTGCCAAATCTGATAACCCCTCCGCCAAACTGCAGCATAGGAAAGACTGCTTGTCTCCGTCTGGTTTTCAAAAGAGACTCCACTGAGGAAGGCATTCTGCACGTTCATAGCAATATGTTCGTAGTATTGGTATTCCTCACAATGTCTCTGTCACTAAATACAATGGAAAACAGAAAATTTAGAAAGGAACCTCCATGTGATCACAAATGCTGTTTACACTTCATTTTTATCACATATATTAAAAAATTTTATTCAATTTTGCATACTTATTTCATACAATCATACGCATGTTTGGAAAAACCGGAAGTGTCATCTCAAGAACCGGAAATGTAAATCCTTAGTAAACCCCCAATACCTTCTGGAATTCGATGCTGAATGCATGTTAGCCATCATGCAAACTCCGCCTATGATCAATCATGAAACATAGATGTTTCAAGGATTTTTTTTATTTGGATGTGAAAAATTCATGGCGTGGAAATCTTTAATAAATCATCCGATCTCCTCTAGAATTGGATGCTTAATTCATATCCAATCTTGAGGAATATACGTTTCAAGAAAATTTTTGGACCGAAAATGGAAATGCTTAGTAATCTCCGCACCCCCTTTAGAATATGAGGCTGAATCTATATAAGGAAGGCATCATCTAAGCTCAATTTATAGCAGATTCCGAGAAATAGATGTTTCAAAGAAAATGGGAATCTTTGAATCAAGAAAGTGGCATCGAATCGGAAGTGGAAATTCTTAGTGAAAATTTCTTACAGGAAATTCAATTCTTAGTGCATCTCTTAACTCACTACCGAATTTAATGCTCATTATTCAGCACTACTTACAATGAATCCTGAGAAACAGATGTTTCAAAAAATATTTTGAAACCAGAAATATTTTGAAACCGAAAGTGAAAATTCTTAGTGAATCACCAAATCTCTTCTAAAATGTAAAGCTAAAGCCATCTCGGTTATAATCTAAGCTGTAAAAAACCTTGCCGCCCCACCCGGAAATCGAAACACAGATCTCCGTACTTGCCAGCTGAAGCTCTACCGTTGAGCTACTGGGACGCAATTACAAGCTCTTATCTTTGAAGTGGACTCAGCATTATCAACCCTCTAATGTCAAATTGAAATGCAACTGCCAATCTGGCTCTTCTGTTTCTTTCATCTCAGGTTATTCTCCTACTGCTACTTTCATCTTACAAGTTAGCTTCATGCGTGGTCTTTGACCTCCCGATTAGAAATCGGCGCTCAACATACTAGAATCTACTGAATTCTTATTATGCAGTGTGTGCAATATACAGTGTGTATTATGCAGTGTGCGTAATAATAAAATGTGCGTGAAAGTATATTGTAGGATACAATAAATGTCATTCATTTAAATTTTAATAGGTGAAGTGCCTCTTCACCAATTGCAGCTGAATGGCCGCCATTGCTGAAGACAGTTGGGTGTTCAAGAAGCGTGGACCATATTCTACAAGACCTTTGTCTTGCCTGCGTTATATCGATGCCTAGACAAGTTGCTATCACGTATGCCTCAAAGGAGGACCCACGCATTGACGAGAGTTTGGCAAGCATTAATTTATTGCTTTCGAGTTTTAGGAAGAGTAATGCTTCCAGGAATTTATCGAGACGTTTTGTACCGATTTTGTTTGTAAACTATGGCTGAATTCGAGTACTATATTTAATGAACAGACTTGCTTGCTTGCAAAATCAAATGATTTCGCTTTCCGTTTATAGTAGCCATGCATTTGGTACACGTACATCGTACATTTATTGCCACGGGGAATGTATCATATATAATATAGAGGGTGATTAAAAAAATGGACCAAATTTTACGAGGTGTTAGTACACACCAAACAAAGCCCCGGCCACACATCTTGCTACCATAAGCCTTCGCGTTGGTCGTATGGTCTGGGTTTTCAACACTTTCAACACCAAACAAAGCAATTTTCGTCATAGTTTACCGAGTTGGAAATTATTAAAGGGCGCTACAGGACGCTTGTTAAATGCGTTACAGGGCGCTTACTCGTTGGAAAGCAGTCGCTTCGCAAACTTAAAAGCGTTATTCCAATTGTTACTTTCTGGTTGAAGAAAACACCACGTATGCAGATTTCATCTAGGGAAGAAGAAGAATCTTTATGTAAATTTTCGTAACACCTAATGTACGACCTTATCAGTTTGCAGCAGTTATTCGCAGCTCCAGCTTTTAAGACTATGGAGGAATTTTCAAATAGGGAAAAAGCCAATGTACATTTCATCTATGGACCTGCAAATGGAAATGTCAGAGAGGCACAACAACTGTACGGAGAAAACTACCTATAGGGGAATGTTTCCCCTATAGGTAGTTTCCCAATCGTAAAACATTCGATCTCTTGCATCGGCAGCTCTGTGAATCAGGATTCTTTCTCGCTACTCGGTCTAATGCAGGTCGTGCAAGGAGTGCTAGAACGTCAAGTCTGGAACAGGCGATTCTGGACACAGTAACAGTTCGACCAAGCACAAGCATAAAAGCAATGGGTCATACTCTTGGTGTGCCACAATCCACGGTATGGAGGGTTCTGCATGAGGAACAATTACACCAATACCATCTCCAGCGAATCCAAGCAATGACTGCAGCGGATTATTCTCGTCACGTAGAGATCGCCCGCTGGTTGCTGGGACAGAGTACGACGAAGCCATATTTTATCAGCAACTGCCCTTTTCACGGATAAAACCTCCTTCGCGCGTGATGGCACATTTAACATCCACAATGAACATATGTAGACAAGTGTAAACCCGCATGTAACATATCCACAAGCGCATCAGCGACGATTCTCTGTCAATGTGTGGGCAAGAATCATCGACGGCCGCATAATAGAGCCGTATCATATGCGGGAATGACTTAATAGGAGAACTTACCCTATTTTCCTGCAGGAGGTCTTGCTGGAATTGTTGGAGGATGTTTCAACTGACACCTGGCGACGTAGTGGATCCAGCACGATGCAGCACCAGCCCATTTTGCGCGAGAGGTAAGGAATTAGCTGGACGTCACTTTTACAGGCCGATTGATTAGGCGAGGTGGTCCCATAGCTTGGCCCCCACGATCGCCCGATCTATCGCGTCTTGACTTTTTTTTTGTGGGGGTATCTCTAGAGTTTCGTCTATGACACTCCCCTTGAATTTGAAGCGGAACTTGTCGCATAATTTCGGCCGCTGCTGCCGAAGTGCTTGACATGCCTCGTCTGTTCGAGAGAGTTCGCCAATTCCTTCATCTCCGCTGTGAGACGTGCATTCAAGTTGACTGTCGTTCTTTTGAGCCCTTACTGTATATAATGTTTATTAAATTTCATTTTATAACTTCTAAGTTATTCTTGTGTTTTCGCCTCACCTCATCAATTCCACCATTAAGCGCCCACTGCCGCCTTTACGTTTCATTTCTGACCCTGTAAACTATGACGAAAAATGCTTTGTTTGGTATGTACTACCACCTCGTAAACTTTGGACCATCTTTTTGTAATCACCCTGTATACAGTTGAGTGGTACTGACTGACTATGAGAAACTTGCACAACCCAAACTACTGAAGGTATAAGCATCGTCTTCCTCGACTCAGACCGTCCGACCTATCCAAAGGTTTAAGGTGTAATGTATCTGTTTGGGCGATCGGGAAGTGCCACCCAATTTAGACCGGAACGTAATGGAGGCGGCATCCACAGGGACTGTACCTTTCTTCCTTTGCCACAAACCTCTCAGAAGGATATAAGATTGAAACTTTTCATACACATGGGGGCTGACCTATAGATAATGAGTAAACTCTAAAATTTTGGAATTTTTTTATAAAAAATTTGTAAACCGCAAAATATTTCGATCTACATTCCTTCAGCAATAGCTCGCAAACGGCAAGTCACATAAAATTCGTTTCTACACCATCCTACACAGAATAAAATGTACTAAATTTTCTTAATTAACTCAATGTATGTGCAATTAATTGTACTTGAGTTATTTTAATTTATAGTTACCGCAGAACTTTTTTTCATTTTATTTTATCAATGATAAATTTATTTATAGTTTTTAATTCAATTATAGTAACTATGGTAACCAAGTTATGTTTCAGACACTAAAATCGTCTGTTGACAATTCTTTAGTGAAAATTAATGCTATAATTGATTGACTTGTATGAATACGTCTAAAAAATGGCAACATACAGTGATCTTTTCCTTCGACCCAGATAGTCCGACCGATAAGGTATCTATTTCGACGGCCAGGAAGTGCCACACAATTTAGACCGGAACCCAGTGGGGGAGGCATCCACAGGGACTGTACCCTCCTTCCCCTACCACCAACCTCTCGGAAGGGCATACGGACCCACATGTTTAACGTAATCGTACTCCGTGTGAACACGGCGGAAGTTTTGGCAGTGGCTGGAATCAAATCCGGGATGTCCGAGTGCAATTCCCGCGCAATAACCACTGGGCTGTCACGCCACAACATACATTAATCGGAGATGAAATATTGTTTCACATATCTCAATATCCCTGTTAACAGAAATATAAAATGTGCATATTTTCTATGCTTGATTTTTCAGAACTTCTATTAAACGGTGTTGGCTTTAGAGTTCATCAGCCATTTCTAACTCACGAAGCGTGGGTGGAAATACAATATATAGGTAAAACCTGAATTACATCTTTACTCATGAAAACATGTTGCATTGCAATCGATTTATATTTCTTTCAAACGATTTTTAAAAGCAATGTTTTCATTTTGTATTCTGAAATCGTTGATTGGAAAGAGGAGAGAAAATATTTACACTAATCTTTTGAAATTAAGTTAAGCATCACAGAGATGTTGTAATTAATTTTCGATATCCTAGCCTAAATAAAAAGCTTCTATTTCATTTTATTTGATGTTTAACTTTTCTCTTTTCAACCATGCAATGGAGAAATTAAATTCAATTTTAGAATAAATTTTGATTTATAATTTTTTTCACCTTATTCAGAAAGAGACACAACCTGATAATGGAAATTGATTTTTAGATGTTTTGGGGATCCAAGGAACGCTATATTTATTTTAAAATAAAGAATATGTAGTTGATGTTCATGATGTTATTAGTGATTTATACAGGGTGATTCAAAAAAGATGGGCCAAACTTTACTAGGTGGTAGTACGCACCAAACCAACCATTTTCCGTCATAGTTTACCGGACCGGAAATGAAACGTAAAAGCATTACAGGGCTTTCACTCGTTGGGAAGCTATCGCTCCACAAACTTAAAAGGGTTATTCTGGTTGAAAAAAAAACGCATGCAAATTTCATCAGGAAAAAAAAGAACCCTTATGCAAATTTTCGTAACAATGAATGTAAGGCCTCATCAGTTATAGCATTTATTCGCAGCTCCAACTTTTGAGACGATGGGGGAATTTACAAATAGGGAAAAAGCCGATATGCATTTTTTCTATGGATCTTTTTTGTGGGGATATTTCAAGAGTCTCGTCTATGACATTCCCCTTGAATTTGAAGAGGAACTCGTCCCCAGAATTTCGGCCGCTGCTGCCGGAGTGCGCGACATGCCTGGTCTGTTTGAGATAGTTCGCCAATCCTTCCATCGCCGCTGTGAGACGTACATTCAGTATGCCGGTCGTTCTTTCGAACCATTACTGAAATTATTGCTTATTAAATGTCATTTTATAACTTCTGAGTCATTCTTGTTTTATCGCCTCCTCTTGTCGATTTCACCATTAAGCCCACTGGCGATAAAGTGTTCTCACCCCCCCCCCCCCCACCCCTCAACCCCACATACACACTTACGAAGGCATGGGTAACTGATTCTGAATTCTTAAGAATGAAATCTTGAGAATACAGAGCCAGCCTTATAAGATTTAAAATAAAAGAGAGAGAAAAAATAGATGAACGATTAAATCACTGGTAAAAAATGAATATGTTTAGAGGGAGAAAAAACTAGACAAACTCTTTCTTTCATTACATGGGTTTGCCTAGATTTTAAATTTCTTTGTTGTTCAAATTATCAATTTCCTTCATATATACTTCCATAATTGTTTTGATAATTATCATAAAATTCTATCTTGTTCTAGTTTTTCACATAAAATAGGGTTCCTAAAAAAGTTCCAAATAAATTCGAAATGTAAGGTCTCTAAGGTTACGTCTACTTATCGTAAAGTGACAATGACTGCACACTGAAAAGTGACTATGACTACACATGGAAAAGTAACTGCAGTGCCATTTGCTGCGATAATTAGGAACTATGCCATAAACAACATTTGAATGCACAAGAAACTATTAAAAGTAGAAGATAGAGTATATTAAAAATGATAAAACACATTTGAAACTAAGAAAAATATTATCGCGTACCTTCAGAAGCATAGCAGGTGTTATCATATTGTTGTTGTTGAGACCCAGACCGTCCGACCTACCAGAAAGATGTAAGGTAACTGTTTGGACGGCCGGGAAGTGCCACCCAATTTAGACCAGAACCCAGTGGGAGAGGCATGCACAAGGACCGTACCCTCCTTCCCCTACCACCAACCTCTCGGTAGGACTTACAGTCCCACATGTTTAACGTGATCGTAGTCCGTATGAACACGGCGGCAGTTGTGGCAGCGTGCAAATCCAGCGCGCAAACAACCGGGCAACCACGCCCGAAATGTGCCAACAGCACGGGGTGTTCCCAGGTGGTCATCCACCCAAGTACTAACCGCGCCCGATGCTGCTTGACTTCGGTGATCTAACGAGAACCGGTGTTATCAGCACGGTAGAGCCGTTGGCCTAGGTGTTATCATGTGTCGTGATTCATCTGTGATTCATTACAACGCTAAGTTTAATACAATTCAAAATTTAATATGTTCAATGATCATCATTAAAAGTTTATTTCAAAATAATTTAATTTTCAATTTTTTCAGTACTCTAACATACTTTTTCCAAAATTATTATTCAATATTCAATTATTCTATTCAAAATTATCAATTAAATTGCATTATTACATTCATCAAAAGTTAAAAATACCACTATACTATCTCCTTTTACTAAGATTTTTGCAATTTCTTTAATTTAATTTCCTTAATAGTTGCATAAGGATGTTCTCTCAATCAGTTGCATATGATTAAAACTGATAAATTTACATATTTTAATTAATTAATTCCCCATGGCAGTTTTATATCATAACACCATGTTATAGGATTTAGAAATCGATTAAATGAAGGAAATCCATTGCCTTCTATGTACGCATTTTGTGAGTTCTTGATGTCGATTTCTACTATTTAAACAATGCTATACGACTTTGTAATTGACATTTTTCTTCTATCTGCTCCTGTTCCTAACTACTTCAGTTCTCAACTAGGAGCGCTGCAAACACTTTTATTTGAATCAGCATAGTCACTTTACTGTAGATAGAATCTATGACGTGTACAGTTAGAGCCATTCTATTCCGAAGTTATTTGAGTGAAGGGATTTTAAAGAACTCTTTGACACTATTACGCTAAATGAAACTATTGTTACGAGTTATCTTCTGGAATCGTTGATTTACATGAAGAATACGATAATGAGGCCAAGTTTCTGGATAAACAACACGCTTATTCACAAACACAACGTAAACAGGAACAATATACAGTCGAACAGAACTTAAATATTCCACTAATTTCACAAAATAACTGATATTAATCTCAAAACATTGACAAAAGTAATTTTACAAATCAGCCGCTACTATTCTCGAAAAATTGGCAAAAATCGTACGCCAATATAGCTTCTATTTCGTCAACTGCAACTCCAATGGAGTGATGACTCCTTTTATAGTCTCTTTATAAAAACTTCTGGAATTCTCTCATATCTCGTATATACTCGTTATTTCGCGGTCTTTCTTGAACCTTCTAGAAGACGCCAAATTAACTGTAAATCGCCAAATCTGGCAAACCTCATCCAAGCTTCAGCTTCTGGCGACTCTAGACTGACGTCATGGTGCAAGATTCCTTTACGGGTGTTTTCTCCGTCTGGTCTTCGAATGGGAATAACATTCAGAGGAAAGAAAATATTACGCGTTCAAAACATTATTAATTAAATTTAACTGTACATTAAATGAATGATTACATTAAACATAACCCATTTATAAATTTAAATAGAAAATCATTCCATGTAAATCAGATACGTAAATTAAGTATTAGATTATCAATAACAAATTCAATACATTAACCGTTTTTTCCATTCAACGCATTCAAAATCGAATTAACGGCAATCAGGCGATAAAATGCGAAGTTTCGGAAACAAAAATCGTAAACTAATATTAAACTTATTTAAATTTTCACAGATGTTTTATTTCATTATAGATATTATACGTAATGCCGAGAGATTGTTTTCATTCTATTTGACGTTTAACTCCTATCTTTACGATCAAATTCTACAGAGAAAATAGATTCAATTATAGATTGCATTCAGTTCTCACACAACACAGGAAACTAGTTTTCACAATTTAATAGAGGAAACTAAAAGTTTCACAATTTAATAGAGGAAACTTCTTTTTAAAAATCTTCTTTACACCGACCGGAATTTATATTTCAAATTTCTGGGTACATATCTCTATCTCTCTATATTAAGAGCAAATAAATATAAGAATGCTATTTGGGTAAAAGGCTTTTTTATTCATGACTCACCATGAGCCGTTATTGTCGTTTATTTACATCATTACTTCTTTACATCAAAAAGGCATTAAGCCATAGAGCTGAAGGAAACTCTAATTCAATGCATCAATCATTTTATAAAAACATCAGCCACACGGATTGACAGTAGTTACATCAGGACTGCCAATTGTTAACATAGTAAATATATGGACACAAACCATTGAACTCAATTTATACAGTTACATTGGAAGCTTGGCAGTATTTAACTTTTCACCATCACGCGTTAAGAATTCTCTCTCTCTCTCTCTCTCTATATATATATATATATATATATATATATATATATATATATATATATATATATATATATATATATATATATATATATATATATATATATATATATATATATATATATATATATATATATATATATATATATATATATATATATATATATATATATATACTATTACAATAAAGTGAAACAAAAGTAGGAAATATCCTATAGAAGCCTGAAATTAAAAGAACGATTCATTACAAAGGAGGAGGCGCAAATGCTGCTAAATTTCCCTAGTAGAATACATGATTGTAAGCATATAAAGACGGGAGTGACTATATGAATTACATAAAAATGGCAGGGGTGGATTGCGACACCCCTTTCCCGCTTAAAGCAGCTTTTACAATCCGGATAATGCTCACAGCACCAACATAATTCCATGGTCAATCTCCCAAATGTGCAAAAACAAAAGCACCAGAACAGACTCATAACCAAAGAAGAAACAAACGAATTTGAACGAGAAACATCCGTCAGTCTAACCCAATGGAACATCTCCTTATAAGAGTAAAGTTGCTCATCCGCAGAGATATATCAGGATAACAGTTTCGCAGTCATGAATATTAAACCTCAATTATCAATATTTAGATTACAACTTTTCTTTAAAAAATGAATTGCAATAATGCTGCATAAAATTGATTGGATAATTTCTTTTTATAGCTTCCTCTGCAAATTTTTTACATTTGTAAATGCAGTCTCTCCTAAAAGTATTGTAATTTTGATTTCTTCTAAAGTGACCAATTATTATATTTCTGAAGACATACTTTGTAAGGTTTGAATACCAGTCGATTATATGATTTACCTTGATCCTGTATGATTATCTTTTGTCGTGTAACTCTGTATATATTCCATATTTCTGGTCTTTTTTGATTGCTAAATCCAAGAATTTCACCGATCCGTCCTCACACTCTGGATTTTCAATAAGGTCCAATTCGCTTGGGTAGAATGAAAAGTCAAAGCAAGGGGTGTTTTCATATCCCCCAATTAACACATCATCGACGTAACGGAAGTAAGGCATTTCCGAGAGGATATGAGTGCCTCTTTCGTATTTATATAGATAGATATCTGCTAGTATTGACGAGAAACTCCCTCCCATAGGTATGCCTTTGATTTGCTAGTAAAAATTGCTTCCGTCGTGAAGTATGTTTTCCTTTAACACCAATTCCACCAAGTTCATGTATCTTCTATAGGTTATAAATTGTTTTAAGTCGTATTCTTCATGTAGATCTTTCAGAATTAATTGTAAATTAGTTAAATCAATATTCTTAAAAAGATCACGAAAGTAGTAACTTTTAAATTTGATATCGTTATGGCAAAATTTCAGCCGGCCTATCAGTTCCTGTCCGTTTTTTATCATGATAGAGTTATGTCTTGCAATATCAAGCATAACTATTTTGAGTAAATCCAGAAGTTTTTTGTTTGCTTTTTCCACATATGAACCACATCCCACCGTCACAGTTCGAAACTTGACAGGTATTTTGTGTAATTTGGGGATGAGGACCAAATATGATATTTTATTGTTTTAATATATTTTCCTATTCTTTTGTAAAGTGCCTTTATTCTATTTGTCAGTATCAATGCGTTACTGGGTATTAAAGCATACATTTCATTGTCCCTGTAACTTTTGTTTAGTGTATCCACATAGAAGGCCACCTCTCAGACCAGCTTGGTGAAGTGTTTGGTCTTCCGTGTGATGTGCGATAGGATTCATTAGACGATTAATGGAGCAAAGTTGATTATAACGGTAAGCATTTAACTTATATTTATGATGGTATTGTGGTGATAATTAGAAAATTGATGTAAGAAATTTGTGGTCGTTTGTCCTGCACATATATGCTAAATAGGTATTTTAATTTTTTATGATGTATTTTTAGATACGTGTAATAAACTGGTAGTCTTCACAGGTTACTATTATCAACGAATCTTATAGATGATGGCTTTCACAAAATTACAAAAAAAGTATATAATTGTGTTAAAACTTTGCCATACAGTTTGGAATGGTCCGATGTATAGCGAGGATTGGATTGATTTTAGTTGGATTTTCAATGTGATAATCACAAAAAAAGCGGAAGACATGGAGATAAAGTGTAAATATTTGTTTACTCCTCAACAAGAGTTAAAAAACTGTTGATTTTTTAAAAAATATGAATGAAGACTATATATTATATTAGAGACTGGCAAATATATTCTAATACGAATATATGCCCGGTGACACAATAGTTGGGTGCTCGTGTTATCGACATACCGTTACCCTAGTCTCTAATAGTAAAGCATATCGATGAGGAGATTTTTCAAATCTGTACTAGTTGACCATGATCAGACTGAGACAAAAATAAAAAATGTAAATATTGATTTATATCCAGACAAGATCCCAAATGGATCAAATGATTTTATTAACATTCATAATTATCACCACCAGAATATGAAGAATCTTAAATTTCGAAAATGCCAATCTAAACTGTGTCCCGTGGCTAATCCACAACAAATTACAACAGAGAACAAAAGCAGAAGAATTTTTTGCAAGTGCTATAATGTGGTTTATTGTATTGAATGTCTAAAATGTCAAGCTAAATATATAGGACAGACGCAGAATCCTTTAAACATTCGAATAAATCTACACCGAAGCCAGGTGGGAAAAGTACAACAAGAAATTCACACTACTGATTTAGAACTGAGACAATTTCAAGCACATGAGTTCACCAATATCATGGTAACTATAATTGATATAGTACCAAATAAGTCGGAAAGATTGTGGTGGGAGAGCAACCATATTAAACAATTCAATACTGCTTACCCATATGGACTTAATTCATTAATATTCAACGAAAACTGTAATAAAGAAAGATGCAGAGATAGTTCATCATACCCTCTATCAGAAAACCTTATAAATAAAAAATCTCACAGATGGCAAAGAGGAAGTAAAAAGCAACATAATAATTATATTAAAACAGAAGAAAAAATATTGAAATTTTTAAAAACAGAAAACACGATGAAAATTGGATGGATTAAAAACATAGCCAATGGTATCAAGCTTAAATATCTACAGAAAATATGGAATTATATAATACATTTCAACTTAAGAGAAAGCAATTGCAAAATTGAAGAAGCAAGTAATAATATTGATATCCTATTGGATTTCATCAAACTCAGAGCCAGAATTTTTAACTTAACACTTACAAAAAGTGAAAATATAAAACAATCCAAAGAATTTTTTATTACAATTTTCAAGAACAAAATGTATGAGAACATTCCATTCCATTTTATTTTAAATCATGTTAAAGTATATCTTCCTTTGTCTAATATAAAAATCATGATCAATTACAGATTCGTCAAAACCAACGGAAGGAAATATTTCAACTATAACAAAATATGTCAAGATGTTGCATCAAATAACGTAGATTCTTGAAATTGTCATTAGAATATTCATAGTGACACTCATCATAAGCATATAACTTCCGGAAATTTGGATTTTGTTAAAGACAAAAAACTTAACAACCTTTTTCAACTCGGCACAAAGTACCGTATGCAAGAATTTAAAAATGCATATGAAGAATTTTATAAAGATCTCGAGATCTTCATTTATGGATTGGCGGTAAAACATAGTTTACCAGTACAAGCATTTAACGAGTGGAAATATAATCTTTACAGAGCTTTTTGTCACTACTACCCGCAGCATAGCAAAAACAAAAGAGAAACTAAAGTTCTATCCTCTATCAAGCAATTTAAAGAGGAATATGTTTTAACATATACCGATAAAATTGTATCAAATTATGCCTTCACATGTAAGAAGTTCTATGTGGATGCACTAAACAAAAGTTACAGGGACAATGAAATGTATGCTTTAATAACCAGTAACGCATTGATACTGATAAATAGAATAAAGGCACTTTACAAAAGAATAGGAATAGATATTAAAACAATAAAATATCCATATTTGGTCCTCATCGCCAAATTACACAAAATACCTGTCAAGTTTCGAACTGTGACGGTGGGATGTGGTTCATATTTGGAAAAAGCAAACAAAAAACTTCTGTATTTACTCAAAATAGTTATACATGATATTACAAGACATAACTCTATCATGATAAAAAACGGACAGGAACTGATAGACCGGCTGAAATTTTGCCATAACGATATCAACTTTAAAAGTTACGACTTTCGTGATCTTTTTAAGAATATTGATTTAACTAATTTACAATTAATTCTGAAAGATCTACATGAAGAATACGACTTAAAACAATTTATAACCTATAGAAGATACATGAACTTGGTGGAATTGGTGTTAAAGGAAAACATACTTCACGACGGAAGCAATTTTTACTAGCAAATCAAAGGCATACCTATGGGAGGGAGTTTCTCGTCAATACTAGCAGATATCTATCTATATAAATACGAAAGAGGCACTCATATCCTCTCGGAAATGCCTTACTTCCGTTACGTCGATGATGTGTTAATTGGGGGATATGAAAACACCCCTTGCTTTGACTTTTCATTCTACCCAAGCGAATTGGACCTTATTGAAAATACAGAGTGTGAGGACGGATCGGTGAAATTCTTGGATTTAGCAATCAAAAAACACCAGAAATATGGAATATATACAGAGTTACACGACAAAAGAGAATCATACAGGATCAAGGTAAATCATATAATCGACTGGTATTCAAACCTTACAAAGTATGTCTTCAGAAATATAATAATTGGTCACTTTAGAAGAAATCAAAATTACAATACTTTTAGGAGAGACTGCATTTACAAATGTAAAAAATTTGCAGAGGAAGCTATAAAAAGAAATTATCCAATCAATTTTATACAACATTATTGCAATTCATTTTTTAAAGAAAAGTTGTAATCTAAATATTGATAATTGAGGTTTAATATTCATGACTGCGAAACTGTTATCCTGATATATCTCTGCGCATGAGCAACTTTACTCTTATAAGGAGATGTTCCATTGGGTTAGACTGACGGATGTTTCTCTTTCAAATTCGTTTGTTTCTTCTTTGGTTATGAGTCTGTTCTGGTGCTTTTGTTTTCGCACATTTGGGAGACTGATCATGGAATTATGTTGGTGCCGTGAGCGTTATCCGGATTGTAAAAGCTGCTTTAAGCGGGAAAGGGGTGTCGCAATCCACCCCTGCCATTTTTATGTAATTCATATGGTCACTCCCGTCTTTATATGCTTACAATCATATATATATATATATATATATATATGTTACCGTGAAAGACCGAAATTTGGAGAATGTCGACTTTCACCGGTGAATGTCGACATTCACATAGTCGCTTGGTGTATGTCCAAAATATTTGCCAAATATCCTTATTTCTCCCTTACACCGGCTAATGTCGACATTCACCATGCACTAATGGTGAATGTTGAATATGTCGGAGGTTTGCATTTTCTTCTCCGTGTTTCAGGCGCGAAAAAACGTCACAAGGGTGACGTAACTTTTTCGCTTCGCTTGCTGAGAGGAGTGACCAATCACGGTGAGTAGAGGGGTTCGTCGCTCTGTAGAGGAGTTTTAACTGCGGGACTAACCCCGGAGAATTTAAATGCCGTGGTAGATTTAAAGGGCAGCCCGGGATTTGTTTTTTTGGACATGTAGCTTTAGATTCTAGCGAAAGAAGAAGGGATTCTCGATATTACTTGCCTTTTCAATAATGATAGCAGTTGTACTTGGATAAATGTTAAGCATTAAGATTTTAGTTTTAAGTTCAGTCAATAAAGAACTTTGCATTTATACCGTATATGTTAAAATAGGAGAAAGCTTAAGTAACAGCACATGTAAATAAACTGTTGAACTTATAACAAACAGTACATTCTAAATGAGAAAAGAAAATAATACCAATGAAAAACTTACTTAATTATGTGACTGAAATCTTATTTATTGCAACAACTTAAACTTTTATGACACTTTGAATTGCACAAGAGTCCCTTGCTTTTACAACTGCATTTAGTTGTGGAACACTTCCTTTTGCAATGACAGCGTGTATAGCCTTGCCCTCCACTTCTCGAATTAGCTGCAGCTGCTTCTCTCCGCAACATTTCTTGAGAAGAAATCTCATCTATGGAAAGTAACTTTTCTTTACAAATTACGAACTGATTACGGGTATAAAGCTGCTTGAGGGTACCATTTTTATTTGCTAGTTTATAAAAGTCAAAGTCTTCTATTCCAACAACTGCCAACACATTTCGGCCATCTGTACGACCACTGTCGACATCAGGGACTTGTATTCGTACGGTATCACCAATTTGAGCAGGAGGAAAATTTTTTGGGGGGTTCGTAACATTTTCGTTGCTTGAAGTAGGAGATTCTCTTTCGCGGCCGATCTTTTTATAGAAATAAACTCGTGTTGTTCAGTCAGGGCTTGATATGAAGGCGTGGTAGGTTGCAGGTCCTCTTCAATATTTATCTTTGGAATATGGTTTTCGGTATGGCCATTACTCAAATTTTCTTCAAAAGTATTAACAGTTTCTTCAAGCTGTTCTTCGGTTTCAAAAGTATTAGCAATTTCTTTGAGTTGTTCTTCGGTTTCAATATTTGCAATTTGTTCGCCAGGCAAAAAAGACGATGCTATGCCTCTTTTTGGTTTAATGCCAAGCGTGGCTTCATAAGGACTTTGGCGTATTTCTTCGTGGTATGTAGTGTTCTTGGCAAACTGAATAAAGGGCAAACCATCTGACCATTTATTTGTATCGTTATCGTTCATCCATGCAGTTAACATACTCTGTATATACTGATTAGCCCTTTCAACTGAGCCTTGTGTTTGACTATGACGAGGCTTTCCATGAACTATCTTAACATCTTTCCACATAGCGCAAAGTTCGGATATGACTTGATTACTGAATTTCCTACCATTATCTGAATGCAATATAGCTGGAGCATCAAATGTTAAAAATATTTGAAGAAGGTGATACGCTACTTCCTTAGCTGTCTTAGTTTTCAATGGTCGTAGCTGGACAAACTTAGTTAAATGATCTTGATACACCATTATGAACTTATATTCACCATCCCTGTGTGACTGCAGGTCTATCAGATCAACTTGACATCTTGAGTTTAACTCAGAACTGACCATTGGTTTCACAACAATACCTTTCTTAGGTGCACTATGTTTCATTTGACAATGTGTACATAAATTTAAATACAACATTACAACTTCATATGTAATATTTTTGTATTTTACTTGCAAATCCTTAAGCATACGTGTTCTTCCTCCGTGGCCTATTCTGGTGTGAGTTTCAAATAGTATACTGAACAATTCATCATTGGTAACATAATACTATATATTCGTTTCTCCTGGTTTTAATGGTACAATTAACTTCTCTTCAACATTAATTTTTAAAACGTTAAACGTCTTAATCGTCTGTAATCCAAAGGTGTGCTGCACTTAGTTTTAGCAGAAATCACTTCAGAAAGTATTTTATACTTTTCTTGAGAAAAATAAAAACAATTGTCTTCTCATTTACTCGCAATTAATGCATTTAACTTTTCAAAAAAAAAAAAAAGATCACGATTCACTTCAGTATCCATTCAATATAAATTAGGGTATCGGATAAAAAAAATAAAATTTCGCACCATCAACCCTTGCATAAGACTGACAAACAGTAATGTTCCAGAGTATAACAAATACATGCCACATAACTTTAATCGCAGCAAAACAAAGGATTTGGCGCCTCTCTGTTGACCTCGGCTTCTCTTTTCGACCTACACCAAAGCATATCTGTGCTTGTCGACATATACCTGTGATGGTCCGAATGCACAAGAATATAATCAAATATTCGGTCTTTCACCGACGTATTTGGTATGTGTTGACATTCAAATAGGAATGACGTTTATAAATGTAATCTACCTATTTCTTCAGAAACATACATTTTTGCGTTTGCTTCTGCAAGACACTTGGACATGAAAACGGATTTTGAAGAAGTGAACATATCCTGATTTAGGCCTAGAGTCTTGTCCACGTGTATAGCGTTTGTGCTTGGATTTCGTCTGTTTTTATTTTATCGATTCGATGCTTTTGTTTTTTGATACTTTTCTTAAACTTGATGATTCGAAATTTGTATTTTTTTCCATTTGCTTGAAGATTTGCTATTTTATACTTTTATTTTGTAAGCCTATTAGAAAGTTAGGTTTTTAGAGTTACAGCTTTTCGCTTTTCTTTCATTGGACCTTCAAACTTTTTGTTATATATATTATATTACTTTTTATAATAATTATTTCAAAATAATTTCTGGTCAAAAATAAACATTTCATGTAATATTTTTAACCCAAAGTGGAAAAGAAACTGGAATTTGAAATCCTTAGAAGAAATCCTTGATTTGAAATCCTTTAGATTTGAAATCCTTGATCCTCTAATCTACTTCAGGCTTAATACATATCAGTCATCATCTATAGCCGATTCTGAGTAGTAAATGTTTCGACGTAACTGAAATTTTTTAACTGGAATTAGGAAAAGAACCGAAAGTGGAAATACTTAGTGAACCTCCTACCTCCTTTGAAATGTAATGTAAAATTTATATCAATAACCATCTATTGACAATCCTGGTAAATAGTTGTTTTAAGAGAATTTTTTGAACCGGAAGTGGAAAGAAACGGCAAGGGAGTTTCTGAGTTTGGGTCTGAATTCATATCAGCCATTCATCTAAGCTTTATTGCCGATCCTAAATAAAAGATGTTGTAAAAAAACGTAATTTTTTTCAATCAGACGAGACATCTCCAGAACCAGAAGAGGAAATTCTTATCGAGTCCTCGCCCCTTTTGGAATGTGATGCTAAATTCATATCAGCCATTATCTGAGCAAATAAATGTTTTAAGGAAAATTTTAAAATAATTAAAAAGTGTAAATTCTTAATCACCCAACCTTCTCCAGAATTTGCTGTTATATGCTCATTTATCATATGCTCAATTTGATGCTTAGCAATCATTTAGCTCTCTTTATAGTCAAGCTTGAAAAATGGATCTTTCCAGGAAAATGAAAAATTTTGAACAGAAAATGAAAAAAGAACCGGAAGTGGAAATCCTTAGTGAACATCCTTCTTCCCCCAAAATTTGATTCGGAATCCATATCAACTATTGTAGAAGCTCTATCTATAACAGATCCAGAGAAACAGATGCTTCAAAAAATTTTGGATTCAAACAAAGATGGTAAATTTGATTGCCACCAATAATTAGTAGTACTTAGTATAAAACTTGTATATAGTATTATTCCCAATACCACATTCATGTTTTGGCCATTTATATTTTTACTTCATAATATTAGTCGTAATGATACCAATTGGAATCAGATGTAAGATATGAATTACTGTTTTAATTAATAAACATTTACCATTAGTTTAAAGTTGGCCTATTTCATCTTCATACATTCCTTAAAATACATATAGATTATAATGGAGTCAACAATCCGATTCTGGGTTTTGCATAAATCCATGCCTTTTCGAGCATCCCTGAATACAAATCAACAATTTTTTCAATGATGTCTATGTAACTGCCTTCTGATGATTCTGTGGGCAGGATATCTTTTGAGCAAATTAAGAAATTGAAACGATTATTTCAATAGATAAAGGTCAGGACCTATTGATTTTGAGAGAAATCGCACTAGAAAAGAAACTTGGATTATTTGTTTAAGAGTGCTGAAATAATGATGCCCTAAAGACTCTTTCTCTCAAATCATAACAGTTGCGATGTGAAATACCATCGACGAGATCGGAATAAAGAAAGAACCTTGAATTATTTGTTTAAGAGTGCTGATGTGATGGTCCCTAAAGACTCTAAAACCATATCAGTTGCGAACCATCAGAAAAACCATATCAGTTGCGATGTGAAATACCAGTGTCGGGGAGATCGCGCTAAAAAAAGAAGATTGAATTATTAGTTTACAAGTGCTGAATTGATGATGACCTAAAGACTCTTTCTCTCATATCATATCAGTTGCGATGTGAAGTATCAGTTTCAGGGAAGATCTCACTAAGGAAAGAAGCTATTATTATTTGTTTAAGAGTGCTGATGTGGTGGTGTCTAAGACTCTCTGAAACCATACCAGTTACAATGGGAAACATCAGTATCAGTGTGATCGGACTAGGAAAAGAAGCTTGAATTATTGGTTTGAATGTACTGAAGTCATGCTGACAGTGCCTATATACCGTTTCTCTCAAATCATATCTGTCAGGATGTAAACTCCCAATGTTGGGAAGATCAGAGTAGGGAAAAAAGCTTAAATTATTGCTTTGAGAGTGCTGAAGATCTACTGATGGTGCTAAAAACCCTTCTTTCTAAATCATATCAATTGCACTGTAGGATATCAATGTACCTTTAAAAATTCGTTGATGGTTCACTGGGGTGCTTAACATATATCGCTAAACATATTTTGTCTCTGCCAATAGGTATAGGTTGCGAATCTATTAGTAGTTTTAGAGGTTTAGAAAGAGCAAATTGGATATATACTTGAAACTCTCAAATCCTACACCAAGTATAATGGATTATATTTTACTGTGTCGTTATGCTTGTACATGTAGCAGTCAAGGTGTTAATTCTGCACGTTTAGTAATGAGATTGAATCAGGGTGTAGAAACTTTGCTAGTTACGGTGTGCATGCTGCGACACTCACAGCCATCTGTCACATTTTTAGCAGCAATATTTTAGCAGGTCCTGTCATAAGAAGAAGTTTTTTTAGCTGTCATGACTAACGCTAATAAAAACCGAAAATACCTTGTAAGAAGCCTTGTTGTCCCAACCGGGAATCAAACCCTGGATCTCCGAACTGGCCAGCCGACGCTCTACTGTTCAGCTACTCGGACGAAATTGCAAGCGGTTATCGAAGTGGACTCTACATTCTCCACCCCTTAATATCAGATTGGCGGGAAAC
This sequence comes from Amaurobius ferox, assembly GCA_951213105.1. Classification (NCBI taxonomy): domain Eukaryota; kingdom Metazoa; phylum Arthropoda; class Arachnida; order Araneae; family Amaurobiidae; genus Amaurobius; species Amaurobius ferox. The sequence continues at coordinate 57,602,359 of OX578148.1, read as the reverse complement.
TGACAATCCGACTGACCCCATCTCCTGCCATTTTTACCTCAGGTTTGTCTCCTGCTACAACTAGTTTTCCCCGGGTTAGAATCCTGCCGTTGTTTTCGAGATCAATATTAAAACAAAAAATAAAATGTAATTTCCTCCCTACAATCGGCTGCATCCCCGCAGTGCCCTGGCCAGCGTTGCCATTCCCATTTGCCATGCCAGCAGGCTTCATTAAAGATTGCTTAAATCGGAGCAAAATAAATGCAGCAAAAGTATCCCACCTAGTCCACTACTACACACAAGAAATCAACAAACTGAAATGAACATTTGTGTTGAGGTGGTTCAAAACGTATAAATGCGTTTAAACCTGAAATTAGAATTTCCGACTTCGTCAAAATACTGTTGCGAATTATCTAAAATATCATCTCAGCATGTCGCCTCTTCCTAAAGAAAAAAAATCTAATGTGGGCAACACATGACATTCCTTATATAATGCAATGAATTTACTACTTTTACAGCAAAAAAAAGATTATTTTATAGTAGTTATTTACATTCTTTCCAAGATATTGAATTTTCGTCAAAGAGTCGTCATTTTCCATGTCGTCATCATAAATGAGTCATCATTGATTTAGCGTCATTTTTACCCATTTGGCGAGTTTTTCGCTAATTTAGCAACATTTAAAAAAGTCGCCAAGTTGGCGACATTCCACCAAATTCGTCGCCAAAATCTCGCCAAGCGTTATGGACGAAGAAATAAGTTATTCTTACAGCAGATAAATGACTATTGGCGTTCAAATACAAAAGTATTAATCAAAGTATCTTTTTTCATGAATGGAACGAGCTAGATCCACGAGAATGATGTCACCAAATTTATCGCATGGTATTACATATGGAAAGTGAACATGTTTCTCAATAAGAAATATTTTTTTTATTTTATATGACTTTTTGATAATTTTTATGAAAAATGTGCAATATCTCGGGATCGAGCTAGCGTTTTAAAATTTTTATCAATCGTTTTCTAATGAAAAATTACATAAGATATGTCTATTTGCGTAACTTTATTAGCGGTTTTGATTTTTTGACGATTTTTTCAAAATTTTACTCGAAAATTAAGGAGGGGAGGGGGTGGTTCTGAACATTCGATTGCGTATAAAAACAATAGGCTTCCAGTGTTTACGGATTGTGAATTTTGTACCAAATTTCGTTAGAATCGGTCCATTCCTCCGTCAGTTATCGTCTCCACAGACTCACTGACACACACACGCACATACTTTCACACACACACACACATACTTTCACACACACACACATACTTTCACACACGCACACACACAGACATCACTTCAAAAATGTTTGATTCGTGATCAGGCATGCTTGAAACGTGCTCTCCCGTCGAAAACTCGAATTCGAATTTTCGACCCCGTCACAATACTTTCCTTATACATTATGTATATAAGGAAAGTAACAACATTTTCAAGCAACCATTGCTATTGTTTGAATGTTCGGGTCGCTTGACCATGGCGGTAAACTTTACAATCTTGATGACCCATTAGAAAAAATTTCGCCATATTGGCAAGTTTTGGAAATTAATGGAATATTACACATTGGTTAAGAATTTCCCGTTATGCCAATTTTTTCTTGAAATTACCACATAGGATGTATAAGCCGTTCATTGTTTAGGGAAATGTGTTAGTGTGACAGGAGTGTAAAGTGAATTGTAAATACGTCAGTGTCTTGAGAATGTAATCGTCTGTTGTATGAATTGAGCATTTAATTGTTGTTGTTAGCTGTATATTGCTCATGTTTACGTTTAGTTGTGGTAAGTCTGAAAATAGAAAATCTTAAACTTTTTTTTTTAAATTAATTTACATTTTCAGATTATTTGTAGTTAATTTTAGAAATACGAAGTGGAACAAGAACTTTCATTTCATTCAATAGAATGCTTATCGCCTTTCTTCCCAATCACGTACTGTTGCGAAACTAAATTCAATTTTAGATTGTATTGCGATTTCAATTCTTTTTCCAAGCAACAAAGTTAATTTTCACAATGTATTGAATTATTTTTTACATGTTTTGGGTTCAGGAGCGTACTATTTCCAATGTTCAAGATTAAGTAGAACACATTTTATGAGACTTAATATTTGTTACTTCAATATTAAATGTGCATTCTATACCAGTAGATAACTAATTGCCAGCACAATAATAAACTAACAAAAACTTTCTTGATTTTACGAATGAGTAAAATATAACATTCAAAACACATAAACAGACAATATTGTTTACAATTGAAAGGGCTTTGTAATTGACAGAAGATAAGAGCAAGCATCACTTTGTAAGGACAGGTGTGTACATAATCTGTCAAGTGACCTCTACCCCATAACAGGGTATTACCACATAAAAGTAAGAAAGTGTTCAATTGATCATCCATAAGCACCGGTAAACAATGGTTTCATGGTCATTGATGCTCGTCAGCACGGTGCAAATTATGAAATGATCAAAGAGCACAGAGCTCTTTATAGCAGGAATTTTAGAAATTTTTTGGTAGAAATATTTTTTCGAATCCAGTACCGATACAGAACTATTTTTACTCCGACCACTTTTAATAAAGTTATCTTTTAGCTTAAAAAAGAAACCTTTCTTTAAGGAGTTTTGATCATCCCGTGGTCTGTTCGGGAAACTGCAATGACGGAGAAACCATGGATAACAATGAATGATCAATTGAGCCCCTTCCTGCTTTATGCAAAGCCCTGTCATAAGTAGAAGTATGTTTCTTAAATGTAATCCTGAGCGCTTAGAATGCTTTTAAAGATATGTGGGGCTAAAAACCTTCTTTGCGTTATTACTGGATTCGGATAAAATATATATATCTCAAAAAATTCTAAAACCCTTGCTTTGAGGAGTTTTATGCTCACAGATGATCTCATCGGTTTCGGCATGTTGATGAGCTGCAATAACTGCGAAACTATCGTCCACGGCTGATGATTGATGATAAGTTGAGCATGTTCTTCTTTTTACGTGCGTTCGACTTTCATCAATGAAAAGATCTCAAAACATGCTCTATAAAATATCACTCTGAGATGTCTTTATCAATAAAGAAACGACTAAAAAAATCAGGAGTTTTATTTAATAAAACACAATGGTTTCTGAGCCAGAAAAACTCTTGCTGAAAGGTATTCTACAGTCGCAACTACTGACATTCTACCCATAAGGGATTTTATCGAGCTGCAAGACCGCTAGTGGACAAACGGTTCACTCTCAAATCTTAAAACTTGTTCCAAGTAAAAAACGCTATGTGTGCATAAATGTTTGCATTTAGTCGAACACTGTGAAACTATTGCTTGAGATTTATTTACTGAAAAAGAAATGTTTGGAAAATTCAACTGTTTTCTTTTAGAAAAAAATAAAGTTTTCCGAAGAAAGAGAACTCAACAACGGAATTCCTAGAATCGGCAGCACAAACATTCCACTCATTGGGGACTTTTTGCAAGCTGCAAGACACACCTGCGACTGTCGAACGATTCACTCTTTGTCTTTCAGATGCTTAAAATATGAGTTTGAATGAAGATATTGCTGGAGAAGTATACAAACACACCCATTTTCCATATACTACTACTTCTACTTTAATCCACTTTAAACTGTAGAACTCTGAAAAAGTAAGTATTATATACGCATAAAAAAACAAAAGAGCGTCAAAATATTCCAACCCGACATCGGCCAAATTTCTTTTCCTATTTAATTCTTTATATAATAAGAAACATTCGTCTTTCCTACCGGGCAGCTTCATTTCATATTCCTATACGACAACTGGGTGTATATTGCTTATAGGGTTCCTTAAACTTTAGGTCCCGATCAAGTCAGCCCAGATTTGAATAAAAAAACAATAGAGAGCGAAAATTATCCAATCAAATAAATTCCGAGAATTGTAAGAATTGATGAAAGAAACTCCTCTTGTTAAGTGAAAAGTACATCTTTAACATGCAAAAAATGGATGAAATGTGATCCAAAAAAATAAATTCTGCCCTACAAACTATTAAAACGTGTTCTGAAGACGAACAAAGCGTGGCCTAAAATGACTGAAACGTGGCTTATAAACAAATAAAACGTGACCTAAAAAAGGATAAAACGTGACCTAAAAAAGGATAGAATGTGATCTAAATATTAATTTATTAATTAAATGTGACCTTGATGCGAATAAAACGTAGCCTTCAAACAAATAAAACGCGTCCTAGAAACGTATAAAGTGTGACTCTTAGATATGTAACCAAGTTTGGAATTTTGTTTCACACATCAACTACTTGGAACACATGTGAAAAAATTTTAAACCTACTAAATCCTAGACACTTTATTATAGGAAAGCTTTCAGAAAAGTAAAATATTAATATTCATATACTTACAAATGTATCAATTTAAAGCGAAGTTTATATTTTCGAAATTTCTATATTTTATTACATTTCGCAAAACAATCTATTTTAGCATGGCCCAAGTTAACAAATTATGGTGTTGTTGTTGTTGAGACCCAGACCGTCCGACCTATCAGAAAGGTGTTGAAGACCCAGACCGACCGGCTCGTCAGCAAGGACATGAGCAACCGATTAGTCGGCCGGAATCAGAAAGGTGTAAAGTAACTGTTTGGATAGCGGAGAAGAGCCACCCAATTTAGACCGGAACCCAGTGGGGGAGGCATCCACAGGGACAGTGCCCTCCTTCCCCTACCAACAAACTCTTGGAAGGACTTACGGACCCGCATGTTTAATGTGATCGTACTCGGCGTGAACATGGCGGATGTTTGGCAGCGGAGGGAATCGAACCCGAGCCTACCGAGTGCAATTCCCTCACACTAACCACTGGGCTACAGCACCCCAACTTATTATTGTGTAAATGCTTGATACATAAATCAATTCTAATAATTGAATAGTAATAAATCTAGGAGTGCCAAATTGTAACACTCCGAACGGGCGATCGCCTCGTGATCTAGTGGCAATATAATACAATGCATAAATTATCTAAATATAGAATAGATCATTTTCAGTACAATCCCCAGTGGCTCTTCTTCCTTGATGATGGGAGCATGGACCCAACAATGGCTGGAAGCAAAAACATGGCAAGGAAAGGAGACATATACGCAATGTGTTTAAAGATTACTCAAAAAATGTAATTAAATTCTTTTAATCAAAATATTAAAATATTATTAAAATTATGTCATCTTATTTACAGTAACAATTTGCAAAATATTTCATGGCAAACACACATCTTGATTTCACATTTATTTATTTAGATATTAACATTGTGAGGAGCTTTTAACACACTTTAAATTAGCAAAATTTATTTCATTCAGAAAAATAAATTATCTGTAAGAATAATATTTTTGTCACCACGTTAACTTAGTTAATCAGAACACTTTTATGTCTCTACGAATAAAACACATTTTTAAGTGTTAATATAATTGTGGCTGGTCATAGCAGAACTTCATAAGGATCAAATCCCGAGGGTTCTCGAATTTAATTAACCATTAAAATGTCAGCGGACGAGTCAGGCGTAAAAGCCAACCATTCTTTTTCCAGGGAATTCCAATGAAAATATCTTCTTACGAAGAAGAAATTTCATTCTAATTTAGATAAGTAGAACTGGTCTTTACGACAATACTGGCATTGGCCTTTATTTGAAGCCAAAAATTATTTCCATTTTCAGAATGTATACATTTTATAAAGTTTTGCTTTGACTGCCCGTTGGTCCAGATTCATCAAAGGCCCTGTTCCATCTGCCACGAAAAAATAGCGTTCCCACGCCCAAACCACTACTTCCGTGACATCAGCAAAATATCATGCCCTTCAAAATTACCAATAGGAAAGGCGGCGACACGTACCACTTTTTAACCGCCAGAGACAGAGTTCACATCCCGAGCCTCAAAAATCCGAAATCTTCGCCTTTCCTACAGAGGCAATAAAGAGAATAAAAACCAATACGTCTACTTGAATTAACGATCACACTGTAAGAGGATTTACAGCCGAAAAATGAAAGAAAGGAATCGTGCGGTTTCTCGCACACAGAAAATCACTTAAATCAGAATATAGTTATGCAAGTACATACAATATAAAAAAAAATCTGATGTGGGCAACACATGACTTTCCTTATATAATGTAAATTAATTTACAACTTTTAAAGTTAAAAAAAATGTTATATTCTTATAGTAGATACTTATATTCTTTCCAAGATATTGAATTTTCTTCAATTAGACGTCAGTTTCATCAATTTGGCGAGATCTTTGTCAATTTGGCAACAATTAAAAATGTCGCAAAGTTGGCCACATTCCGCGCCAAAATCTCGTCAAGCGTTATGGACGGAGAAAAAAGTTATTCTTACAGTAGATAAATGACTATTGGCGTTCAAATACAAAAGTATTACAGAAGGTATCTTTTTTCATGAATGGAACGAGCTAGATCCACGAGAATGATGTCACCAAATTTATCGCACGGTATTACATATGAGAAGAGAACATGTTTCTCAATAGAAAATATTTTTTATTAAACTTTTATATAACTTTTTATTATAACATAAAATTTTATATAATATTTTGATATTTCTTTTAAATGTGCAATATCTCGAGAACGGTTCATGTTGGCGTTCTAAAATTCATGTCAATCGTTTTCTAATAAAAAATTACATAAGAAATGTCTATTTGCGTAACTTTATTAGCGGTTTTAATTTTTTGGCGATTTTTTCAAAATTTCACTCGAAAATTTAGGAGGATTCTGAACATTCGATTGCGTATAAAACCAATTGGCTTCCAGTGTTTACGGATTGTGATTTTTGTACCAAATTTCGTTCGAATCGGTTCATTCATTCGTCAGTTATCGTCTCCACAGACTCACTGACACACACACTCATACTTTCACACACACACACACATACTTTCGAACACACACACATACTTTCGAACACACACACACACACACACACACAGACATTACTTCAAAAATGTTTGATTCGTGATCAGGGATGCTTGAAACGTGTTCTCCCGTCGAAAACTCGAATTCGAATTTTCGACCCCGTCACAATATTTTCCTTATACACTATGTATATAAGGAAAGTAATACATTTAAATTCAGAAAACGCGAGAATTTATAAAATTCCGACACGAGACTGGCACATAAAGAGATTCCAGTGATTAAATATAAAACTATGGTATTTTCTTTAATTTCATTGTAGTTTTTACTTTCCTTATATACATAATGTATGTGACGGAATGTATTGTGACGGAGTCGAAAATTCGAATTCGAGTTTTCGAAGGGAGAGCACGTTTCGAGCATCCCTGATCACGAATCAAACATTTTTGAAGTGATGTCTGTGTGTGTGTGAAAGTATGTGTGAGTGTGTGTGTGAAAGTATATGTGTGTGTGTGTGTGTGTGTGTCCGTGAGTCTTTGGAGACGATAATTGACGAACGTATGGACTGATTCGAACGAAATTTGGTACAAAAATCACAATCCGTAAACACTGGAAGTCTATTGTTTTTAAACGTAATCGAATGTTCAGAACCTCCCTAAATTTTCGAGTGAAATTCTGAAAAAATCGTCAAAAAATCAAAACCGCTAATAAAGTTACGCAAATTGGCATGTCTTATGTAATTTTTTATTAGAAAACGATTAACATAAATTTTAGAACTCTAACATGAACCGTTCTCGAGATATTGCACATTTTTCAAAAAAATTATCAAAAAGTCATATAAAATAAAAAAAATATATTTCCTATTGAGAAACATGTTCACTTTTCATATGTAATACCATGCGATAAATTGGTGACATTCTTCTCGTGGATCTAGCTCGTTCCATTCATGAGAAAATATACTTCGAGTAATACTTTTGTATTTGAACGCCAATAGTCATTTATCTGCTATAAGAATAACTTATTTCTCCGTCAGTAAAGCTTGGCGAGATTTTGGCGACGAATTTGGCGGAATGTCTCCAACTTGGCGACTTTTTGAAATGTTGTCAAATTAACGAAAATTTCGCCAAATGGATAAAAATAACTTTAAATCAATGAAAATAACGACTAATTGTCGAAAATCCAATATCTTGGAAAGAGTATAAGTATCTACTATAAGAAAAACCTATTGTTTTTACTTTAAAAGTAGTAAATTCATTGCATTATATAGGAAAAGTCATGTGTTGCCGACATCATATTTTTTAATTAGGTATTCAAGTATAAAGGTCCGTTTTAACTTTATTTTTAATAATAAAAGCATCAAAAGTGTTATTTTACGAGATAAATCAAATAAATAGAGGTCAAATAAAGCACATCGTCAACCATTCTTCCATTCACAAAGTTTTAGTAGAGTTTATTACTTCGTTAACCACCTACTCGAAATAACAGAAAGCTGTGATTGAGTTAAACGTGATAAAGTGTCGAGTAAGCATCAAAACAACGGGTTTAGTATTTTAATTGTTTGAAATGTCTCGCAACAGGCTGTTAAGGAAGTAATTTAAATAAATCGGTATTTAACTTTTTAACTTATGAGGCTACAGAAGTACGTTGAAAGTGGAAAGAAAGCACGTTATTTAACGTTTTAAAGATATAACGCACGTTTTAAAGATATGCGTTCTCTTTAAATTATTTACAAAGCAAGAATAATTATGCTGCCTCGTCTCAGCTAGCAGATTATCTGTGCTTCTTTCGGGACATCTACGTGCATATTTTTACTTTATCATGTTATTGTATAGTAAAAGTACTGTCCATGTAAAATTTTCAAATTCAAGATTTTGTCGGATAAGCACGTCTGAAGACCGTTTTAAACCAATTACGAAACTTCTAGAAAGATGTCCATCTGTGTGTGGTAGGGGGAGGGGCGCTGTGTGAGGTGAGTACATCAGAGCTTACTAAAGCATATATTTACCACTATCATTTTTTTTTAGATAGATTGTGTGAAAATTTAGAACTAGATAGGAATCTTCCCGTAAAAAGCAATAAGTATTATTTTCTATGGCGAACAATAAGTATTATTCTATAGAAAATAATAAATATTATTTCCTATGGTAAACAATAATCGTATCCAGAACAATAATGGTAGTCTACAGTATATGCAGGAACTTGATAATTTGATCTATCCCTATGGATTTTTAAAAAAAAAATTATATTAACACAGAGACGCCTAATGTCAACGGATAAATATAAAACATTTGAAGTTTTAATGAAATATTTACATTTTGATTAAAACTGATAAAAAATGCACTATATTAAAATAATTCAATTCTTATCACTTTCACGAGTAATAATTCTTATAACTTTCAAAAGGTAACAATTCTTAAAATTTCCTTTTTTCAAGTTGGCAACAGCCAAGTGACGCCAAAATTTGCATTTCACTTATATGTCTTATTATAAGCTATTTTCATCCCATTAAAATTCATAGCATGGAAAATTATCAATTTTCCCCTATATATTAAGCACTGACACATTTATTCCTGAAACTATCATAGAAACTATCCGGAAACTATCAGGAAACTATTTTCCATGGGAAACAATGATAAAATCTTAATATTCTAATTCTAGTCATGTGAATTACTAAAAATTCTATCTAGTTCTAGTTCACACAATATATCTATCTAGTTCACATTATCTAGTTCACACAATATATCTACAAATAAAATAAAATTTCATTGCGATTGGTGTTTCCGTCTTGAGTTATCGTGTTTACACCTCGCAGATATGCATATATGCTATAAGTGTCCAATATGGGTTCAGGATGTGTGAAAAGTGCTTATCTGTCAAAATATCAAATTTTCAGAAACAATACATTATATAATAAGAGGGAAAGTAAAAGCTTCGTTAAACACAGCATATAAGGTCAAATAAATCCTTCAATCCGTTCGAAAAGAAATACAGTTATTTTGCGTATCATCAAGGCTGTTATAATGTTATACTAGTTATATTATATTGCTGCACATTTGGAACAGCTTTATGAATCAATGCTAAAGCAGATTGAATAAAGACTAACAGGTAATTTCCTAAAATCTTATTTAATTTAACATAAATCTTATTAATATTTATGGTAGATGAAAAACATAGGGGTTTTCTTTTCCTCCTTTAGTTTTATACGTGAACTTTTGTTTTCAGATGTTAGAAGAATATGTGCAGCGCATTATTTTCCTCACGAACTATAATTAATTTTTACTTTATCATACAACAGTATAGAGAAAATACCGTTTTACCTAAAAATTTCAAATTCGAGATTTAAAATGTTTGGAGACTTACTGTATCCATTTAAAACATTTTAATATACATTCATGTGTGTGTGTGCGTGTGTGTGTGTGCGTGTGTGTGTGTGTGTGTGTACGTTTATGTACGAGTACGTGTGTGTATGTGCAAGTGTATGCACGTATGTGCACGTACTTGAGAGGTGTTATTAATGCATAGAAGTAGGCACGTTATTAATACATAGAAGACATAGAATTTAATATTATTAATACATAGAGTAATATCTTAATTGAATAATACTCGTATATTAATGTTATCATTATGCGTATTATTATTATTATACATAGAATAATATATTAATAATATTAATACATGGAAGAAATGCATTCAATATATCGGCGTCACTAAGTTTTATCAACTTCAAAAAAATACTTTTAAAGTATTTTAACGAAATAATTTAAAAGAATAATGTTGTGACACGTCACAATACGTTATTATTTTATTATTCTAAATTAACATTTTTTTATAATTCATTAAATATTTTATTTTACTTTAAATTTATTATTCACAATTATCTTATTCAAAATTGCTTTTATTTTATATTTTCATTAATAGGCCAATTGTCTCTTTTTCTAAATTAAATTATAACGTGCTGCTATTCTTCAATGTTTTCATTCGTTCTGGGAACGCCCCTTTTAAGCTGCGGAATAGCAGCACACGCTTTCAACAATTGGCGAAATCTGGTTTCAGGCGAGATATGGGAATCTTCCGGCGCTCACTATTTAACCTCCTTGGTTGAGCGAGAGTTTGTTTCCTTCGCCATGGCAACATCCGGTTAGGAGGGAGAATTTTTTGCTGACTCGCTCTTCTCTCAAATTTTTCCTGATGTGAAGGTGGTGTAGTTTTTTTGAGGCAAGGGGTGCTTGCACCTCTAGCCTCAGTCCTTGATTGAGCCATTTTTTTTTTATTGAATCAATTTTGAGTGCTATGAAGGGATTGTTTTACATATCTAAAGGGAAAAAAAATGAAGTGTGTACATTTTGATTACAATTTTGAGTACTTAAAGTAATCCTATACATTTTACCTACGACAAGTATGTGGTGATTGGAAATATTTTTTTTGCCATCTCCTCTGTCCAGTTCCATAGAATGTCAGCCATTAAATTGCTTAGAATATGAGGAATGAATGCTCAAGGTAGTGCCCGTGTCTGATGCATATTTTTTACTTTACAATTGCAAGTATGGTGAATGAAGTTACATTGATTCTATAACAATAAGTATTTTTGCATCAAAATTATAATATTCCATGCTGGTTATTGTGCCTCTGAGCACGCACAAGTGATTGTGAAGCTGGTTAATGATATAAATTGTTACTAAGTGATGTTGGCAAATACTTCATGATGGATCTACATTTTATTATCAATTTCAATGAATAATGAATAATCTTCATTTTGAATAGGTGATTAATCAATGCGCAATTTGAAACATTTTTTTTCACTGATAAACTCAATAAAGAAGATTTTCTTTTTCATTTCAGTGTTCTTTATTTTTAGAGAAAATTTGACTTTTACTCAACATATTAAGGGACATTCCTTTTATATTGTATTTAATTACAGGAACATTTTGCCATAATTCATCTACATATATATATTTTTACTTTATGATGATTTTCAAGAGTGAATTTAGTCTAAAAATGAAGATCATTAACTCCAGTAATGCTGTGTCGGGTACAAAACCTGAAAATATTGTCGTCATATACACACAGTTTTTAATATATACACATATTTTATATATATATTTATACATATATATATATATATATATATATATATATACATTACGTGACAGTGAAAATAAGACACCAAGAAGGAGTGGGCAGCAAAATATGCAAATTGCAGGGTAGACGCAGTTCAACGCGTTACGTAAATGATACGAAATATGCAGCTGTCCCGCGCACGTTGAGCGAGATATAAGGGAAAGAACATGCAGAATCGGCAATAGTCGCGCCGCTCTGTCTGCCGGGGAAATGATTTTGCACTTTGTTTTTGTCTCAGAGGTAACGTGTAGTAGCATTAAATGCCAAGCCTCCGCCATCCGAAGCAATTCCAGCAGACAGACGATTTTACGAGGAGTATGGTGATCGGACTCATAAGGGCAGGTTGGTCCATACGTCAAATCTCAACGATCAGCCACCTATACGCTTCCACGGTGCACCGGCTGTGACGTAGATAGTTGGAACAAGGAAACGTGGCACGTTTGAGGGGTACCAGTACGGCCAGGGCGACGTCAGCAAGCATGGACCGACGCATCCGCCGGCAAGCGTTGGCGGCATCGCAGACCATTTCCGTCGCCCTATTGCAGCATGTGCAGGACAACCTTGATGCTCCCATATGGAACAGGACCATTATCCGCCAATTGGTCGCCAGCGACTTGCACTCATGGCGCCCGTTAAGAATATCGTCATTGGCCTAACAGCAGAGACGCCTCCGTTTGCAATGGTGTCGGGATAGACCCATGTGGACGGCGCAATGACACAGTGCCGTGTTCTCAGACGAGTCACGCTTCTGTTTTAGCAATGACAGTCGCCGTGTACGAGTCTGGCGCCGAAGTGGTGATAGGTCCAATCCGGCGGCATCTGCGGAAGAAAACACTACGCGACAACACGGCAGCATGGTTTGGGGTGGCATCACCTACGATAGCAGGTCACCTCTGGTCCGTATTGAGGACACTATGACAGCCCAACGATACGTGAATATACGTGTATGACGGCGGTGATACTGCCCTTCCTTCAAGGGGTGCTCATGCCATTTACCTGCAGGATAACGCCCGAACACACACGGTTCGCATCAGCCAAGATGCGCTGCAAGTTACCCAGGTGCTTTCCTGGCCTCCAGTCTCTCCTGATCAACACGTCTGGGACGTGATTGAGTGCGTTGCCACCGTCACGTTTAGAAGACTAACTCTGGCAAATGGTTGACAAGGAACGGGCATCCATCCATCGTCAGAACACCCTCCGCACGCTCACTGACTCTGTACCTGGACTTGTTGCTGCATATATATATATATATATATATATATATAGTTGACTTTCCCTATATAACGCAATGAAGTTACTCCTTTCACAATGAAGAAACTATGTATACAATCTATAGTACAATAACGTTGAAATGTCCATTTGGAGCTTTTCAGGATGATAACATGTAAAACTATTTTGAAGTACCCAATTAACATATATTATACACCTCTAAATTGACAAATATCCATATTATTGATAGCATTCGCAATAAGAATTATAACCCATATATTAAAATATTTTAACAAATAATTAATCAATTTGGCGTCATTTTATTTAACTTATTGATCGCCAAGCGTTACAGTCAAATTTATAACCAAGTGTTATAGACAAACGGGAAGAACTTTTCTTATATATAAATACCAGTTGGCTGGCGAATTGTTAAACGTCAAAATACAAAACTATTACACGAAGTATCGTATGCCATGAATAGAACGAATTAAATCACAACAACGATGCTAGCAAATTTATCGCGTAATATTACATACATATGAGAAGTGACTATATTTCGTAATAGTTAATAAAGTTTGTGTTAATCGTTTTCTAATGAAAATTACAGACAGAAATGATTATTTAGTTAACAATATTAATTTTCTTAATTTTTTATTTTATAAAAATGTCAATCAAGAATTTGGGGATCTTTCGCACAATCGATTGCGCTCAAAATTATTAGGCTTCCAGTATTCGCTGATTGTAATTTTTGTACAAAGTCTCGTTCAAAACGTTTCATTCGTTATTGAGACATCGTCTTTACAAACACACGGACACACACATATGCACAAGCACACAGACAACACCTCAGAAACGTGCGATTCAAGTGCTTGAAACGTCGAAAAGCGATATAGCACCGATTTTTCCCCAAATTTGTTACTAACCTTGCCAATGTTGCACTGAAATTGTCACCAAATAGTAACGTCGCCAAAAAAAAAAAATGGCGAGGGAAGGATGGATGTAAATCAAATATTTTGTTTTCCCATTTCTCCATATATGAATTCTTTAAATTACAATGCGTTCGATGAGCTCCTAGGAGTGTTATAACCCCCAAATGTTTAACCTGTCGACGACACTGTCACCAAGCATGACAGACAGACAGACAAATGCATTTTACGTGTACAGTATATCACCTCAAAATAACAATCACCAGAAACATGGATCCAAAGTAGAATCTTCTAAATTGCGATCAGTTATACCATCAACTACACCAATCCGGCCATGGAAGGAATTGCCCTCAATTACTTACGCTGAGCAGCAAAAAAAAGTAAATATGCACAGTTAATTATAATCGAAATTATAATTTAGAACAAAAAGTGTCATTACGGTCCAATACTTCCAGAAAAGTGGGAAATAATCCCATCTTTCAAGCATCTTAACATCTTTGAGTTAGAATCAGAAAAGTTTTCTTGTAAACCTCTGTTTCAAAAATGCATCCTTACATTATATTTCAAAAAAAACATTTCCGAAATGTAGTACGTTCGGTAAATTTTTAATAGCATTTCTAGCGAACTTTCCACTAAGTCAGCGACCTGGAAACTGGAAGTTTCACTAATTAGATGGAAATACCAATTAAGCCTACCACCTAAACTTCCGATATTCAAAATAAAATACTTCCGAATGAAGGTCTTGATGATAGGATAGACTCCTCTTGAAAGGAGCGTTCTAATTATTACCAAAGGATCTGAGGTAATTAACAAAAATAAAAAAAACTATTTCCGAAGTCATTTATATTTCAAGACGTTCGGCAAATTAAAGTGACTTTGAGTTAATTATTGATTAAAATAAAAGTTTAAAGTAATTTAGTTCATTTTGACTTCCTCTATAAGGCATTGAATATATACGGGTAAAGTGTTGTAACGGAATTAGAAATCGTAAATTGAGTTTTTGACAGATTTACATACTTTAAGCAGCTTAAAAGACGAATTTCTTATACTATGAAATAAAAACAATTATCTCTGTCTATCAGGCTTGGCGACATTGGCGATAAATTTGACGATAAATTTGGTGAAATATCTCTAACTTTATAGACTTTTAGGAAATATCGCAAAGTCGACAATATTACAAAATTTATGAAAATAAAATTTAACTTATCATAATTCCTTTAGCTTCGTGGGAATTATTGATAAAATATTCTTGATTCAAAATATAGAATTTGCGTTTTGTTACAGAAGTCTATAGAGTTATAGAGTAATTGCATTTTGTTAGGCGGTGTATAATTATGTTTGTTAGGAGTTGTACAATACTTACGTTCGTTAAGGAATCGTATAATAAAAAATAATATTGATTTGGAAATATTCGTGTTCTTAGTGTGTCCGAGAATTTTAAGAGAGGAAGTTCTGCAGGCGGGTGAATGGGGAAATATATTTTACGAAACTTTAAGCACCCCCGTACTCACAGATAACAGAATTCTCCAAAATAAGAATTCCAAAGCTAGGATCTCGCTTCCACTACAAATAACAGCATCCATGGACTAGTTTTGCACTATTTATGAACTCTTTAGCATGGAATATCCGATACCTGAAATTGCAGCAAAAACATTTGCTATGTACCACCATGTTATGCAACCCTATGCATGTTATGTTATTCTTGACATAATTTTGATATGATTTGACATAATTTTGATATGATTTGACATAATTTTGATATGATTTGACATAATTATGGATAAAAGGGGTTATTTATGGCTCAATGATTAAGAAACTTAACAGTTTCAATCATTCTAGTGTGAGGGAAAGCAAGGAAGTAATGATCGAATTGTGGGTGAGAACGCTGTGTATATGAACTAAAAATATTTACAGATACATCGGGTTGTAATTCTGTACCTAAAAATAATATTAAATTTGCCATCATAGTTGTTTCGCCTTTTGAGATATAAATTGGCTTTGATCTTTAATGGTGATTTTCAAAATCGTTTGGATTTGGTGAATTCGTCCCTTGTGCACGGAAAGACAATGTAAAGGCCCCTTTTAAAACTGGCGCCATTGTAAAGGTTCCACTGACAAGTTAATCTGTGCTGCGGTATTGTAAAAGTTTTTACCTAACTGAAGTTCCATTAATGATCTACAACATTTAACAAACACATACTTTATTCCAGCTAACTTCGCTGACAACTCAATACACAATTACATACACAGAATATTTAGAAGCTAGCACAATCATATCTATATCTCGACCTAAGCTTACCCTTTCGTTACTGATCTGAATTAGCGATACTAACCAACTATTAAATCATAGCTATCTATACTCACAATATTGTAGAGACCATCACCTCGCTGCGTGCTTCCATCAATGAACAGACCAACGCCACACTCTCGTATAAAGATAACCGCCGAAATCGACGGCGACGATTCACACTTGCATCTCGGTCGACTACGGATACTTGAGATATGATCTGACTTCTGCCGAACGCTTGCCGCATTTATAGTCCTGGTCGGTCGTGAGTATGTGACTCTCGAATACAGAGATGAGACGTTTCGTGCATAAATTAACGTAATGAACAGTAGAATCAGCATACAATAATAGAATCCTCACAACTAATATGCACTTTCTCAGCAAAATATTTTTTTCTACACTCTTAAAACGTGTCATCGCTCTAAACCAACCCCCTCTAATCAATCGATTTGATTCACCAACGTCAATAAAAATTCCTTCTCAATAAATTATATTAAAAACTGTATTCTAATTGCCAGGGATATTTCAAATAAAATAAAATGAGTAATCACTGTTTCCAACTTTTTCTGATCAATGAAATTAATGCTGTTCCTTAAACTGTTTGTTTTACCATTGTATTATAGTTTGCATTATAATGAATTGTACCTGATTTGTATCTGTATTTATGTACTATCCCTTTGTTTTATGTCTTAATTTATTAGCATAATCTGCTGTATTTTCTTATTTTTATCTTTTATTGTTCGACCATTGGACATCTTATTTGTTTGTCTTGTTATTGATCCTTTTGATCAACAATCCAAATTTTATTTTTAAAAAAATTCTTTTTCTTTTCTTTCTCATTTGCATTTTGGGCTTTTTATTTCTATATTCCTTTTTCTTCTGGCTTTTCCTTCTTTAAATGATTAATGCTCTTTTTTTAAAAAAAAATTTCAAATTTCGTCTCTCAAGAATATTTCAAATTATTCTCTTTTTTTTTAATAAGTTTATTCTTCTTTATTCTCTATCCATCTTTTGTAAATCTGTATGTGTTCTTGAAATGTATTCTTCAAGTGGAACCCAAAATTTCATATAAATAAATGAGTACTGCAGTACCGCTGTCCATGGGGGCCGGAATTCTCCGTACCCTTTCCTGGCCGTCTGAATAGCAGCTACTCATGCTCTCGGGCAAGTCGGACGGTCTGAGTTATTCCACACTCTTAAAACGTATATATGTGTGGGATTTAAAACGCTAATTCTTAATGCAAAAAGTAACAGGTTCATCTTAAATGAGTGGTACAGATCATAAGATGTACATGGAAATTAAAGATAACTAATGGAATATAATTATTATCAAATATGCCGTCTAAAAACCTAAAATTCGCAGTCTGCGATAAACTAGGGATTTAAAAAGCGAATTCTCGACGTAAAAAAATGCTATTTGTCTTAAATCAAAGTACAGATTTTGAAATGTATATATAACTTTCTTCTTCCTCGACACAGACCGTCCGACCTACCCGAAAGTGTAAGGTATGTGTTTGTGACATGGAAAGTGTAAGGTACCGCCGGAAAGTGCTACGCAATTTAGACCGAAACCCAGTGGGAGAAGCATCAACAGGGACCGTATCCTTCTTCCCCAACCATTAACCTCTCGGAAGGAATTACTGACACACATATTTTAAGCACCCGTACTCGGCGTGAACACGGAGATAGTTTGGGTAGAGCCGGAAATCGACCACTAGGCTGCCCCACCCCTGAAACTGCTTCTTGTAATACCATAACTTACCAAATTTCCTTGAAGTGCACACGGGGAAAATCTCTCGGAAGGAATTACTGACCCACATATTTTAAGCACCCGTACTCGGCGTGAACACGGAGATAGTTTGGGTAGAGCCGGAAATCGACCACTAGGCTGCCCCACCCCTGAAACTGCTTCTTGTAATACCATAACTTACAAAATTTCCTTGAAGTGCACACGGGGAAAATTTGGACAGAGCTGGGAATTGAGCTCAAGCCGCTCAAGTGCAATCTCCGCTAACTACTGAACTACCCCACACCATATACATATATAACTTTCAAAATTAAACAATAATAATAATAATAATAATAATAATAATATGTTTTTAATTATTTGTTACGATTCGGATACATTTCCCAACACTTATACCCCTGCTCCGATACTTGAGAGTCTTAATTTAGTGCTTTTCAGAGGACAGACAGTAAAATACCACGCGAGAGCACTTAAGACAACATTTAAAAAAAAATTCGCAAATTTTATTTTTTATTCTATAAAAATTTAACTTTCCTTTTAAATAGTAAAATTACCTGTACGAGCTCTTAAAATGCTACCCGTAGAAAAAATGTCTATCAAACTCTCATGCTTTCTGTACCTTGTCATAAGATAAAGTTGCCCTTATCAAAATTACTATACTAGGACTTACCTTTGATGCCTTCACTAAGGGTGGAGCATGTAAACTCCCGGTTCTCAAGCCGGAGAGACAAATACACAAGATATAAATGAACACACTTATCTAAATTGACCAATTTATTTAATATTTATGTTCATAGGTATCTATTTATGTCTTGATTATTAAGACTATTCATAAATCCATTATTATAATACATCTAGCGCTACCAATATTTCATTAATACACATATTTACACACATAATATAACTGACACATATATTTAGACACTTTCTTTTTATCTACCGAAACTCAAAATAGTTCTTTTAGTTTAAAATACAAGAACTCGTTATTACGACATAGATTCGTACGAACTAATTGTTCATTATTAGATAACCGTTAAATGTGTGCCTTCCGTGATAACAAGTGAAATATATAAATACCTATGCTCTCTTGCATTTCAACACTTATTCGCGCAATCACTATGCTGTAAGGTTCTATTGCACATCACACTTCTGAGCCACACTTTCTTTTAGCGCTCACAGTAGATATTTTTTGCACAAACTCAAGAGACATGTTGCTAACTCGTCGTCGAAAATTCAAATCTCTCGAACTTTCTGGAACAAACTTTGGGGCACTTTTTTTATTTCCCCCTTTGATTTCATACTACTTCTCCCATTTGTCGTTGATGCAGAAGGGGATGAACGCTGTTTATCTATGATTGTGTTCCAATTGGTTTCCTCTGCTGCATTTAGATTGCTCATTATCTTTCTTGGCATTCGTAATTGCAAGTGCAACATGTCGTACAAGTATTGTACAACATACCTAACCATATAACAATGAATGTTCATAATTTTAATTTACTCCACATATTTTAATCTGGTCAGGTTCAGCTAAAGCGCCTTTTCTCACAGTTCCTTTCTAAACCGTCATGCATTCATTAAGAAGTAATTGTATCTATTGTGTGGCAAAATAAAGTTTACTTATTTATTTATTTATTTATTTATTTGTTTATTTATTTATAAAAGAGAAAAATCTGATACATTTTCGGTGCTTTCAACTTTTATCCATTAATCTTAAATCGCAATGATGAATTAAATTGTTTGAGCTTAAAACCGTTTCCGGAACATGTTTCATAAGTTTTTATATCAAGTAGAAAATTCTGCAGAACTAAAATGACAATGCGCTGTGTGTTAATTAGTATTTAAAACTCATGCGTTAATGACTAAGCAGCGAAACTACAATTTAAAGCAAGCGTTCACTGTTTACTCTTATTAGGAACGATACGAATAACAGACAGGTGAGATATGACGCATTTCCAAAGAAATATATGACAATTGACTTATTTATAGATAAAAAAGAGACGGAAATGTTTTGATAACCTGAGTAGTTGTAGTATAAGAGCTGCTGATAGATGTATCCCTGGTTCATGAGAAAGTTGTTTTCAGGAACATCATAAGAAAATATAGCTTGTGAGGTCTATATAATCTTTCATTATTATTTTCTTCAGTTACGTTCTAATTTATGTTTCACTTTATATTAACAACTCCTGACTGGTTCTGTTATATAGACCAATCGCCGAGCCAAGTAACAATTCTGCGGTCCTGCAGATCGACTGGATAAGTTTCGGAGCGTGATAGGGATTGGGAATAGTTTTGGGAGTCGAGCTGCTTTAGGAGTTACTGCACGGAGCTATTAAAAGCTGCAGTCTCTGTGAGAGTGCTGTTGTTGAGACCCAGACCATCCGGCCTTCTTGAAAGGTGTAAGGTAACTGCTTGGACGGCTGGGAAGAGCCACCCAATTCAGACCGGAACCCAGTGGGGGAGGCATACACAGAAACCGTACCCTCATTCCCCTACCTCCAAATTCTCGGAAAGACTTACGGACCTACATGTTTAACGTGATCGTACTCCGCGTGAACACGGCGGCAGTTTTGGCAGCGGAGGGAATCGAATCCAGGCCTACCGAGTACAATTCCCGCGCGCTACTTATGTGTTGGAAGGTTCACATGCGTTGGCGTACGCTCCTAGTATTGGTTTAGTGAAGGTCGGAAGGATATAGTGCCCAGTAGTTGTCTAGACAAGTTATCGGTGTCCTAGGAAACAATGTGGTAAGAATCGACAATCTCCGTTCTATTTCGTGCGTTAGTGTAACGATAGTTCCATCACCAAACTCGGTGGAAATTCAATATTAATCTACGTTTCCACGTTTCTGTAAGTTAAATTACAGAAACGTGGAATACTGGCTATTGGTATATGTATATATTTTATGCAGCCAGCTGCTGTATTATTATGGTGTGTACAATAAATACGCTTCATTTAATATCCTGAATCAATGTGTTATTGCCCCTGGGCGTAAGGCCTCTGGGTCACTTGTTGTTGTTATTTATTCCCCAGTGGTGAAGGAGCGCCTATGCACCACGTCCACTCCCTGGTCCCATCGGGAAGGAGAGAAATTTGCAGCTTCACTTTATTAAGGCACCTCAAGGGCGGAAGTCTGACTTTGCCTCGATAACACAACATCCATGCCCGCTGGCGGGATTCAAACCCACAATCCGGCAATCCAGCGATCAGACGGAAACGTGTGACCTGTGATAGAGCTATCCCATATTTTTATACGTAACCCTGGGAGGAAAAGGGCAATGTAATATATTTGAAATGTATACAATGATGTTTGTATTATGTATATAGCTAGGCATTAGCACAGGCGGAATTGGGATTTTTTGGCGCCGTTGGGTTGTATGCGCACTGACATGGATTGTAAATATTCAGAGATTTAATTGCAGCAAAATGTCAAAGTTCAGCTACAAATCTCTGAGAGTTTATAGCCCTGTCAGGTGTGGCTCGCGTCGGGGTCCGGTCCTTGGACCACCCGGTTTGTAGAAAGCCCTCTGGTTCTTGTGTGTTAGTGGAGCGCATAAAAAATGGGCGTCGCTTCGAAACCAATGGTGTGAAGCATTTTTGGACCGCCTTTTTTATTGCGCTTGGGAAACAGCGAATGGAAATCGGAGGACTTCCTCCCTTTATGTTTGTCGTTCCCCTCGTCTTAAAATTTCTGGAAGTTTTTAGAAATGAAAACATTCAGATGCTTTTCTGATCTCCAGAAAATAGCACTCCAAGTGCGTGGCACTTGTGTTTTGTGAAGCCCGATCCGGCATGCACTTTGATGCATCTCAGGCCCGGTATCCATGGCCCCTATCTAGGGCGGCCAATGCTTTCGGCTAGGATCCGACGTCGTGAGTCCGGTGAAGTGTGGCGACTCGTAGCCAAAACGAGCCAGAGCCTAATTTCAGCGCGAGGGCGCAATTCTTCGGGAGGTGGCGACCAACGAAGTGGAGCTTCTCGTCATTGCTTTTGTGGTTGCAGTGCAACACAGCTCTGCCTCTAAAACGGCGTGGTGTGGGACCTTTGCTCCCTTAGCTGCATTTAAGCCGTGGCAACTGTGATACTACATGTACGGAGTGTTTGCGGAGCATCAATCCCGGGCTCCTAAGCAGCAGTCAATATCTACGGAAATGTATCTGATCTTAACTCTTTGGTAAAGCCTGTACGCAGTTTTTCACAATCCGCTGAGCGTAAGCCGACGTTAAGAGGAGGAGACGGGAAGTGAACAGTGTGCCCATCTCCGAAAATGAAGAAAGTCGTCATTGTTTTTTTTTGGGTTGCAGTGCAACACAGCTCTGTCTCCAATACGGCGTGGTGTGGGACCTTGCTCCCTTAGCTGCAGTAAGCCGTGGTAACTGTGATACTGCTTGTACGGAGTGTTTGCGGAGCATCAATCCCGGACTCCTAAGCAGCAGACAATCTCTGCGGGAACGCAACTGATCTTAACTCTTTGGTAAAGCCTGTACGCAGCTCTCGCGATCCGCTGGGTTTAAGCCGACGTTAAGAGGGGGAGAAGGAAAGTGGACAGTGTGCCCATCTCCGGAATAATACTTGGCTAAATTCTTCGTCACCTGATGATCCTCAACCGAGCTTCTCAGACTGGCAGTGTTTTTCATGAAGCGTCCAAATAATGAACTAACCTTCAATTTAATCTTTCCACCCATTCCAATGTGCAGAGGGATAGCCACCAGTACTCATTGAGAGTCATTCTTATGTAATGAAGGTATGAAATTTATATATTGATTTTAAATGTTTTATTTGTGATGTCTAAACATATTTTGATGTGATCTACAGTGTTAAGGGCATCTTTATGCTTAATGGGATATTTGTCCAAATGAAATTATATTTTGTCTTCTTAAAAAAAAAAAGTAATTAAATACAAGTTTGGATAATAAAAAAATATACAAATTAATGCAAAATTAACTGTGCACCCCGAGGTCAAGCTTAGGTAAATTGGAAACACTTTTTTATTGTGTAGATTGTTATCTAATGTTTAATTGAGATTTTATGTGTTCTGTAAATAAATTGTTCAATGGCCACAAAAAAAGAAGGGAGTGATTATTTATTTTAGCAAACGCAATGTACTAGGTCCAATCGGACCCCACTATACATAACGCGGTTGAGATGGGTGGAACTATTTAGTGAGTATCCTTACTGTATTTATGTGTTTAGTTTTTTTTTGTATTTATGTGTAAAATTCACCTCACTACATGCCCCTGACCGCTCGACCACTGGATCGGCCTGTGTAACTTAATCTAGGATTTAGAGTTAGGTCATTTTGAACTTAATAAGTCTCTACAAATCCCAGTACATACTACAAATCGGATCGTTGTGGAAAGCTCAGCGACTTCACATTGGTATGGAAAGAAAGTACTTTAGACTGGCGCCAGAACACGCATCAGTACTTTACAAGCTTTCAATGAAATAATTCATTTTAACCTTCCATACGTAGTATATAATATATGAAAATAATGTATATAAGGACACAGTCAAAAGTTACAATTTTAAGATTTTGATAATTAAGCATGTATGGACACGCCTGAATACAAATCGAATATTTTTGAGGTGATGTATGTGCATAGGCGAGTGTATATGGAAACAAAATATGCTATTCAATATTTTACTTGCTTATAACTGTTATTATAAATGTAATATTCAAGAACCATCACTGCTTCCTATTGCAATATATCAAAATAATGATTATCAAACACGTTCACTATATAATCATTTTATATACATTTAATCTATATAATCATTTTATATACATTTTATATCACTATATATTTTATATCATATATAAGCATGTGTGGACACCCCTGAGTGCAAATCGAATATTTTTGAGGTGATGTCTGTGCATAGGCGAGAGTATATGCAAAAAAATATGCCATTCAATATTTTACTTGACTACATAACTGTTTACATAACTGTTACTATAAATGTAATTTTCAAGAACCATCACTGCTTCGAAATGCAAAATATTAAGATAATGATTATCAAATATTATATAATCATTTTATATACATTTAATCTATATAATCATTTTATATACATTTAATCTATATAATCATTTTATATACATTTATATCACTATACATTTTATATCACTATATAATCATTTTATATACATTTTATATAAACATATGTCTAATAAATAGATAAAATCTGAATTATGTAAGTAGCAAATGAATTTCAGTCCATATTAATTTCTGCATCTTTTTCTTTTGCTATTTAGATAAACTGAATTAGTATTATATATATATATATATATATATATATATATAGGTTATATATAGGTTAGAAATATATTGAATATTCTTCAATTAGTCGTCATTTTCATTGAATTAGCGTCATTTTTATAAATTTGGCAACATTTTAGTTAATTTGGCAACATTTAAAAAAAATCACCAAGTTGGCGACATTCCGCCAAACTGTCAAACTTATTATCAGGCGATAGCAGCGACCTATTACTATTGAATATTTACAAATTAAACAAATGCGATCTTCCTGTTCCTGAATTAGACATTTATCGTTCAGGGGTTTGTTGCGCCCGCGCAGCGGACGTATTATTTCGATAGCTGTGGTTGCTAATTGTGCCAGCTAAAAGAGTTATCCCTAAAAGTGAGAGCTTAAATAATTTACCGCTAGCTTCGGGAAGCACAGCTGGTAAATATTAAAACATGTTTTAAATATAAATTAGAAGAAAAATTACATAAAATATTAAAATTGAAATATTTTACGAATATTTTGAAAATATGAATTACAGTTTAAAACATGCCAACTTTTCGCTGCTAAAAGTAATGCTTAAATGTTACTAGTTGATGTTCGAAATTCATTCAGAAATTGTAGAAAGTTACAATAATTTAATTTGTTTAATTTTATTTAAAAATGTGTTGGGTTCATGAATTACAACATCATTTCACTTTTCGGATGGTGCCCGCAAATCGAGCCACAACTAAACAGCCCTGAAGAAATGCATATCATATTAATGTAACATATATAATATTTAAAGATTTTTAGAAGATATCAAAGTAGCGGTCAATTGCTTTGAACTAATATTGGCTACGTTTTAAGCAACCCTATGTTGGGTTTTTCTCTTATACCCCGTTATGTATAAAAATATAAAGGAAGACATAATTATTAGTTTAAAGAAAATTAGTTTATTAAATTGATACTTCAAATTAATTCAAAGAACAAATTACAATACTCTGCTCACAAGCAGGCAAATCAGGAAGAATTAACAAGTTTAAATTAAATTTAATCACCGACATTAGAATTTTAGAATTTATCAACTTAATTAAATTTAAGAATCAGTCTCTAAATTTATAAATCTTTACTCTAGAAAACCTATTTAAATCCCATCGTAAAATATTAAAAATAGAATATTAAATTTTTAATTTTAAGAATTTTCCCAGGCTTTAAAAAATTAAGAAGGTTTAGAAAATAGCTCTCTAGGAAAAGGCTACTGATTAAAATTTAAAGAATTTAAATTATCATTATGTTAATTTCTAAAATAAAATCTAAACAGTTAAATGTTCCAAAGAAAAATATTCACCCCTCGGGGCCATCAATTATTGTTGACACATTAGATAAGTTGGGCAGAAGACTGGTATAGATCAGGGAATTTCATGTTGATCAGACAGATAGACAGATGTTGCTGCTTTTTTACAGATCCAGGGGATAAATAAACCACGAATCCCAGCGTAATTGCCACATGAGGAACTCTGGGATCTTCCTAGCTGACAGTCATGAGTAACTTCCGAACATGAGTCAACGTCGATCATGAGCAGTGTCGTACAATACTTGTACGACATGTTAACATTGCAATTACGGATGCCAAGAAAAATAATGAGGAATATAAATGCAGCAGAGGAAACCAATTGGAACGCAAACATCGATAAACAGCGTTCATCCCCTTCTGCATCAACGACAAATGGGAGAGGTGGTATGAAACCAAAGGAGGAAATAAAAAAGTGCCCCAAAGTTTGTTCCAGAGAGTTCGACAGATTTGAATTTTCAACAACGACCTAGCAACACACATGTCAATTGAGTTGTTCAAAAAAATATCTACAGTCAGCACGAAAAGAAAGCGTGGCTCAGAAGTGTAATGTGCCATAGAATCTTACAGCATAGTGATTGCGCGAATAAGTGTCAAAATGCAAGAAAATAGGTATTTACGTGTTTCACTTATCACTAATTATCACTGAAGGCACACATTTAACGGTTATCTAATAATGAACAATTAGTTCGTACAAATCTACGTCGTAATAACGAGTTCCTGTATTTTAAACTAAAAGAACTATTTTGAGTTTCGGTAGATTAAAAGAAAGTGTCTAAATATATGTGTCAATTATATTATGTGTTGTAAATATATTTATTAATGAAATATTGGTAGCGCTAGATGTATTATAAAAATGGATTGATGAATAATCTTAGTAATCAAGATAAATAGATATCTATGAACTTAAATATTAAATAAATTGGTCAATTTAGATAAGTGTGTTTATTTATATCTTGTGAATTTATCTCTCCGGCTTGAGAACCGGGAGTTTACATGCTCCACCCGTAGTGAAGGCATCACAGGTAAGTCCTGGTATAGTAATTTTTGGTATGGTCAACTTTACCTTATGACAAGCACAGTTATCTTATCGATACACGTAACACTTTAAAGACGGAATACTCCAAAAATCGCGCAGTATTTAAGCCATAGGAACAAAAAACTTCATTTTAAAAACAAGAAAACCGGTTTAAAATATATCTCGAGGAACGTAATGTTCCATAGAAAAACATCGCGGGGAACTAAGTTCCATCGAAATGAGAGCAGCGCGCTTTTAGCGCAAACTGAAACGCAGAATTTCAACAAAAATCTGAAACTGAAAAATTTAGCGAGCGTATTTATACTAGCGGAAATCGAGAGAAATTTAAAAAAACAGCAGCAATTAAAATCAGCTTACCTAAATGTGAATTGCTATTAAAGCTCAAAACTCTTATAGCAGACGATCTGGAAAAACGCGAACCAATTAAAATAATTCACAAATTCCGATAAGCCGCGAAAATCGCTTAGGCGTCGCATCAATCGCCGTAAAAAGCGAGCAAAACCAAAAATTCCAAAATGGCCGCAACTGAAACTTTTTAAATGCGCTGAACATGGAAATAACTGGAAACTATAGAACAAACGGAATTTCTAACCAAAATGGGAAAATTCATAGTGAATTTTTATGCCATATTTCCTCAATACGTTTTGCCATATATCAACATGTTTCCTTATATTCAGCCACTGTGTTATTTAGATTATAGTCCGTAGTTATTTTATTATATATATTTTAATTAGCTGCGGCCTTATTCGATGTCACGCTCGCGATCCATCAATATATAAACTATAATAGCAATTAAACGAAATAAGTCTATATATAGTATAACTAACCGCAACTGAACAGCTCTGAAGAAGTACACATATATCATATATGGAGTATATATACTATTTAAAGGGTTTTACAAAAAAGCAAAGTATCTGACAATTGTTCTAAATTAACATTGGTGAAACTTTAAGCAAATCTACACATTGATATTTAATGCTGCACAACAGCGTTAACGAGTTTCCTCACCGCCATTCAATGTTATCTGGAGATCCAGCTCCGTGAGTATTTTTCTATTTATCTCAATCTGCTGCAGCGTTGTTAGTCACAGCTTTCTGGATCCTATGATATGGCATGAAATACAAATGATAAAACGAAATATATTTTTATATAAAATATACTTTTTAAATATTATTGGTTTATGGGCATATATGAAAAGTACCCAAAAATTTTTGAATTTTAATTTTTCATAATAGAGTCGAACCTGCCTTAAACGCTATTCAGGGGACTGAAAGAATTTCCCATATTGAGAAGGTTTTCGTTTCATGCAGGTCATTTCAGCACAAGCTAAGTTTAAAAGTTTAGCTGAAAATGCTGATAATCCATCTGTAATTGCTCACCTATGCATCAGACTTTAAAAATTTGAAAAGTATATTTAGACGCACCTGATTAAAACTATATTATACAATAATAACGAATTTAATTATTATAAATATGTATATATGTGCATTTTAACATACTGCGATCACATGAGTATATGAAAATAAAAATATAGTGTACCTCATGTCCTTAACTGTTAGCTTATGAATTGACATATGTCTTACTAATGATGCGATTTTCAGTTAAATATGGGGCATTAATTAATATTTCTAGCTTTCAGAGTCTTCCTGATTAACGGAAAATTCTTGAATTTCTGAACTGGCTTTCAGAAAATCGTGACATAATTTAAAAGAAAGTTCTGTGAAAAATGGTTCTCATGGAAATAAATGGCTAAAATAGTTGGATTCATACTCTGTTCGTTATAATAGGTGCTTTTATTAACAAAATAATTTAAATTGCCCGTCTATTTTCGCGTTAAATATTTTCCGCTTATTACAGTTTTCCGTTTCCTACTGGTTCTGTTTTAAACAGGTTCAAATGTATCATACTTTGTAAGGAAAATATAATAGTGTTATCAGTTTTAGGCTTAACTAAAGACTATCAACATGACTGCAGTCGAAAATTTTACCTACGTGTCAGTCTATAAATAAAATCAAATAAAATTTTTACTTGCAGAAAGAGAATATACTGCCAATATGAAATCCACACCGAAAATTTATTTCATTCTTCGTATATTTCTTTGAGCATTTTCGTGCCTACGAAAATAGAGATTTAGAATGAAAACACGTGCTTAAAATTTTACCCCGTCTTTCATACTTTTTACAAACAACAATATTTAATGCCCTCAAAAAACTCCGAATTCAAAAATGGGGGTGGGCAAATGGGGGTGTGGCCATATACACAACTGATACATGTCCCGTATGTTCATAATTGAATCTTAAAGATATTTCCTAAATAATGCTAATATTTTTATAATTGAGCATTGGATTTACAATTTTTACTTTCCTTATATACGTAATGTATAAGGAAAGTATTGTAACGGGGTCGAAAATTCGAATTCGAGTTTTCGACGAGAGATCACGTTTCAAGCATCCCTGATCACGAATCAAACATTTTTGAGGTGATGTCTGTGTGTGTGTGTGTGTGTGTGTGTAAGCATGTGTGTGTGTGTGTCAGTGGAGACGATATCTCACGTACGAATAAAGCGATTCGAATGAAATTTGGTACAAAAATCACAATCTGTGAATACTGGAAGCCTATTGTATTTAAACGTAATCGAATGTTCAGAACCCACCTAAATTTTCGAGTGAAATTTTGAAAAAATCATCGAAAAATCAAAACCTTTAATAAAGGTACGCAAAGAGACATTTCTTATGTAATTTTTCCTTAGAAAACGATTGACATAAACTGTAGAACGCTAGCATGAACCGTTCTCGGAGATATTGCACATTTTTCAAACAAATTTATCAAAAAATCCAATAAATTAAAAAAAATATATTAACTGTTGAGAAACATGTTCACTTTTCATATGTAATACCCTGCGATAAATTTGGTGACATCATTCTCGTTGATCTAGCTCGTTCCATTCATGAGAAAAGATACTTTGAGTAATACTTTGGTATTTGAACGCCAATAGTCATTTATGTGCTATAAGAATAACTTATTTCTCCATCCATAACGCTTAGCGAGATTTTGGCGACGAATATGGCGGAATGTCGCCAACTTGGCGATTTATTAAATGTTGCCAAATTAACGAAAATCTCGCCAAATGGATAGAAATGCCGATAAATTAATGAAAATGACGACTAATCGTCGAAAATTCAATAGCTTGGAAAGAATATAAGTATCTACTATAAGAAAAACCAATTTTGCACTTACTACTGTAAAAGTAGTAAATTCATTGCATTATATAAGTTAAGTCATGTGTAGCCCACATCAGATTTTTACTTTCCTTATATACATAATGTATAAGGAAAGTATTGTGACGGCGTCGAAAATTCGAATTCGAGTTTTCGACGGGAGAGCACGTTTCAAGCATCCCTGATCACGAATCAAACAGTTTTGAAGTGATGTCTGTGTGTGTGTGTGTGTGTGTGTGTGTGTGTGTGTGTGTGTGTGTCAGTGAGACTCTGGAGACGATAACTGACGAACGAAGGGACCGATTCGAACAAAATTTGGTACAAAAATTACAATACGTAAACACTGGAAGCCTATTGTTTTTATACGCAATCGAATGTTGAGAACACCCCTAAATTTTCGAATGACATTTTGAAAAAATCGTCAAAAAATCGAAACCGCTAATACAGTTACGCAAATAGACATTTCTTATGTAATTTTTTATTAGAAAACGATTGACATAAATTTTAGAACGCTAACATGAACCATTCTTGAGATATTGAACATTTTTTTTAAGAATTATCAAAAAATCATATAAAATAGAAAAAAAATATTTCCTATTGAGAAACATGTTCACTTTCCATATGATAAATTTGGTGACATCATTCTCGTGGATCTAGCTCGTTCCATTCATGAGAAAAGATACTTTGAGTAATACTTTTGTATTTGAACGCCAATAGTCATTTATCTGGTATAAGAATATCTTATTCTCCGTCCATAACGCTTGGCGATATTTTGGCGACAAATTTGGCGGAATGTCGCCAATTTGGCGACTTTTTGAAATGTAGCCAAATTAACGAAAATCTCGCCAAATGGATAAAAATAACTCTAAATCAATGAAAATGACGACTAATTGTCGAAAATTAAATGTCTTGGAAAGAATATAAGTATCTACTATAAGGAAAACCTATTTTTTTACTGTAAAAGTAGCAAATTCATTACATTATGTAAGGAAAGTCATGTGTTGCCTACATCAGATTTTTTTATGTTTAGGATCGGCGTCTTAACGTTTTAAAACTTGAAGTCAGTATAGCTCCAGTGCGGTAACACTAAAAAAATCTGATGTGAGCAACACATGAATTTGTCTACATAAGGCAATGGCTTCGCTTGCTTCACAACAAACTTGTGATGTGCAATATACATGCCGTAAAGTTTTTAACGATAAATTAATTGTTCATTAGCTTTTGGAGCTTTTCCGAATGACAATGTATAAAACTATTTCGATTTCGCGCGAATTAAACTTGAAAATTCTAAATGGGGCCAGCTTCCGTTAAGTAATATTGTATGTATATTAAACGATTTTAATCATTAGGAAATATTATTTTTCGTATATTTTAGGGTCATTTCAGTTAACTAAGTGTTATTGTTGCCAAATTTGGCGATATTTTCGTCTATTTAGCAATATTTTTAAAAAGCCAATTTATCAATATTTCGTCAAATTTATTGCTGGGAGCAACTTAATTAAGAATTACAATAATTGTGCAATAAATAAATCTGCTTCTTCTTCGACTTAGACGGTCCTATCTACCAAAAGGTATAAGGTATCTGTTTGGACGGCCGGAACAGTGCCACCCAAATTAGACCGGAACCCAGTGAGACCCTGCCCTTTTTCCCTTACCACCAACCTCACCGAAAGACTTACGGACCCACATATTTAACGTGCCTGTACTTCGCGTAAACACACAGACAGTTTGGGAAGAGCCGGGATTAGACCACTGGGCTGTCTCACCCCTAAAACTGCTTCTTGTAAAACCATAACTATCATTCAACTTTTTCAAAATTCCCTTGAAGAAATCAGGCACATGTAATTTACGTGACGAAAACTGTTTCGAGGGCTTTATAATCTCCTTCTTCAAGTCAAAAGTAAAGTGTACGTTTAGCGGTTGCAAAGGACGCCTGTAGTTCTTTTGACCTTCAAAAAGGAGCTTATAATGACCTCGAAACAATTGTCCTCCCGTAACTGACATGACCCTGCTTTCTTCAAAGCAATTTTGTAAGATATTAATTAAGAATACTCGCTACTTATTTTAAGTTTATTCAACTTTTTCGTTAAATTTATCAGAAAATGTGCCACATCGCGAGAACGGTTCATGCTAACGTTCTAAAATTGGTTAATTCGTTTTCCAATGATAAATTACAAAATGAAGGATTATTTATTTAACATAATTATAGCTCCTAATTTTATCGATACTTTTACTTTCCTTATATACAATAATGTATAAGGAAAGTATTGTGACGGGGTCGAAAATTCGAGTTTTCGAAGGGAGAGCACGTTTCAAGCATCCCTGATCACGAATCAAACATTTTTTAAATGATGTCTGTGTGTGTGTGTGTGTGTGTGTGTGTGTGTGAAAGTATGTGTGTGTGTGTGTGTCAGTGAATCTGTGGAGACGATAACTGGCGAACGAATGGACCGATTCAAACCAAATTTGGTGCAAAAATCACAATTCATAAACACCGGAAGTCCTTAAATATCCTTAAAATGCAAATAAAAGGGTTTTGAAACAATGGTTACCTATTTTAACTTTCCTTATATGCATAATGTATAAGGAAAGTATTGTGACGGGGTCGAAAATTCGAATTCGAGTTTTCGTCGGGAGAGCACGTTTCAAGCATCCCTGATCACGAATCGAACATTTTTGAAGTGATGTCTGTGTGTGTGTGTGTGTGTATGTGTGTCAGTGAGTCTGTGGAGACGATAACTGACGAACGAATGGACCGATTCGAATGAAATTTGGTACATAATTTATAATCCGTAAACACTGGAAGCCTATTGTTTTTATACGCAATCGAATGTTCAGAACCCCCCCTAAATTTTCGAGTAAAATTTTGAAAAAATCGTCAAAAAATCAAAACCTCTAATAGAGTTATGCAAATAGACATTTCTTATGTAATTTTTCCTTAGAAAACGATTGACATAAACTTTAGAGCGCTAGTATGAACCGTTCTTGAGGTATTGCACATTTTTCAAACAAATTTATCAAAAAATCCAATAAATTAAAAAAAAATATTAACTGTTGAGAAACATGTTCACTTTTTATAAGTAATATCATGCGATAAATTTGGTGACATCATTCTCGTGGATCTAGCTCGTTCCATTCATGAGAAAAGATACTTTGAATAATACTTTTGTATTTGAACGCCAATAGTCATTTATCTACTATAAGAATAACTTATTTCCCCATCCATAATTCTTGGCGAGATTTTGGCGACAAATTTAGCGGAATGTCGCCAACTTGGCGATTTTTTAAATGTTGCCAAATTAAAGAAAATCTCGCCAAATGGATAAAAATGACGATAAATCAATGAAAATGACGACTAATCGTCGAAAGTTCAATAGTTTGGAAAGAATATAAGTATCTACTATAAGAAAAACCTATTTTGTACTTACTACTGTAAAAGCTGTAAATTCATTGCATTATATAAGGAAAGTCATGTGTTGCCCACTTCAGATTTTTTTAATCTCTTAGACATTTCTTACGTAATTTTTTATTAGAAAACGATTTATATAAATTTTAGAACGCTAACATGAACCGTTCTCGAGATATGGCACATTTTTTTTAAAAATTATCATAAAGTCATATAAAATTAAAAATAAATATTTCCTATTGCGAAACATGTTCACTTTTTATATGAAATACCATGCAATAAATTCGGTGACATCATTGTCGTGGATCTAACTCGTCCCATTCATGAAAAAAGATACTTCGAGTAATACTTTTGTATTTGAACGCCAATAGTCATTTATCTGCTGTAAGAATAACTTATTTCTCCGTCAAAATGCTTGACGAGATTTTGGCTACGAATTTGGCGGAATGTCGCCAACTTGGCGACTTTTTAAATGTTGCTAAATTAACGAAAATCTCGCCAAATGGATAAAAATGACGCTAAATCAATGAAAATGACGACTCATTGACGAAAATTCAATATCTTGGAAAGAATATAAATATCTACTATAAAAATAATCTTTTTTTTACTGTAAAAGTAGTAAATTCTTTGCATTATATGAGGAATGTCATGTGCTGCCCACATTGGATTTTTAAAATTTCACCCGAAAATTTTTGGGGGGAGCTTCCAAATATTCGGTAGCGCTTAAATTCAATGGGATTCCAGTATTCACCAATGGACAATTCCGATTTTTTTTTCAAAACTCTTAAAACCAATTCATATTTAAAAAGATTTTTTTTTCTGATTCCAAATATCGGAGAGAAAATCTTTTGAAACAATTATTTATTTAAATATCAAGAAAAGAAAAAAACGCAAAATTTGAGCAAACACAAAACGCCCCGTGATTGGCTGTGACTGTGTTCCAAATATTCGATAGCGCTTAAATTCAATGGGATTCCAGTATTCACCAATGGACAATTCCGATTTTTTTTTCAAAACTCTTAAAACCAATTCATATTTACAAAGATTTTTTTTTTCTGATTCCAAATATCGAAGCGAAAATCTTTTGAAACAATTGTTTATTTAAATATTAAGAAAAGAAAAAAACGCAAAATCTGAGCAAACATAAAACGCCCTGTGATTGGCTGTGACTCAATCCAACTATTTTTTACCCCAACTATTTTTTACGAAAAACATCATTTTTTGGTGCAGATATAAATATTTTATCTGATAATGTAAAACTAGTAGTCAGACACATTGGAGCGATACAATACTTACAATTATTCGTCAGTTTGGGACGGAAGAAACGATTATAATTATCGAAACTTTCCTAATGTAACCAAACTTATTCACCACTTCTCAAAGACGCTAGCCTCAGACGAGCTTTGTGACGTCACATTCCGTGCGGGCCAAAATGAATCCTTTTCCCGCGACAGTCAGCAAGGCGAACTTTAACTGCTAATAAAACATGAAATACAGCTCAGAGAATAAAATTAGTTATACTTTTGTCCGTTTTGAAACATTGCGAATTGAATAAAAAAATAAAAAAAGATGCCGGAATTGTACAATGTAATAATCGTATTCCCTTTTTTTACTTTCCCTGCAATACATGGTAATGTATAGGGAAAGTATTGGAATCATGCCGAAAATCACAACTCGAGTTTTCGACGGATCTACACGTTTCGAGACCTCTAGAATACGAAAAAACCATTTTTAGCGTGACGTCTGTGCGTGTGTCTGTCTGTCTGTCTGTCTGTGTGTCTGTCTGTCTGTCTGTGTATCTGTCTGTCTGTGCAGATTTTGTATCCACTGTAACTAAAAAACTAATGGACCGAATTTCACAAAATTTGGTAGGTAAGTCACTTGTGGGCGGGGCTAGTGCTGATTAGTTTTGGATACGATTCGGAATAAAAGAACCCGCCTTTTTTTGCGAAATGGCCCGCAAAAGCTTGTATCCACTCTAGCTGAAAAACTAATGGACCGAATTTCACAAAATTCGGTAGATGAGTCACGTATAGGTCACTCTGGTGCTGATTAGATTTTGGTACGATTCGGAAAAAAATAACCTGCCTTTTTTTGCAAAACGGCCCGCAAAAATCTTCAAAATCTAAACTAAAGAACTAGGTATACTAAGATATATCCATTAAATGCCCGTTTAATACGTAATGTTTAACGACGAAAAGAATAAGACCAACCCCATTTCACTAGGACTAGCCGTTCTCGAGATATTTTAGTTTTTCGTACTTTCCCTACGCCACCTTTGAAAATAAGTCCCGTTATCGAATGAGAACGAAAATTGAATTAAAAGTGAAATAAATTTAATTAAAATAAAGAGAACGTTAATATAAGTCTGCAGGGAAAGTCATGTGCTGCCCACATCAGATTTTTACTTTCCCTGCAATACATGGTAATGTATAGGGAAAGTATTGGAATCATGCCGAAAATCACAACTCGAGTTTTCGACGGATCTACACGTTTCGAGACCTCTAGAATACGAAAAAACCATTTTTAGCGTGACGTCTGTGCGTGTGTCTGTGTGTCTGTCTGTCTGTCTGTCTGTCTGTCTGTCTGTCTGTGTGTCTGTGTGTCTGTCTGTCTGTGCAGATTTTGTATCCACTGTAACTAAAAAACTAATGGACCGAATTTCACAAAATTTGGTAGGTAAGTCACTTGTGGGCGGGGCTGGTGCTGATTAGTTTTGGGTACGATTCGGAATAAAAGAACCCGCCTTTTTTTTGCGAAATGGCCCGCAAAAGCTTGTATCCACTCTAGCTGAAAAACTAATGGACCGAATTTCACAAAATTCGGTAGATGAGTCACGTATAGGTCACTCTGGTGCTGATTAGATTTTGGTACGATTCGGAAAAAAATAACCTGCCTTTGTTTGCAAAACGGCCCGCAAAAATCTTCAAAATCTAAACTAAAGAACTATGTATACTCAGATATATCCAATAAATGCCCGTTTAATACGTAATGTTTAACGACGAAAAGAATAAGACCAACCCCATTACACTAGGACTAGCCGTTCTCGAGATATTTTAGTTTTTCGTACTTTCCCTACGGCACCATTGAAAATAAGCCCGGTTACCGAATGAGAACGAAAATTCAATAAAAGTGAAATAAATTTCATTAAAATAAAGAGAACGTGGATATAAGTCTGCAGGGAAAGTCATGTGCTGCCCACATCAGATTTTTACTTTCCCTGCAATACATGGTAATGTATAGGGAAAGTATTGGAATCATACCGAAAATCACAACTCGAGTTTTCGACGGATCTACACGTTTCGAGACCTCTAGAATACGAAAAAACCATTTTTAGCGTGACGTCTGTGCGTGTGTCTGTGTGTCTGTCTGTCTGTCTGTCTGTCTGTCTGTCTGTCTGTCTGTCTGTCTGTCTGTGTGTCTGTGTGTCTGTCTGTCTGTGCAGATTTTGTATCCACTGTAACTAAAAAACTAATGGACCGAATTTCACAAAATTTGGTTGGTAAGTCACTTGTGGGCGGGGCTAGTGCTGATTAGTTTTGGGTACGATTCGGAATAAAAGAACCCGCCTTTTTTTGCGAAATGGCCCGCAAAAGCTTGTATCCACTCTAGCTGAAAAACTAATGAACCGAATTTCACAAAATTCGGTAGATGAGTCACGTATAGGTCACTCTGGTGCTGATTAGATTTTGGTACGATTCGGAAAAAAATAACTTGCCTTTTTTTGCAAAACGGCCCGCAAAAATCTTCAAAATCTAAAGTAAAGAACTTGGTTTACTTAGATATATCCATTAAATGCCCGTTTAATACGTAATGTTTAACGACGAAAAGAATAAGACCAACCCCATTACACTAGGACTAGCCGTTCTCGAGATATTTTAGTTTTTCGTACTTTCCCTACGCCACCTTTGAAAATAAGTCCCTTTATCGAATGAGAACGAAAATTGAATTAAAAGTGAAATAAATTTAATTAAAATAAAGAGAACGTTAATATAAGCCTGCAGGGAAAGTCATGTGCTGCTCACATCAGATTTTTACTTTCCCTGCAATACATGGTAATGTATAGGGAAAGTATTGGAATCATGCCGAAAATCGCAACTCGAGTTTTCGACGGATCTACACGTTTCGAGACCTCTAGAATACGAAAAAACCATTTTTAGCGTGACGTCTGTGCGTGTGTCTGTGTGTCTGTCTGTCTGTCTGTCTGTCTGTCTGTCTGTCTGTCTGTCTGTGTGTCTGTGTGTCTGTCTGTCTGTGCAGATTTTGTATCCACTGTAACTAAAAAACTAATGGACCGAATTTCACAAAATTTTGTAGGTAAGTCACTTGTGGGCGGGGCTGGTGCTGATTAGTTTTGGGTACGATTCGGAATAAAAGAACCCGCCTTTTTTGTGAAATGGCCCGCAAAAGCTTGTATCCACTGTAGCTGAAAAACTAATGGACCGAATTTCACAAAATTCGGTAGATGAGTAACGTATAGGTCACCCTGGTGCTGATTAGATTTTGGTACTATTCAGAAAAAAATAACCTGCCTTTTATGCAAAATGGCCCGCAAAAATTGCCAAAATCTAAAGTAAAAAACGGGGTATACTCAAATATATCCATTAAATGCTGATTTAATACGTAATTTTTAACGACGAAAAGAATAAGACCAACCCCATTACACTAGGACTAGCCGTTCTCGAGATATTTTAGTTTTTCGTACTTTCCCTACGCCACCTTTGAAAATAAGTCCGGTTATCGAATGAGAACGAAAATTGAATTAAAAGTGAAATAAATTTAATTAAAATAAAGAGAACGTTAATATAAGTCTGCAGGGAAAGTCATGTGCTGCTCACATCAGATTTTTACATTCCCTGCAATACATGGTAATGTATAGGGAAAGTATTGGAATTATGCCGAAAATCACAACTCGAGTTTTCGACGGATCTACACGTTTCGAGACCTCTAGAATACGAAAAAACTATTTTTAGCGTGACGTCTGTGTGTGTGTCTGTGTGTCTGTCTGTGTGTCTGTGAGTTTGTGGGTCTGTGTGTCTGTCTGTCTGTGCAGATTTTGTATCCACTCTAACTAAAAAACTAATGGACCGAATTTCACAAAATTTGGTAGGTAAGTCACTTGTGAGCGAGTCTGGTGCTGATTAGTTTTGGGTACGATTTGGAATTAAAAAACGCGCCTTTTTTTGAGAAATGGCCCGCAAAAGTTTGTATCCACTCTAACTGAAAAACAAATGAAATGAATTTCACAAAATTTGGTAGATGAGTCACTTGTGGGTTACCCTGGTGCTGATTAGATTTCGGTATGATTCGGTAAAAAATGACTTGCCTTTTTTTGCAAAATGGCCCGCAAAAATCGTCCAAATCGAAACTAAAGAACTGGGTATACTCAAATATATCCATTAAATGCAGATTTAATACGTAATTTTTAACGACGAAAAGAATAAGACCAACTCCATTACACTAGGACTAGCCGTTCTCGATATATTTTAGTTTTTCGTACTTTCCCTACGCCACCTTTGGAAATAAGCCCGGTTACAGAATGAGAACGGAAATTAAATTAAAAGTGAAATAAATTTAATTAAAATAAAGAGAACGTTAATATAAGTCTGCAGGGAAATTCATGTGCTGCTCACATCAGATTTTTACTTTCCCTGCAATACATGGTAATGTATAGGGAAAGTATTGGAATCATGTCGAAAATCGCAACTCGAGTTTTCGACGGATCTACACGTTTCAAGACCTCTAGAATACGAAAAAACCATTTTTAGCGTGACGTCTGTGTGTGTGTCTGTCTGTCTGTTTGTCTGTCTGTCTGTGCAGATTTTGTATCCACTCTAACTAAAAAATTAATGGACCGAATTTCACAAAATTTGGTAGGTAAGTCACTTGTGAGCGAGTCTGGTGCTAATTAGTTTTGGGTACGATTTGGTATAAAAGAACCCGCCTTTTTTTGCGAAATGGCCCGCAAAAGCTTGTATCCACTCTAACTAAAAAACAAATCGACCGAATTTCACAAAATTCGGTAGATGAGTCACTTGTGGTTTACCCTGTCACTTGCGGTTTTCTTTCCATTCATCTGTGAGATAGCGCTTTCACACACATCAACACATACACACACACTAATATACACACACACTAACATACATACACACACTAACATACATACACACACATGCACACAGACATCACCCCAAAAACGTTCGATTCGAATTTAGGGATGTTTAAAATATGCTCTTATGTCGAAAACTTGAATTCGAATTTTCGACCCCATTACAGCACTTTCGCATACAATACTCTAGATAAATAAGAAAGCAGATAAATAGATAAATAAGCTAGCATAAATAAGCAGCACTAATTTACATTTTATGGAATACATAAAGACTTTGAGAGGGAGACGGAAATTCGGATGGGGCGTTATCAGAATTCTTAGGCAGAAACATAAAATAGGTTATGGTTCTATCTGAAATTGAAAAAAAAATAAATTGTAAAATTCAATATTTTAACTACGTTGAATCTATATAAATGATGAAAATAACTATATAAAACTTAACTATATAAAATCTATATAGATGGTGAAATATTTTTTAATAGTTCGGAAGGTTTTAAGAGTACAAAATATTAGTTATTGAAACACTAAACAATGTTCTAATCTAAATGCTTCTCGTCCATGAATATTGATTATCTCTACATTACATAAAACTGCGTTGAAATTAAACTGCATTGCAATTAAGTGAAACTGCATTGCAATTAAATGAAACTGCATCTGAATTAAATGAAACCGCATCTGAATTAAATGAAACTGCATTGCAAATAAACGACAAAACGTACAGTTCTGAAATTTTACATTTAAAATAATATGAACCCAAAGGTATTCAAGACAGGATAGAATTTTGATTTAAGCCTTAGCTACTTAAGTATTAATTAATTTAGCCTTGCAAGTACGGGAAAATATTTATTAGGTCGAACCGACTACTATATTCATTATGATTAGTTGCTGGCAGAAACGACACAAAGTTTGCCAAAGCCTAAATTGTTGAAGCACCGAAAACATTAAAAGTAATATTTAATTGCAGACTAGACGGCGCCGTTATTGAGTACATTTGAACTTGAAATCAGTTGCAGCGGCAGGGCAGGTAGATCTTTTAACCCCGTTACAAGAAGATTTCTTCTCTTTATCCTCCCACAAACACCAACAACACTACATCTAAATTGACTTTCAATGTAGACATACTTTGTGATTATCGGTTGTGAGCAGTTGAAATGTTAAACGAATTAGAGATATGCGTATGATGATAACAATTGTAACGAATTAACAATGGCTATTCATAATTAGTATTTAATCCTGTCAAAGATGGGAAACTAACTCTCTAAAATAATAAGCTGCCCCTTTTTATGATAAGTTTTATTTTGCATAACATTATATGGTGTTTAGCGCAAACATAGTTGTCTCAATTGGAAATTGGCAAAGCAAGGTCCAATTCGGTTGTTGAATTTCAGTCTTTTATGTCCCCGGAGGAGCGCTTTGGGGAGGGTCTAAGAGACTTTACCCCCCCCCCCCTTCTAATTTTGTTCACCGCCCCCAAAAGTATCAAAAATCCGACTTGGTTATGTTTGGCTCAGTAGTCGATATATAAGCCTCCAAAAATTCTCAAGCGACTAAAAGACTATATGAGGATCTGGAAAAACATTTAAAACCATAATATCCACCCCTAAGGGGGATCGAAAATCTGACTACGTTAGATTCTGCCCGGTGGTGGATATTATAAATATGTGAATATCCAGCTCTCTAGGTCACCAGGGGGTACTTCTAGAAGGTTTGTAAAAGTCTTTTAAAAATCCTATTTCTCCACCCTAGGGAGTAAATCGAAAATCCGGCTACAGTTAAATTCCGTTCCACAGTCGATACTGTATGTGTGCAGAGCTTTAGCTTTTTAAGTCACCAGGAACGCTTCTGGCGGGTCTAAGAAGATATTTTTGAAACTTTCAAGATCCTGTCTCCGCCCCTAGGGGTTAAATCGAAAATTCTGATCCGTTATATTCTCGACCGCAGTCGATCCTGTAAGCGTCCAAAGATTCAGCCTTATAGGTTATCAGGGAGGGGGCTTCTTGAGGGTCTGTAGATAAAAACTTATTAAACACGTTTATCACTTAAATTCTTAAAAAGCTTTAAGAGCTCCTCGAGGTTGGGGAACATAACGAGCAAGGGCAAAACCCTGATGGGATATAGCTATACAGTTTTATTAAGCTTTTGTATTACAGAAAATATAAATTTTTCAAAAAAAAAAAAAACCTTCTATTTATAAAAATACTCAACTTTTTATTATTTCCATACGATTTACACAAATATTAAAAATGCAGAGCAATTACAAGTTAAATTTAATTTCCAGTGTTTCTTCGAAAAGCTGGATATAATTCCTGAACAAAAGTTTAAAACACTTTAAAATACTATATACTCTACCCGACTCAAGAGAAAACGTGTCAACACTGCTGTTGAATTTTAAAGGCAAAACACGATAAAGCTCTTGACTGGCTAGGTCCCGTTGAACTTCCCCCCACTTCTAAACAGAGTCTTCGATTCTTTCTCTTTTTTTCTCTCTTTTTTGCCACTTTTGTTTGACAGTAAAACGATTTGGCGCAAACGTAACATAAATCAAATAGAATATTTAAGAATAAGAACAAAGTGCGCCAGCAAGTTTCAGTGAATTTTCCTTTCAACGCTTTATACTTCGGTTTCGAAATAAATTGTAATGACAAATAGAACTATTTTCAAGAGAGAATGGAATACACTTTACAGAACAATTTCTGTTTTATTCTTAAAAGTGGTTCTCAGAAACTCAAATTTGTTTTGCTGAAATATGTAAAACGGTTGCATAGAGTTTTTCTGTGTGTATCATTCACTTTATATAAAGATTTCCCATTTCCTGCTTTAACATTATGTTCAATCCGACTGTGCCGCAGTGTACAAATTCTCTCCGTTCTTCAGTAAGACGAAGAATGTTCTTATTCCTCATAGTTCACACGCTGAT
The DNA here is from genome assembly GCA_951213105.1 of Amaurobius ferox. NCBI lineage: Eukaryota > Metazoa > Arthropoda > Arachnida > Araneae > Amaurobiidae > Amaurobius > Amaurobius ferox. The sequence continues at coordinate 57,559,947 of OX578148.1, read as the reverse complement.
GTTGTCTGATGAAAAGGTCGAAAAAAATCCATATCTCAGTGAATATTTTAATCGGGGATATTCCCCTGGCACCATTTAATATTGGTCCATATTGGACCGATATTATATATCTTGGGATTCCATTGGAAATATTTCCAATGTAATCCCATTATTAGGCAAATATTGGGGAAATATTGGCCTTTAATATTTGTGAGACCAGAATTTGATCTCACACATTGGTGAGGCAGCTTTATGCCTTTTATTTATTGCGTACGAAATATCGAACAATACTTGTAGTCTGAATGACGCCAGATTTTATAGCATGTGAACCTAAAGGTCAGAAAACTATAAATTCAGGAGCGTCAAGGCAGAGGGGACCGAGCGGGCCCTTACGAGAATGTGGAATTGTTCCATTGGATAAAGATTATCTAATAGAAAATGAGCTTGTTGCGTCACTCTCAATGCTGCAAATGAAAGCAAGGGAGGGCGTGACACCCCCGAGGGGAAAAAGGGAACCACAACCTGTGACCTAAGGAGGACACTGATCAAGATTTCAGCAGAGATGACTTAATAACGACTTGAGCAGATAACTTCGAGACGATGACTGAAGAACGAGTTCGACATTATGATGCAGAGACATGACTAAAGAAGATACGTAGATATGACTTAAAAATATGCTTGTGCGACATTATGCTTGTGTGATATTATGTGCGATATTAAGAGTGAGAAGTGCAATAGTATGACTTGATCAATACGTATGATATATACTAGTGCGACCTTATGAGTTAGCAGTACAAGACAGATTTGAAGGTATGTGTTCCTCAAATATTCACATGCTATCTTTCTAAATAAATAGTAAGCAGAGTAATTGTGTAATGAATAATTAAGTATTTTATGTTGTTAATAAATGGTTTTATTGTTAAAGTTAAAATGGTGCAGTCAATTTAGTATTATAATAAGTAATAATTCCTTTACAGGACTCTCGCAGAAGGTAAATAATTGGAGGATTATTGCGAACACAACGTAGTAGTAATATTAAATGTTAATTTTAACTGTAGGTTCCCTTTCCTTTTATTTTCTGTTGCCACAATATTGGCTAATATTTTCATTACAATATTACGCCAATATTGGTGTTACATTGGAAATATTGGCGTAATATTATCCCAATATTTTAAGCCAATATTGGGCCAATTCCTCCAAATGTCCACTTTTTCCTATTGGTCCAATATCGGAGCCAATAATAAGCCAATATTTGGTCAATATTAGATTGTTACTAGGACAGCTTGAACGAAATATAAAAAATTCTAAATTCTTTATTTTGGTTATCTAATTTATAAAACAAAACCACACACATTGGTTATATGTAAGAAGTGAAAAATGTCATGGAAAGAGGGCAAAAAAATTCGAGGAGGAAAGGCATAAGACTGGTATTTCCTCTGTGAATACGCCGCAGGCCGTGGGGGGCACAAAAGTAAATAGTAAAGTATACTTTAGACTATTCATTTCTTAAGATTATTAATGCGTTGATTACTATTAATTCCGCACATTTGAAAATAAAACATTAAAGTTTATTAGCCGACTTTAGGGCAATGCACCCAGACATCTTGTCTTTGGTTAACATCTTTAACCACTCTCAGGGCTTCACCTCATCTTCTTAGGTTATGGCCTAATTGGCCTCTCGGGTCAAAGTGTTGTAAAAACTGGCATCGTTACATCTGCTTCCATTGTGCAACGTTAACACGCTCATAAATATTAAACATGAAACTGTCTCACCTAAATCTGGTGTGAACGCAATGCCTGGTCTTAGAGGCCGTGTCTCTCCATCCCCAAACCTTTCCTTCCAATCTACGTGTATGTGTACAACATATAACTTTTCTTACTAGTAGCAAAATTAATTCTGATAAATTTAGTTAAACATGCTGTATTTTCACTCATTTATATTCGCTTTCAAAACCCATACCACAACATTATAGGCATTGAATTAACATCGCGTAAATTGGAACCTGGCGCTTTGGTATACATGTTCTCATTTTCTGTCTATCAGGCATTTTAAATATGTAAAAATTTCCTGGTATTTACTCTCCGCTTTTTTTTCGTATTCCAACAAAGAACAATATTGAAAGTAATATGGAAAGAAGCATACCCCAATAAGAAAGAATAAAGTAGTACAAAAAGTGGCATATTCCGAAAGGAAAAAATATAGAAAGTACTATAGAAATTGGCATATTCCAACAGAAAATGATATAGAAAGTGCTATAGAAAGTAGCATACTCCAACACGAAACAGTATAGAAAGTAGTACAGAAACGTAACACAGTATTAACAAAAAAGTAACAAGTATATAGTATAATATATCAATATTTGCACCACTAAACTAAAATTGAATCCGTATAATCCAAATGCAACATGGGATTCATTCAAAGTCCATAATAATGGAAAAAATCTGATGTGGGCAATACATGACTTTCCTTATATAATGTAATGAATGTACTTTTGCAGTAAAAAAAAATAGGTTTTTCTTATAGTAGATACTAATATTCTTTTCAAGATATTGAATTTTCGACAATTAGTCGTCATTTTCATTGATTTAGCGTCATTTTTATCCATTTGGCGAGATTTTCGTTAATTTGACAACATTTCAAAAAGTCGCCAAGTTGGCCACATTCCGCCAATTTTGTTGCCAAAATCTCGCCAAGCGTTATGGATGAAGAAATAAGTTATTCTTACAGCAGATAAATGACTATTGGCGTTCAAATACAAAAGTATTACTGAAAGTATCTTTTTTCATGAATGGAACGAGCTAGATCCACGAGAATGATGTCACCCAATTTATCGCATGATATTACATATGAAAAGTGAACATGTTTCTCAATAGGAAATATTTTCTTTTCTATTTTATATGACTTTTTGATAATTTCTTTGAAAAATGTGCAATATCTCAAGAACGGTTCATGTTAGCGTTCTAAAATTTATGTCAATCGTTTTCTAATGAAAAATTACATAAGAAATGCCTATTTGCGTAACTTTATTAGTGGTTTTGATTTTTTGACGATTTTTTCAAAATTTCATTCGAAAATTTAGGGAGTTCTGAGCATTCGATTGCGTATAAAAACAATAGACTTCCGGTGTTTATGAATTGTGATTTTTGTACCAAATTTGGTTTGAATCGGTCCATTCGTTCGCCAGTTATCGTCTCCACAGACTCACTGACACACACACACATACTTTCACTCACACACACACACACACACACACACAGACATCATTTCAAAAATGTTTGATTCGTGATCAGGGATGCTTGAAACGTGCTCTCCCGTCGAAAACTCGAATTCGAATTTTCGACCCCGTCACGATACTTTCCTTATACATTATGTATATAAGGAAAGTAAAAATGTTCAGGGAACATATTGGAGTTATATTGAAGGAGAAGTAAAAATCTCATTGAAGTGGAAGTAAGGAAAGTAAGGAGAGTTGAAGGAGACGTAGGAAAATAAGGAAGAAATTGAAAGGGAAGTAAGAATTATCATAACTTTCTCTATAAACTGAAATTCGTCTTTTTTCGCTCTTATGTAATGTATTAATTTATTAACTATGAAAATATAAAATGTATCAGAATAAATGAAACTGCTGTTTATGAGAACATTGCATTCAATACTTCCTTAAAGAAAGCAGGCATATGATAATTAGGTGACTGACTATAATTATTTCGAGGGTTTTTTTCTTCACAGGCAGTTCTTCTTTGGCGCCTGTATTGAGAAGAAAGACACTGATTTTTGGCCTCATGAAGAATCAATTGTAGTCACCTAATTATCATACGCCTGCTTTCCTTGAGAAAATATTGAATTTTTTATTTTAAAAAAATGCATTTTTACAATACATTACAGGGTGAGCCGAAAGGTCTTAGGCAAACTTTAATGATAGGTCAGACATACAAAAACAAGCTCGTTTCGCTTAGGAACATGTGGCCGCAAACCCCACCGTGGGGTGCTAGAAATGCAGGGAAAAAAACAGAATAAAGGAATGCAGATAATACAACACAGATTTATTGGACATAACAATTACAAGTATCAATTATAATTATTCATCATAGTATTAAAGTAGGTGTTCAACGTTCTTATCATCCGCAAATATGCATGTCTGACAACGTCGATGCATGGATTGGCGAACGTGCTCAAAAAAGTCAGGACACTCGCGAACATGTGCTGCTGCCTCAAGGACTCTAACAAAAATGGCATCGTTATAACGGATGGGACAGTCCAGTGGTTAGCGCAAAGGGATTACACTCAGATGACCTGAGTTCGATTCCCGACTCTGCCTAAACTGTCTATGTTTTCATGCGGAGTACGGGCACGTAAAATATATGGGTCCCTAAGTCCTTCAGAGAGGTTTGTGGCAGAGGAAGAAGGGTATGGACCCTATGGATGTAACCCCCATATTAAGTTTTGTGTGTATTATGTATATATGCTGCTCTGACACTAATAATGTTTGAATTAAATCATATTTATGCAAATATGTATATAACTATATTTACCATGAGAAATTAGTTTGTATAGACATATGCCATTGTTTAAGATATATTATTTTGGATAGATACAAACATATGAGTAGAAGTATGTTTTTATATATTGTACTGTGGGTATATGCAAGCAAATTTCATAGCGAGGCAGAGTCAGGTCGTTGTTGCCAATGGGTCGGCCCCTCGCTCACGGTGATTCAGTGATTGAGTTCCGGTCTGAATTGGGTTGCACTTCCCGGCAGTCAAAACAGATACCTTACACCAGTGGTTCTCAACAGGTGGGTCGCGAATGAATCCTAGGGGGTCGCAAGAAGTTTAAAAAATGTCTTTTATAAATAAGGTATTATACAATAATTTTACAACTAGAATTGAAAAAAAAAATCAGAATATGTTATTTTACTTAATAACTTGTTTAATATACGCTCTAACGTTTTGAATGTTAATACATAATTTCAATACCAGCACGCTTTCGTTGCAACAAGCTAATGAGAAACTTGTGCTTGTTTCGATTTAACAATATTTTTAATGTCTGGTTCGATTCCTGTCACACACAAAATCAAGTCACTTTCCAGATCTAAATGATTTCTTGGTTTAGTTTTTAGGTGCAACATGGTCGAGAAGCCAAGTTCGCATAAAAATTCAGTTTCTTTAAAAATCCATTGATTTTGTCTTGTGCTTTGAGTATAGTTATATTTCGATCTTGTAGCTCTGCATTTAGCTCATTTAGGTGCATAAATATGTCTGCTAAGTATGCGAGTTGAAATAACCAAGTTGAAGAGCTAAAAAATTCGGCTAGTTGTGGGTTAGCATGTTGTAAAAATAGCAGCAGTTCAGATTGCAGCTCAAATAACCTGTTCAAAACCTTCCCACGGGACAGCCATCGTACCTCCGTATGCAACAGCAGCGCTTTATGTATTGCACCCATTTCATTGCAAAGTTTTTCAAACAGTCGGCACTGCAAAGGTCTGCTTTTAATAAAATTCACTATTTTTACAGCTTCCGTTAGGACTTGTTGAAGTTCAGCATCATCACTGCATATTGCTATGCACTTTCCCCAATCTATTTTAAATCTTTTCGTAGTTTCCATAAATGACTCAAATAAACATTCCCCCGTTGTGTGGTCAGGCACAGATTTGCCACTAGATAAGATTCATGAAGTGCCATTTCACTTACATTACCTATTTTTGTAATGTTCATCTGTTGATTTTGTAAAACAGAAAGTTTCCGGCGGAAAAATTCAATCGGCTTACCTTTCACTGATGAATGTTTTGTTTCAAGATGGCGCATCAATTTTGAAGGCTTCATGCTTTCTGCAGACAAAACATCTGAGCATAATACACACTGTGGCCGATTTCCGAGCACTGTAAATCCGAAATTTAAGTACGAATCATCGTACTCTTTCAAACTTTTTAAGTTTTCTCATTGGCTTCACGTGAACATGAGGGTTGATTTCTTTTTAAATACCTATCCATAACTGTTGCAATTTACTAAGAACGACGTCAACTAAGGTAGTAACAAAAGTAATAAACAACGTGCCGTCAGCGTCGGAACTGAGGGATGTAATGGCCTTTATACCAATGAGGTGGGCGTCCCGCGGTTTATACGGATTTCAAGTGCAATTTAGTGGTGCCACCTATCGTGAAACACTCACATGAATTGATAATATTATTGCAAATTATATTAATGTTAATTTATTGGGGGAAGTAATTCCTTCAAATATTGAAACCAAATACAGTTAATAACGAGTATAGGGGGGGCGATAGGGGTTATTTTACGGCGATAGGAGGTCGTCACCTACAAAAGGTTGAGAACCACTGCCTTACACCATGGAGTGGAGTTAACCAAGCGAGTTAAAACTTAAGAAAACGCCAATATCGTTTGAGACAGCAATTCAAATGGCACTGGAATAGGATAAGTAACCTTTCATTATATGCATTTCTAGTGCGAAAGGCTTAAAATATTTATTTAAAATGTCAATTTTGCAAAAATAAATTATTAGCGTAATGCAAAGAAGAACTGAAATACGTATTCAACATTATTTTGCCTTTTAATATATTTTTATCTCCATATATTCTGTATTCTATCTTACAAATGTGAAAAAGTACTGGTTAATTATACTCATAATTAGGAAACCCTTAATTTAAAAATAATCAAAAATACGTATACTAAATACTACGCCTTTCTGTTGTGTCAACTAACAATAGCAACTACTTTAACACCTGTGACACCTAGCTATAATTCTGAAAGTATTATGGCATTTTTATCCGTTTCATTCATAAGAGTTTTATCTGCTTCTTTCTAATTCCTTACATTTTCAGGCAGGTCGAACCGTTGATATATTATACAATATAATAGATACCGTACATTTTTTTTTCCGAAACGTTCCAAAGATCTTTATTTGGTGGGTTGGATCTAAATAGAAGAGGATTTTCCGGATGACCTCCACATCGGCTAAGCAATTAAGAAAGGGCAATCAGCATTTATGATCCGAGCGGGTGGTCGACATTCAAATCCCATTAGCGCACGAAAATAATGCTTGGACATAAAGTGATTAACAGTTGACTAGTAGAATGTCCAAAAAAGTAGCCAATCAGAAAAGATTTTTAACATTTTCCCCCACGAGGTTAAAGTGAAAGTCCAGAGTGAGATGTTACCCCCGGATTTCTAGCATTGGAAAGCATAGGAAAACTCCACCTCTCTTTAAGATATCTACGGACCGGACGGACTGGGTCGAAGAAGTAGAAATGGTCTCGTAAACAAGGTTTTTGAGGTAACCCCATAGGAAGAAATGAATGTGGGAAAAGTCGGTTGACTGTGGTGGCCAACTGACGGATCCTTCTGTACGGTCCGGCCAATCCATCTTGCAGGAAAGGTCCTATTGAGATAGCCTCGCATATCCAGGCTGAAACATGCATAATGGAAAAAACTTTAAATACATACTTTAATACTTTGAAATTAATAAAGACAAAAAAAATTGGCCATAATTAAAAGTATTTTATTAAAATCTCCTTTTACGCCGTACTAAAATTACACAGCCATGGCTCTTTCGGGCATTACTGTGCCCTTCATCGGTGGCGAAGTGAAAGTATGTTGAAAACCCAGACCGTCCGACTCGTCCTGAGGACTTAGAGTAACTAGTTGGACGGCCGGGGAAGTGAAAGTATGTGGCGAACCTGTGCTTAAATACAAGCCATAACCGCCAGGTAAGATTTTACATATTAATAATTTTACATTTTTTAAATACGAGGCATTTAAAATATAATTTAAAATACAAAAATACAATAAAAGAAAAAATCTGATGTGGGCAGCACATGACTTTCCCTGCAGACTTATATTCACCTTCTATTTATTTAATTAAATGTAATTCACTTTTAATTCGATTTTCGTTCTCAATTGAAAATTGGACTTATTTTCAAAAATGGTGTAGGAAAAATACGAAATACAAAAATATCGCGAGAACGGCTAGTCCTAATGTAATGGGGTTGGTCTTATTCTTTTCGTCCTTAAAAATTACGTATTAAACGAGCATTTAATGGATATATTTGAGTGTACCTAGTTCTTTAGTTTAGATTTTTTTGTTTTCTTCCGAATTCTACCAAAATCAAATCAGTACCAGGGTGACCTACAAGCGACTTATCTACCAAATTTTGTGAAATTCGGTCCATTAGTTTTTCAGTTAGAGTGGATACAAGCTTTTGCGGGCCATTTCGCAAAAAAAGGCGGGTTCTTTTAACCCGAGTCATACCCAAAACTAATCAGCACCAGATTCGTGCACAAGTGACTTACCTACCAAATTTTATGAAATTCGGTCAATTAGTTTTTTAGGTAGAGTGGATACAAAATCTGCACAGACAGACACACAGACAGACAGACACACAGACACACACACAGACGTCACGCTAAAAATAGCTTTTTCGTATTCTAGAGGTCTCGAAACGTGTAGAACCGTCGAAAACTCGAGTTGCGATTTTCGACATGATTCCAATACTTCCCTATACATTACCATGTATTGCAGGGAAAGTAAAGAGGTTCATAAATTAAAAGGTAACCAATAGGAATGTCGCAGAAAAACAAAACAAAGCATCTACTAAATAGTCAGAAAATGATATAAAAGTTTGATACGTAGTGAGTCGAGAACGAGACGCCAAGCATAACTAAGGGTCTGAACGGCGTAACAAAAATGCAAGAAATCTCAAATACCTTGAGAACGGTTAATGCTAAAGTATAATGGAGTGTCCTATATTGTTTTACTCTTCAAAAATTGAGTATAAAACAAGAATTTTATTGATACATTTAAGGATAGACTACTTAATCTTTTTTTTAGAGTTTAGCGATTTTGGCGGGCCATTTCGTAAAGAAAGGCATGTTGTTCTTTTCCGAATCGTACCAAAATCTAATCAGCACCAGAGTATCCCACAAGTAACTTATCTACCAAATTTTGTGAAATTTGGTCAAGTAGAATTTTAGCTGAAGTGAATACATGAAATTCTTGTAGAGTCATTTCGTAAAAAAAGGCTGGTTGTTCTTTTCCGAATCGTACCAAATTCTAATGAGCACCAGAGTATCCCACATGTGACTTATTTACCAAATTTTGTGAAATTTGGTCAATTTGTATTTCAGACAGAGTGAATACATGACATTTTTGCGGGTCATTTCGCAGAAAAAGGCGGGTTCTTTTTTTGGAATTGTACCTAAAACTAATCAGCACCAGGGTCACACCCAAGGGTGTTATCTACCAAATTTTATGAAATTCGGTCCATTAGTTTTTGAGTTAGAGTGGATACATACATTGCACAGACACATAGACATACAGACAGAGAGACAGACACACACACAGACGTCACGCTAAAAATAGTTTTTCGTATTCTAGAGGTCTCGGAGCATGTAGATCCGTCGAAAACTCGAATTGCGATTTTCGACATGATTCCAATACTTTCCCTATACATTACCATGTATTACAGGGAAAGTAAAAATCTGATGTGAGCAGCACATGACTTTCCCTGAAGATTTATATCCACGTTCTCTATATTTTAATTAAATTTATTTCACTTTTAATTCAATTTTCGTTCTCGTTCGGTAACCGGACTTATTTTCAAAGGCGGCGTAGAAAAATTACGAAAAACTAAAATATCTCGAGAACGGCTAGTCCTAGTGTAATGGGGTTGATCTTATTCCTTTCTTCGTTAAAAATTACGTATTAAACCTGCATTTAATGGATATAATTGAGCATACGTAGTTCTTTAGTTTAGATTTTGACGATTTTTGTGGGCCATTTTGCAAAAAAAGGCAGGTTATTTTTTTCCGAAGCGTACCAAAATCTAATCAGCACCAGGATGACCCACAAATGACTCATCTGCCGAATTTTGTGAAATTCGGTCCATTAGTTTCTCAGTTAGAGAGAATACAAGCTTTTGCGGGCCATATCGCAAAAATAGGTGGGTCTTTTATCCCGAATCGTACCCAAAACTAATCAACACCAGACTCGCTCACAAGTGACTTACCTACCAAATTTTGTAAAATTCGGTCCATTAGTTTTTTAATTAGAGTGGATACAAAACCTGCACAGACAGTGTCATAAGGTAAAATTGTCCTTATCAAAATTCTTACTATAGAACTTACCTTTGATGCCGACATTAAGGGTGGAGCATGTAAGCCCCTGGTTCTCAAGCTGTAGAGACAATCGCACAAAATATCAATAAATACACTTATCTAAATTTAATCAATTACTTTAATATTTACTTTCATGTATATACATGTAGCGAGATCTTGATTATTAAATTTATTCCTAAATCCTTCTGGACACATATATCTTCAACAACATTTAATTAATACATACATTTACAACACATAATTTAAAAGACATATATATTTAGAACACATTAATTACTATTATCTACCGAAAATCTGAGTAGTTCATTTAGTTTCAATACACGAGCTCGTTATTGCGATTGGTTCGTACGACCTTATTGTTACTTGTACGATAGATACTATGAATTGTGTGGCTTCCATAATCATTATAACAGATGAAACATATCCATGCCTTATGTTTGCTTGTACCTCGATAGTTGATGTAGCCAATACTATATTGGAAGCCTGCGTATACTATTTGAATACGCCACTATTTCACTGTGCTCATATATCGTTCACACATCACAATTTTTGCCGATCCGCGTATCTTTGCGCGATCGCAGGAGGTATTTTTTAAATACTACTAAAAAACATTAGGTGCGTCTAGGACGCTGTCGAAATTTAATCTCGTGGAAACTTCTAGAACATTCTCGAAAACACTTTTTCTTTTCACCTTGTAGTGTCATACCTCGTCTTTTATTGGTTGCTGTGATGGAGGGGATGCGCGCTGCTTATTTATGCTTGGATTACCATTGGTTCCATCTGCAGCATTTAAATAGGTCATTATTTTGGTTGGCATCCGAAATTGAAATTACAAAATGTCGTGCACGCCGTACGACAGACAGACAGACACACAGACAGACCGACACACACACAGACGTCACGCTAAAATGTTTTTTTCGTATTCTAGAGGTCTCGAAACGTGTAGATCCGTCGAAAACTCGACATGATTCCAATACTTTCCCTATACATTACCATGTATTGCAGGGAAAGTAAAAATTATGTTATTTTCGTGCATCAATATTAACTTTCAAGTTACTTTTTTCCTACAGAAGTAACGACCGCTATTCAGCCTGTATTACAAAAGATGTCTGTGATTTAGCACTTGCAATCAATGCCGATGAAAAACTGTCATAAACCCCGCTCTTTGCACTAACGAGCAAAGTGATTACTCGAAGCCCCATGTCGAGTGTGGATCAGATAACAAAAAGGTGATTTATGCACGAACACCGCGAATTTTTTTTCCGTAGCATATTGATTCATGTTATCTATGAGTTTGGCTGCTTTTTCTGCACTTGCCTAATTTATTTGTGTAACTGGTTTTCAGATAAATAAATGATATGTGTTTACAGTTTTCCAACGCACAAAGAGAGTTTTTTTTTTCAGTCGCGGCGGGCTTAAATGCGCGTTTTGTTATTTTTTGACACTTATTCGTTGAATTTATCTGCAAATATGTTGTAATTTTTATCTCCTTCTATAAAAAAAAATATATTACTTTTTTTATTAATTAAATAGAATGCTCGACACAAGGCTTTCCTTTGAAACTAATAAGTTTTTATTTTGTTAGAGAGGAAGAAAATAACAAAAATTAGTGCTTGATTATTTCTTTAACTGGACGAAAATCAAATACCTTATCACAGCTAATGATTGAAATAAGAGAATCTAATTCCTGGGCATCACTTAAGGGGATATTTTTCCTCCAGTGGATTGCATTCAGTTTTCCAATATTAACCAATAGACAAAGCCCTAAACCTCTGTATTTCTCTGTTTTGGGGACTTTTTTCTGCTGCTATTTTTCCAAGCATAGATATAAAAAATAGGAAGGTTTGTGCTTTTTTTAAAAAATTCGATAGACAAATTAAAAAATATTTCTAATATATATTGAAAAGCAATGCATTCATTTAAAATATATATTAATAATACTTCTAATTAGTTTATGGAAATGTAAGAATGTACAAACCTTTCTTTTCTTGGAGCATCTTTGCTCGGCAAAAAAACAGGAAAGCTAAATGACCTATAGGCTTTTTTGACTATTTTCTATGAGTTAACACATGGTAAAAACTGGAACAAACGGCTGAAATCAAAATAACCCATTTAAGCTTCCGCAAAGTTACCGTGAGAAAAGGAAAAGTTCTAAGTTTTAATATCTGGATAAAAATTAAAGGGGGGAAGGGGGTCCAAAATAAAGAAAAATATTTAGAAACCATGTCCCCCATCCATTTTTAGACTTAACGATATTTTGGTAAAATTTCGGCTTCTTGTTTTAAATTGAAAAGAATGTTCAAAAAAACATAGTTCAATTTTCTAAATATGTTTTTTAAACGTTTTAGTGTCTTTTATACAATATTTACCCGCATAAACTTTTTATATTACCACTACTGGAAATGATATTTTAAAAACTTTCTACTACTCTCAGAATCTTCAAGCTCTTTAGAGGTTTCCATATTTTAAAGATTAAAGGTCGTTTGAAACAAAACATCATTTAAAGACTTTTGAGGTATTTCGTCAAATGTCGGCTAAAATTACACCCTGAAAAATCTCCTCAACCGAGACGACTTGTAATAATGTCATTCAAATCAAATCGAAGGGGATACATGGGTACAAAAAGCTCATCAAATTTGTGATTTTAATATTTGGGAAACCTAACGGTAAAAATCTCTAGAAAAAGACCTACCTGTTGCATAAATGTCCCGGTTGAAGAAGAAATTTTAATTTGCCCAAAAATACGACTGTCACAAAGTATTCTTATTATATTCATTAACCATAATCATATTATTCTTATCACAGATTACTCTTATTTTAATCGCTAACAATGATCAGTTTTTCTTCTATTTTCATCGAGTTCTATTAAGCATTCTACAGCTTCAAATCAGATAACTTGCAATAATGTCATTGTTTAGAATCAAATCTAAGTTGAGGCATGGGAAAGCTTATCAAACTTATAGTAGTAATAAATATTTGGAAGTCCACCGCTAAAAATGCATTGAAGAACCAAGGACCTCAAGACATGTCACGTGACTATTCCATTTACAGAAGAAATTTTAATTTATGACAGCTCCCTTAAAGTACACCTTTCTAAATCATAACTGTGATTAGATTATTCTTATCAGAGTACTCTTTAATCGCTAACAGTGATTAGATATTTTGTTTTCACCTAGTTCGAGTTTTACAGTCTGACACTTTATAGATTCATAGCAAACAGCTTGTAATAATGTTACAGGAAGCAAACTGAAAGGAAACATGGATATAAATGGTTTAACAAAATAGCAGTGGTAATATTTGAAATTCCATAGATAAAAATGTGTTGAAGGACTTCAGGTCCTGTACGATGCATGATGGACCGAAAAACCTCTTTATACAACTAAATGTTGTTTTTTTTAGCTACCAGAGTATAACCGTTAATGTTATACAGAGAAAAAAGAAATATACAGGGTGTATCTAAATTCATCATCAATATTTGGTGGGAAGGTAGGGAATAGGAAAAGAAGACTATTTTACATAGGAAAGCATGGGCACAGACGTCATGTAGTAGGGCAACATGATCCCGGTTAAATGATTAAAAGAAAACATAACGAGAAAGTTGTAAGAAAAAAAAACATTTATTTGTGCATCGTTGGTACAAGCTTACAAGTGGTGCTCAAAATGCCGACCATTTACTGGAATACATGCCTCACAACGACGTTGCACGGAAAACCGGACTTTCTGGAATATGCCCGGCATTTCCCGGATGTTTGCGGCGGCAACCGATATGCGTGCTACAAGGTCCATAGCACTGGCAACTGGGGTCTCGTACATCATGTTTTTCATCGCACCCCATACAAAGAAGTCGATTGGAGATAAATCCCGTGACGGTGGTGGCCAACAAACCGACCCATCGCGACCAATCCATTGAGCTTCAAATTTTCTGGTCAGGTAACCACGCACATCATTTGCGAAATGTACTGAAGCGCCGTCATGCTGGAACCACACGTCAGACAGCTTTGCGCGTGAATGGGAGTTGTGGAAACAAAGCGCTCTCTACACCGTCATGCGTTCGTTTGCGCCTATGCTTTCCTATGTGAAATAGTCTTCTTATCCTATTCCATACCTCCCCACCAAATATTGATTATGAATTCAGATACACCCTATATCTTCTCAGATTTAGTCAGTTCACGACACTCCTCTATTCTAACCACGATGAATTCCAACTTCACTTCTGTATGAATCACCAAGAGATCTCAAATTGTCTCAGATCATTCATTGTTTTCTGAATACATTTATAAGACTAATAAAATGATTTTTAAGTATTTGATGTTCTTATTTCACTTCGTTTTGTAGCAATATGAACTTGTAAACGTTATATTTAAAGAAAATTAGAATTCGTTGAGCATGATCTTCTATTGCTAGTAATTTCTATAGAAATTTTAATTTACGTCAGAATACTGCTATCAAAGTGTAAAAAATTGTCCGTGCCTTGATCTGTGGTGAACACTTTATTGTTACATATATTTTTTTAGATCACTCTAAGGTTAATTATAAGCTATAACAAAGATATCAAATCATCTCTGTTTAAAATATATATAAAACAACCACTCATTTGATAGTGTGAGCATATTTGCCATGGCCATAGAATTCCGATAATACTACCCCACCCAAATTTAACGCAGTCTACAAATTTGAAGACCATTGAAGAAGCATTTGAAGAAGCATTTGAAACAAATTCTGTTTGTAACCACCTTGTCACTCAAAGACAAATACATGTATCGTTACGAATTGAATTTGTATATATTTTATGTAAATATTTGAACCAGATTGAATTGATTCAAGTTGCATTATTAGAGCACGTATTATTTAAAATTTAAGATATGATAGCGCCAAGGGCTTAGACAGAGGCGGGATCTTAGGGACCGTCCTCCCCCCCCCCCCCCCCCCGAAATCAATCCCAAACAGTTTTTCCCAATTAACTACAACAAGTAATAATTATACATATTTTTTTTATTCAGCTACTGGCAGCAAAAATGCATATAATTAATTTTCACTGCTGAAAATTTTAATTTTCAGACAACCAAAAAAATTGTCCCCTTCCCCCCCCCCCCCCAAATTAAATCCTGGCTACGCCCGTGTGATAGCCATGCACGCACGTTGTTTTTGATGCGAAAAGTAGCACCTGCGGTTCTTAAGCGGTGCGCCTTGAATTATAGTCAGGTGCGTCGCGGGTAGACGTGTTTATTGCATTTTGTTCCAGAAAAGGTGTTAAATGTCCGAATGGTTTCAACTACCGATAGTTTTGCATTGGTCATTAAAGCCACAGACAGCTTCAGAAAAAACGCAGGTGGTCATTGTCGCTGTGGACAAAAGAAAAATGTTGAAAACCACTGGTATAAAATATATTTCCTAACCATTTTTAATTTCAGTATTTTGACAAAACGTTCGATTTAAGACCTGGACATATTTAGAAAATTTGTAGAAATATATACGTACAGTATTACACTTCTCATTGTTATTTGCATAATTAGAACTCAATTTATTTAAAATTTAAGAATTCCATAGCAATATTTCCTATTGTAAAAGAGATGATTTTTTTACAAATGGTATTAATCAAACAGAATTATGAATTAATCTAGAACGAATACCCATCGTTGCCCGGGATTCGTGATACAAACTTTAGATTAAAAATACACCAGAACGCATAGCGAATTCTCAAAAACTAAGAAACGCTTACATCCGTTTAGAACAAAAGAATAAAAAAACATATTGTGACACCAGGAGTTCTGCAAACGCACTCTTTAAGAAACACGCACTCTTACATCTTCTTTATAAAACCCGTACTTTTACCTCTTCTTTATTAAATCCGCACTCTTACCTCTTCTTGATGAAATCCGCACTCTTACCTCTTCTTTATGAAACTCATACTCTTACCTCTTCTTTATGGAATTCGTACTCTTACCTCTTCTTTATGAAACCTACTCTTACCTCTTCTTTATGAAACCCATGCTCTTAACCTTTATGAAACCCGCAACAATGGACTCACACACCAGTTGTGACGCCAAAACGACGGAACTTTGTTTCCCTCTCCTTTTCCCTTGTTTTGAAAATCGCATATTTCAGAGACCCACTTAAATATTCATAAGAAGTTCAGAAATAGAGTAATTAAAAAGGTTTCATAAAATGCCAAGATATCAATCCATATTTTTGCCAAAAATTAGAATCGTACAAATCTTCAATTTTCCGATACAACAATATAAAATTGAAATTGCAAAAAGTACGCATATTTTGATGTGTTTCATTTTTACTTCCCCTGCAATACATGGTAATGTACAGGAAAAGTATTGGAATCATACCGAAAATCGCAACTCGAGTTTTCGACGGATCTACACATTTTGGGACCTCCAGAAAACGAAAAAACTATTTTTAGCGTGACATCTGTGTGTCTGTCTGTGTGTCTATTTGTACAATGTATGTATCCACTCTAATTCAAAACTAATGGACCAGATTTCATAACATTTGGTCGGTAAGTCACTTGTGTGTGACCCTGGTGCTGATTAGTTTTTGGTACGATTCGGGATAAAAGATCGGCATGGCCCCACAAATATTGCATGTATGCACTCTAGCTGAAAAACTAATACATCAAATTTTACAAAATTTGGTAGATAAGTCACTTGTGGGTACACCCTGGTTCTGATTAGATTTTGGTACAATTCGGAAGTAAATAACCTGCCTCTTTTTGAAAAATGGCCCGCAAAAATCGTCAAAATCCAAAATAAAAAACTGCGTATTCCCAAATATATCAATTAAATGCTTATTTCATACGTAATTTTTAACGATGAAAATATAATAAGACCAACCCCCAATACGCTAGAACTAGCCGTTCTCGAGATATTTTAGTATTTTCGCTGCGCCACCTTTGAAAATAAGTCCAGTTACCAAATGAGAACGAAAACTGAATTAAAAGTGTGAATTAAATTAAATTAAAACAAAAAGAGCGTGAATATAGGTCTGCAGAGAAAGTCATATGCTGCCCACATCAGATTTCTTAAATTGTCCTGCGTAATCTTCTTAACGTTCATAATAAGAACGATGACTAATGATAATAACTCCGACCATTTCGATCATGTCATGACGGAAGCTCTGTGATAATATTTTTGATCACTAAGGAACTGTATGAAAATCGCTCAAAATTATGCTTCAACATAAAATAACTAAAATCCAATTCGAATTTTTGATATAAATGTTCCAATGTTTCTCGGGACTTGACTTAAAATACCACTGTAGCTGTGGGTTGTGCAGATTTCCAAAACACAAGCAGACGTTGTCATTTATTAAATAAGATTATTCCCACTCTCTTACTTTTGTGGCATATAAATGCAAAAGAAAAATCGGGTTTAAGCAGCACATGACTGTCCCTGCAGACTCAAATTCATTTTTTTCTTTATTTCGTTAATAATTTTTTAAATTGAGTTTAATTGCACACAATAACTCGCATAATTAATTGAAATTGCGCTGAATTCACACTTTTAAATCAGTTTTCGATTTCATTTGGTAACTGGACTTATTATCAAAATCGGAGTAGCGAAAATGCGAAAAAACTAAAATATCTCGAGAACGGCTAGTCCTAGAAAAAAGAAGTTAATCGTATTCTTTTCATCATCAAAAATTACATATAAAACAGGGATTTAATTAATGCATTCGAGCAAACGTAGTCCTTTACTTCAGATTTTAAGGATAAAAGGCAGGTTCTTATCTTCCGAATCATACTAAAATCTAATCAGCAGTAAGGTCTCCCACGAGTAACTTATCTACCAAATTTTATGTAATTTGTTCCATTAGTTTTTTAGTTAAAGTGGATACATACATTGCACAGACAGACAGACACACACAGACATCATGCTAAAAATAGTTTTTTCGTATTCTAGAGGTCCCAAAATGTGTACATCCGTCGAAAACTCGAATTACGATTTTCGACATGATTCCAATACTTTCCCTATACATTACCATACATTGTAGGGAAAGTAAAAATCTGATGTGTGTGTGGGGAGCAGCACATAACTTTCTCTGCAGACTTATATTCGCGTTCTCTTTATTTCTCTCATAATTCATTAAATTGAGTTTAATTACACAAAATAACAGCCATAATTATTTTAAATTGCACTGAATTTGCACTTTTAATTCAATTTTCATTTTCATTTGGTAACTGGACTTATTATCATAGGTGAAGTAGCGAAAATGCGAAAAAACTAAAATATTTCGAGAACGGTTTGACCAAGAGTAATGGGGTTGACTTTCTTGTCGTCGTCAAGACTTACGTATAAAATAAGCATTTAATTGACAGATTTGAGTATACGTAGTCTCTTATCTTTAGATTTAATGATTATTGTGGGTCATTTCACAAAAAAAAGCAGTTTTCTCTTTTCTGAATCATAACAAAATCTAATCAGTACCAGGTTAATCTACAAATGATTTATCTGCCAAATTTTACGAAATTTGGTCCATTGGTTTTTCAACTAGAATTTTTCAACTAGAGTTGGTCCATTGGTTTTTCAACTAGAGTAATACAGGCAATTTTTGAAGGCCATTTCGCAAAGAAAGCAGATTGTTTTATCCCGAATCATAGCAAAATCTAATCAGCACCAGAGTCACCCACAAAGGACTTAACCAACTAAATTTTATGAAATTTGGTCAATTAATTTTTCAGTTGACCAAATTTCATAAAATTTTTTAATTAAATTAATTTTTCAGTTAGAGTGGATATAAAATCTTCACAGACAGACAGACACACATAAAAACATTATGCTAAAAATAGATTTTTCGTGTTCTGGTGGTCCCAAAACGTGTGGATCCGTTGAAAACTCGAGTTGCGGTTTTCCGCACGATTCCAATACTTTCCCTATACGTTACCATGCATTTCAGGGAAAATAAACATTGAATTAAAATTGCAAATTCAGTGCAATTTTGTACATTTAAATTCAATTTAATGAATCATTAAAGAAATATAGAGAACGTGAATATGAGTCTGCAGGGAAAATCGTGTTCTGTCCGCATCAGATTTTTTAAATTGTTCTGCATATTCTTTTTAAAACTCATAAAAAGAACGGTTCTCGATCTTTCCGATGATGTCATGACGGAAGCTCGATAATATTTTCTATCACTAAAGAGTCGATTTTTGTGAAAATCGCTCAAAATTATGCTTCAATATAAAGCAACCAAAATCCAATTCGAATTTTTAATACAAATGTTCCGACCCGTCTTAGGACCAAACTTGAAATACCACTGTAGCTGTAGGTTGAGTTGATTTTCAAGAGATAAATAGACGAACAAATAGACATCTTTATTTATTAAGTAAGTTTATTTCAACTCTCTTATTTTTGTGGCATATAAATGCAAAAGAAAAAGGAAAGAAAAGAACTGTGACTAATCGAAAAAGTCGAATTGAGGCTTACACTGCTGTTTTTTGTATACTTTTACTGCCAAAACGGGATATTCTTCGGAAAATCTATCCCATAGATCAGTCTGCAGAAAACCATCTTTCTGTATCATAAAAGATATGGCAGATATCTTCAAATCTTCATCACCTTGAATGTCAGCGAGCAAAAGAACGTTGCAGGCATTGGTCTCTGTCAAATTTGTAATCATAAATGATGAGCAACATTTCTTCAGTTGCTCCACTGCATATTTATCAGAAGCCACATATAACAAAGATGCTGATTCCATACACAAGTCTACTATTCCAGTGTAGATGTATCGCAATAAATGGTATAAAACTGCCGGTTTTACATCTGTGATGTCCACAATCCCAGTTGCACTCTCCGACATATTGTTTCGAAACATAGCTGCGAATACGTCGGAGCGCACAGAAAGGATGTGCTTGTGAGCTTTAAACATTTGTTCTTCACTCTTCAATGTTACATCTGAGTTCTCCCCGCTTAAGAGTAATTTTTCAAAGTGAATTGACAATATCTCCAACGATGGATCATAGGGTCTGATTCTGATATCTGAAAGTAAAATAAAATTTTATAATATATATATATATAATCCAAGAAAAAGAAGAATTGAAGGAATAAGGGATAACCAAATGCTTTGCATTTAATGGTTGGGGAGGGTTGCGACTCCCCCTCCCGTTTAAGTGCCTTAGATTCTAGTGGATATGCATGGGAAATAAATTCAACTATGAATTTAATTACTGGCTTTTATATGATATATGTATATATACACTTATCCCCGATTTACGCGGCACTTGTTTTCACGATTTCGCTTTTACACGGTTTATAAATTAACAGATTTCAAAAAATTAATAAAAATTTATATTCCGCTCCATATACGCCTATACAAAGATTTGATGACATTTTGGAATTTTATTCCTTTGGTAACACTGATGAAAACAACAGGGGATTCCCGGTGTTGTAAAATATATACATTTAGGCGAATCCCCATATAGGGAAATCCCCATATGTATTTCACAACAGAAAAGCTATCTAGTTCATGCAAGTATATAGTGCAGAAACATTTTAGCAGCAAATCTTATATTATTGTGCGTTTATCTTTTGAACCGGTAAGTTTTCAACATTTATAGTTTTCCTTGCATCTTTATAGTTTGCGTAAATTTGTTAAGGTTCTATAATGTCAAAGGATTTGAAGAAAAATCAAATGAAAAGAAAAGTTATTTCTTTAGAAACTAAAATTCAAATATTAGACCGTCTACGTAATAGAGAAAGAGTAACGGATGTTGCTAAATTTTACTCCATGAATGAAGCCACAATACGGACAATAAGAAAAAATGAAGACTCCATTAGAAAAAGTGTAGCAGCTGGAACCTGCAGCAGTATGAGTACGACTTCATATGTTAGAGATGTTACAATTTAAAATGCCTTAGTGATATGGATAAAAGACCAAACTCAAAAGCGAATCCCGATCGATACCAATGCTGTTACAAATAAAGCTTTGAAGATTTATCAATCACTTAAGAATCAATCGCCGTCGACTTCGTCCGAAGAGAAGAAGGTATCTTTTTCCGCAAACCATGGGTGGTTCGAGAGATTCAAACAAAGACATTCTTTACATAATCTGAGAATGAAAGGTGAAAGTGCATCTGCTGATTCGGATGCGGCACAACAATATCCGGCAAACTTGCTGAAATCATTGCCGTTAACTCCTACACTTTTGATCAGGTTTTCAATGCTGACGAGTCCGGATTATTCTGGAAAAAAATGTCGGAAAGAACCTTTATAGCCAAAGCTCACAAATCAGCTAGTGGTCATAAAGTAGCGAAAAGTCATATAACAGTTCTTTTCTGTTGCAATGCTTCTGGCGATTATATGATGAAACCATTGGTGATTAACACATCAAAATCACCACGATCATTCAAAGGAATAAATATCAAAAACCTTCCCGTCTATTGGATGGCTAATAGAAAAGCATGAGTCACTGCCATAGCTTTCAATGAATGGTTCCATAACTTCTTTGTTCCAGATGTCAAAAATTATTTAACTAAAAAGGGATTGTGCCTTTTAAGGCTCTTCTATTAAAGCTCTATTAAGGCTCTTCTATAATGCACCAGGTCATCCTCCAGATTTACAACACGAAAATGTAAAAGTTGTTTTTTTACCAAAGAATACAACTTCCTTATTGCAGCCGTTAGATCAAGGAATGATTTCGCCTTTTAAAGCACTGTACATCAAGCAAACTTCCAGGTATATCTTAGAACAAATGGAGAATGATGAATCTCTTACTCTGATGGATGCTTGGAATGGATGCTTGGTAAATATTCATGCTTGGATATTTACAATTTTAGATTGTGTTAAGCATGTTGGACTGTCATACACTCAGATCAAACAATCAACGATCAACGCCTACTGGAAAGCAATATGGCCGGATGTTGATGAAAGTGGAAATGATAAATCACCAATAGAGCATGAATATTCTCAGTTCACTGAGTTGGTCCATACTATAAGAGGAGAA
The DNA here is from genome assembly GCA_951213105.1 of Amaurobius ferox. Taxonomy (NCBI): domain Eukaryota; kingdom Metazoa; phylum Arthropoda; class Arachnida; order Araneae; family Amaurobiidae; genus Amaurobius; species Amaurobius ferox. The sequence continues at coordinate 57,537,894 of OX578148.1, read as the reverse complement.
GGCTTTGAAGATTTAGCTCAGGCAGATATGAAAGAAATAATGTCTGAGGAAGAATTGAATGAAGATGATTTAATTAATATGATTCGTGAAACAAACAAACATGATGAAGACAATGATTCTGATGAAAAGCAATCTGAACCAGTTGCGTTCACAGCAAGAATCATAAGCGTTGGACTTGATTTGGGAAGAAAATTGGGCAACCATTTCTTACAATATGACACAAATATTGATCGAGCTCTCCGATTCCAGCGAGACCTACGTAAATGCTTAAATCAATATGAAGAGGTCTATAAAGATTTAGCAAAAAAAACTTACGCAATTGTTAATTACCGATTTCATGACAAAGTCTTGTCAACCCGAGATCTTGCCTAATTCGTCAACCATTGAGCCAGAATCGCATCAAGAAAGCTCAAGTGATGAAAGTGACATCATACCTATCAGAAAGAAAAGACTGATAGTACATGAAAGTGATGACAGTGATTAAACTTATAATTAATTTTTAAGGGTCTATTTGTTTTTTTTTTGTTCTTTGTTCCTAATGTAAAATAAATTAAATATGTTATATTACTACATTCACATGTTTGTTGTTTTATAAACTAAGTATAATTTTAAGTTTTCTAAGATGTCTTACTTTTGTTTTACTTAAATAAATGACTGAATCATGCACATTTTGGGTTTATTTTCGTTTTACACGATTTTACTTAGCAAAATGCAAGATTTCAATTTACACGGTTTTGTGCAAAACCAATCTTCCGTGTGAATCGGGGGACAGGTGTATATATATATATTATATATATATATATACTGCTCAAAACTGAACAACACCATAAAATTGTAGATGTAGCTTTATGTAAATCAGGCAATGGAAACAACAAGACGAGATATGCAAATGATCACAGTATCGTTACGCATAATGACGTAACACCTAGACGAGCAGCATAGAAGCGTCAGATCAAGGAGGAGCGATATCACAGCTAAATTGTAGCGTCATTGATTTCAGGTTGTAAAAATCATCACAGTATGCCAAGAGTACGCCGACGTACCGCATATGTCCAGTTGTCGTCAACGGAAGGCAACAAATCATAGTTTTATGTGAGGGTGGATTGCGCCTTCGAAGGATCGCTGAACTATTGGGTCGTGATGTGAGCACAGTTCAACAGTGTGTGTTACAGCTCCTGAGAGACAACGAAACGACACAAGATCAGGTAGTGGAGCTTCCAGGTGTACCACACCACTTGAAGATCGTATGCTTCTGAGAAGCGTTACGCGTGAACCGTTTAACACAGCAACAGTGTTACAGTGACATTTATCCCACACTACAGGTAACGTGGTTTCGACGCTAACAATTCGAAACCGTTTGCATGACGCAGGACTCCGAGGTAGACGACCTTTTCGACACCTACCATTTCCACGTCTTCACCAGTTACGTCGCCTCCAGTGGTGTCAAATGAGACACAATTGGTCGACAGAATGGCGTAACATTCTGTTCACGGATGAATCACGATTCTGTTTTGGCATGCCAAACGGCCGTACTCGCGTATGGTGGAGCTTTCAACAACGTTACCAGGAAGCTTTTTCTATCAATCGCCACACAGCCCCCTAAGTGGTATCATGGTTTGGGGTGGTATAACATTTGGTGGACGAACACCTTTGGTCTACGTTTCTGGCAGTATCGCGGCACAACGATACGTCTCTGACATTGTGAGACTTGTGGTACAGCCATATTTGTCAACCAGGCCTGGACTGCTTTTTCAGCAGGATAATGCCAGGCCACATACTGCACGGGTAACTATGAATAGTCTACATGATTTTGATATCCTGCCTCAGCCAATATATTCCCGGATTAGTCGTCAATTGAGCACATCTGGGACATTATGGATCACCGATTAAGAGAACTTCCAAATCCACCAAACCATACAGACAGACAGACAGAATGAATGAACCAAGTCATAAACACTTTTCAACTTTGTTGTAAAGTGTTAAAAACGATTCTGATTGTGATTTTACAGTGAAAAAACAATGTATAAGATTCACGGCCCCATATGTTCCGGTTTAATTTTTATCAAAGTTTTGCATTGTAAATCCCGAGCAACGCCGGGTAACCGCTGTTAGTAATATATATATATATATATATATATATATATATATTAAAATATATTAAAATGTATTAAATTAAATATATTAAAATATATTATACTAGCAAAAAGCCGGGCTTTGAATGCTGTCGCGGGTATAAAGTACGCGAGCTGCGAAAGATTTCAAATTAAAACTCAATTTTGCAAACAATTATAAAGTTAGAACTATAGAATATTAATATTAATATTTGAGAATCCTAATTCACGAGCATATAAGTTTTTAGAATTTGATTGTTAAATGAAACAAATTAGTATACAAGAAAACTGTCCGTACAAAAGTGTCAACCTTGGCGCCACTCATCTGAGTCCTTTGTTCAGCTTGTTTGAATTAGAAGCTTCCTGCTTGGTCTTACACGAATCTATTGGCGAATAAATGAGAAACGGCTGCTTTAAAATTTAATAGTGGTGTTAAATTTCTTATATGGGCTAATCATCTGATGAAAACATTCAAGACGAATATAGTTTTTAAAAAAATGTTCGTTTTAGAGAAAAAACTTTCAAAAAGTGATTTGATAAAATAGTATGCTTCAGGAAGAGATAGAGATTTCAAATTTAGTGCACGGGTAGATAGTTAAGAAGGAAGAAAGTGTGCAATTTCAGATTTCTAATATTTTCTATTTTAGGGGTACCGCACAACAAAACGTTCAATTTTCGGAATAAAGGAGAGACGCCCCTTTTAAAACGTAATAGAGGCTTGATATTTGGTATATTGTCAAATCATCTGATAAGACAACATTTGCTATTGTAGAGGGTGTCGCTCACTAAAATATGCGATTTGCCGAACAAATGAAAAACACCTCCTTTACAATAGGATAGAGGCTTGAAATGGGCTAATCATTTGATAAAAAAAAACTCCAAGATTAATGCGGTTTTTCAAAAATGTTCATGTAAGGGGGGTGATATACAGAAAAACGTTCGAAAGTTGAAGTGATAGAAAAAACATGCTTCGCGATAGGATGGAAACTTCAAATTTGGTGTACGGGTAGATAGTTTGAAAGGAAGAAAGTGTGAAATATCGAATTTCCAATATTTGCTATTTTAAGGGGTGCCGCACCCCAAAATGTTCGATTTTCCGAATAAATGAGACACGCTTCCTTTTAAATGTCATAGAGGCTTGATACTTGGCATATGTGCCAATTATCTGATAAAATCCCAAGACGAACAGAGTTTTTCAAAAATGTTCATTTATGGGTGTGCTTCACAGAGAAACGTTCGAAAGGGGAAATGATAAAATAGCATGCTTCGGGATGAGATAGACTTTGATTTTGTGTAAGGGTAGATAGTTCGAAAGGAAGAAGTATGCAATTTAAGTTTTCCAATATATTCTTCTTCAGGGCGTTCTGTACACTAAAATATTCAATTTACAGAATAAATGTGTTAATTATTCAGGGATTGCTTATAGCGAGACCGTTGATTTTCAAAGGGTATTCGGCTAGTACATATTAATTGCAACAAAACCTAGCATTCCATATGATCTAATATTTATTTTAATTTATCAACAATATATACCACTTCATCAAATATATGTAAAATCGGTGCTTACCATTTGTGGTCACATCTTGCGCTTGACATCTATCTTTCATCGCACATGAACACTGAAGATCCTTATTCACTCGGTCTATTCTTAAACCAAAATGAAGAACATTTCGTGAAGAAAATGCATCAGATTGATGAAACAATTCATCTTGATCCATACTCCAAACTATTGGTCGATGATTTAGAACACCTTTGTAGGAATTCTCGCATACATGCTTTCCATTTTTATCCACAACGTACACTTCAACTTTGTAAACATTACATGATGTTTCGTACAAAAATATGTATAGAATCGAACTGACCTCTGTAGGCTGGAATAATAAAGAGAACTTATATCCTCTGAAACTAAATTCCCGAACTTTATGGTGCAAGATGCTCATCTTCCAATCGATTATGAATTTCACATTAAATTCATCGACGTCTGATGCTTGATGAGCAGGCATCTCGTTCTGGTGGTCCGTATAATCCATTTGATCGGTTATGCTTTGAAGCGCGATTTACAAATACATTTCATTTGCAAAATATGTTTGATGACAGCAACAGTGATGAAACGAAATTGGTAAGTGAAACAACAACCGAAAATCCGCTAAATGAAATTATTAAAGAGAGAACACCGTTATCAGGAACGGATATTACCAATTTTATCAACAAAGCAATAACCATGAGTTCACATGCGATAAATATGCCATATCAATGAGATTATTTTCTCGTTGTTGATAATAGTGTTACGACGTATCCTGTGAAATCATGGTTGTGCAATCAGGATACAAGAATAAGTACAAATTTCTGGATAACTGACACGTTTATTCACAAGAACAAAGAAAACAGGAAACAATATACAGCCAAACAGCAATTACAACAGCTCCACTAATTTCACAAAATAACTGATGTTATTTTCAAAACTTTGACAAAAGTAATTTCATAAAACAGCCGCTACTATTCTGAAAGCATTGGCGAAAATCACAGTTCAATGTAGATCGTATCTCGTCAACTACTCTACGATTGAGTGATTATTCCTTTTATTTAATCGCCATAGAAACTTCTGGAAATCTTTCATATCACATAGAATTATCGTTATTTCGATGAGCTTCTCGAAAATTCGGGAAGTCGCTAAATTAGTTATAAATCTCCATGTCTGGCAACCCTTCTTCGAACTTCGGAATTCTGGAAACCTTACATTCACGTCGTAGGAAATCCTGTTTTCCCAGTCTGGATCTCAACAGAAAAGACACCGGTGAGGGAATATTACATGTTCCCAACAATAACTTCCAAGCACCTATGTTTCATGACGGCATTTTTCGGTTGCTATAGTACATGTATACAATGGGTGAATAATTTTACAGTACATAGCACGTGTAAAAGGAAAATATCGTGATGGAAGTCTAATATCTGTGCCGATTAGCATGTTGTGAGCAGTCTTAAATGCAATTTAATTCCTGTGTCTGTCTGTCTGTGAGTTCCCTAGTACAATATTTCTCAAACAAATACAGCGAATGGGATGAAATTCTGTACGATTATTTCAATCAGTGTCAGATACCTCTCGATTTTCTTGAAACTCTGATCAGGTAAAGTGTAAAGAGGACTAAAATAATCAGATTTTTTTTTTCAAAATGAAAAATGATTATAAAAAAATAGTATTATGTTAAAAAATTTTACGGAAATAGACATTATATATCGAATTTTCACTTAAAAGTGAATAACAGCAAGGAATCATAAACTGTGATTCCAATATTTTCCCTATGTTTTATCATGTATTGCTGGGAAAGTAAAATGCAAAAAATTGATCAAACTACAAAATACTGAAATTTCTACAAATATGAACACAAGTGATGATAAGTGATACACATTGCAGTAACCCACTCGTTGTCTCACAATATGTGTAGTGCTGCCATCTATCGAATTCAATTGAAACAAAATATACTATTGTGTAGTGAAATAATTTCAATTTGAAACCGACCTTATACTGTTGTATTAACTAGAAAAAAAGTATGGTTAAATATTGTAAGATTAAATATTGTACTAACTAGGTTAAATATTGTACCAACTAGGAAACATTATTTTGTGCTTTTAAATTGCATGGTATTTAAAAATCACATTTTGAACAGCAAGAAAACTATATTTGTGCACCACGATATTTGTAGAGTAAGAAAAGAATGTGTGCAGTACAAAACCAGAATTTGTACAGTGCGCAAAAACAGTTTCTTTTCTTGATTGTTTGGGGTTTTTTTGTTGTTGTTGTTGCTTTTTTCATTGCTGCCGTTAGCATTTAGTGGATACATTTTTACTTTCCCTACAATACATGGCAATATATAGAGAATGGTTTGGAATCGTGTCAAAAATCGCAACTCCAGTTTTTGAAGGATATCTACACGTTTTGGGACCTCTAAAACACGAAACAGCTTTTTTTTCTGTGTGTGAGTCCATCTATGAAATGTATGTATTCAGTCAAACTCAAAAAACGAATTAACCAAATTATATAAAATAATATGGGTAAGTCACTTTGTGTTACCCTGATGCTAATTAGATTTTAGTACGAATTGGGAAAAATACCTGTCTTTTTTTTTTCTTTTTTTTTTGCGCAATGGCCCACTAAAATCGTCAAATTCTAAAATGAAAGACAACATATGCTCAAATATATCAATTAGATATTTCTTTTATACGTATTTTTGGACACTGAAACGAATAATACCAACCCCATTACTCTAGAACGAGCCGTTCTCAAGATATTTTAATTTTTCGCATTTTTACTACGCCACCTTTGAAAACACGCTCAATTACCAAATAAAAACAAACATTGAATTAAGAGTGCGAATTCAGTGTATTTTCAAATAAATATGTGAGTTATTTCGTGTAATTAAACTCGATTTAATAAGTTATTAAAGAAATAAAGAGAAAATGAATTTCAGTCTGTAAAGAAAGTCATGTGATGCCCACATCAGATTTTTTTTCATTACAATTAAATTAATTCATTCTAATGGTCGTAAATGATTTATTAAAATGGAAGAATTCGAGTTGAATGAACTTTCTTGAAAGTTAACCCTTTTATGTAACGAAAAGTACTCAATAAATATCATGGGTATGAATTAATCATTCATCTCCAAACAGAACGTGCAAAGTGTTGGTAAAATGTTTTACTCATAACTCACTGTGAGCAGTATCACCCACACACACAAACACACATATATATACAGGGTGTCCCAAAAACATTGACCTCGGCTTTTATTCCTTAAATATTGATCTTAGACATATATAATAAATTACAAAGTTGCGCAAAAGAAAAGTACAGAATTTTATGAAATCGATTAAAATTTTCAAGGGAATTAAATTTTAAGGAATAAAAAATTTAAATTTTTATACGGCTCCTGTATAAAAATATTTCCAATGAGTAAAATGTGTCCCATACACTAAGGGGATGTTCAAAATTTCAAAATTTTATCATAAAAAGTCCCAGAGACATGAAAAGACAAAAATGCTGACTTAACCCACTTTTCGATGCATCGACATGGATTCTCAGAGGGGACAAATCATGTCGGCAGATCGCGTTTCAGAGATCATACACAAATTACGAAAGAAAACAATGATTACATAAATAAATGACAATTTTGCTACTTATTGGTACAAAAGTATCTACACTGTGTAGAAATAATAACTTTACACAAAGGCTACAAAGCTTGTTCAAAATGTTTTCCATCCATGCCAAAAATCCACTAAAGATAAGAGGCAGATATTATTTGCTTATGATGCATTTCTGCGCTGCGCCATTTGCACTTTTGCTGTAACCATTTACATTTTAATTTGTGGTTAATCCCTCATCAACTTCGCTTAAACATATCTCTGGGACTTTCATGATAAAATGCTAAAATTTTGTACATCACCTTACTAGTGTATGGGGCACATTTTGCTCAACAGAAAAGCTTTTGTACGGGGGCCGTATAAAAATTTAAACCTTGTATTTTTTCAAATTTAATCCCCTGAAAATTTTTATCGATTTCATAAAATTCTGTACCTTTTTATACACATGTCTAAGATCAATATTTAAGGAATAAATATATATATATATATATATATATATATATGTATATATATTCCTTAAATATTGATCTTAAGGAATAGGATCGCGTTTCAGGGTTTATACACAAATTGGTATAAACCCTGAATTGATTGATTCCTATGATTACATAAATAAATAATAATTTTGCTATTTATTGGTTCAAAAGTATCTACACTGTGTAGTATTTGCACTCTTGCTGTAAACATTTACATTTTAATTTGTGATTATCTAAAGAAGGTCAGGTTATCTAAAGAAGGTGGCACTTCCCGAGATGTAAAATGTAGGTTATTTTCTGATATATATATATATATATATATATATATATATATATCAGAAAAGATATATATATATATATATATATATATATATATATAGTGGGACTATTTCAAGGCTACTCATAAAATTTCATCACATTCTGTCCAGCCGTTCTCCCGTGATAATGAGATAAACAAACAGACAGACAGACAAGTTTTCAATTTTATTTATATATATATATATATAACAATTCTGAATTATAGCTTAGATTTCATAGTCAGGTTATCTGAAGAAGGTAGCACTACCCGAGATGCAAAATGTAGGTTATTTCCTGATATATATATATATATATATATATATATATATATATATATATATATATATATATATATATATATATATATATATATATATATATGTAGTGGGACTATTTAAAGGCTACTCATAAAATTTCATCAAATTCAGTCCAGCCGTTCTCCCGTGATAATGAGACAAACAAACAGACAGACAGACAAGTTTTCAATTTCATTTATACATATATATATATATATAACAATTCTGAATTACAGCTTAGATTTCATAGTCAGGTTATCTGAAGAAGGTGGCACTTCCCAGATGCAAAATGTAGGTTATTTTCTAAAATTAGCAATTTATATGTCGCCAGCAGTGTCTCAAACGAAGTTTATAGCAATGTTACAGGGGATATCATGCATCTGTTAATGCACCTACCCCGCTACTATCACTGTAAGGAATAAAAAAAGAAAGATGGCGTTCTGTAATCCCAAGTCAATATTGAACCTATTCCTGATGATTTTCTACATCCCTGCACTTGCAAAAAAAGACACTGTCGGAGACAATGTCTGTCCATGCCACATAAAAGAAATTCCATATTTGAAAGTGCAGAGTAAACAGCCCCCAATATATGTATATAATTAACGATATACTTGTTAGGCACAAACAATTTTTTTTTTGCTTTTCGCTCAAATGTGTGTAAATAAAGTGTGATTAGTTACATTGCCATGAGCAAGAGCTTTCATTTGATACCATACTTGCTGAAATATACGAATTAAATGCTACTATACTGCTATTAAGTGTTGTCATGTACCATGTTTGGCGGCCATTTTGGAAAAAAAATCCTGACAGCCCTTCGGTCATTTACCCAAGATGAAAAGCCTCACACATTTTTAATAATATCTGAAAAGAAATGCTCTATATTAGGAGACCTCCCAACAGCATCCCAACTGTTCGTTCTGTTTGGACACGCGTCCCAACAGACCCCTTGACAGACCCCTTGACTATAAGGAGAGGAGTGAAAGTGCACAGTTGGATTTTCAAAAAGTGAAAAGCACTAAACTGGCCTTGAGTTGGTAGCCAGTTGTAGTGAAAAGTTAGTTGTGGTTCAGAAGTGCTAAGTGTTGTGCTTGGTAAAGAGAATAGCGAAGACAATAACGATCTAGGGATTAGCTCGTGCTAATATCCACTATGTTCAGATGATGTTGGCCGTCCAAATTGCTACTCATGTCTAAGGACGAGTCGGACGGTCTGGGCTTTCGACTATGTTCAGATGAGGTGCCGGCTAATTCAAACGTTAACACAAAGTTGAAGTTAAAGTGCTTTTCACATTATATTTTGAGGTTGAGTTAAGTAAAGATAAAGCTGGAATCAAGTTAATTAAAAACTAATAAATTTAGAATTAGTGGTCATTACAGTTTCATAAGACGTACAAATACCTGTTCAATGAATATAAAAATTTGTGCCGAGTTTCAGTTCTCTACATGCTTTTAGGTAGCCGAGAGTGATCCCGTAGAAGTTAACGTACGATATAACCACGTAAAATTATAACGTGAAAATTTAACAGATAAATATGTTCCACGAGATAAAAATGTATGCCGAGTTTGTTTATATGGTGATGTTTATATGAAGTGTTTGCCATGCGATATACATTATTTTCTCTTATTATATCAATCCATAAAATATATATTAAAATTTTGCTGATTAATATCTAAATGCTGCTTCTAAATAATAAAATGACAAAAAAGTTATCTTACACAATATCTTTCAAACAGCAAGACTTAAATAAATCCCTGGCATATTTCACTGAAAGAGAGTTGAAATAAATTTTCGAGAAGCTTTGCAAATATTAGTTCGTTCTTGTATTCTCTGGAGTTTTTCCATCTTAACTTTCGTTTACATAATGCATTTAAGTCATCGATTCTGACTAGCCATATATTAAGCTTGCTTGTTCAATCAATTTCTACAACTTCTGTCATATGTGAACTCGGGGAAGATCTAAGAATAACAACTGAGAATTTGCGAAATATAGATTTATGCAAATAGAATGGAGGAAATATCGGCTCCTCACACTTCATTTGGATAGAAAATGTAATTATCTCTAGGATAAATTTAAGTATATGAGTAATATTTTTGCAGCTTATAAAAGTGTATACATCAGCGTAAGTGTAGTTGGGGTGTAGTTAAATAAAGTAATTCCTTCGTCAAGTTTTCGTTCATTAACATCCGATTATTTGAAAATACATTTCAGCACTCATATTCGTATAAATTTATATTTACACACGTCAAAAGTGAAATTGCAAAACCATGAATGAACGTTGCCATATGCAAATAACAGTACCGGTAGAAGAGAGAGTCATATGCAAATAATTAAATTTTCGTACATATCGGGCCACATGACACCCAGTTTTGGGTGATACAGACCACCAGATGGCTCGTCACATAAATGCTATCAGCGACGAATTGCAGCAGCTGAATTTTCGAAAAGTGAAGAAGCAATGCCTCGAAGACATCAGCGAGCTGTATACTAGAAGTTAACGGCTGGGAAACGTGGGTTTGTCGATGACGTGGGTTTGTCGATGCGTGCAATTGCCACGCGTTTTGGGCACGACGTGAGTATCATCCCGCGATGTGTGACATGATGGAAGCAGGAACATCAGCGAATATTTCAAAGAGGGCGATAATCGAATAAATGCACAACAGAAAGCACAGACCGGTATATTTACCGAACCCCTCGTCAAGACCCGTTCGCAACGGCCAGTGACATCCGGAATAGCCTGCCACCGTCAACGGTTGCACATGCGTGCACCCAACTATTCGCAACATGCTACATAAAGTACAGCTGCAAGCACAGAGGCTAGCCACTGAGATGCCGTTAAACGCTCGACACATGGATGCACATCTGACGTGGTGTCGTCGTCATAGCAACTGTACCAATGAATGGCATCGGGTACTGTTTACGAATAAATCTCACTTCTGCCTGTGGAGGAATGACAGCCGTAGACAGGTGTGACGGCTTCCCGGGAAACGGCACTTGCTAACCCATATCACCGGGCGTCACACCGTCACACCGGGCATTATGGTTTGGGGCGGTATCTTGTTCGATCAGCGGACAGCTCTGGTGCACATTGCAGGAAATCTGACAGGAAACCGGTACGTCACACAATTTGTGATACCTGTGGTTTTGACTTCCCCGCCATGATGTTCCAGTAAAACAATGCCATACCGCACGACGAACTCTCAACAGCTTGAACGGAATTTATATCCTTTCCTGGCCTGCTGTCTCGCCGGATCTCTCTCCTATTGAACACGTGTGGGTCCTCATCGGGCTTCAGGTGCCCGGGATGCTTCAGATGACCGATACATACCGTTGACAAACTGTTTGCCGCAGTTGACGCCGCTTGGTAAGGATTACCTCAGGCAACCAATAATAGCCTCACTGATAGCCTCGCTGTTTAAATGCCTCGCTGTTTAGAGGCATATGTAGCTGCCCGTGGGGACCACATACTTTAGTGAATAAACATGTTTCTTTTATATATCTGTGTTTGTTCTTTTAATCATTTGAATACGACTTTCTCTTCTATCGGTACTATAATTTGCATAAATTTGTGTGCATATTTTCAAAGTGTTGAAATTTCACTTTTAACGAGTATATTTATTTTCTTGCATTAAATGCTTAAGGTAATTCTAATAATATAAATATACAGGGTGTATATAAACTGATGGTCAGAACTGTAAGGGGTTATAGAACTCACCAAAACAAACAACTGTCACAATACAATGTGGGATCGGAAAGCAACGGCGAGCAGCGAGAGGGCGCTTTCTCTGGGAGTGGATGAAACGGCGCGTCAAAATAGAGTGAAGTGAAGACAAATACAATGAAGAAGAATAATGAAAATTTATTGACAAAATGTTTAGAACAAATGCTCAAATGAACTACCACCAACTACGAGATAGACGTCACAGCGGCGACGGAGTGAATTGCGTACACTTTGGAAGATTTTTAGCATTTCACGAAAGTTTGCAGCTGCGGTGCTAATTCGGACGATAAGGTCCTCTGGTGACTCACTGGGCGTCTCGTAAACGGCGCTTTTTAGCTGTCCCCAGAAGAAAAAATCCAGGCAGGATAGATCGGGAGATCTGGGAGGCCAAGAGACGAAATAATCACCACGGCCAATTCATCTGTTCGAAAAGGCAATGTCCAGGTAGTTCCGCTTAATCCTGGTGTAATGTGCTGGCGCTCCGTCGTGCTGGAATCACATAATCACTCCATGATTTGTTGGTACAACACGTAATAAATCTGGCAGCACCTGCTGGAGAAAGATGAGCTACTTCTGTCCGTTAAAATGGTCTGGTAACTGCTACTGGCCAATTAATTAGTAGTGGATAATTCTTGCCTACACATTCACGGAGAATCTTTGCTGGTGGCAACTGGAACGTGTACCATGCGGATTTACTGTGTTCTCCATTTTGACGTGACGTTTCAACCACTTCAGAGAAAGCGCCCTCTCGTTGCCTTCCGACCGCACATTGTATTGTGAAAGTTGTTTGTTTTGGTGAGTTCAGTAACCCCTTACAGTTTTGATCATCAGTTTATATACACCCTGTATATATAATATATATTATATTATATACATACATATATATATTTACGTATATATATATATATATATATATATATATATATATATATATATATATATATATATATATATATATATATATATATATATTATTTTCTTATATACATATTATAATGTATACGGAAAGTATTGTGACGGGGTCGATTATTCGAATTCGAGTTTTCGACGGGAAAGCGCGTTTCAAGCATCTCTGATCACGAGTCGAACATTTTTGGGGTGATGTCTGTGTGTGTGTGTGCGTGTGTGTGTGTGTGTGCGCGTGTGTGTGTGTGTGTGTGTGTCTGTCTGTCAGTGAGTCTGTGGAGACGATATCTCACGAACGAATGGAGCGATTCGAATGAAATTTGGTGCAAAAATTACGATCCATGAATACTGGAAGCCTATTGTCTTTAAACGCAATCGAATGTTCTGAACCCCCCCTAAATTTTTGAGTGAAATTTTGAAAAAATCATAAAATCAAAACCTTTAAAAAAGTTAAGCAAATAGACATTTCTTATTTAATTTTCCCTTAACGATTGATGTAAACTTTAAAGCGCTAGCATAAACCGTTCTCGAGATATTGCGCATTTTTCAAATAGATTTATCAATAAATCCCAGATATTAAAAAAAAAATATTAACTGTTGTAAAACATGTTCACTTTTCATATGTAATATCATGCGATAAATTTGGTGACATCATTTTCATGGATCTAACACGTTCCATTCATGAGAAACGTTACTTTGAGTAATACTTTTTTATCTGAACTCCAATAGGTTTTATCTGGCTGGTATAAGAATAACGTATGTGGCCATCCGTAACGCTTGGCGATATTTTGGCGACGAATTTGGCGGAATGTCGCCAAACGAAAATTAACGAATATCTCACCAAATGGATAAAAATGACGACGAAAATGTATAATATCTTGGACAGAATATAAGTATCTTACTATAAGAATAACCTCTTTTTTTTGAAAGAATAGTTAATCCATTGCATTATATAAGAAAAGTCATGTGCGGCCCACATCAGATTTTGTATATATGTGTGTGTGTGTGTGTGTGTGTGTGTGTATGATTTGTAGTTTCAAATGATCACAATTATAGAATGCTTAAAGTTGCTCTTCACTTTAAAGGGCTTGAAAAATCTTTTTATTCTTACCAAGTTTGAGAATGTACCACCTCTATTGCAGCAAGTTCGAGGGGGATGACTTGCTTCCCAAGAAGTGGGCTTCGGTCAGGAACAAAAAAATTGTATTGCTATTCTTCCCTACAGTAATTGAAACTACCAAGTTTCGTGATCATTAGGCCCACAATAAAAGTATGTCAAATTTTATCGTATGCTACCTTGTTAAGTAAATATAAAATTTCGAATAAATTTCAAAGATTTTGCGCGAATTAAAAAAAATTCTATCTAGTTCTAGATTTATCGTTGACAAAGCAGAATTTAAAAAATCCATTGATGTTTATGGCAGCTATTGTGTGCACAAGAAATCGACCACGGACAAACAAACAAATCTGATGTGGGCAGCACATGACTTCCCCTGCAGTCTCAAATTCATATTTTCTTTGTTTCTTAAATAATTCATTAGATTGAGTTTAATTGAACCAAATAACAATAAATTTGCATTTTTAACTCAATTTTTATTATTATTTGGTAATTGGACTTTTTTCCGAAATCGGCGTAACAAAAATGCAAGAAATCTCAAATATCTTGAGAACGGTTACTCCTAAAGTATAATGGAGTGTTCTATATTGTTTTACTCTTCAAAAATTGAGTATAAAACAAGAATTTTATTGATACATTTAAGGATAGGCCACTTAGTCTTTTTTTTAGATTTTGTCGATTTTGGCGCGCCATTTCGTAAAAAAGGCAAATTGTTCTTTTCCGAATCATACCAAAATCTAATCAGCACCAAAGTATCCCACAAATAACTTATCTACCGAATTTTGTGAAATTTGGTCAATTAGTATTTTAGCTAGAGTGGAAACATGAAATTTTTTTGCTGACCATTTCGTAAAAAAAGGCGGATTCTTCTTTTCCGAATAATACCAAATTCTAATCAGCACCAGAGTACCCAACAAGTAACTTATCTACCAAATTTTGTGAAATTTGGTCAATTAGCATTTTAGCTAGAGCGGATAAATGAAATTTTTACTGGCCATTTTGCAGAAAAAGGCGAGTTCTGTTTCAACGAATCGTACCAAAAACTAATCAGCACCAGGGTTACATCAAAGTGACTTACCTACCGAATTTCATAATATTCGGTCCATTAGTTTTTGAGTTAGAGTGGATACATTCATTGCACAGGCACACAGACACACAGACAGACACACAGACAAACACACAGACTGACACACACACAGATGTCACGTTAAAAATTGTTTTTCGTATTCTAGATGTCTTGAAACGTGTAGATCCGTCGAAAATTCGAGTTGCTACTTTCGACATGATTGCAGTACTTTCCCTTTACATTACCATGTATTGCAAGGAAAGTAAAATTCTGATGTGGGCAGCACATGACTTTCCCTGCAGACTTATATCCACGTTCTCTTTATTTTAATTAAATTTAATTCACTTTTAGTTCAATTTTCGTTCTCATTTGATAATTGCACCTATTTTCAAAGGTGGCGTAGAGAAAATATAAAAAAACTAAAATATCTCGGGAACGGCTAGTCCTAGTGTAATGGGGTGGGTCTTATTCTTTTCTTCATTAAAAATTACGTATTAATCAAGCATTTGAGGGATATATTTGAGCATACGTAGTTTTTTATTTTAGATTTTGACGATTTTTGAGAACCATTTTGCAAAAAAAAGCAGATTATTTTTTCGAATCCTACCAAAATCTAATCAGCACCAGGGTAACCCACAAGTGACTTATCTACCAAATTTTGTGAAATTCAGTCCATTAGTTTTTAGCTGGAGTGGATACAAGCTTTTGCGGGTCATTTCACAAAAAAAGGCGGATTTTTTTTTATCCCGAATCGTAACCAAAACTAATCAGCACCAGATTCGCCCACAAGTGACTTACCTACCAAATTTTATGAAATTCGGCCCAATAGCTTTTTAGTTACAGTGGATACAAAATCTGCACAGACAGACACACAGACACACAGACAGAGACACACACAGACGTCACACTAAAAATGGTTTTTTCGTATTCTAGAGGTCTCGAAACGTGTAGATCCGTCGAAAACTCGAGTTGCGATTTTCGGCATGATTCCAATACTTTCCTTATACATTACCATGTATTGCATGGAAAGTAAAAATCTGATGTGGGCAGCACATAACTTTCTCTGCAAACTTATATCTACGTTCTCTTTATTTTAATTAAATTTAATTCACTTTTAGTTCAATTTTCGTTCTCATTTGATAATTGCACCTATTTTCAAAGGTGGCGTAGAGAAAATATGAAAAAACTAAAATATATCGGGAACGGCTAGACCTAGTGTAATGGGGCTGGTCTTATTCTTTTCTTCGTTAAAAATTACGTATTAATCAAGCATTTGAGGGATATATTTGAGCATACGTAGTTTTTTATTTTAGATTTTGACGATTTTTGAGAACCATTTTGCAAAAAAAGGCAGGTTATTTTTTTCCGAATCGTACCAAAATCTAATCAGCAACAGGATGCCCTACAAGTGCCTTATCTACCGAAATTTGTGAAATTCGGTCCATCAGTTTTTCAGCTAAAGTGGATACAAACTTTTACGGGCCATTTCGCAAAAAAAGGCGAGTTCTTTTATCCCGAATCGTACCCAATACCAATCAGCACCAGATTCGCCCACAAGTGACTTACCTACCGAATTTCATTAAATTCGATTAATTAATTTTTTAGTTAGAGTGGATACAATATCTGCACAGACAGACAGACAGACACACACACAGACGTCACGCTAAAAATTGTTTTATCGTATTCTAGAGGTCTCGAAACGTGTAGATCCGTCGAAAACTCGAGTTGCAATTTTCGATATGATTCCAATACTTTTCTTTAATTTGGCAACATTTCAAAGAGTCGCCAAGTTAGCGACATTCAACC
The DNA here is from genome assembly GCA_951213105.1 of Amaurobius ferox. NCBI lineage: Eukaryota > Metazoa > Arthropoda > Arachnida > Araneae > Amaurobiidae > Amaurobius > Amaurobius ferox. The sequence goes on along the minus strand of OX578148.1, from coordinate 57,520,970 downwards.
AAATTCGTCGCCAAAATCTCGCCAAGCGTTATGAAAGAAGAAATAAGTTATTCTTATAGCAAATAAATGACTATTGGCGTTCAAATACAAAGTATTACTCAAAGTATCTTTTCTCATGAATGGAACGAGCTAGATCCACGAGAATGATGTCATCAAATTGATCGCATGATATTACATATGAAAAGTAAACATGTTTCCCAACAGTTAATATTTTTTTTAATTTATGGGATTTATTGATAAATTTATTTGAAAAATGTGCAATATCTCTAGAACGGTTTCTGCTAGAGCTCTAAAGTTTATATCATTCGTTTTCTAAGGGAAAATTAAATGAAAAATGTCTATTAAAGTTTATATCATTCGTTTTCTAAGGGAAAATTAAATGAAAAATGTCTATTTGCGTAAATTTTTTAGAGGTTTTGATTTTTTGATGATTTTTTCAAAATTTCACTCGAAAATTTAGGCGGTTCTGAACATTCGATTGCGTAATAAAGAGTAAGTAATAAAGAGAGAGAAACACATAGTAAAATTTGATGTCATTTAAGAAATAATGACAGATCCATAAAATTTTGAATATTCCACCACATGCAACCACTTTTGTAATGGTAGGGGTTATCTTCCCACTTAAGTGTTTGAATTGAACTTTTGTAGTTTATCATATAGGTATTGCATTATTCATAAAATACCACGATAAATTCAGCAGAATCGAAGGTCAATATTTGTGCTAAAGTTTCCAGAAAGATCTCCTTGGCAACATTTCTTATCTTTTATAGATAAGAAATGTTACCAAGGAGATCTTTATTTCACTATCATCTTATTGCACACTAACTGAGAGTTGTGAAGAAACTGGTTGGCACTGTTTGGCTGGCACTGTTTGGTGTTTCTTTGAAATATTAGTCCTTCAATAACATGTCTAAGAAAGTAAATAAAAAAGAAGAACCGACGACTTCTGCCGAAAATTCATTCAACTTAAAGGATGACAAAAATGGAGAGACAGATGGATCTTTTAAAACGGAAGAAATTAATTTCCTCGACATTATGTGGGAGGTGAACTTATCCTCTTCCAAAAAAGTCGTCAGTTCAAGAATTTCCGTTAAAGAATTCACGTATCAAAACTTGGAGTTTACTCTGGAATTTCACTTCTCTCAGCCTTTTTTCTATGTAACATTGAAAGAGGGATCAACCGCTGAGTACCTTGTAAAAACTTACATCGTGGACGAAAACAGAAAAATAGGAAAAACTCGTCACCATATGCGTCTAACAGAAGGACCGGTGATTTGGGAGATGGAAAATAATTATTTGCTGAAGCATGACATTTCACCATCGACTGATGGTTTGGTGTTCTGTATCCGCATCCAGCCTTTAAACAAAGATCAAAACCATCAGCTGGAAGTTCCGGTATAAATGACATAAAGTATCGGTAGAAAAGACCGGTACCAGTAGAAAAGACATAAAGCAAGAACCAGGTAAGAATATTAGTCATCTGTTACCTTGATTATTTTGTTCCCCCATATCATTTGAATTTGTAAAGAACCTTGCTAGCCCAGCCGGGAATCGAAATCTGGATCTTCGAACTGGCCAGTCGAAGCTCTGCCGTTGAGCTACTGGGACGAAATTGCAAGTTCTTATTGTCAAAGTTGACTCTGCATTCTCCACCCTCTAATATCAGATTGGCTTACAGCTGAGAATCTGACTGGTCACCTCCGGCAATTTTTTCCTCAGGTTAGCCTCCTGATGCTAATTTTATCCTCCAGGTTAGCTTCCTGCGTGGTTATTATCCTCTAGATTTCAGATCGGCACTTCATATCCCAAAATCCATTGAATCTGTGTTAGTCGTACTAGAATCATTTTCAGATCTCCAACATCTTTGCAATAACCTACAAGGTTGAATTGTTAGGACGCCATTGTAAAGAACCTTGCTGCCCAACCTACTACTGGGACAAAATTCCAAGCTCTTATTATCGAAGTGGACTCCGTAAATTGCGATAATGAATTCCGATGCACTAAGATTCGCATGGAAATAAAAACCTGCATCTATAACTATAAACTAAAAATCAAACTATAAACTAAATCATTCACAACAGTATATGTAACACTATATACACAGAAGTTTTATAAAGAAACATTGTAAAACGTTTAATGAATTTATAATACGCAACACATGTTATACAGTGTGCTTCAAAAATAGTGATTAGACTTGCAACATTTGAAGCATAAATGCTAGACACGTACTTGCAATTAGAAAAGTGTTTTAAATAGCAACAAAAATTTGTCTAAAAGATTTTCATAACTGAGGGTATTTGAAAAAAGTACGAAATCTAACTTTTTTATTCAACCTTTTCAGAGCATATTATTCAATTACTCAAAAAATGCATATAAACTTCCATATAATAATTAGCTAGTTTTGAGATCCGTACCTATATGATCAAAGCTTTGGAAATAAAACAAAATTCCTGACTTACACAAAAAAATCACATTTTTACCAAGCAATTTTCTGAAGACTTTAGGGACCTTTCAGTTAATTAAAGTTTTGTGCACTTGCTTTTACTATGTGGCAGCAGCCGACTCTGCTCCTGCCAAAGACATCGATCGAAGATGCTAGGAATCAGTACCCGAATTATAAGTTCGGAGTCGAAGCTAGCTCTTTCTCTAATCTTATAATGCCTGTCTTGTAAGCACCGGGTCCCGAGTTCGGGCCTGGCTCGGGGCTAGCAACATCAATTCCTACAATTATGACCCTGGACGTACGAACGTAACCTTCTCTCTCCAACGATCTGAACACAAGATGGCAGCACCCCGCTGAGCCAGAGGCGCCGATCACTCCTTTCCTGGTTGATTACGATTGACGTCACGCCTGAGGTACGACACGTCTCCCGGCTATTCAGCCCTCGACTGAGTTTCGGGGACGGGGGTTTTCTTCGTCACCGATTTTCGACCAGAGTGGAGTGTGTGGCAGCAGACGACTCTGCTCCTCCCAAAGATATCGATCGAAGATGCTAGGAATCAGTACCCGAATTATAAGTTCGGAGTCGAAGCTAGCTTTTGCTCTAACCTTATAATGCCGGTCTTGTGGTCCCGAGTTGGGGCCTGGCTCGGGACAAGCAACATCAATTCCTACAACTACTAACCACTATTCAATTGATATACGGACCCCAAAAATTTGTCTCATGAATTTTTATTGCGTTGTTCCGAATTATTGATTAAGCCTTAGTCACAATTAGCAATTTTGTTCGAATCGATAAATTCGACTAAAATTCTATTAAAATTTTAAATTAATTTTTCGAGTACGATTGACCTTTTAAATCAATTTAAATAATATTTCCACAATATTAAAAAAATGCTTGAACAAAATAAAAAGTGCTTAAAAGTATGTAACGTAACACTGTGAAGAAAACATGGAAAACGGTGACAGAAAAGCAAGAAACAACACATTTTGCGAGTTTAGTATATAACAAGAAAGATCACTCTTGCATAAAGCATTGAATAATAAACACTATCCAACTGAAATGCAATTCTGTTTAAACATCTCTAAAATTCGATACATTCAGCGCTGATATATTTTAAATGATCACAGTACTACAATAATTTATATTAGAAAACTTGAAACTTCATCGAAGAAAATGAACTTTATTAAATGACGTCATCGAAATATAAATCGTCTGGCTCTCTATGTAAAAGTAATACATATTTCATTCATATCACTTTTATTCCAGACTCCAGAGCTACATAATTTTCAGCAATAATAAAAATAAATAAAAATAATTTAAATGATAATTCAGAAATTCCTTTACAACTCATGTTACAATCAGTTGTTAACACTTTCCAATATAGTTGAAAAGTGTTTATGACTTTGTTTATTCTGCCTGTCCGTTCGCACGATAACTGCCTTAAAAATGACTATTTATCAAAAATTAACTTTATCAAAATAGAATTTTAGAATGTTGTTGAGACTGCCTGTGGGACATGTGGGAATGTAAATGAATAATATCACCTAATTAGTTTTGGATGGAAACCGGGTTGAAAAAGTGAGATGCATTGAACCCATGAGATCTATTTTTTCAAACATTTATTAAGCAAAGTTAAAATTTACAAATTGCTTCAAAAATTTTAGAAAATATTCAAATTATCCCATAAAATATATAAAAACACTTTCCGCATAATATGTTCAGCTGTTCTGTAAATGAAAATTAAAATAATAATTACACCGATATTGTATGAAGATATCACGTGACCCACTTCAAAACAAAATATGGCATCTATCTTTTTTTCCCAATGTATAAGTCGTCATTTTTAAAGTTCTTTTACATTTTTATTGTTGCATACGTCCTAAAACCGTTTTATTCTGCGTATTTACTGTGCATCTATATTCTGTGCCAACACAATTGCAATATTTGAGTTTAAATGATCATCAAGCTTTGATTATTTCTGCAACGAAGCCTAATTTTAATGGTTGCAAAATGTAAATAAGTGATTGTAAGATAAGTTGTATAAGAACTGCTACAAGGCTCAGACCGGAGGGCTGGCCAAAAATATGGCATAGCATCAAATTCTCCGGCCGGGAAAAGGCGACAACCCTAACAAGAAACAGGTTCAACGGAGCAGTCAATCGGGCATGGAAAACGATGAAGGAATGGAACGGTGGTATAAGAATTGCTGATTTTTTCTCATGCAAACTTATTTAGCTCTGAAGTCTGGAATAAAAGTGATAATGAAATATTCATTGTTTTTACATAGAGAGCGAGACGATTTATATTTCGATGACGTCATTTGAATAAAGTTCATTTTTTTTCGATGAAGTTTTAAGTTTTCAAATATATATTACTGTAGTACAGTGATAATTCAAAATATCAGCGCTAAATGTATCGCATTTTAGAGATGTTTAAATAAAATTGCATTTCAGTTGGAAAGTGTTTCGTAATCAATGCTTTATGCATGATGGTATTCCTTGTTACTTTCCCTTCAAAACATAGTAATGTATAGGGAATATATTGGAATCGTGTTGAAGAGTTTTTGGCATATCTACACGTTTTGAGACATCTAGAATACGAAGGCATTATTTTAGTGACGTCTGTGTGTGTGTCCGTCTGAGCAATGTATGTATCCACTCTAACTCAAAAACCAATTGACCGAATTTTGGTATAGATTTTGGTAGTATTCGGGATAAAAGGTCCTGCGGATTTTCTGTTTGTTTCTTTATTTTTTTAAGCGAAATGACCCGCAAAAATTGTCTGTATCCATTCTAACTGAAAAAGTAATTGACCAAATTTCACAATATCAAGTGGATAAGTCACTTGGAAAATACCCTGGTGCTAATTAAATTCTGGTACGAATCGGAATAAAAAAATCGATTGCCGATTTCTGCGAAATGGCCCGCAAAAATCGTCAAAATCTTTAAAAGACTTCGTATGCTCAAATGCATCAATTAAATGCTTCTTTTATATGTAATTATTGACCATGAAAAGAATAAGACCAACTTCATTACTCTAGGACAAGCCGTTCTCGAGATATTATAGTTTTTTCGCCATTTTTATGCTACGCCGGTTTTGAGTTACCAAATAAAAACGAAATCTGAATTAAAAGCGTAAATTCAGTGTAATTTCACTTAATTATGATGTTATTTAGTGCAATTAAGCTCAATTTAAGGAATTGGTAATCATATAAAGAGAAAATGAATATGAGTCTGCAGTGAAAGTCATGTGCTGCTCACATCAGATTTCTGGTTTTCCTGCAATGCATGGTAATGTATAGGGAAGGTATTGAAACATGCCGAAAATCGCAACTTGAGTTTCCAACGGTTCTACATGTTTTGGGACCTCTAGAATACAAATAAACTAATTTTAGCTGGACGTCTGTGCGTATGTCTGTCTATGCAATGTATATATGGACTCTAACCCAAAAACTAATGGACCAAATTTCATAAAATTTGATTGATAAGTCACTTGTGTGAGATCCTGGTGCTGATTAGTTTTGAGTATGATTCGGGATAAAAGAACCCGCCTTTTTTTGCGAAATAGACCCCAAAAATTGCCTTTATCCACTCTAACTAAAAAACTAATAATTCAAATTTTATAAAATTTGGTTGATAAGTCACATGTGAGTTTCCCTGGTGCTGATTAGATTTTGGTGCGATTCGGAAAAAATTACCTGCCTTTTTTTCCAAATGGCATTCCAAATGGCGAAAATCGTCAACATCTAAAGTAAGAACTACGTATGCTCAAATATATCAATTAAATGCTTGTTTCATGCGTAATTGTTAACGATTAAAAAAATAAAATCAACCCCATTACACTAGGACAAGCCGTTCTCGAGATATTTTAGTTTTATCGCATTTTTGCTACGCCACCTTTGAAAATAAGTTCAATTACAAAATGAGAACGAAAATTAAATTAAAAGCGCAATTTCGGTGTAATTTTAAATAATTATGGGTGTTATTTTGCGCAATTAAACTCAATATAATGAATTATTGAAGAAATAAAGAGAACATGAATATGAGTCTGCAGTGAAAGTCATGTGCTGCCCAAGTCATATTTTTTTTATAAATTGAAAGTCGGCTACTATTCAGGCGCTTTCTGACTTAAAATAACACCACCGCGAGATTTAATAAATTTAAATAAATTAAAGTAAACTCTTTTAGTCAGCTAAAAGCGAATAACACAACAACAATGCAGCTTTCTCAACAACATTGTTGAGAAAGTAATTTGTTTACGAAAATACGAATGGAACTTGATATTATACATATTGTTCCATTAAGTGCCATAAATATTTTAATTATCAAAAACAAATTTATTAAATATTAGAACAAACTAAGTCTGTTGGGCCAGTTGAATCCTTGACTGGAATGGACCACCGCGAGATTTAATAAATTTAAATAAATTAAAGTAAACGCTTTTAGTCAGCTAAAAGCGAATAACACAACAACAATGCAGCTTTCTCAACGACATTGTTGAGAAAGTAATTTGTTTACGAAAATACGAATGGAACTTGATATTATACATATTGTTCAATTAAGTGCCATAAATATTTTAATTATCAAAAACAAATTTATTAAATATTAGAACAAACTAAGTCTGTTGGGCCAGTTGAATCCTTGACTGGAAAATCTGTATTCTACTAAGAAGCAGATGAGGAATGTGGGGAGCTTTTCTGTCCAGCTAGTTGAGGAACACTTAATGGTCTGCTGTCTGGTTGTCATGGTATGATAAATAATGACGTCAGTCATATTTATCATACCATGTCAACCCCTTAGGGGATAAAGGTGGGGGGTCCACATGAATAACCGAAAGTATTTGGTTGTGTGGTTCACGAACATATAATTCAAGAAAATAATTGCTTAGCAAATCTTGAAAAGGGAAATCTCTCCACCTATGTTGCGCGATGACATCAATCGTATAACAAAAGCCTACCATGAGGAGGTGAAAGGTGGAGGGTCCACGTGAACAACCAAATGTATTTGGCTGTGTGGTTCATGGACACATAATTCAAGAAAATAATTATCTAAGCAAATCTTGAAAGGGAAAGTCTTCGTCCACTTATGGCGCGCAATGGCTTCAAATGTATAACAGCCTATCTTGAGGAGGTGAAAGGTGGCTTGTCCACTTAAAAATCAAAAATATTTGGAATGTGATTCACGGACATTCGAAAAAAATTGCCTATATTGGCAAATCTTGAAATGGAAAATATCCGTTCACCTATGTCTTGATGATCAATCATTGTAGCATCAATGTTATTGCAGCATCATAATCATACTACGGCAAAGGGTGTAGGTGGAAGGTCCATTAATAGTCAATCTCAAGTTGGCTGTGCAAATAGTTCCCAGACCTATTTTTGAATCAGCAGGAAAAGTCCACATCAGATTTTTTAATTAGGCAACTTAATGCATTTTAAAACTTCGGCATATCTTCAAAACTCCAAAAACTTAATATCTCGAAAAAAGCCCGTCGTAGAGTGGCGAGATTATTCTTATACAAGTATCAACACTTAAATTACAAAATGCACATATTCATTACGAAAATAAACACTTCAAAACATATTTTTTACTTTCCTTATATACATAGTATAATGTATAAGGAAAGTATTGTGACGGAGTCGAAAATTCGAATTCGAGTTTTCGAAGAGAGAGCACGTTTCAAACATCCCTGATCACGAATCGAACATTTTTAAGTGATGTCTGTGTGTGTGTATGTGTGTGTGTGTGTGTGTGTCAGTGAGCCTGTGGAGGCGATATCTCACAAACGAATGGAGCTATTCAAATAAAATTTGGTACAAAAATTACAATCTATGAATACTGGAAGCCTATTATTTTTAAACACAATCGAATGTTCAGCATCCCCCTAAATTTTCGAGTGAAATTTTGAAAAATTCATCAAATAATCAAAACCTTTAATAAAGTTACGCAAATAGACATTTCTTATGCAATTTTTCCTTAGAAATCTATTGACATAAATTTTAGAATGCTAGCATGGACCGTTCGCGAGGTATTGCACATATTTCAAATAAATTGATCAAAAAATCCCATAGATTAAAAGAAATATTAACTGTTGAGAAGCATGTTCACTTTTCATATGTAATATCATGCAATAAATTTGGTGACATCATCCTCGGGAATCTAGCTCGTTCCATTCATGAGAAAAGTTACTTTGAGTAATACGTTTGTATTTGAACGCCAATAGTCATTTATCTGCTATAAGAATAACTTATTTCTCCGTCCACATCGCTTAGCGAGATTTTGGCGACGAATTTGGCGGAATACAGCCAAATTAACAAAAATCTCTCCAGATGGATAAAAATGAAGCTAAATCAATGGAAATGACGACTAATTGACGAGAATTCAATATCTTGGAAAGAATATAAACATCTACTATAAGCATAACCTTTTTCTTATTGTAAAAGTAGTAAATTCGCTGATATTATATAAGGAAAGTCATGTGCTTCCCACATCAGATTTTTTTATTATTATTGAAGTTTTGAAACAAATCCATTTTTCGTACTTTATATAAAGCAACTTTATAGCATTCAATTGTTTTTATTTCTGTGTTCTTTCATCAAAGGAGTATTTTATGATAATTATGGTATTCAAACAGATGACCTTTTCATATGTTTTAGTTTATTTTTTTATGTATGCAGATGCTACCACAAAGACCTCTGGAACACCTAAGAAATCTAAACATATACAAACACTTACATTACGAAATACACACATTCATTACAACTTTCTGGTAGGTCGGACGGTCTGGGTCTCAACAACAACAACACATTCATTACAAAAAAAACACTTAAGCACATGTTCCTGTTTTGTTATAGAACACTTGAAACAATTCATTTTCCATATTTTAAATAAAGCACCATTATAGCCTTAAATTATTTTTATTTATGTGTACTTTCATCGAAGAAATATATTATGATACTTATGTTACTCAAATAGATGATATTTTTATATGTTTTAATTTATTTTTCGATTTGTGCAGATGCTACCAACAAAGTCTGTGGAACAACCGAGGAATCTACGAAAAAAACAGTTTCAGGAAAACGTTCTCAGTCACCAAATTCTTCAACTCCTTCTAAGACTGGAAGCGAATTAGCAACAGATGATCAAGAAGCAACAAGCTCTTCACCTTCCAAATCGAGCAAAGATGCATCAGATATTGAGATATTGGGAGACACACTGAGGAATATTATCGAAGAAGCATATAATGAATATAAAGTAATTAAAACTGAGAAATTAAATATATTGTTTTCGAGTATCTGGAAGAAAACCTCTGGTTTCCAAGAGTCCATCGACCCTTTTACTAAGGATTATGAAAATCTTAAAAATCAATTGCAATCTATAATAAGCGGTTTCAATCATTATAAGGATAAAAAGGTATTTACAGCAGAAGACAAAAAATTTATTTCATGGTTAAAAGGGCGAGTCAAAATGTTGGATAATGTAATTCGTCCGCCAATTAAAGAATAATGTTACCTATGGCGTAACTTAGAATCAAGAACTCCAATGAGTTAGAGTTCTTGTAAAACCCAATTGATTTTATTTAATGGTCACTTATACAAATAAAAAGAACGTTATATTATTACAAAATATGTGCATTATCATTTCTGTGTTTTTCCCGGCCTTTCGTTGTAACTGCTATACACCATTTGGGAGCCGGCCAGTCAACCAACTGCTCATACCCTAGGGTGAGTCGGGTGGCCAGGATCTTTCTCACCATTTGGGAGAGCTGAGCTGGTAGGACTAGGTAATAAAGTAAATAAATAAATAAAATAAAATAAAGAACGTAATATTATTACAGGAAATTTTCAAACACAATATTATTTTTTAATATATTTTAAAATCTCCTCGACAACTTATAATATTTCTAAACTATTCCCACTCGTCTGAGTCTGGGTCCCTAGTCCAAGTGTAATGACGACCAAAAAGGCCATTCCATTTTTTCAGTAAATACGCAAGTATTTTTTCAGTACCTTCTATTTTCCATTAAAAGTTCGTGGCACATACCTTATCTCAAAAGCTTTCAGGTGGCCAACACGTGATAGGAAGGAGTCTTTCAAATCCACGCGTATTTTTGCGAGGAAGGAGAAAATCTTGCCATATAAACTTGTAAAGAGCTTTGCTGCCCCAACCGGGAATCGAACCCTGGATCTCCGAACTGACCAGCCGATGCTCTACCATTGAGCTACTGGAACGAAATTGCAAGATTTTATTGTCGAAATGGACTCTGCGATCTCCACCCTCTAATGTCAAATTTGCGGGTAATTGTCAATTTGATTGACCACCACCTGCTGTTTTTACCTCAAATTGACCTCCTGCTACTACTATTTTTACCAAGGTTAGTATCTTGCGTTGTGGTTATCCTCCCAATTTTGAAATTAACGCTCATTCTTCCAGAGTCCACTGAATTCGTACTTGTAGTACTAGGGTCACTTTCAGACCTCTGACATCGTTTCACTAACCTACAGGGTTGATTTGTTCGAGAGCCATTGTAAAGACCCTTGCTGGTCCAACCGGGAGTCTCACCCTGGATCTTCGAACTGGCTAGCCGACTCTCTACCGCTGAACTACTGGGATGAAATTGCAAGATCTTATTTTCGAAGTGGATTCTGAAACTTTAAAATTGTATAGACGCACCTTTTAAAAAAGAAAGCAGTTGGCACTAAGTTAACAAAACTTAGGTAATAAAAACCTAGATGAGTGACGGTCAAGATACTTCCTGACCACACACGGGACTTGGGGAAAGAGAATTTGCAGGGGCTGCGAGTAGGCAGATCCCCTTTCGGTTACCAACCATTTGCGAAGGCACGATTAAGAGCTACGGAAAATTGCATTTGATTATAGCTTAAAGTAATATACATTCGAACTTCGATATGTCGAATTTGAAGGGAGTAGAAAAAAAATTCCAGATATCAAAAATTCGAGATATCGAAAATTTGAAACATTTTAAGGAATTCGTAAAAGAATATATACATCCTAGTCCTATACTTTACACATTTTTAAAAGAATCACTTACTTTATCTTACAGACAGAGAATTGGGTATTACTCAAGAAAATGCTGACAACAAATAAAGCGAAGCTTGAAATGGTTGGATACACATTTAATGTAATATCCATTATTAAAATTTAATCTTGCATTTCTTTACTTGCAAAATAGTCATCTATGACAGTTTGGTCACAGATACTGAATCCTTCAATATCTATCACATTTTCCAAATGAGCTAGGTGGATCCAAATGAGATTAATTTTTGTGGCGATAATTTACTTTAAAACTCTGAATAATTCCTTGGTCCAAAGGCTGTAACTTAGAAGTTGTGTTTGGTGGTAGGAAATGAACTTTCACGGATTTTTATTTCGGCACGCTATTATGCGCTGTACAGTTGCCCAAGAAGAGAACAATATCGCGATTTTCACGGGACATTTTTCTGTCTAGTTCCTTCAACCAATTAGTGAAAATTTCGGCAGTCATCCAAGCCTTATTGTTCACAAAATAAGTCATTTGAACAGATTTCATTCCAGAAAAACATTGGGGTTTAGCAGATTTACCTATCATAAGAAGTTTGAGCCTTTCTGAACCATCCATATTAGTGCAAAATAGCACAGTTAATCTTTCTTTGCTCCTTTTCCCACCATGACATGCCTTTAATGGCCATAGTTTTATCAGGCATACACTTAAAAAATAGTCCTGTTTCATCTGCATTAAACACATTTTTTGGATCGTATTTTGCAAATGAAAAGATGAAAATGGTAAGATGATCCAAATGGTAAGATGAAAAAATTCGCGATATAGAGAGTTTGATTAAAAAAATTTCGAGTTAAGGAGTTTGTTTTACATTAGTTTTATACCGTGTTTGAATGGAGATGAAAATATTTCGAGATATCGAAAATTTCGAGATACCGAGGTTCGACATATCGAGGTTCACCTGTAATAAAGGAATATATGATTGGTTGAGGAAAATTTGGGAGGTACACACCTCAAAACTAGATAAAATATATGAACGAGGGAAAAAAGTAGAACGCTTGAACACTTGGAGGTCATGATTTGAGGAGCTAACAATTTGTTTTGTGCCCGAAAGTCCAAATGACAATTTCATTTGCAAAAACGATGTCACAGAGCAAGAGTAAAGGTATGTGCCCCTTTTTAGTACCTCTCCCTAGATAACATTTGGACTAAAATATTTGGTATTTATAAATGGTGATATAAGAATTATATTTACTCAAAAGAAAGATAGTAAGATCATTGGCCATTGTTTGATCCAACTCAAAGGGCGGAAAACTTTTACTCTTACCTGGAAATTTGTTAATAATAAGTTTTAATTAATTCAGCTGATGTAATTTTGTACCTGCATAATTAATATTAGTAATTTGTACTATGATGTTATTTCCTGTTAATAAATAAACTTTATATTTAAAGATTAAAATGAGTGTATTTAATATTGTCATAGTGGGCAGCATGACAAAAGCATGTTGTTCGTAATTCTGCGTCGATCGATAGAGGGCGCTCAAAAAGTCCAAACGCTAATGTGTTTAGAATAAGAGTTTGTAGCTCTGCTATAGGAGCGCCTTACGTTAATAGATGTATACATACAATTGACAAGCTTATAAGATGGCCCCCTTGGCCTCTGCGATCAGATCAAAGGCAATTTAAAAACAAAAATAAGAGACAGTTTAATGAAAATTCTTAAGAATACAATGAAAACAATAACTTAAAAAGACATAAATAAGAAGAGACATCCATGTGAGATTTTCTTGTACCATAAGCATTTTAGATGCCCTGTACAATAAATGAACTTTTCTTGTTGGGCCAAGGTAATTTTGTTATATAAACTATTAAAATGCATTCGACCATGTGTGGTAATATATATGTAGTGTGTATATGCTGCAGTCCGTCCAGGTATTTTAGACACGAATTTTGTGTTTAATTTGTCTGAAATGTGAGGTGTAGATCTTGGGATAAAAGTTGTAGGACTATTCTTTTAATAAAGTATTGGTTATTGGCAAAACGCTAGAAAAACGCCCACCGTAAGCGTGGCTTATCCTAAGATTTATATTGCTCGTTCTGGGTGTAAAAAGTAGAAATCAGTCTTTAAGAAAAAATTACAGATCTTTGGATAAAAGTTGTGAAAAAGAAATTTAAAAAAATAATAACATTATATTTTTAATTATTTATTGTTTAAACGGAATTTTGATGATTTTCATAACGTTCACACTACTCCGTTCTTGGCTACTGAAAAAATAATAGCACAGTTTTCTCAACACCATTGTAAAACATAGAGAACAATCCTCAAAATAAACCATATACGGAATCCGTAACACGATTTTCCGAAATTCTAAAAAGAAAGAATGTTCCTTTGTATGAAAAAAAAATATATTTTAGGCAAAAAATATCAAGGTAACAAGAAAGATCAATCATGCATAAGCATTGATTATGAAGCACTTTCCAACTGAAATGCAATTTCATTTAAAAATCTCTAAAATGTGATACATTCGGTGGTGATATCTTTTACATTGTCACAGTACTACAGTAATTTATTATACTTAAATATTTAAAACTGCATCGAAATATAAATCGTCTGATTCTCTATGCAAAATCAATGAATCTTTCATTCATATAACTTGCATTCCAGACTCCAGAGCTAAATTTTGCGTGAAAAAATTTCAGGAATTCTTATATAACTCACCTTACAATCTCTTGAGATATTTGCATTCTGCATAAGTTAAAATTAGGCTTCGTTGAAGAAATAATAAAAGTATAGGGATCATTTAAAATCACAACTATTGTAATTGCGTAGGCACACAATTTAGATATACAGATAATACACAGATACACAGATAATATATGTGTGTGTGTGTATATGTATTCAAAGTATTGGAATCGTGCCGAAGATCGGAACTCGAATTTTCAAAGGATCTACACGTTTTGGAACTGGTAGAACACGAAGAAACTATTTTTAGGGAGACGTCTGTGTGTGTCAGGGTGTATCTGTGTGTCTGTGAGGATATTGCATCCACTCTAACTGAAAAACTAATGGACCGAATTTCATAAAATTTGGTAGGTACGTTTTTTGTGGGAAACCCTGATGTTCATTAGATTATAGTACAATTCGTATTAAAAGAATCTGCCTTTGCAAAATGGTCGGCATAAATTGACTTTATCCACTCTAAAAACTAATGGACCAAATTTATCAAAATTTGGTATATAAATCACTTGTAAGTTATTCTAGTACGATTCGGGAAAAGGAACGGGCTGCTTTTGCGAAATGGCCCTTAAAAATCGTCAAATATAAAAATAAAAGACTGCGTGTGCTCAATTATATCAATTAAATTCCTATTTTATACGTGATTTTTGACAACAAAAAGAATAAGACTAATCCCATTACTCTAGGATTAGCCGTTCTTGAGAAATTTGGTTTTTTTCGCGTTTTCGTTACGCTACCTTTGACAAAAAGTCTAGCTATCAAACGAGAACCACATTTAAGTTTAGCTTGCAAAATCAATGTCATTTAAAATACTTATAGCTGTTATTTTGTGCAGATAAACTTAAATTATTATTGAAGAAATAAAGGGAACGTGAATATGAGTCTGCCGGGAAACACCTGTGCTGCCTACATCAGAATTTTTAACGTTATTACAACAATGATTCATAGAAGTGAACGGGGATTATTTGCAGGCCATTTCGAAAAAAATGTAGGATCTATATTTAAGGATCCACCAAATTTTTGTAGAATAAAATGTTCTACAAATTTAAGCTGTGTACCAAATTTTAACAGACGTAGGAAAGTGAATTAAAAGTGCCATCAAATAAGCATATCATGAAGAAAAAAAAATTTGAAAACTTGTTATCTACCAAATTTATTTTAAAATACGAAGCTTCTCTCGTATACAAATAATTAAACTCTTGGAAAGATATTTATTATATAATATATCTCTTTTTTTTCTGGAGGTTATAGCAAAAGTCAGAATTTAATTGAATTTGTTTTCCTTCCTATGTTAAATAATTTTTAATTAAAAAACTACCTAACATATTTTACTGAAATTTTTTTTTATATTTTTTATGCGATAATTTGAATATTTCCTAAAAATTTCGAAGCAATTTGTGAATTTTGAATTTGCGTAAAAAATGTTTGAAAAATTAGGTCCCATAGGGTTCAATGTATTTCAATTTTCAACCTGGGTCCAATCCAAAACTAATTGGGTGATATTATTTATTCATATTCCCATAGGTCCCACAGACCGTCTGAGAAACATGCTAAAATTTCATTTTGATTAAGTCATTTTTAAGGAAGTTATCGTGCTAACGGACAGACAGACAGAATGAACAAAGTCATAAACACTTTTCAACTATGTTGTAAAGTGTTAACAAAGCCATAAACACTTTTCAACTATGTTGTAAAGTGTTAATAACTATTAAATTTAAGTAAACTAAAAGTCTAACATCATGTAAAATGAAAGTCATACAATTAAACATTTTTTGCAACCATTAAGTTCCATCTATTCGCCTTCTTTTGAAAATATTGTGTATCTGGTGTTATTGTCAATTAATAAAATTATAAATATATAAGTTCCAAGCGATAATGTATAAATGTACGTATAATGGGAATATAAAGACAAATTTGCAAAAGGTCTTGCTGCCCAGCATCATGAATTGCATTTTTGTGGTTTGTTTTAAAATAGTTGTATGTTTAACTACTTTCCGTTTGTGCATACTGGGAATTTTTGTTTTAATTTGAATGCTTGATTGTCTTTTAAATTGTTTCAATACCTTATTACTTTTCCTTGTAATTGTTCCTTACTAGGAATATTGATGTTATATTGTATAAAACTTTGCTTTAGTTCCATATGGTACTTGTATTTCGTAAATATGTTAGCTAATTTATGTTTGCTTTCTTTCATTTTTTTATTGGGAGTTGTGCCTTGTTTATGTTTGTTTAGTTTTATTTTGATTATTTTTGCCGCTAGATTTCCTCTGTTTATTTTACACTGTACGAGTTTAAAATTTAGTTATTAATCTGCCATTGCTGATGTAATGCAGATTTCTGTTGGTCATGTTTTGTCATTTACTTTTTAAATTTTTCTTTTCTAAAATCTTTTTATTTTATTTGGTGACTTTTATCTTTTTTCTTGAAGTTTTGGAACAAAAATATTATTACAATTTGTACTGATTAATTTTAAATTGAACTAACTGTAATGTGCTTAATGTATTTATTAAATATTTTATTATTCTGTTTGGTTGTGTTTGGGGTTATATGTTTGGTTTGTACCTCATATATTTTTTTTATTGCTTTTGGTCGCCAGAACTGACCGACCGTCTTCTGACGTATTGGTTCCATGTTATTTCGTTAATTGAGTGATGTACTGAAACTGCCTTTCTGCAACTGTTTTCAAATACCAGATGGCCATGTTTCGGCCATTTATATTTTATTTTATATATTTTATTTTATTCTTGTAGATAAAAGCTGTGGAAGGATTCTGCGTCACTGCTCTAACGGTGATGAGGGTTGCCGGTTAGTTTCGTTGCCGGCAGGATTTTGGACGTCTGGATTGGCGCTTCGGCCTTCTCCGTTGGCGCTCGAAGGAGCTGAAAACGTTTAACCTCACCCGGGGAGGCATGGGACTGGCGTTCCATTGGTCTCCTTCAGGGTGCAACCACTGTTTGTCGGAGTCGGCGGCTGTCACCGTCTGGTGAATTTGGGTGACTCGAGATTTATGTTTCGTGCTGTGGGTCATCTCTTTTCCCGGCCAGGAACTATAATGCTCTAAACCTTCGGGTGGGCCCTCCGGTCTTAGTTGCGGAAATTACATATTCAAAGCTCCTTCGCCTGGCAGAACGCAGTGTGAATTTGCAAAAGAATTCAAAAAATTGAATGACAACAAGTAGAAATTGTAAATGAGATGTGAACAACCCAAAACGAGTATTTCCATGACCATGGACGTTCCTAAGGTCCAACTCTGGCTTGAAAATACATATTGAAGCTGAGTTTCTGTCTGCATACTGTAAGTATTAATACTGAAATTATGGAGATATATATGAACTCGCTGATGCTCGCAAATTCCTAGAATTCGAGGGCTTTTCCTCCTGTTCGGTACTGCTTACTAACCGTCGAAACTCGTTTAATGGACATTTTCTTCATGGCTGCTACTCAGGGGTAATAACCTAGGGGCTTCATCCCTACGTTCACCGACCCCTTCAGGAGTCTGACAGATTCTCCCCTACTAGTTTGGGCTCGAAGAGCTCGCTTCACGAGCTATTTATTTCCGCCTGCTTTGCAGGCGTAATGCTCCCGTTGGGGCCGTCTGTTGATTGGTGACGTTCACCAACCCACCGGAGTGGTGACGTTCACCATCACATTGCGAGATCTTTCAACGCAAACGACCGCCTTTGATTACTTACTTCCTACTTCTGGCCAACCGCCTGGGGCTCGGGATATCTGCCCCCGTTTGTTGCCTCTCATTGATAGCCAAAGCTCGCTTTGCAAGCTATTTTGATATGCCTTCATAGTGGCCATATAAATAGCCTTGGCAAAAAAAAATTCTTATTTTTAAAAAGATTTGGTCATCGGTGGCTGCACCTAGTTTCTTTTCATTTAGAGTAAAGATAAAACTTAAATATTCACAATTAAATGAAAATGTAGATTACCGTTCGGGGAGCTGTATTATGTGACACCGTATATTTTCAATTGGTATTCGGTTAGTGTGTAAAATAATAATCTGAAAAGTCGAGATACTGTATGAATATACTTTTATTAGTATGGGTAAACACGTGCAAGCATAATATTTACATAACTAAATTATTCTTCTGGTTCACCGTTCCCTATCTGGCATGTTCCTATGAGTTTCTGCAAAACAAAAGAGAAAATTGGGTTAATTATGTTTTCAATAAAAGTAAAGATAACTTTTTAGTTTATTATATATATCTAAGATCAATATTTAAGGAATAAAAGTCGAGGTCAATGTTTTGGGCCACCCTGTATATATATATATATATATATATATATATATATATATATATATATATATATCCAAACAGATACAAGTCAAAAAAGCAGGAAAAGAAATTCGAAAATGAAATGTATCACAAACTGGTCGGGGGGAGTAGTGACCCCCACTCTCCGGTTAAGCAATGCTTTGAGCCATGGCAACACTCCCGGAAACCGATACATTTCAAAAGATGGCCTATATACCAACAATTTTCAGAAAAAAACAGACACAAGAGATGATTTAAAGAGCGAAAGGTTTCAAAAGACGTAAAATCAAAGTTCAAAAATTCAAAATCTATCATACCAAAAATCAATAATCTGTCCAAAAACCCCTTGCTTTACTAAGTGTCAAACTCTTGTCTTTAACATAACCATTTCCATCCTTTACAGTCAAACCCAATATAAGACTATCCATTCTCATGTCGTCCAGGTTCAAACAACTTCCACTTTCCAGTTTCAATCGTTTAAATATTTTCTTCTGCATGCGGTTACGGTTAGACCCATAAATTCCGTTAATACCGTTAACAGGAAACCCAGTGGATAGTCGTTTTTTATCGCCTCTTTCAAAAAAGCTCTATCACAATTGGGTTGATCACTTTCTCTGCTATTTAATCGTTTGCTTCTAATTAGATGGTTCACTATTATATTTCTATAAACATTTTTATGTAAATTACTATGCCAAGAAGTAACATAGTTGATTTTAAACCGAAAGTTTTTTATTTTGTCATACATCTTGAAATAAACATCAGTATTAGATTGCTCGATACTTATGTCTAAATAATTTAAACTGTTGTCACTATTACAGGGGGTTTCGATTAATTTTAAGGTTCCAGGATAAAAATCAAAATTCATTGCAAAGTCATGATGATTGCAACACAAAATCACATCGTCGACGTAGAGCATATACACCATTTCGTTTAGAATATGTGTACCGGTTTCATATTTGTTCAAATATGTGTCCGCTAATACCGATGAGCAGCTGCCTCCCATGGGGATGCCTTTTATTTATTTGTAAAAATTCATTCCGCTGTAAAGTACGGTTTCGCATAAAACCAACTTCACTAAAGATGTATAACGTGTAAAAGGCATAAAAATTTGCAAATCGTGTGTATTAAATAATTCTATAACGATTTCATATAAATCGTTAATGTTGATATTATTATAAAGATCCATAAAATCATAACTTTTGTATACCACATTGTGCGGTATATGTCTCAAATTGTCGATAGCTTCAAAGCTGTTTTTAATGAAATACGCTCCTTGTTTTCTCAATCTTACAAGTACAGATTTGAGTACCATCAACAACTTTTTATTTGCCAAGATTAAATAACATTTGCAACCGACCGTAACAGTCGAAATTTAATCGGATTCTTGTGCAGTTTTGGAATAAGCGTTAAATAAGGAAATCTGATATCTCCTACGTTTATACCAGATTGTTTGTACAGAGCTTTAATGCGATTTGTGATTTCACTTTGAGTAAATTTTACTTGTTTATACATCTCTTCATTGTCATAGTTATTTATAAGTATATTTTTATAATAATTTTTACATGTGAATGCATAATTCGCTGTTACCTTATCTACATAGGTGTATCTACATAGGTGATCACGTATATTTCCTGTAATGCTGTCAATTCCTTAGTATTTAATGCTTATTCCGAAACTGCACAAGAATCCGATTAAATTTCGACCTGTTACGGTCGGTTGCAAATCTTATTTAACTTTGGAAAATAAAAAGTTGTTGATGGTACTTAAATCTGTTCTTGTAAGATTGAAAAAACAAGGAGCTTATTTCATTAAAAACAGCTTTGAATCTATCGACAATTTGAGACATATACCGCACAATGTGGTATGCAAAATATATGATTTTATGGATCTTTATAATAATATCAACATTAACGATTTATATGAAATCGTTTTAGAATTATTTAATACACACGATTTGCAAATTTTTATGCCTTTTACACGTTATATATCTTTAGTGAAGTTAGTTTAATGCGAAACCGTACTTTATAGCAGAATGAATTTTTACAAACAAATAAAAGGCATCCCCATGGGAGGCAGCTAGCTGCTCATCGGTATTGGCGGACATATATTTGAACAAATATGAAACCGATACACATATTCTAAACAAAATGGTGTATATGCGCTACGTCGACGATGTGATTCTGTGTTGCAATCATCATGACTTTGCAATGAATTTTGATTTTTAACCTAGAACCTTAAAATTAATCGAAACCCCCTGTAATAATGACAACAGTTTAAATTATTTAGACATAATTATAGAGCAATCTAATACTGAGGTTTGTTTTAAAATGTATGACAAAAGGAAAAACTTTCGGTTTAAAATCAACTGTGTTACTTCTTGGCATAGTAATTTGCATGAAGATGTTTATAGAAATATAATAGTGAACCATCTAATTAGAAGCAAACGATTAAATAGCAGCGAAAGTGATCAACTCAATTGTGATAGAGCTTTTTTGAAAGAGGCGATGAAAAACGGCGATCAACTGGGTTTCCTGTTAAAGGTATTAACTGAATTTACGGGTCTAACAGTAACCGCATGCAGAAGAAAATATTTAAACAGTTGAAACTGGAAAGTGGAAGTTGTTTGAATCTGGACGACATGAGAATGGAGAGTCTTATATTGGGTATGACTGTGAAGGATAGAAATGATTATGTTAAAGACAAGAGTTTGACACTTAGTAAAGCAAGGGTTTATTGGACAGATTATTGATTTTTAGTATGACAGTTTTTGAATTTTTGAACTTTAATTTTACGTCTTTTGAAACCTTTCGTTCTTTAAATCCTCTCTTGTGTCTGGTTTTTCTGGAAATTGTTGGTATATAGGCCACCTTTAGAAAAATATTGGTTTCCGGAGGTGTTGCCATGGCTCAAAGCATTGCTTAACCGGAGAGTGGGGGTCACAATTCCCCCCGACCAGTTTGTGATACATTTTATTTTCGAACTTCTTTTCTTGCTTTTTGACTTGTTGTATCTGTTTGGATATTATATAGGTGAATAATGTACTTGAGCTGCATCGCGCCAAGTGAGCTTTGTTTTCAAAGTGTTTTCACAGGGTTGTAACCTGCTTCTAAAACATAGAGTTTATACTTTTGTGGATTATATATATATATATATATATATATATATATATATATATATATATATATATATATATATATATATATATATATAAACTCCCCTCCAAAAAATAAGCACAAAATTCAAATTTTCAGGTCACGAGAGAACGAATGAATTTTACTGAACGAAATTTGCTGTATACTTCGTGTACATTATGCAATTACAAAAAGACGTTCATAATAGCAATTGTGCATATAGCAAACGTAAATCATCGTCTTGGTAAAAGCAGGCGTGTCATTCTGTCCATCCTTACTTCTACTACAGACATTAGGGTAAAAAAAATCCGAAATAACCATTTCATTCCATATGTCCCAAAGAAAGAGTTCAGATTATAGTCAGCGATGGTGAGCCGTCGACAAGTTAGAATTCGGCAAATCCATTGGAAAAATTGCTGAATTCTTCAGAGTCCACTATTCTGTAATTTCACGCTTATGGTCCCAATTTCAAAACAGCTAACAATAAACAAAAGGCCAGGTTCGGGTCGTCCTCGAGTTACAACATCTTCGAATGACACCTACTTAGCGTTATTGGTTAGACGCAACAGGCAAGCAACAGCACCTGCTTTACGTTCTAGTCTCGTTGCAGCTACAGATAAGCCTGTATCCGTTACAACTATGAGAATGAGATTGCACCCACATGGCTTTTATGCGCGGAGGTCAACCATTGTGTTCCATTGTCTGCGAGTCACAAACAGTCCCGCTTCCAAAGGTGTCAGGAACATGTCCGTTGGATCATAGATGATTGGAGCAATGTCCTATTCACCAATGAGTCCTGATTCACTTTGAAAATTGAACGATCGACGGATTTTTGTGTGGAGAGAGGCTGGTACGAGGTATCAAGCTATTAACATCGTCTAGAGCGCTACTCATTTTCTAGTGGTGGTATCCTTGTATGGGTTGGGATTTCCTTCTGTCTCCATTTCTTCCTCAACGGTACTGTAACTGGCCAAAGATATCTCGACGAAATCCTTAATTCCTATATTCACTCTTGTGCAGGTGCAATAGGTTATGAATTTGTTCTTATGGATCATAATGCCCGGCCATACAGGGTTCGTATCGTAAGCTATTACCTGATGACAAAGGGAATCCAGCTAATGGAGTGGCCAGCATATTCCCTAATCCCAATGCAGCATGTATGGGATGCTCTCGGGAGAGCTGTAGTTCGTCTAAAAACCCTTTCAAGCACTACCCAAGAGCTCCAACGTGCTCTCATACAAGAGTGACGAATAGTGCCTTCCGACCTCATAGAGAACTTATTCTCTGGCATGAATCGCCGTTGCCAAGTCAGCATTAGTGTTAGAGTATGTCATATTCCTTATTGACAGGCATTTCACATTCAAAACTATGATCTGTCGTTTTCTTCATTTTTTTATTTCTTTTTAATGTGCAAGTATACATTCAAAACTATTGTTTTTATATGCAAATAATAGGCAGAGTCCTATTCTATGTTACTGCAAAATTTGGAATAAATTGTTTCATTTATTTCTGCTTTATACCTGATTTTCAATTTCGGGTTTATTTTTTGGAGGGAAGTATATATATATATATAGGGTGAATTGCACCTAATATGGCAAACGAAAGCGGGTGATAGAAGAGCTCATGTGCAGTATAAAACACCATAGCAACCCTGCCCTATCTATAACCATTTCCGAGTTATGGTGGATAGAAGGAAAGTGCGTCAAGTTTAAAAAAACCCAAATTTGTGAGGTTTTTAAAAGGTCTATACGTAAAATAAACCCATAATTGGAAAGAACAAAAAAAAAATCCTATAAAATGACACCATTTTCATCAGGGTATCTGGATTGAACGGCAAGCTACATGCGCTGAAGCATTGGTGAAGTGCAAAATCGAAATATTTCCAAAATCTGTAACCGGCTATATCCACAAAAACCGTCCTAGCTGCAATCGGTCAAATTTACCAAAACCGTTTCCATTCCGCCAGCTTTCGAATGAGCCTATAATCAACTATATCGGTGTTTTAATTCAGAAGAAATTTAGCTTTTCGTTTGCAATACATTTCTGAAATCGGCGTTTGTCGAAGTAGCACCTCGTCCTTGCAGCTCACAAAACAGCAGGCTGAAGGCGGACAGGAAATTGAAATGAGGATCGAACACCGCCCCTCGCGAGTGTTAAATCCAGATATCCTGATGGAAATGGTGTCATCTTATAGGATTTCTTCTGCTTTTTCCAATTATGCGCTTATTTTGTGAGTAGACCTTTCAGAAACCTCACAAATTTAGGTTTTTTCAGACTTGACGCACTTTCCTTCAATCCACCATAACTTGGAAACAGGTAAAGATGGGATAAGGTTGGTTGCTATGGTGTTTCATACTGCACATGGGATCTTCTACCACCCCCTTTCATTTGGCAGATTAGGTGCAATTCACCCTGTATATATATATATATATATATATATATATATATATATATATATATATATATATATATATATATATATATAGTAATTAGCTTGAAATGCATGTAAAATGTATTAAAATGGTATATATTAGCGTAGATCTGCTGAATACATCCAATAAATATATTCGACTGCCCTGTTGCCTATTTTATATGCTGACTGAGTTTGTTGCGAAATATTTGCTTATGGGAGTGAATAATTCTTGCAGCAAATGAATTTTCTTGTGTACTGCATTCAACTTTCATTTTCCCTTGTGCACTGTTTCAATTTTCGAAATACTGTCAAATACCCTGGCACGTGACATAACATAATGACCAATCATATGCTGCGGTACATAAATGGACCTGCTTTATGAAAGTTGTTTTAGTTTAAAAAATAAAATCTTTGAAAATCATCACCGTAGATTTCGAGAACACATAGGAGATAGATTCAATACATGGACATATTCAAAATTTTAATATGTTCTTGAGCTATGCAGAAATATCAGAATAATCTGCAGGATGCCTCTTTGTTTAAAAATTAAATCATGAGAATTGACAGTAAGAGGAGACAGTAATTGAAGATTCGGAGAATACGTTATGTTGGGGACAGATATATTACACTGGTATCCAAAATTGAGGTTACAAACACAAAACAAGTGATATCTCGAAAAGTAACTGGTTTATTGTAATGCAATTTTGTAACACAGGTGCCCCATCCTATGATGCAACCAATAGTAACGTAACAAAATAAACCGGAGGTATATTTTTGCGATATGCAAATGAGACCAAAAAGGAGATACCGTAATGCATCATATCTCCAGAATGGTCTGGCTAATAAGGAGTGCGGCCACCCCGCAAAACTTACACTGGCCCTCATACTGCACAACGGGCCCTCATACTGTAAATGAGGTTGTTGATCATAGCTTGTAGCAACAAATCTCATTCTTTTGAAAGCGAGAATTTTAACGCCTGGAGGGTCCTGGAAGGGGATTGATGTTGTGAAATAGCGCATCGCAAACATGTTGTATAGAATTTAGATCCGACTACTTCACTGACCACACCTTGCGGCAAACACCGTCTTCCTCCAGAAAATCGTCGACAATTTGAGCTGTGTGTGACCTTGCGTTATCGTCTATAAAAATAAAGCCCTCCCCGACAGCTCCCCGGAAAAGCCTTACATAAGGTTCACGGACCTCATTCCAATAGCGCTGTGGGGTCACTGTGCCCGCATCGAAGATGTGCAGTGGTGTACGGCCATCCAACATGATGCCTCTCCAAGCAAGGATTCCCTTCCTCCAAAGTGATCCATTTCCCTTACGTTGAAGGAACGACAGCGGGCCCCAGGCTCCCTCCAGTTAAAGACTCGTCGAGAATCACCTTGGGTACTGAATCTCGATTCATCAATGTGAAGAGGACATGACACCAATCTTGCTGTGCCCAATAATGGTGTGTCTGGCTCCACGAAAGAGGGGCTCTCTTCTGTGATCTGTTAAGAGGGATACACACCACTAACCCCGTTGCTCTTAGTCCTCTGGACGAGTCGGACGATCTGGGTCTTCAACACACCACTAACCCCAGGCATAAAGGACCTTCTCTGCTAGGCGTCTGTATACAGTTGGCCTAGAAATTGTTGTTCCAAACGCGGCAACGAGGTTCTGGGAGAGCTCTCTAGCAGTCATTTTTCGATGACGCCGTGCAGTTAATGCCACATATCGATCCTCCGAGGTGTCGTGGCTCTCTGTCTGCCTTGGCCCGGACCTCCTGCTGATAGTACCCGTTGTTTGGAATTGTTGTCATAAGCTGGGCACCACCATTCGAGACACTCGTAACCATCGAGCGACTTACTCTTGAGACTGACCAGCTTCATGTCTGCCGATGGCTGTCCGACCCAGTCCATCATCTAAACGATTACGAGAACTCATTCTAACTGAAATCAGTCCGTATCGTGACTTTTCCTGCAAAAACCACACTTCCAAAGAAGAAATTCTCAGATTCGGAAAAAGGTCACTTTCACGTGTTCTTACCAAACATACCCTTTTAATCATTTAACAAACACTGGATGCTTACTTTACATTCACCGTTCCCCAATTTATATATGACATCCATTTTTTTTAATATTAGTCGTAGCTGTTTTCAATTATTGCATAAAATGTGTTTGTAACTTCAATTTTGGACACCAGTGTAGATTCCATAAGCGGCCATAATTTAAATTTGAGTGCACTCCTTAGGCTAAAATATTAAGCAAATCTATTCCTCTCATTTAAAAAAAATAAAAAAAAAATTGGCCAAGTATGTTACGAGAAGTTGTTGCAGATAAGAATGTCATCAGAGAATATTAAATAGATTTTCAAGGAATTAAGATAAATTCTAAGAGTACACCCAGTGGTTAACCTACGGGGATTGCACTCAGACGACCTGAGCTCGTAAGTCCTTCCGATAGGTTTGTGATAGGAGAAGGAGGGTACGATGCTGATGGATGTCATCCTCATTGGATTCCGGTCTGAATTGGGTAGCACTTCCCGACCGTCCAATCCAAACAAATACCTAATACCATCGGACAAGCCTCAGGATCTGAGTCGAAAAACAAGAGTACAAGATGCAAACGAAATTTCACAACAACATCATACAACATAAAAACTCATAAACAAAAACATTTTTTCTACTCTAAATCTAATTGTGATACAATACGAAGGTATAAAAATGTGTTATGAATGTATGAAAAATTCGTGTCGAGCCTCAGACTGTAGATATTTTTAAAAATGCAAACGCATACTTACTCCCACAAGGCCATCCTTTGCAATACATGACAATTCTTCCTTACAGGGACACATTGCAATGTAGACGTGGTTGGGGAAGAGCATTTTTGCAGGGTGCATTTCACATCTATCATCTAAAATGGAATATAGTTGCGTTAGATGTTTGACAATCATGTAATCATTACTTTTTTTTTCAAGAAAAGCTGATATTTTATTTAAATTCCAATTATGAAATTATCGGTAAGGGGTACTTGAAGCATAGCTCCCATTGGGGTGTATATAATAATCAATTTTTGATTAATGCTCTACGTGTCAAACGTACTCGTCACGTAAAATGCTATCAGCGACGATTTACAGCAGCCGGACTTTCTAAAACGTGAAGAATCCATGCTTCAAAGGCGTCAGCGAGCTGCATACCGGTAATTAAAAGCTGGGAAACAAAACCGCATCCTAGAGCTGTGTGACGTGGATTTGTCGATGCGTGTAATTGCCACGCATGTTGAGCACGACGTGAGTACCATCTAGCGATGTGTAGCACGATGGGCGCAGGAACATCAATACGCCTAAGAGGGAGTGAATCTAACAGGCGCACGATAGAGCTCACAGACAGACAAATTTATAGAATGGCCCGTTCGCAACGGCAAGTGACATCCGAAGCAGCCTGCCACTATCAACGGTTGCAGTTGCGTGCACCCAATCCATTCGCGACTGGTTGCATGAAGTACAACTGCGCGCACGCAGCCAGCCACTGGGATGCCATTAAGCGCTCAACACAGAAATGCATATCTGGTGTATTGTCGTCGTCATTGCAACTGGACCAATAAATGGCATCCGGTATTGTTTACGGATGAATATAGCTTCAGCCTGTGGTGGAATGGCAGCCGTGAATAGGTGTGACGGCTTCCCAGTGAATGCCACTTGCCAGTCCATACCACGTAGCGTCACACTGGGCATCATGTTTTGGGGCGGTATCATGGTCGATCATCAATGCACATTGCATATAATCTGACAGCTGACGGATACGTCACACAAGTTGTGATGCCTATGGTTCGTACACTGGTGCAGGTCGTCCTCAACACGGTGTTCCAACAAGACAATGCCACACCTCACGCCGAACGCGAAACAGTTTTTAGGAAAGTATTAAATTTCATAATGAAAACTCTTTCTAATTTCCACTAAGGTGGATAAGAGACAAATTTTCCGGTAATTATCCAGTAGGATCACGACTAGAGACGTGAGGAAAGATTGCGTTAGCATTTAAGCGAAGTGGGAAATAACGAAATTTAGAGCAGAGAAAAAAAAAATTTATAAAAATATTAGAATTAAAATTAGACAATCCTTTCCAAATATTATAATCCAAGTTGTTTAAGGAGCTTTCCCAATTTTTAAGTTGTTAAAAACTAAGGACAATTATTTCCCAGTGACCAACCAATAGGAACCGAAGAGAGAAAGGTAAAAGATATAAAAATTTATCATCCTGAGAACTGTAGTCCAAGAGACGTGAGATTTCTCCCGTATATGTATGTTAACTTTAAATTATCCCAAAATCGCAAAGATAATTTATTAAATGCAAATTTAAATTGAGTACCAAATTTCGAAATACAATTAGAACAAAAAAATTTCCAAGTATCGCTTTTAGCTTTATTAATCACTAGCAGCACACCCGTTTTTCGCACAGATTATATAATATAAAGAAACTTATAATTCGCAATCATGTGCAAATTCTGTTTAAATATTAAATTTGTTGCTCCTAAAGAGGAGTTCAAGAATATCTGTTCTCACTATGCAAAATTATTTTCTCGGTCAGATCTGCAGAATAAAACATCCTGGCCCCTTTTGTAAGCAATTTACAAAAAAAGAAATTGAATCAACATATGCAACCCCGTACTACTTATATTGTCGCAGATTAGAAAATACGCCAGTGTGTTATTAGAAGATTATCCGTATTACAATATGAGTCTCAAAAATATTTGCCAAAATAAAAGAGATGATGTAATAAATTGAAAATATCAATAATCCCCGTACTCTTTATACTAGAAGGTCGTAATTGATTCCAATATATACCAATATATATCAAAACATATGCCAATATACCTGTACTACTTATATTTTCGTAGATTAGAAGATATACCCGTATATTTGTAGAAGATTACTCGTACTACGTACAATATATGCGTTTAAACAATTTTTGTCATAATAAAACAATTACATAATAACTTGAAAATACCAATAATCCCTGAATCAATAATCCCCGAAAATGTCAATAATAATAATGTTTAAACCTGAAGACCGTAATTGATATTATCCAGTCAAAAATGCTATAAGAAAAATCAAATCTTTCTTTTCTGAAATATATTTTTATATCCATTTATTTATTATTCAAATTGAAAAAATAATAATTAAAATTAACAGACAGATTTAATATAATTGTATTTCTGAGCAACATGATATAAAATAGAATCTTCTTCATAAACTGCGAAATTAAATAACCATTTTGATTTCTTTATACTTTCCATTGTTCAGTAAAAGCTTGTGTAAAATAAACCATCGAGATAGATTTTCCATTTAAATCATGCTTCAAACAATTTATGTTTTCAGAAAGTGACTAATTAGCGCAAAAAATCTCCAATTAAACTCAGAAATAAAATTTTAATTCACTGTCAAACGATTTTCAAGCTTTTCGTTTGACTAAACCACGGAGTTAGAGAGTAGAGCTCCTAGGAAAAAGTTTCGTTTTTCATTAATATCTCGACAACCCCTGGCCTTAAATACTGGAGACTTGGGCTAAATTTATAGGGGACTATTTCAAGGCTATCGACAAAATTTCATCAAATTCGGTTCAGCCGTTCTCCCGTAATGATGAGACAAACGAAAATTTCGTATTTTACTAATATCTCAAGAACCACTGATCGTAGAAACTCGAAACATGGACTAAATTTTAAGTGGCGTTATTTTCTGGCTACCCACAAAATTTCATCAAATTCAGTTCAGCCGTTCTCCCGTGATGACGGGACAGACAGATTTTCAATTTTATTTATATAGATTAGCTTTGTTAAGTTTGGTTAAAATTTTAAATTTATTTAAATAAATTTTAAGTAACTTCAAAATTAGCTTTGTTAAACTTAAATTTACCCTTGTTCCACCGGAAGAAACCAATATATGTATTGTATTTCTTCTTTCCAATAAATTTAAACGCCCAATATTTAATATTTCAAAAAAATATATTATAAAATATTGTCAAAGAGTTTTTATTTGTTGATTTTCAAAGTTAGCGATTCTAAATACATAACGTGGAATTTAAAATTATATATGAACCTTCCAATGCCATATTAAGTTTTCTAAAAGAAAGAATTATCTGAAACAATATTTACACCAATAGATGTTAAAATAAATTTGCGATAACAAAATGAGTCACGAGATAGTAAGATCATAAGAGATAAAAGGATCATAATTATCATTAAGATCATAATCATGAGATAATAAGATTATAATTATCTTGTATTCCCTTTGATCAATGAAACCGTATCCCCACATCTTTGCTTTCGCATCAAAGTTCCTCCGAAGAAGAAAATAGAAAATTAGAAACGAAAAAATGAGTAGATGAAAATTCAGAAATAATCGTATCAATGATATTATATGAAGGAAAGTGTATATTTGAAAGAATTAGTACTTTATTATTTGCAAGTGAATTTTTTACGAAAACAGATGATAAAGTGTTAAATTTAAAATGAACCGAAAGATTATTGTTACAAATAACTATCGATGATTGCAGAGATTTTGAATAAAATTGAACAAAACCAAATGAAGGATATAAAATTTTATTACTTTCTCATATTATTGAATATAGAGAAAGTTTTGTTTTCACAAAAATTTTCGATTTCGAGAATTTGATGCCAATATCCACCGTGCCAATATCCACATGAGGACCACTCATGCTAGTCCTTTATTCTTAAATTCTCAAATTCCTGTTGATTGCACTAGCAAAGGCTTTAATATGGAGATCCGGATTGGATTAACATTGTAAAAAGGTTTCGAAGGGCAAATAAAACAAATAATAATATACATATATGTTAAACCACTGAATGAAATTTCGAACAACTTACGTCATTTTGTAGGATTTATGATGGCGCATAATATGGTTGAACAATTGGCAAAATTCGATGAAAGAAACGCGCACAATGCAAAACTTTACCCACAGAACTGGAAATCTCGCAATGATTAAAAAACCACTTCTTTCACTAATTTTACTAACTGCTTCTTTCAATTATACTTCTTTTAATTGTACTTCTTCCATTAATTTGATCATACCTTAGCTTCTAATAATGTTAGAGCTTAGCGTTTTTATTATCGAATGCTGAACTAGCACGCACGCTTTAAATATGGAGGATATTATTCCATGCTGAGGCGGCGAAAGGAACGGCTTGCTGATTTG
The DNA here is from genome assembly GCA_951213105.1 of Amaurobius ferox. NCBI lineage: Eukaryota > Metazoa > Arthropoda > Arachnida > Araneae > Amaurobiidae > Amaurobius > Amaurobius ferox. Next base: position 57,489,787 of record OX578148.1, on the reverse strand, counting down.
TCATTAACAAGCCTATCAGAGTTCAAGTAAATAAAATATCCTTCCAAAAATCTAATTCAGACGTGACGAACACAAAACTTGTAAGGCGGACATTTTTCACTACAGTGATTGAAACTATTAAATACCGTGGCCATTGAGTTATAAAAAAAAACTTTTATGCATAACTATGTCCAATTTTGTCCTATACTGCCATGTTAAGAAAATATAAAATTTCAATTAAATTTTGAAGATTTCACTCGAATTTTGAAACATTCCATCTAGTTCTAGATTTTTTGATAACAAATGCGAATATAAAGTTTCGTGAAAATCCATTATTATTTATGGCTGCTATTGTGTACACAATAAATCGACCTTTGATAGGCAGGCATCACTCTAAAAATAGTCAAAACGTGTTCGGGAAATCCTGAAATATAGATTGGCATCAAAATCTCGAAATCGAAAATTTTCATGAAAACAATACTTTATCTTTACTTTGCATGAGGAAGTAAAAATTATAAGCTATGCAAATTTATATTTACCTTCTTTGCGGTGTGGCTTGCACGTTCCCAAGATAGTTCCCGGAATTCTAATGCAGCATTCGTCCTCTTGGCACTTATCCTTATCACCATAACATGTCAAAGCAGCACTAGTCTGTGGAAAACAAAAAGTTATAAAAAAAATTCCTTGAATACTTTTATATTTGCAAAACTGAATGTTTTATGTTAAAGTTGTAAAGAATCTTTCTGCCTCAACCGGGAATTGAACCCTGGATCTTCGAACAGGTCAGCTAACGCTCTACCGTTGAACTACTGGATTGAGCTACTGGATGAGAAATTGCAAGCTCTTATTGTCAAAGTGGTACGGTTGACAAAATTAATAATTTTCATCCACATTATCTATATCTTTAAATTAATTGTAGGGACTACTTCTATACTTTGACTGTAAATTTTATGTTTCTTTATAATACCGGGTGATTCAAAAGTTCGGAGCAAAAGTAAAACGCTATAAAAAAAATATCTATGGGTCGGAGAGACATGCGGTTTGCAGATTAATATTTACCGTGGTGGGGGATTTTGTGTGGCATGAAAAAAAATTAGTTCAAACTCTGGACACTCGAGGGGCTGCGGCAGATAAAGCACTGGAGATGACTTATGCATGAAGGTGATTGCACACATGACTGGCCTGAGAGATCTCCAGATCTCACACCTTGTGATTTCCCGTTGTGGGGGATACCTAAAATCACGGGTGTCACAGGGTGTGAGATCTGGAGATCTCGCTGGCTAGTCATGTGTGCAATCACCTCCATGTATAAGTCATCTTCAGGGCTTTATCTGCCGCAGGCCCCGAATGTCGAGAGTTTGAACTAATTTTTTTTTTTTTCATGCCACACAAAACCCCACCACGGTGAATATTAATCTGCAAACCGCATGTCTCTTCGACCCATAGATATTTTTTATAGCGTTTTACATTTGCTCCGAACTTTTGAATCACCCAGTACATCTTCTGTACGAAGAACAGCTGTGTAGTACGGGTAATATTTTACTAATACACGAGTATATCTTCTAATCTGCGAGAATGTAAATAGTACGGGTATATCTTCCCATACAATTTTAGTGATTTCATATTGGCATATATTGGAATCAATTACTGTCTTCGGGTTTAAAGGTTACGGGGATTATTGATATTTTCAATTTTATTTCGTTATCAGATTTATTTTGTCAAATAATTTCAAAACTCATATATCGTAGTATGGGTAATCTTTTACTAATACACGGGTATATATTCTAATCTACGAGAATATGAGTAGTAGGGGTACTTAATTTTAGCTCTTCCATTTTGGCATGTATTGAATTCGATTACGTTCTCCAGGTTTAAAGATTACGGGGATTATTGATATTTTCCATTTATTATGTTATCTGTTATTCTTTGGCCAATGTTTTTAAACTGATAAACTGATATATTGTAGACGGATAATCTTTACTAATACACGGGTATATATTCTAATATTCGAGAATATAAGTAGTACGGATATATCTTCTCATACAATTTTAACGCTTTTATTTTGGCATATATTGATTTGATTTCATATTTCTGTAAATTTCTTTACAAGTTGGACGGGTATTTTTAATTCTTAAGATCTTCCTATAAAGATAATGTTTGTATAGCGAAAACAGAAATTCTTAAACTTCTTTTTAGGAACATTAGTTGAAATATTTTAATAGAATGCTTTAAAAATAATCCCTTTTAGAATATTATAGGAATTTGCACATGATTGTGAATTTTAAGTTTCTTCTTTGCTTTATATTCCGTATGAAGAACAGGTATACTGCTAGTCTATATAAATAAAATTAAAATTTATATAAATTTCAATTCTGTATTGAAATTTATATAAATTTTAATTGAAAATCTGTCTGTCTGTTTGTTTGTCGCATCATCACGGGAGAACGGCTGAACCGAATTTCATGAAATTTTGTGCGTAGCCTTAGAATAACCCCACTTATAACACTTAGTTCATGTTTCGAGTTTCTAGGACCAGAGGTTAACTATACATTAATTAAAACGTACAGTTAAACCTTCCATAGACATAGCATTATGCAGACGATATTTTTTCCCGTAAATTTATTTAAAAAAATTGATGTCATGTCTCTTAGCAACGGATTTAAATCCACTGTGTTTATGCGGTAGACCACTTTTATTAAATCTTTTCCGATTTAACTAATAAAGAAATGTATATAAAATAAATTTTATCGATATTGCATTTTTGACTGGATTATATAAATTACGCCATTCAGGTAAAAATATTACTGGGAGTATTGATATTTTTAATTTATTTCTAATTTAGAATATAAATACGATTATATCTTCCCATACAAATTTAACGCTTTCATTTTTGCATATATTGAAATCAATAACGAGCCTCAAGTTTAAAGTTTGCGAGGATAGTTGATATTTTCCATTTATTAGGTCATCTGCTTTATTTTGGCAAAGATTTCTGAAATTCATATATTGTGGTACTGGTAATTTTCGACTAATACGAGGGTATATCTTCTCCTAATACATAGATATATCTTCTAAATTTAGGGAATAAAAAAAAACTACGGATAATTAAAACTACGGATATATCTTCCCATATAATTTTAGAGCTTTTATTTTGGCATATATTGATTCAATTTCATATATTTTGTAAGTTTATTTACAATCGAGACCAGGCTGTATTATTCTTCAGATCTAGCTTTAAAGATAATTTTTGTATAGTTAGAACAGAGGTTCTTAAACTTCTTTTTAAGAGCATTAATTTAAATATTTTAATAGAATGTTTAGAAAACAATGGCATTTAGAATAGTATAGGAATTTGATCACGATTATGAATTTTATGTTTCTTTTATATTTTCTAATCTACGAGAATGCAAGTAGTATGGGTGCATCTTTCCACACAATTTTAGCGCTTTCATTTTGGCATATATTGGAATCAATTAAAGCCTTCGGGTTTAAAAATTACGGGGATTATTGATATTTTCAATTTATTACGTTATCGGTTTAAGTTTGGAAAATATTTTTGAAACTCATATATTGTAGTAAGGGTAACATTCTGCTTATACAAGTATATATCTTCTTATCTACGAGAATATAAGTAGTAGAGGTATCTAATTTTAGCGCTTTCATTTTGGCATATATTGGAATAAATTACGGCCTTCAGGTTTAAAGATTACGGGGATTATTGATAATTTAAATTTATTACATTATCTGTTATTTTTTTGGCAAAGGTTCTGAAACTCTATATTGTGAACGAGTAATCTTCTACGAATACACGGGTAAATCTTCTTAATATTTGAGAATATAAGTAGTACAAGTACTTTCCATACAGTTTTAGCGATTTTATTTTGGCATATATTGATTTAATTTCGTATTTTTAGTAAATCTGTTTACAAGCGGGACCAGGATATTTTATTCTTAAGATCTATCTGCCTGTGAAGATAGTTTTGTATAGCAAAAACAGAGATTCTTAAACTTCTTTTTAGGAACATTAATTAAAATATTTTAATAGAATGATTTGAATAACAAGGCCATTTAGAATATTATAGGAATTTGCACATGATTAGGAATTTTACCTTTTTTTTATATTATAGGAATTTGCACGTGATTAGGAATTTTACCTTTTTTTTATATTATATATTGCGTACGAAGAACAGGTATACTGCTAGTTAGTACTAAACATTTTTGTCTTACAGTATATATAGAAGCTGCAAAATATCTCTCTTCTCTCAATAACAATTTTGAAAGAAACGATTTTATATTGGATAAACAATGGGATGGTTCCTGCCTCATGGTAATACCATATTTCCTAATTTTTTTTTTTCAATTTTTCCTCTTTTGGTGCCTGTAGTCTGAGTTATGACATTTAGAGTAACTTATTATTGCCAAATCTGAAACAGGCATTTGTTTGCGTTAATTAGAATTAAATACTCAGACCTGAAAATGAATTTAATTTTGGTTAATCTTCGGATTTGAACCAGTACTGTTCTTTTCCAGTATCGGCATTGTGGCCGTGGTCTTGCTGCTTTGATGATGTTAATATTTCGTGATTTCTTGATTTGGTTATTATTATTATTATTATTATATTTTTCGAATATATATATATATGAAAAATATTAAAATTGTAAATCCAATGGTAGAAAGGAAGTCCAATGGTAGAAAGGAACTCATAATACACTATCTTAAAATTTGCCTACAAAATACAATGAAATAAAATGAAATTCAACCTTAATGAGGAAATTATAATACATATTACAGTTCAGATAGCTAAAGATAATCAACAAATGTCAATGGTGAAGAATCGAAAAAAGGAATACAAAAATAATCAAGCATTAAAGCTTGCACGTGGAAGAGCTCTAGGCTTAAAAATAGTTCATTTCGAAAAAATTATTTGTGAAGTCCTAATATTTAAACGAAATGAACAGAAAAATGCTTGTTTCTGAAACACAAGATAGATTTTATCTATAAACATGTGTTATTAGGACGACAAGCCTAAAGATTGAAAAAATAGAAGGGAAATATAAATACCTTGAAATACACCTCAAATGTACAACCATGATGAGCAAAAGATGACTGGACCAATGTAGCCATTCGCTAAAAAGTAAAGAAGTGATCTACTGTTGCCAAAGTGAGTAATAAAAACCGTACTGCGTAATGGCAGTAAAATGTGATATTCTACAGTAAAAACTGCAAAATAAATAGATGAAAATATATTGTAATGTAAAAACAAGAGAATGTTGAAGTATGGCTAAAATAAGATACTAAGGAGAGATTATTAAGAATTTTAGGCTAATCGAAACTTATTAACTATACCATTTACTAAATATGCTGGATATTCATATAATTTATTGGTAATTTTGAGGTTATTAATGTGCAAAGCATGAAATTTTTTATCTGATAATCTATAAATTCTAAAAAGTTAATTAAGTATAATATTTCTAAACAATTGAATTGAGTTGCAGGAATTAAAAGGTAATATTTTATTGAGATTGAATTTAAAAAATATTTTTTATCATATAAATTATTAACTATCCCATTATATATATATATATATATATATATGTGTGTGTGTGTGTGTGTGTGTGTGTGTGCGGCTTGTTTCCTAATAAAAAATGACTTGCGAAATAGTTATTATCGTTAATAGTTATATTGGTTATTATTGTTAATGGTTATTATTATGTATCATTATTAAAACTCCTTATTTTAAATCTTTTTATTTTTTCAAAAATTCATTCGAAATTTTCAGTGTCTTATGAACGTTCAATTACGTTTAAAATCAATAATGTTTCAATATTTGTTGATTATATTAATCGCATCAAATAATTTTTTAAATACTTCACTCTGTCGTGAGATATCGTGTCTACAGACTCACGGACACACACACACGCACCAGTATAAATACACTCGCACAGGCATCACCTCAAAAACCCTTATTTGCTTATAACATGCTTATTTTTCAAACACTCGAATTCAAAATTTTGAGCCAGTCACAATACTTTTGCTTAGTTCTGTCTTCATGCACCTATTATGCGTATACATAGATTAGTTAGTTCTTTTCCATAGCAACGGAATTCCTTTTGAATATCAATTTAGAATATTTTTATGGAAATCTAGAAAAATATAAGTGGAATTTTGAATATTTATTTTAGAACAAAATTAATTTGAACTCAAACCATCAATTTTATAAAAATTATTTTAGTTTTGAATTACTAATAGCATTTATCAGATGAACTGTTTAACTTAACGGAAGCTTGCAGTTTACAGTCATTTTTATTTGCTGAAATTTCACTTATGCAAAAAAGTATAATTTCTTACCAGTGCAATGCTGACAGCCACAACAACTAAAACCAAAGCGACTTTCATGATGTTTGGTGTTGCTCTAAAGATGGAACCCAAAGATGTGAGGATAGAATCAGCACATCCGACTTTTCAAGTCCTTTTTATCTTGCTACTGGAACTGCTGACAATCTGGGTTTTCTTCCAGAAATTACGTACATTGAAACAGCACATGGCGTATTCACACGCATAATCTCATCGTTTCTGATATGAATATCCTGCATAAGCTCATTAAACTGTCATATTCTCATGAAGTTATCTTAAATTTTATTTTAAAAACATGATATGTTTTAATTTCATATTTTTTTTCTTTTTTTTTTCCATTATATATGCCAGAAGACAAAGGGTTATCTACTCATATTCTTGTCGTCCAATAGAGACACGAATTTGCAACCCATTTGGGCAAAAGTATTTCAGATGGTTGGCCTTTATAATTGCATTGGAGTCGTAGAACACGGGCTATTTTAACAAACGCAGGGGTCCGGAGCCAAAATTCATTTGGGAGTCCTTGAAAGGGTTAAAAAATTGTTAGAATAGTTATTATATAAAAGTATAACAAAAGAATAACAGTAAACAGCAAATATGCACTAGCACAGTGTTTCTCAAACTTTTTTGTTTGCGGAATCCCTTTAAAATTGAATTTGATAGCGGAAAATCACTATGAACTTGGCAACTTTTTTAAATGTTGCCAAATTTACGAAATGTCATCGTCACATTCATAGAAATGACACTACATCAGTGAAAATTACGACTAATTGATGAAAATTCAATATATCTTGTGGGAAGAATATAAAAATTCACAATAAGAGTAACCCATTTCTCTCCAAGTTGGCGGGATATCATCAACTTAGCGATTTTTTAAAATGTAGCGAAATTGACGAAAATATTGCTAAGTCGATAAAAATGTCTCCAAATTTATAAAAACTGAAACCAAATCAATGGAATTAATTATATTGAAAGGGGATAGAATTGCAATGAGATTTCGGTAAAATTTGTCTGTCAAATCCACATCGGTAACATTTGTCGGTCCCACTTGGCGACAAAATTTGGCGACTTTTAAAATGTCGCCAAATTTATCAAAATATCCCTAAATCGATAAAAATGTCACCAACTGGGATAAAATGACTCCAAATTGATACATATGACTCCAAATCAATATTCTGCTTTGAAAAGGGATAATATTGTAATGATATTTCGGTAGCGTTTGTATGACAATCTAACTGTCCCACTTGGCGAAAAATTTGGGGGCTTTTTACATGTCGCCAAACTTATCAAAATATCCCAAATCGATAAAAATGCCATCAAATTGATAAATTTGACGCCAAATCAATGAAATTAATTGTGTTTTGAAAGAGGATATTATTGTAATAATATATCGGTATTGCTTGTCTGTCACTTCAACCGTCCTACATGGCGGCAAATTTAGCGAGTTTTAAAATGTTGCCAAATTGATCTAAATATCGCCAAATTAATTAAAATGTCAACAAATCGATAAATATGCCGTCAAATTGATAGAAATTGAAGCCAAATCAATAAAATTATGTGTGTTTTGTAAGGGGACAGTATTGTAATGATGTTCCGGTAGCGTTTGTCTATCAGTCCAATCGTCCCACCTGGCGACGAATTTAGTGAGTTTTTAAATGTCACCAAATTGATTTAAATATCGACAAATTGACAAAAATATCGTCAAATCAATAAAAATGTCGGCAAATCGATAAAAATATCCCCAAATTGATAAATATGACGCCAAATCAATGAAATTAATTATGTATTGAAAGTGGATAGAAGTGTAATGATGTTTCAGTATCGTTGATCTGTCAATCTAACCGGCCCACTTGGCGATAAATATGGTGACTTATTAAGTGTCTCCAAATTAACGAAAATTCTGGCTAACTGATTAAAATTGATAAAATAATATCAAATCAGTGAAATTAATTGTGTTTTGGAAAAGGATATATTTTAATGAAATTTTGGCGATTTTTTAAAATGTCTCATAATTGATCAAAATATCCCTAAATTAATATCGATAAAAATTCAATATTTTGGAAAGAATATAAGAATATGCTATAAGAATAATTCATTTCCCTGTTTGCCCGTTCGTCCGTAACGTTTGGAAAAAAATTTGGAGTCGAATTTGGCGAGATGTCGCAAATGCCACCAAATTGATAAAATTGAAGCCAAATGGGAGGTAATATTTTGCAAATTTTGAATTTCGTCATATGACCGGCATGAGACTTCCCGGCCGTCCAAACAGTTGCCTTACACCTTTCTGGTAGGTCGGACGGTCTGGGTCTCAACATGACCGGCATGAGGGCGCGGTAGCCCATTGGTTAGCGCGCTGGAGTTGCACTCGGTAGGCCCGGGTTCGATTCCAGCCACTGCCAAAACTGCCGCCGTGTTCATGCGGAGTACGATCACGTTAAACATGTGGGTCCGAAAGTCCTTCCGAGAGGTTGGTGGTAGGGGGAAGAGGGTACGGTCCCTGTGGATGCCTCCCCCACTGGGTTCCGGTCTAAATTGGGTGGCACTTCCCGACCGTCCAAACAGTTACCTTACACCTTCCTGGTAGGTCGGACGGTCTGGGTTTCATCAACAACAACATGACCGGCATACTTCTAGGCTACTATAAGAACAGCCTACTTCTCCGTCCATAACGATTGATGAAATTTTGGCGACAAACTTGGAAAAATATTATCAACTTGGCGAGGTTTGTAAATGTTGTGAAATTGATAAAAATGTCGCCTAATTGATGAAAATTCAATATCTTGGAAAGAAAATAAGAATCTACTATAATTACTAAAGACTCCTATAATTACTAAAGACTACTATAATCTCTGCAAATAATAACTAAGAATATACTATAACTATACATTTCCCCGTCAGTCCGTAGCTCATGGAGAAAAACTGGGCGTGATGTCACACACTAGATCACTTTTTTTAAATGTTTTCGAATTGAAGAAAATTTCTCAAAAATTGCAAAAATGTCTCCAAATTGAAAAAAATGACGTTAATGGGAGGTAGACGTTAATAGGAAGTAATGTTTTGCAAATTTTGAATTCCGTTGTACAATACGCATATCTTCTAGTATATAAGAAATGCTCTTCTATCCATTTGTCTGAAACGTTGGCGATACATTTGGCGATTTCATCGAATAATCTAGCGAAATATCGCCAACTTGGCAATATTAGGCTCCAGATTGATGAAAACTTCATCAAAATCGCAAAAATAATGTAATATAAATGAATTAATTGTTAAAATAAATTAGTATATGGACTATATTGCTTATTAAGGATGCTATTAATATTGATAACTGTTAATTTAGAGTTGCGTGAAATATAAGTTAATTGGATACGAAATAGTTTTATATGTTGTCATCTGCAAAAGCGCCAAATGTACAATTGAACGTTAAAAACACTATGCCGTAGATCATATACATCATTTTTTTCACTGTGAAAAAAGTTAATTCATTGCATTATATAAGGAAAGTCATGTGATGCCCACATCAGACTTTTTATACAGTTACACATATTTGAAAGTGAATAAACTAAGTGAGTAATCAGCAAGGATACCCGCCCCACCCGAAGGTATACGGTAAATGAACGATTCATAGCTGCAATAGCAACCTCCCACATTGGTGCAGCACCTGACCCAACAGCCGATGGTCGACGCCACCTCGGCAAACCCCAGCACAACACTAAAGCGGCGGTCCTCCCCCCCTCCCGTAGACATTTTATATTAATTTAGTTTCTATTTATATGAGAGCATTTAGATATATTTATATGGGGCAAATTGAAAACTTGCTCCCCTAAAGTTTAATTCGCCCCTCCCACGGCCAAAATGTCTTGAAAGACTGCCTGCGCACCACACACCACAAAAGAAGCGCAACGTGGGAGGAAGAGATAAGCAAACACTTCCTGCAATCTCCGAGAGTCACCCTTTAAGTGGAAACAACTTTTTTCCCAACGTAAAAATGCAGTTATCAAAGTTACATCACAATATAAACAAAATTATCGGCATACAGAAAAGTCGCATCCGATAAGCTAGTAGTCCCATATAGAAAGTAACGACAGATAGATATATCCGTTGACGAAATATTTCCTATCAGTCTTCCATCTGTTAAACTCAGGGTTATTATAAGTTAAACTCAAGGTTAAAATCTCGAGGTTATTATACACTCAAAGTTAAACTAAATAACTACAAAGCACCAAGCAATGCTTGAGACCTTAGGGATTACAAAATGCATATAATCAACAAAGCACTTTAAAACTTTCAAGACATTACAAGTACAGTAAAACAGCGTACTGAAATAAAATTCAAAACAGTAATCCAAAAGCGTTCTTCAACGGTTACAGACCAGTATAAAATACATCGAAATTTTACAGAAAGTACAAATTTATCTAAAAGCCAAGTTCCAACTTGTACTTAGTAAAAATAACATATAAAACACCAATCCAAGGAATCCAACACCAAAAATGAATGATTCCAAATGAATTATTCCAAAAATAAATGATTCCAAAAATGAAGTGAGTGAGGTCCTCTTTTATTAACATAAATATTTAGATGTCTATGTACTGTGAATACAAATTTTTAGCAGTAAAATTATGTTCTTCATTGCATTGAGTATAAGTTCAAAATTTAAATTCATTAAGGAGCACTATGCCAGTCTCTCATATTATATTCTTTATATACATAATATAATGTATAAGGAAAGTATTGTGATGGGGTCGAAAATTCGAATTCGAGTTTTCGACGGGAGAGCACGTTTCAGGCATCCCTGACCACAAATCGAACATTTTTGAAGTGATGTCTATCGAAAGCCCAGGTCGACCGACTCGTCTGAAGACATGGAGCAGCAAGACGTGATGTCTGTGTAAGAAGTCTCTTTTGAAGTGATGTCTGTGAAAGTATGTGTGTGTGAGTGTGTGTGTGTGTGTGTGTGTGTGTGAAAGTATGCGTGTGAGTGTGTGAAAGTATGTGTGTGTGAGTGTGTGTGTGTGTGTGTGAAAGTATGCGCGTGTGTGTGTGAAAGTATGCGCGTGTGTGTGTGAAAGTATGTGTGTGTGTGTGTGTGTGTGTGTGTGTGTGTGTGTGTGTGTGTGTGTGTGTGTGTGTGTGTGTGTGTGTGTGTGTGTGTCAGTGAGTCTGTGAAGACGATATCTCACGAACAATTGGAGCAATTCGAATGAAATTTAATACAAAAACTACAATCCGTGAATACTGGAAGCCTGTTGTTTTTAAACACAATCGAATGTTCAGAACTCCCCTAAATTTTCGAGTGAAATTTTGAAATAAATCATCAAAAAATTAAAATATTTAATAAAGTTACGCAAATAAGCATTTCTTATGTAATTTTTCCTTAGAAAACGATTAACATAAAATTTAAAACTTTAGCATGAACCGTTCTCGAGATATTGCACATTTTTTAAATAAATTTAACAAAAAATCACATAAATTAAAAAAATATTAACTGTTGAGAAACATATTCACTTTCCATATGTAATATCAAGCGATACATTTGATGACATCATTCTCGTAGATCTAGCTCGTTCCATTTATGAGAAAAGATAATTTGAGTATTACTTTTGTATTTGAACGCCAATAGTCATTTATCTGCTATATGAATAACTTATTTCTCCGTCCATAACGCTTGGCGAGATTTTGGCGACGAATTTAGTGGAATATCACCAACTTGGCGACTTTTTAAATGTTGCCAAATTAACAAAAATCTCGCCAAATGGATAAAAATGATGCTAAATCAATGAAAATGACTACTCATTGACGAAAATTCAATACCTTCGAAAGAATATAATTATCTATATAAATAAAATTGAAAATCTGTCTGTCTGTCTGTCTGTCTGTCTGTCTGTCCCATCATCACGAGAGAACGGCGGAACCGAATTTGATGAAATTTTGTGGGTAACCTAGAAATAGCCCCACTTAAAATTTAGTCTATGCTTTGAGTTTCTACGACCAGTGGTTCTCGAGATATTAGTAAAAAACAAAATTTTTGTTTGTCTCATCATCACAAGAAAACGGCTAAACCGAATTTAATGAAATTTCGTGAATAACCTTGAAATAGCCCTCCATACATTTAGTCCAAGTTTCGAATATCTAAGACCAGGAGTTGTTGAGATATTAATGAAAAACGGAACTTTTTCCTAGGAGTTCTACTCTCCAACTCCGTGGTTTATCCAAATGGAAAGGATGAAAATCGTTTGTTTAAAACGTCAAAATGAAATAAAACTTTATTTCCGAGTTTGGTACAGGATTTTTGCATTAATTAGTCACTATAGGAAAATATGAATTGTTTGAAACATGAATTTAAATGGAAAAATCTACCTCCATGGTTCATCTTTCACAAGCTTTTACTCAAAGATGAAAAGTATAAAGAAATCAAAATGGCTATTTAATTTCGCATTTTATGAGGAAGATTCTACCTTATATCATGTTGCTCGGTAAGGGGATGAAATTGAATGTGTTGTTAATATTTATTATTATTTTTTCTTTTTGAATAATAAATAAATGGATGTAAAAATAAATTTTATAAATGAACGGTTTGATTGTTCTTTTAATTATATAAATTGCGGGTTGCGTACATCATTTTTATTTATTTTAGCAAAGAGGTTTCAAGCTCATATATTGTGTTTAGCTAATAAACTCATATATTGTGTTTGCCCAATAAATTCATTTAGCGGATTGTTGAAGCAGAAAAAGAGTAAACGGGCGTATATATCTTCTAATACAATTTTAGTATTTTCATTTAGTATATACAAACGGGATCAGAATATTTTATTCTTCAGATCTGCAAATTCAGAGCTACGAATTTAGCGGAATATCTCTAAATAACTTGGTAACTTTTCTTAAACTTTACCAAATTAGCGGAAATGTCTCCAAATTGATAAAAATGACCCAAATCAATGAAATCAAATTTGTTTTCTTTGAATAGAGTACTGAAATGATGTTTCTGTTGCATTTGTCTGTCAGTCCAGCCATCCTACATAGTAACACATTTAACGAAATTTTTTAATATCACCAAATTGATAAAATATTTGTAAATCCATAAAAATATCATGGATTGATAAAATCGCGCTTAATAAATGAAATTTGTGTTTTGTTAGGGGATAGTATTTTGATGATATTTCGTCAATTTGTCGCAAAATGGGACTATGAGTTCTACAGTCCCACTTGGCAATAAATTTGGCGATTTTTTAAGTTATCGCTAAATTGACGAAAATGTCGCCAAACCTTCCATGGAGATCGCATTATTCAGACGATATGATTTCCATCAATTTATTTGAAGCAAATGATATCATGTCGCTTAGCAACGGATCCAATGTGTTATGCGACATACGATTTTTATTAAATCTTTTCAGATTTGAATAATAAAAATATGTATATAAAATAAATTTCATTGACATTGCATTTTTGACTGGATAATATCAATTACGGTCTTCAGGTTTAAACATCATTATAATTGATATTTTCGGGGATTGTTGATTCAGGGATTATTGATATTTTCAAATTATTATGCCATTGTTTTATTATGACGAAAATTGTTGAAACTCGTATATAGTACGTTGTACGAGTAATCTTCTACAATTGCACTGGTGTATCTTCTAATCTACGAGAATATAAGTAGTACAGGTATATTGGCATATATTTTGAAATATATTGGCATATATTGGAATCAATTACGACCTTCTGGTATTAAGATCACGGGGATTTTTGATACTTTCAATTTATTAAGTCATCTCTTTTATTTTGGCAAATATTTTTGAGACTCATATTGCAATACGGATAAGCTTCTATTAACACACTGGCATATTTTCTAATCTGCGACAATATAAGTAGTACGGGGTTGCATATATTGATTCAATTCCTTATTTTTTTTTAAATTTGCTTACAAAAGGGGCCAGGATGTTTCATTCTTCAGATCTGCCCATGAAGATAATTTTGCATAGTGAGAACAGATATTCTTAAACTTCTCTTTAGGAGCAATAAATTTAATATTTTTACAGAATTTGCACATGATTGCGAATTATAAGTTTCTTTATATTATATAATCCGTACGAAGAACGGGTATGCTGCTAGTCTACTATAAGAATAACATATTTTTACTTTCCTTATATACATAATGTATAAGGAAAGTGTTGTGACGGGGTCGAAAATTCGAAATCGAGTTTTCGACGGGAGAGCACGTTTCAAGCATCCCTGATCACCAATCAAACATTTTTGAAGTGATGTCTGTGTGTGTGTGTGTGTGTGTGTGAAAGTATGTATGTGTGTGTCGGTGTCGGTGAGTCTGTGGAGACGATAACTGACGAACGAATGGACCGATTCGAACCAAATTTGGTACAAAAATCACAATTCGTAAACACTGGAAGCCTATAGTTTTTATACGTAATCGAATGTTCAGAACCGTCCTAAATTTTCAAATAAAATTTTGAAAAAATCGTCAAAAAATCAAAACCACTAATAAAGTTACGTAAATAGACATTTCTTATGTAATTTTTCATTAGAAAACGATTGACATAAATTTTAGAACGCTAACATGAACCATTCTCGAGATATTGCACATTTTTTTAAAAAATTATTAAAAAGTCATATAAAATGAAAAAAAAATATTTCCTACTGAGAAACATGTTCACTTTTCATATGTAATACCATGCGATAAATTAGGTGACATCATTCTCGTAGATCTAGCTCGTTCCATTCCTGAAAAAATATATTTTGAGTAATACTTTTGTATCTGAACGCCAATAGTCATTTTTCTGTTGTAAGAACAACTTATTTCTTCGTCCATACCGTTTGGCGAAATTTTGGCGACGAATTTGGCGGAATGTCGCCAACTTGGCGACTTTTTGAAATGTTGCCAAATTAACAAAAATCTCGCCAAATGGATAAAAATGACGCTAAATCAATTAAAATGACGACTCATTGTCGAAAATTCAATATCTTGGAAAGAATATTAGTATCTACTATAAGAAAAACCTATTTTTTTACTGTAAAAGTAGTATATTCATTACATTATATAAAGAAAAGTCATGTGTTGTCCACATCAGATTTTTTTTTTACTGCAAAAGTAGTAAATTCATTGCATTATATAAGAAAAGTCATTTGTTGTCCACAGCAGATTTTTTTTTATTTATAATGGTAACAATAAAAATCAAAAACTCGTACTCTGTGCTCAAGGTTTCTTCCCGAACATTCATTCCCCCATCGGTATGCCCCCCCCCCCCTCCGGCATACCCATCCCGCTAATCTTATCTTAAATAATCAGCCTATTCCCTGGCAAGATAGTTACAAGTACCTTGGAGTGTACCTTGATTCTAAATTATCGTGGAGCCTTCACATTTCCAAAACTAGTAAGAAAGTGAAGGCTGCACTTGCCCTGCTTCGACCCCTTTTGGCTAGGAATAGCCGCCTGTCCGTTCGCACTAAGTTATGGCTATACAAGTCCTGTATACGTCCCATTATGACGTACGGAGTCCCTGTTTGGGGCACCGCAGCCGAGTCTAAAATTAAGAAGCTTAAAGTCATCCAGAATAACGCACTGCGTATGTTTGCTGATCTGCCGCACTACGTCCAGCTAGAAGTCCTGCACAGAGACTTCAAAATTAGGCCTTTTTTGGAACATGTCAAAAAGCTTTCTCTTAAATTCCACGGAGGTCTAAGAAGCGTAAACAATCCTACGTTGGACAGCATTCCTCACTATCGAATAGGGCACCCGGGCTCGCGCAAGCGCCCCCGGTCGTTACCTACCAGATCGGTGGGAGATGTTTTCTTCCGCCCTAAAAAGCGGTTGCGTCCATCATAGCCTTGTGCTCTCAATTTAGATGCAGACTCTAGTTTACTGTACCCCTCCCTAGCATTTGGGAATTCGCGTTTTTCGTTGGCAAGCTACCTTTTATGTTGTCGCTACTAGGCACTGCTCAAGCTCAAGGCCCTGTGTCCTTAGGGGCGCCCCAGTCTATCCCCCTCTTTTATCTCTCTGTTGGGAACCCGCTTGGGCCCCAACTTTTTCAGTTTTCTGAAGACTTGGGGAAGGGCACGACCTCGGTCGCGCCCCCCCCCCCCCCCCAAGCATATCTTAGATTTAAATTCCTATCAGTTGTTTAAAAGCCCTTTATTACTCTCTATTTCTGTCTATTTTCTCTTCGTCTGGAGTTTAAAGGGAAGAATCTCCTCTCCTGGGTACTCCACTAACCCCGTCCTTGAGTCCTTGAGTTCGCATCGGTATGGTCGTTTACCAGTTTCTACGCGACAATCCTCACACTAGCGCTGTGTAAATTCTAGTGACAACCCAATGATTCCCACCACAGCGTGCTCAACTGTACAGTACATTTGCTATGTTTCTAACCGGCCTTCCCACACCTCTATGACATGTTTATGAGGTTACTAGATGCCTCGAACATTCCCATATCAGTTCAGTACGTATCTCGGGTTTCTACCAGGCCATTCTAACCCCGGTGGTATGCTTATAAAGTATATAGCTACCTAAAATATATCCACATCGAAGTTGTACATTCGGCGTTCCTTTCTACTAACGTGGTATATTTATTAGGTTTCTACCAGACCACCCCCCACATCAGGCATTTGTTAAGAGTGTAGAATAAAAAATATTATGTGGGCAGCACATGACATTCCTTATATAATGCAATGAATTTACTAATTTTACAGCAAAAAAGAAATAGGTTATTCTTATAGTAGATACTTATATTCTTTCCAAGATATTGAATTTTCTTCAATTAGTCGCCATTTTCATTGATTTAGCGTCATTTCTATCCATTTGACCAGATTTTCTTTAATATGGCAGCATTTAAAAATGTCGCCAAGTTCATTGTGAGGTTCCGCTATCAAATTCAATTTTAAAGGGGTTCCGCAAGCAAAAAAGTTTGAGAAACACTGGGCTAGTGCATATTTGCTGTTTACTGTTATTCCGCTAAATTCCGCTAAATGCGACATTCCGCTAAATTCGTCGCCAAAAACTCTCTCCAAGCGTTATGGACGGAGAAATAAGTTATTCTTACAGCGGATAAATGACTATTGGCGTCCAAATACAAAAGTATTAATCAAAATATCTTTTCTCGTGAATGGAACGAGTTAGATCTACGAGAATGATCTCACCCAATTTATCGCATGATATTACATATGAAATTGAATATGTTTCTTAATAGTTACTATTTTTTTTAATTTATGGGATTATTTGATAAATTTATCATGCGAAAAATTTGATGACATCATTCTCGTCGATGTAGCTCGTTCCATTCATGAGAAAAGGTACTTTGAGAAATACTTTTGTATTTGAACGCCAATAGTCATTTATCTAGCTGTAAGAATAACTTATTTCTCCATCCATAATGCTTGGTGAGATTTTAGCGACTAATTTGACGGAATGTCGCCAACTTGGCGACGTTTTGAAATGTTACCAAATTAGCGAAAATCTCGCCAAATGGATAAAAATGACGCTAAATCAATGAAAATGACGACTAATTGACGAAAATTCAATATTTTGGAAAGAATATAAGCATTTACTATAAGAATAACCTATTTTTTTGCTGTAAAAGTAGTACATTCATTGCATTATATAAGGAAAATCATGTGCAGCTCACATCAGATTATTTAGCAAAGAAGGCCAATAATGAAAACTAAAGATGACATCAAATTTTGATAAAAAGGTTATTATATTACTATCCTTTCATACATAATATACGTACAGTCGAACCTGCTTTAAGCGGAATTCGGGGGAGCGGGAGAATTTCCCGCCTTGAAAAGTTTTTCATTTCATGCAGGTCATTTCAGGAAAGCTACGTTTAAAAGCTTAGCTTAAAATGCTGATGGTCCATATGTAATTGCTCATCTATACATCAGACTTTAAAAATTCTGATAAGTGTATTTAGATAAATCCGATTAATATTATATTATACCATAATATCTAATTTAATTAATTTAAATATGCATATACGTAAAATTTTGCATACTGCGATCACAGGAGTATATGTAAATAAAATTAGTGTACCCCATGTTCTTAACTATTATCTTATTACCATAAATATTACCAAAAATTCACCATAAATTCATCATAAATTACCATAAATTCAGCATATTACCATAAATTCTAAAAATAACATGAATTTCTGATTTTTTTAACAGGGCTAAAAATGTTTTACGCTGATTACAATATTCCATTTCCTGCAGCATGTTCCGTTTTAAACTGGTTCGAATGTACAAAAAAAAAATATGACGGAGTCGAAAATTTTGATTGGACGCAGTGTCGGTCTGGCGGCCCTCGGCTGAGAATGGTCAAGGGCCCCTCCTCCCCCCCCCCCCTCCAAATAAAAAAAATGCGATCCTCCCACCAAATAACTTGCTTTAAAAAAATTTCAACTTATTATTCTTCTCTAAATTAAATCAAAAACTATTAGAAATAAACCTTTTTGAAAATATAAAGGTTAATAGAAATAAAAATCTGATGTGGGCAGCACATGACTTTCCCTGCAGACTCAAATTCATATTTTCTTTATTTCTTTAATAATTCATTAGATTGAGTTTAATTGCACCAAATAACACTAAATTTGTATTTTTAATTCAATTTTTGTTTTTATTTGGTAATTGGACATGTTTCCGATAGCGGCGTAACAAAAATGTAAGAAATCTCAAATATCTAGAGAACGGTTAGTCCTAAAGTATAACGGAGTGTGTTATATTCTGTTCCTCGTCAAAAGTTGCGTATAAAACAAGAATTTAATTGATATATTTCAGCATACGTTGTTGTTTTTTTAGATTTTGGCGACTTTTGCGGGTCATTTCATAAAAAAAGGCAGGTTGTTATCTTCCGAATCTTACCAAAATCGAATCAGCACCAGAGTGTCCCACAAGTAACTTATCTACCTAATTTTGTGAAATTAGATCAATTAGTATTTTAGTTAGAGCGGATAAATGAAATCCCCATTTCGCAAAAAAAGGCGGGTTCTGTTTTTACGAATCGTACCAAAAACCAATCAGCACCAGGGTCACTTCCAAGTGACTTACCTACCAAATGTTATGAGTTCATTAGTTGAAAGTTTTGTACATGTTATTATTCATTAGTTTTTGAGTTAATACAGTGCACAGATAGACAGACAGACACACACATACAGACGTCAAGCTAAAAATAGTTTTTCGTATTCTAGGAGTCTCGAAACGTGTAGATTCGTCGAAAACTGGAGTTGCGATTTTCGGCATGATTCCAATACTTTCCCTATACATTACCATGTATTGCAGGGAAAGTGAAAAACGGAAAATTAGCATTTTGTTTTACTATCAAATAAAAAAAAACACTAAATTGTTACATAATTACAATTATTACATAATTAAAAATTATTACATAATTGATTTACAATTATTACATAATTAAAAATGCAAATTAGATGGGCCTTATAACAAAAAAAATTTAAAAAATTGATCAAATTAATATTTTTTTAGTTCTTCACTTGATGATGTGACTGTCTATAATGTCGTTTTCATTAATGTTATCAAGCAAATCTCGTTCAACATTCATGAGCATTAAAAGTGAAAGTAATTCCTGATACAAAGTGGATCTTTATTTATGTTTGATCAGTTTGAATTTAGAAAAATTCGCTTTGGACGTTTTAATGAGAACTCTACAAGACTAATATAGGATTGCAACTAAAAAAAATCTGATGTGTTCAGCACATGACTTTTACAACATAATGCAATGAATTTACGTCTTCAGTGATTAACACTAAACCTGCCGACAATACATACCTTTTAGTACAGCAACTGGTCAAATGACCGGCTTTTAGATAAAAACTTTAATTTTTCGATTTGAATGTATTTAATACTGATTTTAGTAAGGAAATATAAAACAAAATATCTTTCAGTTAATAGACTCCATTCGGTTCCTAAAACTCGATTTGCTTCTTCCATTGTGCATGTTCTTATATGTTTCATAATACGGTGGTAAATTATCAACGAAATTGCAATCTTCATTTTACCCTTTATAATATTACGTTTGACATATCCAGTTGGACCTGATTCTTTCCTGAAAATGTTACGAAGTGCTGCTCTCGCAGATGTAGCACCTATTTGCATTTCTTCCAAAACAGTACCATCAATCGAATATACTGCTAATTTTTTATTCTCATTTTCAGAACTGAGAGCAATTTCATCCTTTTTCGTTCTCAACGTATTATATTCACATTATTCTCCTCTTCATCGTCGGTATCTGGAGGCTCACACTCAATGTTTAATAGATTGTTATCATTTTCAAATAATATATCTTCACTTTCAGAAAATGTACCTTCATTAATTTCCGAAAACTCTTCGCCTATATTAATTTCTAAGAACTTGGTGTGTCGTGAATGTTTCGATATTTTTTCAGGGTGAAGATTAGGAATGAAGTAACGCTCTAAAAACGAAATATAAACTAACTAGTAATCCTTTTTCATTTTTGTTACCTTTTCTTACAACTTGAAATTTTACGCACTTTATTGAAATTTTAATACACAAATATTTTAAATTGAACTTACTACGCAGCAGTTCTTGCAGAAATGTACAGGAAACTGATAAAAATATGTGGAATGTACATGTACATCACGTATTCTGAACCATTAACCTTATAATGCAATAAATTTTTCTTCCGGTCAAATGAAATGTCGTGGTAGATAACTGTAGACTATGTATCTTTATCATATAAACACAAGAAGAAAAAAAATCTGATGTGGGCAGCATATGACTTTTCCTGCAGACTCAAATTCATATTTACTTTATTTCTTTAATAATTCATTAGATTGAGTTTAAATGCACCAAATAATACTGAATTTGCATTCTTAATTCAACGTTTGTTTTTATTTGGTAATTGGACATTTTTCCGATAGCTGCGTAACAAAAATGTAAGAAATCCCAAATATCTTGAGAACGGTTAGTCATAAAGTATAATACAGTGTGTTATATTCTTTTCCTCGTCAAAAATTGCGTATAAAACAAGAATTTAATTGATACATTTCAGCATACGTAGTCTTTTTTTTTTTTTTTTTTTTTAGATTTTGGAGATTTTTGCGAGCCATTTCGTAAAAAAAAGCAGGTTGCTATTCTCCGAATCGTGTCAAAATCGAATCCGCACGAGAGTGTCCCACAAGTAACCTATCTACCAAATATTGTGAAATTTGGTCAATTAGTATTTTAGCTAAAGTGGATATATGAAATTTTTGAAGAGTAACCAAGGCGGGTTCTTCTTTTCCGAATCATACCAAATTCTAATCAGCACCAGAGTATCCAACAAGTAACTTATCTACCAAATTTTGTGAAATTTGGTAAATTAGTATTTTAGCTAGAGCCGATACATAAAATTTTTACTGGCCATTTCGCAAAAAAAGACGGGTTCTGTTTTTCGAATCGTACCAAAAACTAATCAGAACCAGGGTCACATCCAATTGACTTGCCTACCAAATTTTATGAAATTCGGTCCATTAACTTTTGATTTAGAGTGGATACATATATTGCACAGACACACAGACAGACAGACGGACAGACAGACACACAGACGTCACGCTAAAAATAGATTTTAGTATTCTAGAGGTCTCGAAACGTGTAGATCCGTCGAAAACTCGAGTTGCGATTTCCGACATGATCCCAATACTTTCCCTATACATTACCATGTATTGCAGGGAAAGTAAAAAAGTATGGAAAAGTTTATTGTATACAATTAATAGATAAAGTCAGTGAGAAACAAGAATGATCAATCATGCTTAAAGCAATGATAATGAAACACTTTCCAACTTCAATGCAATTTTATTTTAAAAAGTCTAAAATGCAATACACTCCTCGGTAATATTTTAAAACTTATCACAATACTACATTAATTTATTATGTTTGAAAACTTAAACCTTCATTGAAAAAAAATGCACTTCATTCAAATGACGGCATTGACATATAAATTGCCTGGTTGAAATATCTCTATAATGCGATACATTCCACGGTAATATTTTTAAAACTATCATAATACTACAATAATTTATTATATTGTAGTGAAAGTGAAAAACGGTAAATTAACATTTTGTTTTACTATCAAATAAAAAAAAACACTGAATTATTACATAATTACAAATAAATATGATAAAATGCAAATTAGATGGGCTTATAACAAAAAAAATTTAAAAAATTGATCAATTTAATATTTTTTTAGTTCTTCACTTGATGTGACTGTCTATAATGTCGTTTTCATTAATGTTATCAAACAAATCTCGTTCAACATTCATGAGCATTAAAAGTGAAAGTAATTCCTGACACAAAGTGGATCTTTATTTATGTTTGATCAGTTTGAATTTAGAAAAATTCGCTTTGGACGTTTTAATGAGAACTCTACAAGTCTAATATAGAATTGCAACTAAAAAAAATCTGATGTGTTCAGCACATGACTTTCACAACATAATGCAATGAATTTACGTCTTCAGTGATTAACAATAAACCTGCCGACAATATATACCTTTTAGTACAGCAACTGGTCAAATGACCGGCTTTTAGATAAAAACTTTAATTTTTCGATTTGAATGTATTTAATACTGATTTTAGTAAGGAAATATTAAACAAAATATCTTTCAGTTAATAGACTCCATTCGGTTCCTAAAACTCGATTTGCTTCTTCCATTGTGCATGTTCTTATATGTTTCATAATACGGTGGTAAATTATCAACGAAATTGCAATCTTCATTTTACCCTTTATAATATTACGTTTGACATATCCAGTTGGACCTGATTCTTTCCTGAAAATGTTACGAAGTGCTGCTCTCGCAGATGTAGCACCTATTTGCATTTCTTCCAAAACAGTACCATCAATAGAATATACTGCTAATTTTTTATTCTCATTTTCAGAACTTGAGAGCAATTTCATCCTTTTTCGTTCTCTACGTATTATATTCACATTATTCTCCTCTTCATCGTCGGTATCTGGAGGCTCACACTCAATGTTTAATAGATTGTTATCATTTTCAAATAATATATCTTCACTTTCAGAAAATGTACCTTCATTAATTTCCGAAAACTCTTCGCCTATATTTATTTCTAAGAACTTGGTGTGTCGTGAATGTTTCGACATTTTTCCAGGGTGAAGATTAGGAATGAAGTAACGCTCTGAAAACGAAATATAAACTAACTAGTAATCCTTTTTCATTTTTGTTACCTTTTCTTACAACTTGAAATTTTACGCACTTTATTGAAATTTTAATACACAAATATTTTAAATTGAACTTACTACGCAGCAGTTCTTGCAGAAATGTGCAGAAAACTGATAAAAATATGTGGAATGTACATGTACATCACGTATTCTGAACCAATAACCTTATAATGCAATAAATTTTTCTTCCGATCAAATGAAAGGTCGTGGTAGATAACTGTAGACTATGTATCATTATCATATAAACACAAGAAGAAAAAAAATCTGATGTGGGCAGCACATGACTTTTTCTGTAGACTCAAATTCATATTTACTTTATTTCTTTAATAATTCATTAGATTGAGTTTAATTGCACCAAATAATACTAAATTTGCATTCTTAATTCAACGTTTGTTTTTATTTGGTAATTGGACATTTTTCCGATAGCTACGTAACAAAAATGTAAGAAATCTCAAATATCTTGAGAACGGTTAGTCATAAAGTATAATACAGTGTGTTATATTCTTTTCCTCGTCTAAAATTGCGTATGAAACAAGAATTTAATTGATACATTTCAGCATACGTAGTCTTTTTTTTTTTTTAGATTTTGGCGATTTTTGCGGGCCATTTCGTAAAAAAAGGCAGGTTGCTATTCTCCGAATCGTGTCAAAATCGAATCCGCACGAGAGTGTCCCACAAGTAACTTATCTACCAAATATTGTGAAATTTGGTCAATTAGTATTTTAGCTAAAGTGGATATATGAAATTTTTGAAGAGTAACCAAGGCGGGTTCTTCTTTTCCGAATCATACCAAATTCTAATCAACACCAGAGTATCCAACAAGTAACTTATCTACCAAATTTTGTGAAATTCGGTAAATTAGTATTTTAGCTAGAGCCGATACATAAAATTTTTACTGGCCATTTCGCAAAAAAAGACGGGTTCTGTTTTTCGAATCGTACCAAAAACTAATCAGAACCAGGGTCACATCCAATTGACTTGCCTACCAAATTTTATGAAATTCGGTCCATTAACTTTTGATTTAGAGTGGATACATATATTGCACAGACACACAGACAGACAGACGGACAGACAGACACACAGACGTCACGCTAAAAATAGATTTTAGTATTCTAGAGGTCTCGAAACGTGTAGATCCGTCGAAAACTCGAGTTGCGATTTCCGACATGATCCCAATACTTTCCCTATACATTACCATGTATTTCAGGGAAAGTAAAAAAGTATGGAAAAGTTGATTGTATACAATTAATAGATAAAGTCAGTGAGAAACAAGAATGATCAATCATGCTTAAAGCATTGATAATGAAACACTTTCCAAATTCAATGCAATTTTATTTTAAAAAGTCTAAAATGCAATACATTCCTCGGTAATATTTTAAAACTTATCACAATACTACATTAATTTATTATGTTTGAAAACTTAAACCTTCATTGAAAAAAATACACTTCATTCAAATGACGGCATTGACATATAAATTGCCTGGTTTAAATATCTCTAAAATGCGATACATTCCACGGTAATATTTTTAAAACTATCATAATACTACGGTAATTTATTATATTTGAAAACTTCATCGAAAACAACTGAAATTCATTCAAATGACGTCATAGAAAAAATAACACGCCTAGATCTATATAAAAACAGCATTTCATTCATAACTTTCTCCCATTCATTTCATTCATCACAATACTACAATAATTTATTTTATTTAAAAATTAAGACCATGGAGCTACAAGTAATTAAACTCTATGCTTAAAACTTCATCGAAAAAAATTGTCCTTCTCTTTGTAAAATCAATGAATATTTCATTCATATCAGCCATGCAGACTCCATGGGCTAAATTATTTTGTGTTAAAGAAATACAGCAATTCTAATACAACTCATTCTTCATATTTTGCTGTTTACATTTTACATAGGTGAAAAATAGGCTTCGTTGTAGAAATAATCAAATGTGGATGAGCATTTAAACTCAAATTTATTGTATTTGCGTTGTTTCAGTATGTAGATGCACAGAATTTAAGCAAAAATAAAGTAGTTTTAGGACGGATACAACACTCAATATGAATTAAAAAGAACTTAAAAAATCTCGATTTTGAAACAAGATGGATGCCATATATCATTTTGAAGTGGGTCATGTGATCGTTTCACATCATGGTCACGTGATCGTTTCATATAAGAGGTGTAATTATTATTTTAATTTTTATTTTAAAAACTACTGAATATATTTCGCTGAATTTTTTTTTATATATTTTATGGAACAATTTGAATATTACCTAAAATTTTCGAAGCAATTTGTGAATTTTAAATCGGCTTAAAAAATGTTTGAAAAATTAGGTCCCATAGGGCTCAATGTATTTCGTTTTTTTAACCCGGGTTCAATCCAAAACTAATTGGGTGATATTATTCATTTATATTCCCATAGGTCCTACAGGCTGTCTGAACAACATACTAAAATTTCATTTTGATTAAGTCATTTTTACGGCAGTTATCGTGCTAACGGACAGACAGACAGACAGAATGAACAAAGTCATAAACACTTTTCAACTTTGTTGTAAAGTGCTAAAAACGATAACATTATCTGTAAATTTTCTAATCAAAGAGTTTACAACTGGTCATTTGACCGGGTTATGGTACGTAGTGTTACATAACGTATAAGATCTACGTCCCACTGTTTTTTATATTGGAATGTACATTTAATGCTTTTCCGTATGATATAATGTAAATCTATTTCAAGTACCCAATTAACATATATTTTGCGCAACTCTAAATTGACAATTAATAACATTGATAGTACCCACAACAAGCTATATAGTCCATATATTAAACATTTTTAATAATTAATGCATCGAGTTGGTGTCAATTTTGTTAATTTAGCTTCATTTCTGCAATTTTGGCGATATTTTTGTTAATCTAGAGCAAAATATGGCCAAATTAATGAGTATTCAAGTTCGCCAAAGTGATCGCTAAGTGTAATCTACCAGTGTACTATTGCCAAGTAATCTACAGACAATTAGAGACCGGAGCATTCCTTATATATAAATGACTGTCGGAGAACTGTTCAGCATCAACACGCGAAACTATTACACAAAGTATTTTCTCTCGTGAAGGGAATGAACTAGATCCACAAGAATGTTCTCAACAAATTTTTCGTGTAATATTGCATATGAGAAAGAAACATATTTCACAATAGTTGAATACTTTTTTAATTTTAGGTGATTTTTTAATAAATGTATTTTTTAAAAATGCAATATCTCGAGAACATTTCATGCTTGCGTTCTAAACTTTATGTCAATCTTTAAATAATTAATTCTTAATTCAATTAATTAAATTCTTTAAATAATTATTTCTTGTGTAATTTAAAAAAAAAATTACATAAATAATTATTTAACATTATTGAACGTTATGATTCTTTCAAAATTGTTCTCGAAAATTTGGTAGTCTTCCGAACATTCGATAGGCTTCCACTGATCTCTAATTGTATTTTTTATACCAAAATTCGTTCGAAACGATCCATTCGTTCGTGAGATATCGTTTCCACAAACTCACTGACACACCCACACACTTGTAAGCACACACACACACACACACATACATCACCTCAAAAACGTTTGATTCGTGTTCAGAGATATTTGTAACGTACTCTCCTATCGAAAATTGTGAAATATCGTCTCCACAGACACACCGACATACATACACACACGTACATACACATAGTTACACACACACACATACTTACACTCATATATACTTATAGAAACACACAAACTAACACATACACATGCACAAGCACACAAACTTACACACACACACACACACATACACACTTACATATACTTACGCATACTGACATACACACACACATCAGCTCAAAACCGGTCAATACTAGTTCAGGAATCCTTGAAATCCTTGAATCTCTTTCGTCGAAAACTCGATTCGAATTTTTGACCCCGTCACAATACTTACCTATACATTTGACTTTGTATGTAGGGAAAATAAGAATATATTTTTTATTAATAAATATTAATAAAAATGGCTCTAGCATGGGCAAACAATGAAGTCATATACGGAACTTAAATCCCCATTTACAGATTACCTCATTTATATTAAAACTTTACAACAAAGTTGAAAAGTGCTTATGCCTTTGTTCATTCTGTCTGTCTGTCTGTATGTCCGTTAGCACGATAACTGACGTAAAAATGACTTAATCAAAATGAAATTTTAGTATGTTGTTCAGACGGTCTGTAGGACCTATGGGAATATAAATGAATAATATCACACAATTAGTTTTGGATTGAACCCGGGTTGAAAAAATGAAATACATTGAGCCCTATGGGACCTAATTTTTCAAACAATATTTAAGCGGATTTAAAATTCACAAATTGCTTCAAAAATTTTAGGTAACATTCAAATTGTTCCATAAAATATATAAAAAAAAATTCAGCGAAATATATTCAGTAGTTTTTTAAATAAAAATTAAAATAATAATTACACCTCTTATATGAAACGATCACGTGACCATGATGTGAAACGATCACATGACCCACTTCAAAATGATATATGGCATCCATCTTGTTTCAAAATCGTGATTTTTTAAGTTCTTTTTAATTCATATTGAGTGTTGTATCCGTCCTAAAACTACTTTATTTTTGCTTAAATTCTGTGCATCTACATACTAAAACAACGCAAATACAATATATTTGAGTTTAAATGATTATCCAAATGTGATTATTTCTACAACGAAGCCTATTTTTCACTTATGTAAAATGTAAACAGCAAAATATGTAGAATGAGTTGTATTATAAAGAGATGGACGATTTTTTTCGATGAAGTTTTAAGCATGGAGTTTAATTACTTGTGGCTCCATGGTCTTAATTTTTAAATAAAATAAATTATTATAGTATTGTGATGAATGAAACGAATGGGAGAAAGTTATGAATGAAATGCTGTTTTTATAGAGAGATCCAGGCGTGTTATTTTTTCTATCACGCCATTTGAATTAATTTCAGTTGTTTTCGATGAAGTTTTCAAATATAATAAATTATCGTAGTATTATGATAGTTTTAAAAATATTACCGTGGAATGTATCGCATTTTAGAGATATTTAAACCAGGCAATTTATATTTCAATGCCGTCATTTGAATGAAGTTCATTTTTTTCAATGAAGGTTTAAGTTTTCAAAT
The DNA here is from genome assembly GCA_951213105.1 of Amaurobius ferox. NCBI lineage: Eukaryota > Metazoa > Arthropoda > Arachnida > Araneae > Amaurobiidae > Amaurobius > Amaurobius ferox. The sequence goes on along the minus strand of OX578148.1, from coordinate 57,461,085 downwards.
ATAATAAATTAATGTAGTATTGTGATAAGTTTTAAAATATTACCGAATGCATTGCATTTTAGACTTTTTTAAATAAAATTGCATTGAAGTTGGAAAGTGTTTCATAATCATTGCTTTAAGCATGATTGATCTTTCTTGTTTTCCTTATATACGTAATATATAAGGAAAGTATTGTGACAGGATCGAACACTCGAATTCAAGTATTCGAAGGAAGAGCACATTTCAAACGCCTCTGAACACGAATTGAACGTTTTTGGGGTGATGTCTGTGTGTGTGTAGACACGAACGAATGGAGTGTTTTGAGAATCGTTTGGTACGATTTTTACAACCAGTGAATATTAAAACACTATTAATTTTAAAATCAATCGAATGTTCGAAAAAACCCTAAATTTTTAAATGAATTTTTTTAAAAGTCATTGAAAAATTAAAAACTTTAATAATGATAAATAAATAATCACTTCAGACTAACTTTTTAATAAGAAAACTAATAATACAAATTTTAGAACGTTAGCATGAACCATTCTCTAGATATTGCATGATTTCTGAGTGAATTTTTAAAAAATCATTAAAAAATCAGGACATTACTGTTAAATAAATAATCATTTCATACGTAATTTTTCATTAGAAAATGGATGACACAAATTTTAGAAAACCTGCATAAACCGTTCTGCAAGTTTCTCAAATAAATTTATCAAAATAATTACATAAAATTAAAATAATAGTAACTACCATCAAATATGATCACTTTCCATATGCGATATTTTACAACAAATCCATTATTATTATTCTTGTAGATCTAGTTCTCTCCATCCTCTAGAGAAGATACTTTTTTAATAGTTTTGTACCGGGTGGTCAAAATTAAAACACCCCTACTCTGAGCTCTCTATAAATCGAACTACTCAGCGTAAAGGCTCTAAAATTGTTAAACATACTATTCAAGACATGGGGAAAAGAATTAAGCGAAAAAAAAAATAATTCCAGAAACACCGATAGGTGGCGCTGTACAACAGAAAATATGCTGAAAAGACGCAAAATACACATTTGTAACACATTTTATTCGAACGTACCAAACATTCATATCACAAGGACCTTATCGATGCAGGGAATGCTGCGTATAACGTTATCCATTGATTGTTAAACAATAGCGGTGGCAACATCGTCAACGACATCTGAACGAGTCGATTTGCTTCCTCGACCCGGCTGAACTCCAAGATGTCCAGTTTTCTCGAATCGAGCGATCATTCTCCTGAGAGCTTGTGGAAGTCATGGTCCTTTGCGCAAATTCTTAAATCGACGAAACTCTCAAAGTGCAGCTGCAGCATGTCCTTTGTTTTTATAAAACAGCTTCACAAGTAAAGCGCGTTCTGGCAGTGTGACAGCCACCGCTGATAAGAATGAAAATTTCCCTGTTTTATCCCCTTTTATGTCCAGAACATAATAGCTGCAAATCAAGGGTTTATGCAAATTTTTGTGTTTACAGTGCGAAATTGCAGCTACAATGACAGTTTAAGTTTCTTCACTTTTTTATCTTCTTTTTTTTTCATATCAGCAAAAGAAATTAAAAAGGAAAAATTCCATATCACATGTGTTTTTGTTTTTTTTTATTATTTTGTGTCTTTTCAGCATATTTTCTGTTGTACAGCGCCACCTATCGGTGTTTCTGGAGCTATTTTTTTCGCGTAATCCCTTCCCCCATGTCTTGAATAGTAGGTTCAAGAATTTTGGAGCCTTTACACTGAGTAGTTCGATGTATAGAGAGCACAGACTTGGGGTGTTTTAATTCTGACCACCCGGTATTTTGACGTCAGGCAATTCGCTAACAGTCATTTGTTTCACGGGATATTAATAAAGTGTCCACTGCATTATGGTGAAGATTTTGCGTGTGAGTATTGTTGTGAAAGTGTAACATTCCCTCACCGGAGTCTTTTATTTTGAGAACCAGACGGAAAAATCACTCGTACAGCCTTTTCCACTTTCCCACGACGTGAGTCAGTTGCCAGAATTCAGACATTCGACGAAAGGTTGCCATATTTGGCGACATTTTGCGATTTCCCAAATCTTTGAAAAGCACCTCGAAATAACGATTATTCTACGTGATATGAGAGATTTCCAGAAGTTTCTATGGCTCGTCTATAAAAGGAATCATCACACAGTCAGAGGGCAGTTGATGTGATACGAACTACATTGAACTGTGACTTTAATCAATGTTTTGAGAATAGTAACGATTATTTTGTGAAGATTTTAAAGTGCCTTTTCAATATATATTATTCTGTTTCCTCTGTGCTCGTTAATATGTCGTAACAATATACTAAAAATAACTCTTCTATAATGTTGCCACGCATCCTCTGGAATCGTGGTGTAGTCTCAGAATACAAGAATGAGTCTGAATTTCTGGATAACTAATACGTTTATTCACAAGCACAGCCTAAACAGTAACAATATACAACAAATAGCTCAATAACTACCTCACAAGATCGCTACATTGTCAAGTACAGCAAAACAGCAATTAAATGCTCCACTAATTAAACAAAATAACAAATACTATTCTCAAAGCATTGACGTACTTCCCAATTCAATGTAGCTCGTATCACGTCAACTGCTGTCCAACTGAATGATAATTCCTTTTGTATACTCTCTATAGAAACTTTGAGAATGAGCTCGTACCTCATAGAATATTCGTTATATCTAGAAGACCCTTGAACATTCGAAAAGTCGCCAAATTTGGCGATAAATCATAATAAATCAACGCTAACATGAACCGTTCTCGAGACATTGTAGATTTTTCAAAAAAATTATCAAAAGTCATATAAAATAAAAAAAAAGTATTTCCTATTGAGAAATATGTTCACTTTTCATATGTAATACCATGCGATAAATTTGGTGACATCATGCTCGTGGATCTAGCTTGTTCCATTCATGAAAAAAGATACTTTGAGTAATACTTTTGTATTTGAATGCCAATAGTTATTTATCTGCTGTAAGAATAACTTATTTCTCCGTCCATAACGCTTGGCGAGATTTTGGCGACGAATTTGGTGGAATGTCGTCAACTTAGCGACTTCTTCAAATGATACTAAATTAACGAAAAACTCGCGAAATGGATAAAAATGACGCTAAATCAATGACGACTCATTGATGATGACGACATTGAAAATAACAACTCATTGACGAAAATTCAATATCTTGGAAAATTCAATATCAAGAAATTCATTGTGTTATATAAGGAAAGTCATGTGCTGCCCTCATCAGACTCCTGAAATGACAACCCTAGGGCCACGTCCTAAGAATAGTTGCTTATAAAATATTTTCCCCTTCTCAAAATATCTTCCAGTGGCAGCATTTCTCGTGTTCGTAACAACATACATTTCGGATAGAACTTTAAATCTCCAATCAATCAATTCGAAATATTCATTCTAAATTCCTTTCGGAAGCACACACTTTATTGCATCATCAGCAGAATGGCGTAATTTTATATAACCTGCAGCTATATTTAATGGACGCTGATTTGATACCTGAATTGCAACTCGTATACGGCAAGCAAGATATTTTATCCATTTCAATACGCCGTCATCCGCTTAAGAGGCCATTTCTTTAAGAGTTCCCCTAATCGACTTTGAATAAGATTGCTATCTAGACTGATATCACCTGAATACCCAAATTCCGCTTTATGGAAATCTTCTGAAATATCTTAAGTGGAAGATAATGTGGATTTTTACTTCTTTCTTTTCCGTTTAAATCTTTATGAAAGAAAGCTGATGTACACTGTAAAACATTTGCAAGCATGTTACTGAAAGTTGCAGTGAAATCATCTGTGTGTAATGGGGTGTTGAAGACCCAGACCGTCCGGCTCGTCCTGAGGACTTGAGCATCTATTTGGACGGCCGGGTGTGTAATGGGGTGTAACGTTCCTGATAATTATGGTATGATAATATATATATATATATATATATATATATATATATATATATATATATATATATATATATATATATATATATATATATATATATACAGGGTGTATATAAACTGTTTTGACAAAATAAGAGGGGTCATAGTACCCATCAAGATGAACAATATTTACAATGGAACCTGGGGTCGCATTCCACTCTAAGTGTCAGAAAAGCGTAAAGTTAAAGATAAACTTTTAATGGTGAAAATAAGGAGAGTTAACGTAATCATAAGTTGCACAATCCCATTTATTTACACCAGTGAAAGACTCAAAGTAGATGCTCAAAGTGATAAGCAAGGGTACCGTTGCACAATTCATACCGGCGAATGAACGACTGACGCACCCTCTCGAAGGCACATGGTATCGTGTTTATCCTGTCCGCTGCAACAACGATTTTCGTGACGAGATTTTCTACGGAGTCAACAGGCGTCTCGGACACCAATGATTTTATGTGCCCCTAGAAGAAGACGTCCAGTGGGATGAGATCTGAGCGTGGAGGCCAAGCCACAGGTCCACTACGTCCAATCCATCGTCCGAAATATGTGGCATTCTAGAAGTGTCGGATGACTAGAAGTGACAGTGATGTTCTGGAGATGTGATACTTCTCCGGCATGACAGCTATGTCGTCCGAAGTGACGGCTTGTGCTTGTTGGACGTGTTTCGAAATCGCTCTTTTCTGGCACTCAGAGTGGAATGCGACCCAAGGTTCCATACTAAATACTGTTCATCTTGATGGGTTCTATCACCCCTCTTATTTTGTCAAAACAGTTTATATACACCTTGTATATATATAAAAAACAACGCTTCGGCAAACGATAATTAGCTGAATATTTCAGAAATGAACCCGAAGTATGCCTGTAGTTGTAGCATTTCTTGTCAGTTTATCAACAAAGCAGGTAGCTAAAAAAATGAGAAAAGGTCACAAAATGTTTGATAGTGCAGGCAGCACACGTCTTTATAACACTTTCCAACACAGTTGAAAAGTGTTTATGACTTTGTTCATTCTGTCTGTTTGTCTGTCCGTTCGCAAGATAACTGCCGTAAAAATGACTTTATGAAACTAAAATTTTAGTATGTTGTTGAGACTGTGGGACATATGGGAATGTAAATTAATATTATCACCCAATTAGTTTGGATTGAACCCGAGATGAAAAAGTGAAATGCATTGAACCCTGTGGGACCTAATTTTTCAAACATTTTTAAGCAAAGTTAAAATTCACAAATTGCTTATAGGAAATATTGAAATTACTCTATAAAATATATAAAAAAGAAATTTCAGCAAAATATGTTCGGTATATTTTTAAATAAAAATTAAAATAATAATTACACCCATATTATATGAAGAGATCACGTGATACACTTCACAATACAATATAGCATCCATCTTTTTTCACAGTGTAAAACTCGTGATCTTTATAGTTCTTTCACATTTATATTTAGTGTTGCATCCGTCCTAAAACCGCTTTATTTTTGCACATTTCTTTGCCAACAAACAATTACAATATTTTTTAGTTTAAATGATCATCAAACTTTGATTATTTCTACAACGAAGCCTAATTTTAATGGATTCAGAATATAAACAAGTAATTGTAAGATGAATTGTATAAGAATTGTTGAATTTTTTTCACAACAAAATTGTTTAACTCGGGAGTCTGGAATAAATGTGATATGAATGAAATATTCATTGCTTTTATATAGAGAGCCAGACGATTTATATTTCGATGACGTCAGTTGAATAACATTCATTTTTTTCCATGAATTTTTAAGTTTTCAAATATAATAAATCATTGTAGAACTGTGGTAATTTAAAATGTATCAGCGCTGAATGTATTGCATTTATAAATTTTTAAATGAAATTGCATTTCAGTTGGAAAGTGATTCATGATCAATGCTTTATGCATGATTGATCTTTCTTGTTCTATATAATGCAATGACCTCATAGCAACCATAACAAATTCATTGCTCAGATCTATGGTACAAAGTTTTAAACGTTGAATTATAAATACTGGCACTTTTCTGTATGCCAATGTATAAAACTATTTAGTAGTAGCAAATTAACTTATATTCCGAACAAATCTCATTTGATAAAAATATTGCCATCATCCGCAAATTTTATACGAGCAGTATACTTCGTGCGTATAGTATAAGAAAATTTAAAGTTCACAATTATGGGCAAATTCCTATAGTATTCCAAATAACATTGTTATTCATAACATTCTATTAAAATATTTAACTTAATTCTCCTAAAAAGAAGTTTTGTTCTTGTTATACAAAATTATCTTCAAAGACAGATCTTAAGAATAAAACATCCTGGTCCCATTTGTAAACAACGTTAAAAAATATATGAAATTTTATAAATATGTGCTAAAATGAAAGAGCTAAATTGGTATTGGAAGATATGTCCGTACTCATTTTACTCTGTTTCAATAATTGGCTAAGCACAATATACGAATTAATTAGCTAAACGCAAATCATAATATATGAGTTAAACCGTATATTTACCAAAAATAAAACAGATTGCGTAAGAAATTTAATATATCAATCATTTCTACAATTTTTAAACTCGAAAGCCGCAATTGATATAATCCACTCAAAAATACAATTCCGATCAAATCTACTTTGATATACATTTTTACTTTCCCTGCAATACATGGTAACGTATAAGGAAAGTATCGTAATCATGTCGAAATTCGCAAGTCACGTTTTCGGCGGATCTTCATATTTCCAGACCTTTAGAATACAAAAAAAAAACTATTTTTAGCGTGACGTCTGTAAGTGTGCCTGTCTCTACAATGTATGTATTCACTCTAACTCAACTACTAATGGACCAAATTTCATAAAATTTTATAAAAAGTCACTTGTAGGAGACCCTGGTGCTGATGAAATTTTGGTATATTTCGGGATAAATGAACCAGTCTTTTTTTTTCGAAATAACCCTCAAAAAGCTCATGTATCCACTCTAGCTAAAAAACTAATGGACCACATTTTACAAAATTTGGTAGATAAGTCACTTGTGGGATACTCTGATGCTGATAGATTTTGGTACGATACGAAAAAGAAGAATCTGCATTTTTTAAGAAACTGCCAACAAAAATTGCCAAAATCTAAAATAAAAGATGTATGGTCAAATGTATCAATTAAATTATTGTTTTATGCGCAATTTTTGACGAGAAAAAAAATAAGATCAATCCTATTACTCTCTGACTAACCATTCTCGAGATATTTGTGTTTTATCGCATTTTGATTAAGTCACCTTTGAAAAAATGCCCATTTATCAAATACATAAAATCATTGAATTAGAAGTACAAATTCAGTGTTATTTTGTGCAATTAAACTGAATGAATTATTATAAAAATAAAGAGGGAATGAATTTGAATCTTAACTTTGGAAATGTCCCCTATTAGTGGATTCTGTGGGTATGAACTTGACCATAGCAATCTGAGCTCAATCTTTAAGAAATTTGAAGCAAGCTGCATGGTTCGACCAATAGAGGTTTGCAGACGTGTAGCACACAGTAAATGTTTTTGCTGCCAGTACAGTTATCAACTATTCTATGCAGGTAAGTGCATAAGTATAAAGTATGAATTAAGTGCGTAAGTATGAAGTAATATGTAGTACGTAAGTATGAAGTAAACCAAATGCATAAGTATGAATTATATGCATAAATGTGAAGTAATATGAAGTGCGTAAGTATGAAGATGGCCAATGGGTGTTATTTGAAAGAGAAACGCAATTCTAGGTTTGAGTACATAGGGGGACTTCTGCGAGTATGTCATTTCTTAATACCCAGCTTACCCGAAGATATAGAATAGTAGAACGAGGGACAGGCAAGAAAAATTCTGTAATTACTTTAAATTTATATTACCTACCCTATCATGAAAATTTTTTAATTTCTTTGCATCCTAAAGTGGATTTATGCAAAAGGACTAATTTGACTAAGACCTGCAATTTAAACAGAATTCCAGACTACTGCAAATTTCTTCTTAATACACAGGATAGTGCTCCATGAAAAATATAACTTATAAGTACTCTTTATTCTCAGCACTTATAAAAGGATAAATTTAATAAATTGTTAAAATTTAACATTAATTCTTTAATAAATATTCACCTCTTAATTTTGACAATTTATTAAAATTTATTATGTAATAATTAAATTTCACTTCTAATTTATGATCAATATTAAATTTAATTACACTGTGTATTAATATTAATTCAAAGCTCTTACATTGTTTGTTAGTCAACTATTAGCTTACAAGTAACTGCTATTAACTATTGAATAATTTATATAGATCTAAATACAAATATATAATTATGCATTTATATATGTAATATTAATAAGTACATATTATCCTCATAATACATAATTTCAAAGCACAATTGTGGCGATGACAAAAATACCTTATAGTATTATATACCGACTAGCCGAATACCCGTTGAAAATCAACGGTCTCGCAATAAGCAACCCCTGACTATTGTAAATTTTTGAATAATTCACGTTTCACATTTATTCGTCAAATCGAATAATTTGGTGTGCAGAACCCCCTAAAAAAGAAAATATTGGAAAATTTAAATTACGCACGTCTTCCTTTGGATCAATCTATCCGGACACCAAATTAAAGTTTCTATCACATCCCGAAGCATACTATTTTATCATTTCCCCTTTTGAATGTTTTTTGGTAGAGTGAACCTATAAATGAACATTTTGGGGAAACTCTGTTCGTCTTAGGTTTTTAATCAGATGATTGGTCCATATACCAAATACCAAGCTTCTATCACAATTCGGAAAATCGAACATATCGGTGTGCGATACCCCCTAAAGTAGCAAATATTGGAAATCTGATATTGCACTCTTCCTTCCTTTCAAATTATCCACACTTACATCAAATATGAAGTCTCTATCCTATCGCGAAACATGTTTTTCTATCACTTCACGTTTTGAACGTTTTTCTGTGTAACACCCCCCCCCCCCCTTAAATGAACAATTTTGAAAATCCGTATTCATCTTAGGTTTTTATCGAATGAGTAGCCCAAATACTAAATTTAGGCTTCTATCGCATTGTATAAGAGGCAGTTTTCATTTGTTCGTCAAATCGAATATTTTAGTGTGCGGCACCCCTACAATAGCAAATGTTGAAAAACTGAAATTGCACACTTTCTTCCTTTCCAACTATCTACACGTACACCAAATTTGAAGTCTCTAGCTCATCACGAAGCATGCTTTTACTTTCATTTCACCTTTCGAATGCTTTTATATTGTTGTTGTTGAGACCCAGACCGTCCGACCTACCAGAAAGGTGTAAGGTAACTGTTTGGACGGCCGGGAAGTGCCACCCAATTTAGACTCGAACCCAATGGGGGAAGGCATCCACAGGGACCGTACCCTCCTTCCCCTACCACCAACCTCGCGGAAGGACTTAGACTCACATGTTTAACGTGATAGTACTCCGCGTGAACACGGCGGCAGTTTTGGCAGTGGCGGGAATCGAACCCGGGCATACCGAGTGCAATTCCCGCGCGCTTCCCACTGAGCTTCCGCGCCCCTCAATGCTTTTGTGTGAAGTACCCCCCCCCCCCCTTAAATATATATTTTTAAAAACGCCATTCTTCTTGGATTTTCTATCAGATGATTCACAAGTATACCAAACATCAAGACTCTATCACGTTTTAAAATGGCTTTATTCCGAAAATCGAACATTTTTGTGAACAGCACCCCCTAAAGTAGAAAATATTGGAAAAATGAAGCTGTACACTTTCTTCTTTCCAAACTATCTACCCGTACACCAAATTTGAAATCGCTATCTCATCCCGAAGCACATTTTTTATCAATTCACCTTTCGAACGTTTTCCTCTGGAGCACTCCCTTAAACGAACATTTTTTGAAAACTATATTCATATTGAGTATTTTCATCAAATGATTAGTCCATATACCAAATTTCAAGCCTCTATCAAATTTTAAAGGAGCCGTTTCTCATTTATTCGGCAAATTGAAAATTTTGATGTGCGCACCCCCTTATGTAATAAATATTGGAAATCTGAAATTACATACTTTCTTCCTTTCGAACGATGTATCCATACACCAAATTTGAAGTCTCTATCTTATAGCAAAGCATGCTTTTCTGTCATTTCACTTTTCGAACATTTTGGTGTGGAGCACCCTCTCTTTAGAATATTTTCGGAAAATACGATTTTTCCTGGAGGTTTTATCGAATGATCCACCCGTGTACCAAATTGCAAGTCTCTATCTATTCGGGAAGTGCCTAATAAAAGCGTGACAGATAGACAGACATACAGACGGACACTTGGCAATTAGTATATATAGATTTTATATTATTTAATTTAAAGAAATTACAATATGCGAATTTGCAGAGCACCAAAATGCTTAAATTCTGTCCAACCAGTGTCATATTTTGATTTATTTGCAGGGCATTTGGAGGACATATTCATTTAAAATAATGAACATTAAAGATTTACAATATCATCTTACAATAAATTTGCCTGAAAATGTTTATTTTTTTTTTCGGTGGGAGGGGGACGCGTTTTATTCCAATATACCAGTAATTTAAACAGAAGTTCAGTACATTAAGAGGTTCTCACCAATGAAATTTATTAATATTAAATCAATAACAATAAAGGCGTGAAACTGTATTTATTTTTAAAATAAATCGTTTTTATTTTTAAAAACCGCGTTCAATAAGTATTCCTATGCGAGCGCAGCTCAAAGGAGACAAAAAAATTTAAAAGGAAAAACGAGTTTGTTTTCGTGGTGGTGAGGATTGCCAAACTTTAACTTCATAGCCAGGTCACCAGTGTCTGCAATGCGATTTTCGCCAAATCGCCAAGGATGTCACTTCCGACCGTCACATAAACTGCGCGATTTCGACCTCATACCCTACATCGATGGTCCCAGAATCCTTTGCTTTCATAGTGCCCGATCGCTTCTTTGAAATTGATTCATTCATTTATGATGATTGAATCACCTCATTCACTTGAATCGTCAACATGCACCCAAAATCTTGCCTACAGGTACGACGCGCGCATTGATGTGGTAATGTAAATAAATTTAATCAATCAATAATGAAATGATTTTACTATGTTATTAACACCTGCAGAATAAAATCTGTTAACGTATGAATTTGGTGTAATTATTTATAAGCTTTTATAAATCTAAAGTAGTACTTGTTAAACACATCCGTTAATTTGTGTCATGCGTTTTTTGATGGTGAAAATATATTTGTGATACGTAATAAAAATAATTCAATAAAATAACTTTTTAATACTTCCTTAGACTTAATTAAGAAGAAATAATATGAATAAACATTTCTGCGCACATACAGATAAAAAAAGAAATTCTTTAGAGTTGTGTCATATCGGACTTAATAAAATCATTCAATTAAATACTTCTAACAGCTCTCAAACTGATGAAAAACCCTTTCTTAATGAAATATACAAGGAAGGGTGTAATCTAAAGGGTCATTTTATTACTAATACTGGTGAAAAAACATTTATTTGTTCAATTTGTCAAAAAGAATTTAAAAGAAAAAGTCATTTGATTTCTCATCTCCGTATTCATACTGATGAAAAACCATTTGTTTGCAATGTGTGTCAGCAAAAATTTAAAAGGCAGAGTAATTTAAATGCACATATCCGCCTTCATACTGATGAATACCTATTTTTTTGTGATACATGTCAGAAAGGATTCAAAATAAAGAGTTATTTGAAAATTCATCTGCGCACTCATTCTGGTGAAAAGCAGTTTATTTGCAAGATGTGTTTGAAAAAATTTTCTCAAAAGGCTGATTTATTTGCTCATATCTGCACTTATTCTGGTGAAAAACCATTTATTTATGAGGTATGTCAGAAAGGATTTAATATAAAGAGTAATTTGAATAAACATATGTCTACCCATACCGGTGAATACTCATTTTTTTGTGATGTGTGCCAAAAAGGATTTAATCAACAGACAAACTTAAATAATCATCTCCGTACACATACTGGTGAAAAACCATATATTTGTGAGGTATGTCAGGAAAGTTTTAAACAAAAGAGTAATTTGAATTACCATATTCTTGCTCATACAGGTGAAAACCCATATCTTTGTGATGTGTGTCAAAAAACATTTAAACAAAGGTGTAATTTAAATACTCATCTCCGCACACATACTGGTGAAAAACCATTTACTTGTGAGGTGTGTCAAAAAGCATTTAATCGACAGAATCATTTGAAGAAGCATATGCTTATTCATGTAGATAAAAAACTATTTCCTTGTAATTTATGCAAGAAAGGTTTTAATCAAAAGGAAAATTTGAAGGCTCATCTTTTAACTCATACTGGTGAAAAACCATTTATTTGTGAGGTGTGTCAGAAAGGGTTTAATCGAAAGAATGACATGTATAATCATCTTCGCATTCATACTGGTGAAAAACCCTTTATTTGTGAGGTGTGTAAAAAAGGGTACTGCCGAAATTATGAATTATACATTCATCTTCGCACTCATACAGGTGAGAAGCCTTTTGTTTGTGAGGTGTGTCAAAAAGGATTTTCTCGAAAGGGTGATTTGAATATTCATCTTCAGACTCATAATAATACTGGTGAAAAAAAATTTATTTGTGAAGTTTGTCCGAAGGGATTTAATCATAAGAGTCATTTGAATAAACATATCTTAACTCATTCTGGTTAAAAGCTTGTAGGAGATGTATCTGAAAGAATTTAATTTTAAGTAATTTGCTTAAACTACTGTTTAAATAATCTGAAAAATCAAATAATTAGTAACTGCATCAGCCATAAAGTGAACTATATAACATGTGTGCAGTAATGAATCAGTTATCCAGAATCCTACAAACCAAATTGATTTCTTATCATTGTCACAAATGCACTTCCATAAAAGAGCATATTGTAATTAAAAAAAACATGCATATGAAAAGAACACATATTTTCAAAAGGATAATACAATTATCAATTTTTGCTAAAAAATACATTGTACAATATGACCCCCATGTGTAGAATGTCGAAAGCCCACACCATCCTGCTCATCCGAGGGCATAGAGCAGCAAATTGGGCAGGCGGCCATGTGTAGAGTGTCTGTATTTTACATATTTATATAGAAATAATTAGTGATGCAATTAAAAATATAAAAAATTAAAAATCAATTGGTACATTATACAGTTTGATACTGTTAAAAAATAAAACATAACAATAAGAGGCAAAGCTTTATTTTATGTAAATAATTATGAACAAATTAACATTAAAAGATTGGTAAAATTACAGAAGTTTGACGAAATAGTTTTTTTTATATTTTACATATAAAAAAAAATTGGATAATTAATTTCAAACCTCAAATTAAAAATATATAAATCATTAATAAAACAAAATTTTAAATATGACTGTGTATTAGACTGAATTAAATTTTCAATGCAAAGCAACATTTGTCTATATTTTATGGGAAATAAACCAGCCTTATAGTTGTTAAATATTAAAATTGGCATTTAAAAATGATTGGAATGTATTGTCGTCAATTGTTTCACCCATGCTGGGTTAAATATATATCTTATAATATCATAAATTCTTCATTATGTTAAAATCTTAAATTGCACATTGGCCGGAAAAAAAGAGCTCACCAGAAAAAATATTCAATTTTAACATCATTTACTGCAATTTATAAATTGATTTAGCAGCACAAAATCATTACTATAGTAATCTAAGCAAAATGAAATATTTTACAAAGTACATGTTAACTAATAATTAAAAAAACAATTTCTTGGCACATTTTATGATACGGATTTTGTAAATCTTAAATCTTTACATCTGAAGAGCAAAATATGCAACGTAAACTCTTAAAAGGTAAAAACAGTATTCCCAACCCTTTTTGTTAGGAAGAACCCATGAAATATTTAATAAAATTTCATAGGACCCCTACTTGGCTGACACATATTAGGTTCCACAATGATGAATTGCAAAATAGCTATGTAAAGCAGTAGAGTTCATGAATAATAACTAACTCATACTTTTGAATAAAATATTTCAAGTGTATTTTTTTTTCTATTTATTAATTATTGTTAATAAAAGAAGATAAACATTTTTGTTATATATCTGGCTTACTGGTTACAAACAAACATGTACATATATTTTGTGATGATTTTCTTTTAATAATTGATTTTCATAAAAACGTTAATAAAACACAAGTTATATTTAATTGTTTTATGATACATGTACATTTTCATCTGATGTCAAGTAAAATTGGCATTTTCCCTTGTTTGATTTTTTTTTTTTTTCAGATCTTTTATCTGGAAACTTATGAGTATTTGGCAATATTCGTTACTGCAAACCATTAAGCTGCTAACTGAATTCCTTGAAGCTATAAAAATTCTCAGCTTAAATAAAATTTCTCTTTCTTACTGCCAAATTCCTTGCCTTTTAACCAAATTAAACTTTCAAAATGCTTTGTTGTTTTATTAATAGTTCCTGTTAAAACCTTAATAATCTAAATTTTTTTAATTAAATAAAAGATGGCAAGTTCTACTTTTTTTGCAAACTTTTGCAAATTCTCCATGATTGCACGGGTCCGCGGAGACACACGAGTCCATTAAATAAAATCCAAGGATCTAGCAAAAATATTTGTTAAATCAAGGTACTACTGTAAAAATCTAAAATCTTACCTTTAGATGCATTTTAAAATTAGTTGTGACTTCAAAAATCCCACTTATAACCGAACATTTTGGTTTACATAAATGGCATTCTGCCTTAACTGTTCCATTATCATCAGTATATATAGTTCCATTATCATCAGTATATATTCATTCCATTATCATCAATATATACAGGGTGTCCAGTGCTATCAGTGCCCAGTGGCTATTTCCTCAACCGTTAGTCACAGAGATATACTTCCAATTGCAAAAATGTTTTAAATTTTAAAATCTATTATCTTAGAAACAGTTTAAATCAATAGATGCATTTCTGAAAGAAATACAAAATATAAATTTTTATACAGCACCCCGGTCCTACCAGTTATATTTAGAAAAATCATCCTCATACAATTTCATACAAAATAAAAATAAAATCATCCTTTTACTACCAAAATTGACCTACTTATAGCTGTTTAAAGTTAGAGCACTTTTTGTGCTGAGAAATGGGGGTTACACACAAAATAATTATATTCACTAATCTGTTATTTTCAGGTGTTATATGCCTTTATTATTTTATATTTAATGTGCGTAATTTTTTATTTTTGTCTGCAGGTACGCTGCAACTGGTCTATTACCGTATAAAAATTTAAATTTCGTAATTTTTACAGAAATGCATTTATTGATTAAACGATTTGACTTGAACAATAATGTGTTACTTCATTTACAATAAAGATCTTAGAAAGACCCCCTAGATAATCTTAGTCGAGCCCTGACTATAATACTCTTCTAAACGAATTACTATTCGATAAAAAGCTTTGCTTCATTCTCGACATTATGTCAGCAAATGCAATTAAAACATAATATTTTGAATACGGAATTTCAATATTTATATGGTCCCTTAAAAATTGCCTGAAACGGGACATTTTTATGTGTGGAAAAGCGACGTAAGTCATAAAACTTAATGCTTCATAACTCTGTGAATTTCGGTCGTAAAAGGAGGATTTTATTTTTTATTTTGCATGAAATTGTATGAAGATGATTTTCCTAAATATAAATGGGAGGACCGGGGGACCGTATAAAAATTTATGTTTCGTATTTCTTTCAAAAATGCATTTATTGATTTAAACTGTTTCTAAAATAATAGATTTTTAAATTTAAAACATTTTTGCAATTGAAAGTATATCTGTGACTAACGGTTGAGGAAATAGCCATTGGGCACTGATAGCACTGGACACCCTGTATATTACCTTTAAATATTACCTATCTAATATGACACACCACACACCGTCATAATTCATTAATTCCCACGCACCACACAATCATAATCCATTAATTCCCACACACCGTCATAATCCAATAATTCCCTTGATACATTTTCATCACTACCAGAAATATCAACCATCTTTTGACTTGCATTGCATCTCTTATTAAAAAAAAATGCAATGCGTAGCAGCGCTTGAATTGCCTAAGTTCTATTTTTGCAAAGAATTTAATTTCAAGCTTCCATCTTCCTCTTTTACATACATAGATAGAAAGGAGCCATATATACAAAAACAACACCATTCTATAATTCCAATAGACGCACAAAATAAAGTTTAAAACAGAAACATTTTTTCTTAGAGACCATTTTGCAGATGCAACATTCCACGTATTAGCATCTTTATCGACACCAATTGAAAAAGGATGTTCATATTAACTGCTAGAAATTAATTCAAAGATTAGATGAAATACAGATTTGCTATTTTCTCTATTGCGAATCGTTCAATTGCTGTTTAAACACAATAGTTTTAAATCCGAAGAAATGTATTTTGAGTATTTTGAAAATACAAAATTCTCTAAAAATGTATTTTCGATACATTACCAAAATGCTTCAGTTTTTTCAGTTTAAAATACAAATGTATTTTAAAAATGGATCTCAAGTACATGCATTTTCGATACTGCCTAACTCTGCCACATCTGTGTAGCAATGGTGATTAACAACCTTGTTTTAAATATTCATGTGTTATACACATGTTAATACACTTCTTTATAATAAGAAACAATAAGGAATTTTAAAGAGAAGCAATAAAACTGATTATAAACAATTTTGGGCTTAAAACATAAAATTCTCATTTTTAGCCATTGGCCAGTAGGTTCATGAGGTTTAATGGCCAGTTGTTGACAACTGAAAGATGTGTGATATTTATTTCAACTTGTTTTATGTTATGCAAAATTGTGTCTAAATATTTTATATAATAATTTAGAAATTTACAGATATATTACACTTACTTATCTACAGGTTTATTACGTGGTAGGCATGAATCAAAGAACCAGTCCTTCTCCCCATGTTTTGAGCTGGCAAGAATTTCAATCAGGTGTGAGGTATCACTATGTCTGTTAGCAAGAAAAAACCCTTTAGCGGATCTACTTAAGATCTATTATTTGGCTGTTGAGACAAAGGGGGGATTTTAAACAATTAGGGAAAATTTAAAAGATTGGAAAAAAAAATTATATAATTTACCATTTCTTTTGAAAAAAAAAAGATTAGCTAGTGGTGAATTAGGCTGTTGTTCTATGTATTTGAAAGTTACCTCTAGTACTGCAGTACCTTTCGTATGAGTTATCATTTTATCTGGTGTTCTTGTGTACTGTAACAAACTGTAAATTCTATTAGAAAAATTGTAAAACATACGTCATTATGCGTCTGTGCATGCTATCCTGGTACAGACTTACGAGAGCTTTTAAGCAGTGTCGACAATAGTAGCCAAAAACTTGCTATGTGTTAGAAATTTGCAAACATCTATGGTAATCAGTGTTTCCTTCAGGCATACCTCTGGGAGGGTGAAGCCCCTGGAGGCGAGTATACGTCCCCCCCCCCCCCCCCGAACTCCCGGAGATATTTTATGTTAACCTAGTTTACATTTATGTGAGAGCATTTAGATATATTTATATAGGGAAAATAGAAAACTTGCCTCCCTAAAATTTAATTCGCTTCTTCAGCCATAAAGTCCTGAAAGGAACACTGGTGTTGACTGATGAACACCATACCCGGGCTAAGATTAACCCGCCTATAGGAGCATTCCCCAAATTAAGATTATAGTACTCTAATTGCAGATAACATTTGTTGACCAATTTCATGCTTTGAATACGAGTATCAGCATAGAATATTCGATACCTTCTAATGCACTCGTCAAAAGTGAAATTGCAGCAACATAAAGGAATGAACGTAGCCATACGCAAATCACAGTACATGTAGAAGAGAGAGTCATATGCAAATGATTAAGTTTTCGTACGTATCAGGTTACGTGACACCCAGTTTTGGACGATAAAAACCGGCAAACGGCTTGTCCTGTAAATGCTATCAATGACGATTTCCATCAACCGAACTTTCGAAAAAGTGAAGAAGCGATGCCTCTATGATGTCAGCGAGCTGTATACTAATAGTTAACGGCTGTATCCTGTCGCTGCGTGATGTGAGCTTGTCGATGCATGCAATTGCCACACGTGTTGGGCACGACGTGAGTACTATCCAGCTATGTGTGACACGATGGACGTAGGAGCATCAAAGAACACGCCGAAGACGGAGTGGATCGAACAGACGCACGACAGAGCACACGGACTGGCAGATTCGCATAACGGCTCATCGAGGCCCGTCTGCAACGGCAAGTGACATCCGAAACAACTTGCCGCCATCGACGGTTGCATCTGTGTATACCCAAGCCATTCGAAACAGGTTTTATGAAGTACAGCTGCGCGCATGGCGGCCAGCCACTGGGGTGCCATTAAACGCTCGACACAGGGATGCACGCCTCGCGTGGTGTCATCGTCATCGCAACTGGACCATGGGGTTCAGCGATATTGTTCAAGGATGAATCTCGCTTCTGTCTATGGAGGAATAACAGCCGTAGACGGGTGTGGCAGATTCCCGGAGAACGCCACTTGCCAGCCCATATCATCAGCGTCACACCGGGCATCATTTTTTGGGACGGTATCATGTTCGATCAACGGGCAGCCCTGGTGCACATTGCTGGTATTCTGACAGCGGACCGGCACGTCACACAAGTTGCGATGCCTGTGGTTTAAACACTAGTGCAGGCCGTCCCCAGCATGGTGTTCCAGCAACAGAATGTCACCCCGCACTGTGAACTCTCAACAGCCTGAACGGAATTTGTGGCAATACGAAATTACAAGTCACTCTTAATTATTAAATTCATTATTTTAAATCACATTAACATTGCCGTAAATTCATATATAGTGGAATTAACATTTAAACGTACATCGCTCGTTGTTGTGCCGCAATAACCCTCCAATTATTTTTACCTTTTGTGTAAGTCCTGGAAAGAATTCATTAATCATTATAAAAAGACTAGCCTATTTAACTTTAACAATATAATTTATTTACAACATCAATTTATCACTAACAACAATTTATCATAATTATCGACTATCATTTAATTACTCTAGTAATGGGAGATATGTGACCAGCAAAATTAGATTTCGATAATGTCTATGACCTGGGGAAATGAGCACATACCTTACAGTTTAATCTTCGGCTCATCACGCTGAGGCTTGCATCCGTCTTATTGCTGACCGTACGGCCATAACTCTTTCGTGTGTGGCTTGCATCTCGTACTTATAGTCAACTGCAACCTCTTTCGTATGAGTATCTGCTCCCAACTCCTTTCGTATCCGTTCAACTGCTACAACATTTCGCATCCGACTTCCTTCTGCAACATTTTGATATCAGAGTGACTTGTGATTCCTTCGGCGGGGGGGGGGGGGAGGTAGCTCCGCCCTTCTTCCTCTCGGTGCTCATTGGTTCTTCTGAACCCAATGGCATCACTTGACATTTATCAAGGCCCCTTTGGCCTGGGACACCCAAATTTATAGTATTTGACCTAAAAGTTCACATTGTTGTAAACTCCGGCGCCAGCTAGACTAAACCTTTGTTAGCCGTTCTATGCACCATAAATATTGCAATAAAAATGCCTCATGTGAGGACATATTCTGGCCTCACAGAATTCACATCCTTTCCTGGCCGGCAGCCTAGCCGTATCTCTCTCCTATTGAACACATGTGGGCCCTCTTTGGACGTCAGGCGCACCGGAGACCACTGGAACATACCACAGACGAAGTACGTGTTGCAGTGGATGCTGCTTGGCAAGAACAACCTCAGGCAACCATTAATAACCTCATCGATAGTATGCCTCGCCGTTTCGAGGCCTGTATAGCTGCCCGTGGGGATCACATTCTTTACTGAATAACAGGTTTCTTTCACAAAACTTTGTTCGTTTAATCATTTGCATATAACTCTCTATTCTACTGGTACTGTGATTTGCATATGGCTACGAGCACTCCTTCATAGTGTTGCAATTTATTTTTTGACGAGTGTAAAAAATCTTGCTTTGTGCCATAATATTGAGAAACTTTATAGATACCGACAAATACATTTCTGCCATACAGCTGACGTTAAATTCCTTAAAGTTCACCCTAGGTTGCAGATCATAACGGGACGAACATAACCTGCCTATACAGGGCATTTCATTTTTAAAATTTAGTTTATTTTTACTTAATTTTAAATATAAAATATTTTTTTTGTTTCTACGGTTTAAATTTAAATAAATTGTGCGGTTTCCATTATTTAAATTTTAAAATCCTTTTGGTTCCTTTACAATTTTAAAAATTGTTTACTGCCATAATGTATTTTGAACACTTTACAACATAGTTGAAAAGTGTTTATGACTTTGTTCATTCTGTCTGTCTGTCCGTTAGTACGATAACTGCCGTAAAAATGACTTTTTCAAAATGAAATTTTAGTATGTTGTTCAGAAGGCCTGTGGGACCTATGGGAATATAAATGAATAATATCACCCAATTAGTTTTGGATTGAACCCGGGTTGAAAAAATGAGATACATTGAACCCTATGGGACCTAATTTTTCAAATATTGTTTAAGCGAATTTAAAATTCACAAATTGCTTCGAAAATTTTAGGAAATATTCACATTATCCCATAAAATATATAAAACAAATTTCAGCAAAATGTATTCAGTAGTTTTTTTAAATAGAAATTAAAATAATAATTACACCCTTTATATGAAGACATCACGTGACCCACTTCAAAATAAAATATGGCATCCATCTTGTATCAAAATCGTGATTTTTAAAGTTCTTTTTAATTCATATTTAGTGTTGTATCCTTCCTAAAACCGCTTAATTTTTGCTTAAATTCTGTGCATCTACATACTGAAACAACGCAATTACAATATATTTGAGTTTAAATGATCAACAAACTTTGATCGTTTCTACAACGAAGCCAATTTTCACTTATGGAAAATGCAAACACCAAAAGATGTAGAATGAGTTGTATAAGAATTGCTGAATTTCTTTAACGCAAAATTATTTAGCTCATGGAGTCTGCAATATAGCTGATATGAATGAAACATACATTGATTTTACATAGAACCAGACGATGTTTTCGATGAAGTTTTAAGCATAGAGATAAATTACTTGTACCTCCATGGTTTTAAGTTTTTAAATAAAATAAATTATTTTAGTATTGTGATGAATGAAAGGATTGGGAAAATGTTGCTGCTTTTATATAGAGGCGATTTATATTTCGATGACGTCCTTTGAATAAAATTCATTTGCTTTCGATGAAGTTTTCAAATATAATAAATTATTGCAGTATTATGATAATTTTAAAAATATTACCGAGGAATGTATTGCATTTTAGAGGTGTTACAACCAGGCAATTTATATTTCAATGCCGTCTTTTGAGTGAAGTTCATTTTTTTCGATGAAGTTTTAAGTTTTTAAATATAATAAATTAATGTAGTATTGTGATAATTTTAAAAATATTACCGAGGAATGTATCGCATTTTAGAGATGTTTAATTAAAATTGCATTGAAGTTGGAAAGTGTTTCATAATCAATGCTTTATGCATGATTGATCCTGTTTTTTAACACAATTTAAATGTCTTTTTTTTCTATTTAATTATAAATTTTGTTTTGAAATTTGACTATCAGATAACATTTGTATCAGATAACATTGTAGCATAAAATCCATACGACACTTCTCTACCCCTACGTCCTTTTTTCTTTCTTTACGCTATATTTCTATTATGGTTCTTATGTTGAATATAATTTTTTAATGAAGTATCAATCAAGTAAATGCTATATTTTAATATGTATAAAAACGCATATTTCCTTTTAACAATAATCTAACATCGTTTCAAGAATTCAAGTATTATTTAGAAAAATATCAAATTCTTATCAATCGTGTATAAAAGTACACGCTAAAAGAGTGCATACTTTGTTAAATGTCTGAAAGGCTACATGAACACAATGAAGTTTTTGCTGTTTATAAAATCCCAGTAAACTTTCCAGTGTTTTTCTAGCCAAGAATTTGTTAAGATATCTATATATGTAAGAATTATATTGCATGTGTAACTGATCAATTATTTCCCAGTCTTTATAACAATTCATACCAGCACTTTTTTACACATACCACCCCATGCCTGGTAATAAATAGTTACAGAATGCAGGCATACACACATGTAGATATATATTTTAACTAATTTTGTATGTACTTTTGGACAAACTTTCATTCAACAAGCTTTCTTTCTTTTGCAGAAGTAAGTAAATTTGTTACGATATTCATTTTATGTATCATTTATGTTAAACAAAACTTGATCCAGCTTTGAAACAATGAATTGGCCATTGATATTATTGTATAACTTTTGCACACGTCAAGGGTGTGTTTGAAAAGTTAACTGAATGGTCATCTCCGTTAACAATTGTTTACCAGTTACCAGGTCACTCACCAGAGAAAAAACAGCATGGTTATTCTAGACAACATTTCAAGCAAAACAAGTATTCTGCGTATCATGTGACCACATAACATCGATGGAGAAAATACTTGGTCATTCTGGTTATAACTGCACTGTGAGATTTTTTTCTGTTGAGTTTTCAAATGGAAAAAGTTTTCAAACGTTTTTGTCATGACTGGTGGTCACCTGTCATAATCGTAGAAACTTTTCAAATGTTTCCCAAATATTATCAGTTTTAGTTAGATTTTGTCCAGTGGTATGCAGTCCATAGAAGCAATACAAGCATTTCTTACCCAAAATCAGTTTAAAAGAATTAAGAAATTTACTATAATATTTCAGCAGAATTTGCGAAACGGTGATTGATGATAGATCATCGGTCACCAAGCTCAAAATACTCTTCCGGATATGTGTGTGTAAATATAAATAAACAAAGTATTTTTACTTTGTCTGGTAAAGCTAAGCGTCAAGCGGGATTTTCAGGAGAGACGAATACCCACGTCGCCTACCCACGTCGTAGGATATTCCATTGGAAGTGGAACTAAAAGAAAATAAGCACACAATTTATACTCGAGCTACAGCAGATCTTTGATTGGCATGTCTAAGCTATAAGGAAGTGGCTATTTTCTTAATAGTTAACAGGAAATTTGACTTGAAAAATTGTTAAATTATAGATGTTTTGATATTACAGTGTTGTTTCGATGTTTTTCAGAGTTAAAAACTCGACATATGGAATTGATAATTTTAAAACATATGAGACTTTCATCTCAAATATCTTGATGTTTTAATTTATTTAGTTTTTCACATTACATTCTTTGATTTTTATTTATTATTTGCTTCAATTTTTTATATAAATTAAAAGTAGCATAGTTGTTTATAATAAATAAATATGCAAGTCCATGTATTAAAGTCAAGGTAAAAAATTCTTATGGAAACCAATTCAATCTTGAATGTAATATACGAATACACATTTAGAATTTTTCTTGATTAATTTTTTATCAAATGAGAAAGTAAAGCTTGATAAGTGGTCTATTTATTTTCTGACATATTTTCCTTCATTTTTATATTCTGATTAAAATGGAGTTTTCCGTGTATTTTGTTTTCCAGCATATACCATTTGTATTATAAAACCAGGGTTTCACTTCAATGAATTTTTAAATGTCATTAAGTTATTTTAATTGTAATTTAGTTATTACCGAAAAATTACCTAAATGAGTCCAGCATATCTCTCAAATCGCAGTCTAGCACAGAAGCGCTGATAAGTAAAGTAAAAGAATGCTTTGCATAGGGGACGGGAAGCTTCATTTTCCCCCAGACCATCTGACCTACCCGAAGATGTTATGTATCTATTTAAATGGCGGGAAAGTGCCACCTAATTTAGACCGGAGCCCAGTGGGGGCAGCATCCAATGGGACTGTACCTTTCTTCCCAACCCCAACATCTCGGAAGGATTTTGAACACATAGACTGTTTGGGCAGAGCTGGGAATCAAACTCGGGTCATCTGAGTGCAATTCAGTGCACTAACAACTAGACTGTTCCGTCATACTGCCCCTTGTCGCCTAACTTGTTTGTGAAAATGGATCAATAATTTGTAAAATCGGGTCGGGTGCACATTTGTTGCATGGGGTCCAAAATTTCTAGCGGCGGCTATGTTCAGTTCCATTCAGCTGTACTAAGGCATATTTAATATTAATAGACTAAATGAATTTGTATGCAGATTCCTGTCTACCGAAGTTTACCTTATAAAATATAAGTTAATTTAAATGTTTTTTCCGCACTGTATAGTGTAATCCTTTATGTCTAATGTTTTTGGACAAAAATTTATTTACTGCTCAATATTTTGTTCTAAATTATTTTTCTTCATTTCTTACCCCATTTCAGTTCGACATTTGATAACCTAGCTAAAATATATATCATGAAACTTTATACTTGCAAATTTTGGACTTTGGTTTTCTGTCTTTCCAAATTATTTTAGCATAACTGATCCGTCCCCTTCAAAATTAAATAACTAAATAATCCAAGACTTGTAAAGTTACTTGCTCTTTAAAAAGCAGTGTAAAAAGAGTTAATTTTGAAATCTATTAAAATGAAATAGAAATGGAAAATTTATCGACACACATCTGTAACTATATCTGAAAAGATTTGATTTAAAATTGACATAACGTTTTCAACGGAAGCTGTCATTTTGACCACATAACTACTTCAATAAACGATTCCTCCAAAACGGCTAATCCCAGCCCATCGAAATGTTAGGGCTTATCTTATTTTCTTAAAGTTATTGAAAACACAGAAGCAAATTATTCTAGGTATTATAATATACTACGATGTTTTGGTTTTGAAGTAAAGGTATGTTGTATTTTTCTATGGCGGTCAAAATAACCGCTTCCCGTTTTAAAATAATTTCTTAACAAATATTTGTGTACAGTATCGTTAACATTTTAAGCACTCATTCGTATAAAGTAATATGGAGAAAGGGATATTTTTATTTTATTTAAAAAAAACATATTATCAACAAGGAACAGTGAATACCTGAATGGCAGCAAGGAAATTTGCTATATGCCACAATAATGTAAATTTCTATGGGAACTGGTATATTAAGTACTACCATGCAACCAGCTTCTAATTTATTAAAAATAAACTCTTGAGTGAACTTCGCATGTAGAAGATATTCCCAAAGTTTGAATCAGGCTCTCAATGCAGATAAGATACCTGCATCCATGAGCATATAAAGCTGATATAAACGTTTAAATCAAATCTCAGATTCACAACAGCATTCCTATGAAGTAATTTAGATTATCAATGCTTTAAGTGGTATATTTATCAAAGCTTTAATGGAATATTATATTAAATATTTTGGAGTGTACTACAAGCAGAAGATTAAAGAGTCATAGTGGGGTCCATTGTTTATAAAATGCAGCGGGTGAAATATTAGGTAGTTGCAAAAAATTGTAACTACATACATGAATCATACAATACTATTTACTAATTGTCAATTGTAATTATAGCAAGAAAACATTAAAAACAGAATAAAAATATTTATATTCATGTTTACAAGCTTTAAATATGCTGCAGAAAACTTGAAAGTAAGAGGAACTCGAATTCAACAAAAATCTATTAATGATTAAAAGGATTTTAAAAATGACAAAATAAATTTACAATGAATCAAATGTTTTAAAATACATCTAATCCAAAGAAAAATATCCAGCTCAGTGAAATATTTCAAAAATTGCATTATATGCTCAATAATGAATCGTAGTTTGAATGAGTTTTCATAACAGGTAAATAGAAAAATATATTTTATTTACATAGATATGTTTGTTTCCATCCGTAATACGATGAAGACAAAAAAATTGAACCTCCATATTTTTGAACACATAAATAGCAATCTAATGAAAATCCTCTTTCTGAAATGCATCAAATAACTTTACATTATTTGAAAAATTATATCCAGCTAAATAATAGTATGAATCCCTGCTTCTTGATTGACATGTCTCCCGACGTATTTCTGTTCCGTCACATTGGTACCGCCTTCCGTCTCGCTCATATTTACTCAGGACACCCTATCTCAATATATGTATCCAGTTGTCCTGTCGCCTTCCCAATCTCTAATTGGAGGGTATTTGCCTCTCTCTACTGAAACATTTAGAGCAGTAGCGGTAGTTTCATTTTCAAGAACTAAATGAATATGATTGTGAATATGAACAAGTTGTTTTACTTTTGCGTACATACTAATCCGAAATATTTTCTTTCCGTTCTTGTGTCATAAAGCCTACATTTTTGTGATATGTAACAGAATCATGTAAGGAAGTATTTAAAGCTTCCTGACCTTCCTCAAACACAAGACATAATTATACATTAATGAGTAATAGATAGATCCATATTTCTTTTAGAGGGTATATATTTTACAGCTATGACAAACAGATTTTAATCATAAAAATAAGATGAATAAAGACAACTGTACTTCTACTGGGAGGAAACCACTTTCTTGCAAACTGTGCCATATGGAATTTCATAAAATCATTCACTTGAAAGCTCATATATGCACTCAAATTAATAACCCTCCATTTCTTTGTGAGGTATGCAAGGAAGAATTTAATCAAAAAAGTGATTTTATTACTCATTTTCACACTCATACGGGTGAAAAACCATCTTTTTCGGAGGTATGCAAGGGAAGATTTAATCAGAAGAATGATTTGAATATACATACTGGCGAAAAACAATTTGTTTGTGAGGTGTGTCATAAAGGATTTAAGCAAAAAGGGAATTTGAATGTCCATCTTCGTACTCATACTGGTGAAAAATTTATTTGTAAGATGTGTCAGAAAATATTTAAACGACAGAGTCATTTGAAGAAGCACATCCTTACTCATACAGGTGAAAATTCATTTATTTGTTTGTTGTGTCAGGAGGGATTTAATAAAAAGAAGGAATTGAAATCTCATATCTGCACTCAAACTGATAAAGAACCATCTGATGAGATAAGTAAAGAAGGATTTAATCATAAGGATCATTTGGTTATGCATCATAATATTGAAAAACCATTTATATGTATGGTGTGTCAGAGAGGATTTCATAAAAAAGGTAACTTGCTTACTCATCTTCGCATTCATACTGGTGATAAACGTTTTATTTGTAACGTATGTCAGAAAAGATTTAATCAAAAGAGTGATTTGACTACTCATCTCCGTATTCATACTGGTGAAAAATTATTTTTTTGTCAAGTCTGTCAGAAAGGATTTAATCGAAAAAGTGATTTTTATACCCATCTCCGAACTCATACTGGTGAAAAACCATTTATTTGTGAGATATGTCAGAAAGGATTTAATATAAAGAGCCATTTGAATAAACACATGTTTACTCATACTGGTGAATACCCATTTTTTTGTGAGGTATGCCAAAAAGGATTTAATCAAAAAAGTGATTTAAATAATCATTTTCGCACTCATACTGGTGAAAAACCATTTATTTGTAAAGTGTGCCAGAAAGGATTCAATGCTAAAAGTAATTTGAATAGTCATTTCCTGACTCATACAGGAGAAAAATTGTATAGGTGTGAGGTGTGTCAGAAAGGATTTCTTCGAAAAAGTAATTTTAATACTCATTTCCGTACCCATACAGGTGAAAAACCCTTTATTTGTAAAGTGTGTCAGAGAAAATTTAATCAAAAGAATCATTTGAATCAACATATTCTTACTCATACAGGTCAAAAGTAATTTATTTATAAAGAGTGTTGGAAATCATTTAATGAAAAGAAAATTTTATTTGAATAATATATCTTTATTCATTATTCTGGTTAAAAACTGTCTGTGAGATATGTGGGATGGAATTTAATAATTGAACTAATTCAAATATTCATGCTGTAAAAAACCAGCTTAATGTTAACTGGTGAAAAGTAAACCTAAAAATTGTGATGTGTGGCACAAACAATTCAGTCATAAGACAAATTTAAATCGCCATATCTGAACTAGATTTTAGCCACCAATAATATTTTTCATTTAATATTAGCAGCATTATAGTGGTGGCTCATGATTTTGAAAACAGGTCGAGTGCGATAGGGAAAACAGGAAAATGAAATGTTTTAACTTCATTTTGTTTGATTTTATTTTTTCAATATTGTTATTTCTTATGCATTTTTTTATTTTCAAAGACATTGTGTAAAATTATATTTTTAAAGGAATTGCTTTTGTTTTTAATTTACAATGTTTAGTTTTTAATGTACGTAATTTTTAAGGCACAATTTGCAATTTTGATAATTTAAATTCTTAACTTGTTTTAGAGAGAGAGCTGCAAAATATTGTTTTTCCAAAGCCACCAAAATTCTCAATCTGACACTACCCACATGTTGCCAACGGCCGTACCGTGCTGAAAACACCGGTTCTCGATAGATCACCGAAGTCAGGCAGCATCGGGCGCGGTTAGTACTTGGGTGGGTGACCACCTGGGAACACCGCGTGCTGTTGGCATATTTCGGGCACGGTAGCCCGGTGGTTTGCGTGCTGGATTTGCACGCTGCCACAACTGCTGCCTTGTTCATGTGGAGTACGATCACGTTAAACATGTGGGTCCTTAAGTCCTTCCGAGAGGTTGGTGGTAGGGGAAGGAGGGTACAGTCCTTGTGAATGCCTCCCCCAATGGGTTCCGGTCTAAATTAGGTGGCACTTCCCGGCCATCCAAACTGTTTGTTACCTTACACCTTTCTGGTAGGTCGGATGGTCTGGGTCTCAACAACTACCCACATGTTAAAATATAATTTTATCATTATCTTGCAAACAAGAAAATGATGCCTCTAAATTGCTCAAAGTATCATTAACAGAACACAATTTTATCCCGCTACTCAACATATAACAGGTGACTCTAATAAAACAAAAATTCCATAATCTCATTTTTTTTTTCCCCAATGGATAATATGGAAAAGTTGTAAAATAATGCTTAGCCAGTCAATACAATGATGGTAACATGGGCCTTTTTGACAACTCTGGTTATGCATTTGGCAAAGAAATCTGTTACGTTGTCAAATCCATTAGCTGGTAACGTGTGACATCATGGTTGCCATGGCAAGGGCATGTGTGTGAAGGGGTGATAAAATTTAGCACCTGCATTTCACTTACTGATAGGTTCATATTAAAAGGTCTTGAAATGCAGAAATTTATGCTACAATCAAAATTGAAATGTCACATTCATATTCAGCAGCATGTGCAGCAGTAAAATGTGCATTATGAAGGTATATTGTAAAATTAAATTAATTTAACAATATAACAATAAAATAAATTTCATTGACTTCAGTCTATAGAATGTAGTCTATAGACTATAGTCTATAGTAGTGTAATCTGTAGAATATATAGTCATATACCATATTCTCTTCAAATTGTAATTGATTTTGTAGATAATTATCAGACAAAATTCACATTTTATCCATTCAATGCTGCATAGTTTAAATACAGCTATAGCTTTAATTATGAGATAGCCACTAGCCAGCTGGCTAATGTGGCTGGTAAATTTTTGTAAACTATTAGTCACTGGCTAATGTTGCTGGTAAATTTTTATAAACTATTACCCACTGCCTAGTGTAGTAACTTAGTGCCTTGACAAAGTTCTTCCAATGACCTTAGTAGTAAAAGCAGACTAAATCTTATAACAAATCAACATGTTTTAAATATAATTATCCGAAAGAGTTTATTTTGCTGTATGACAAAAAATGAAATATGACAAAATTAATTATCAAATTATTTTTATAATTGACAATGGATATAATTTGCTGCTAGTCAGAATACAAATTCTTGGTACTTTCTTGATATAAGTAGGCATGAAAATTATGTGACTACAATTGTTTCAAGGATGTTACGAACCTTCATTAGGTCATGTACTGTGTGTGTACTGATTGAAAGCAGTGTTGCCATATTAGGCAAACAGTAATAGATTGGGGGTTTTTTTAATTATGTATTATCTGCTATATTATTTTACTAGCTTGCTATTTGGATATTTTTTAATTTGTCAAGATGATCTTCTGCTAATCTTATTATCGTAATCTTGATCTTTTTTTTTAAATTGGAACTATAATTTTGTTTACATTTTTCACCAGTTTTATATATTTTCACCATGTTTACTATTTTTGTGCAAAACTACAGCTAATTACTGCATTTTTCTTTCGAATCATCTGGAAGTACTGATCAAAAGATCAATACATGCTTTAAAACAATTGTAGTCACTTAATTTTCATGTCTGTTTGCAGTGGCTTAGTGTCCATTGGGGCTCAGAAGCTGAGCCACCCTTGTTTAAAATAACTTAAAGATACTTTTATTTATTATATTTTTAAAAATAACTTAGTGAATATATATGTATTCTTTTAGACAACTGTTACACTTTACTTACTTAAAATGAGACGTTTTAAAGTATTTTTCCCATTAAAATGCATATCTAGAAGCTGAAATCATTTAGCCTTCATGGTGCATTGAAAGAATCAGGGTATTAGGACTCCCTGTAAAACTCCACCCTGGCTGAAAAGCTAGCACTATAAACTAGCTTCCAGAAAGGTGTGGCTATTTCTTTCCCCATTTTCAACCCTTTATAAACAGCTTAACTTAAGACAATGATTGGATATGAGACGTGATGTTTCATGAATGAAAATTTCCTGGGCAAAGCTAATGGATCCGCTATTTTGGGTCAAACATGGTTCTATTAATTAATCTTCACAGAAAAAAATCATATGTAACATTAAAAAATCTGATGTGGGCAGCACATGACTGTCCTTATATAATGCAATAAATTTACAGTTAAAAAAATGTTATTCTTATAGTAGATATTTATATTCTTTCCAAAATATTGAATTTCCGTCAATGAGTCATTATTTTTATTGATTTAGCGTCATTTTTATCCATTTGTGAGATTTTCGTTAATCTAGCAACATTTAAAAATGTCGCCAAGCATTATGGACGAAGAAATAAGTTATTCTTATAGCAGATAAATGACTATTGGCATTCAAATACAAAAGTATTACTCAAAGTATCTTTTCATGAATGGAACAAGCTAGATCCACGAGAACGATGTCAACAAATTTATCGCATGGTATTACATATGAAAAGTGAACATGTTTCTCAATAGGAAATATTTCTTTTTACTTTGTATGACTTTTTGATAATTTTTTTGAAAAATATGCAATATCTCGAGAACGGTTCATGTTAGCATTCTAAAATTTATGTGAATCATTTTCTAATGAAAAATGACATATGAAATGTCTATTTTCGTAACTTTATTAGCGGTTTTGATTTTTTTGCGATTTTTTCAAAATTTCACTCAAAAATTTAGGGGGGTTCTGAACATTCGATTGCGTATAAAAACAATAGGCTTCCAGTGTTTACAGATTGTGATTTTTGTACCAAATTTCATTCGAATCGGTCCATTCGTTCGTCAGTTATCGTCTCCATAGACTCACTGACAAACACACAGACACAGACATCACTTCAAAAATGTTTGATTCATGATCAGGGATGCTTGAAACGTGCTCTCCCATCGAAAACTCGAATTCTAATTTTCGACCCCATCACAATACTTTCCATATACATTATGTATATAAGGAAAGTAAAAATATGAGGCATTTTTCAAAAATAAGATGACACTCACCTGAATTTAAATAAATATCAAGACGAAGAAACACACTAATAATGACTACCATTAAACTTAAGTAGTTTGTGAAGTAGACTTAGTCGCAGCAACAATATAGCGAAGCATCCATTTGCATATTTGGAAGTTTTAGAAGGAATAAATCTAATTTCCCTTTAAAAATCACGTTATGCGAGAATCTCAGTTAAGCAAAAGCCATTGATAATTTTCTAGCTGATTTTTGGCATATTGTAACTAAAATATTTAAGTTTTCAAAATATAGTACTTGTAAATAATTAATTGTGTAAAGACATTGTTAACTACAGTGTTCTCACCCATTTTCAGTGCACTCCTTTGAATTGCTTTATTTTATTAGTTCTAGCTGTTTATATTTACAAAACTGATATATTTTTCTATCACTTGCTAATGATATTTTAATATATTTCTACCTCATATATAGACACCTGTAAAATTTTCTCCGGGAAGAGGGGGGGGGGAGGATTCAAGCACATGATATACAACATCGATTAGCTTCATGCTTGCCTTTGTTATATTGAATGTCCAAGGGGGAGTGTGACCCCTCTTTGCCTCCCCTATGGTCGACCATGGCTTCATATTTAATAACATGATTGTAAAAGTTTATCTAATTTAGAAATAAGAAAACATTTAAAATGTTATATCTTGTATATATTCATCTTACATAGGTAATATTTTAATATCTCGTGCATTTCATCCACTCTTTGCATTTTTATATAAAATTATTTTATTTTATTCACTAACAAATAAAACATATTGAAATAAAACTTTTGAAAATGCAAATTCCAATATAAATTTCATTTGTAAAACCAAATTTTTTGCTAAATTTTAAGCCTTTCCAGTCAAAAATCTCACGCTATGCTACTGTCTGTTTAACCATTTCTATGAAGAAAATATAAATAATTTGTATTTTTATTGACCAAATTCTATTTAGAGTATTTAATTTTTATAACTCATTTATTTATTTATTTTGCATTTGAAATTATGGTAGAGAATAACTTATTCTAAATGTGGTTATGAGGACAGCATAAGAGGTTTAGGGATAATAATGCCCCCCCCCCCCCCCACACACACACACAACAGACCAACACCACATAGGAGAAATTGCTAATTAGCCATAGTGTCTATTTTTTGGGGGAAATCTAGCACTGTAAACACTCTATTTGTCTTTAATGCCCTTTTCTGAGATCTGGGTGACCCATAATGTGGGATGTATGTACCTCATATCTTTATTATGATGCAGAATCTTTCCCAGTTGTGCTACAGTTTTGGTGAATATTCTGTTGCCAAGGGTTGAAGAGCCACACTTTATCACCTTTTTATAATTGTTCTTTATTAGCCTTGGAGTTATATTGGATAAATCTGGTAAAAAATTGCTGTGTAAATTAAACCTATGTGATCTCAAATAAAATGTAATCTAAATCTTTGGTATTTGTTATTCATAGCTTTATGATTGGCATCTATGACCATTCCATGGGACACCTGTCTTCTATTTCAAAATATTGAAAACGTTTGTTTTGTTGATTACTTATATAATAGTAATAAACTTGTGTTTAACATTATATTATAACATTATATTTAAATATATGTATGTATGTATAGCTGACAGCTCTCCCAAATTTTTTAGGAGATTTCGGAATTTTTACACTTCTTGCCAATTTCTCCACTTAAAAAATCTCCCAAATTTTAGATTATTTTGACTGAAATCCCTTCTGTAAGGAAATTTAGAAAGAAAATCTGTACAATTTGTGAAAAAATTGCTACAAGTAAAGCATTTTTGAAGAAAAATAAGTCTGCAACTTATTAGACTTTAAAACATTAAAACTTCTCATAAATGCCAAATACTCCATTAAGAGTATACTACTAAGATATTTATCATTTTGTTAATTTTTAATTTACTTTCTATATTAAATTGAATTTAATTGTTCAGATTAGATTTGAGTTTACTCCTGTACCTACTACCATATTTTATTAGAGAAAAGTAAAAGTCCCTACTTTAAAAATAAAAATCCCTTTCCCCCCTTCAACCCTTACAACATCTTATATGCACATTATGGATTTTGGCAGGATGTAAAATTCTCCCTAATTTCTATTTCATAAGGTTGGTAGCATTGTATGTATGTATGTATATATAAATAAATAATTCCATTATATATTATGTAAATAATTTTTTATCTCCTGCGCCCCTGAACTTAAATATCCTGCCAACATTCAAACCAGAGTTGGTAACCTTGTGTATATATCATGTATATAATTTCTTTTTTTTTTCTATATATTTTAACATTTTTCTGTTTAATAAAGAAAGCTATTCATATATAATAATATATTTATTTATTTTAATATGTTTTACATATATTTAAAGACATTAAAGTGAAAACAGGCATAGTCATAATTACTTTGCACCAGGCACTAAATAGAGTTTCTATGGCACTAGTTATCTTTGCAATTGATGGTTGTTTACCTTTACAATTTTTTTTATATCTCTCTGTTGTCAAATTCGGTTTTTTGCCACAAATATAGTATGTACTGTGTAAACAGCAGCAAATGCAAAGTGGCCTTAACATGAAATAATCCCCATAACTTTGTTATATGCTTCCAATGTAGTGCACATAAGTCAGACAAGGAAATGTAGGGCTAGCAAATGACACTTTAGCCCTCAACGAAACTGCCTGGGATTTCTCGTACATTTCATATGGCTGACTTTATTGGTCAATTTAAAAGCAAAATGTGGCATATAGCAAGTTTTTTGCTTCTAGTGCAGCTATTCCAAACTGAAGAGTACAAAGCTGATAGTTGTTGCTGCAGTGGGGTATGCATTACAATGTATAAAGACATAAAATAACTTTCATGCACTGCAATACATAATACTAAAAATGCATTCAGACCTAGTCTAACTAATATAAATTTTATGCATAGTCTTAATAAAAAATTAAATAAAAACACAAAGTGAATTAAATAGAATTAAACAGTGAAAGTGACATCACAGTTTGGCTCGCTTTTGTGGAGTTGGTAATGGTCATTTGCAACTGTGTGGTTGCTCTACAGAGAATTTAATAAATCTATAATAATAAAAAATATATATCTGTGTGTATTTGTGTCATGCATAGCCAAAATCCTAGCTAACAACATTTGCAAAATCCATTACAGGGGTATCTCAGCTCATGCAATGATGCACTTCGGCAAGATATTTTTTATAAAATTCAATTTAGTTAAAAAGTTATGGATTCAAATTATGAAGTACATACAGCTCAAACTGCTGTACCAAATCTAAAAGTTCACACTAAATAATTACACTAAATTAAACATGCAACATAAAAATAACAGTATCGACTGATTTTGAAGGCAAGAAACAGCCTTCTATGCCAGGACATGCAAGAAGTGTATCCTTCACATAAGAGAACAATATTAGCAACTGATGTAGTAACACCAATTGTAGCTGAAGCAGAGAAAAGGTCCCTGCTTCAACCCTGTAAATTATACTTCTTGTGTGTCCTGATGAAGAAATT
Source organism: Amaurobius ferox (assembly GCA_951213105.1). Classification (NCBI taxonomy): domain Eukaryota; kingdom Metazoa; phylum Arthropoda; class Arachnida; order Araneae; family Amaurobiidae; genus Amaurobius; species Amaurobius ferox. Next base: position 57,426,072 of record OX578148.1, on the reverse strand, counting down.
TATTTCTTGCCTTCAAAACCGGTCAATATTGTTCTTTTATGTTGTAGACTGCTTTTAATGAAGTTATTTTAGTTTTATAAAATTGTGAAGCCAAAATTTCACTGTTTTATTTCATTTGATGATTTTCTGAAGAATTTAAGACAGCCATCGGAGGATTGTAGACAATTGGAGTGATACAAATTGGGTGATAAAATCCAACATGATAACTTCCTAAATTTTAGAGATATTTTATTTTTTAAATGTACGATTATTTCATTATTATAAGATGCCTAGGGTACAGAGGCTCTTCACGGGTACAGCTAGTATTGAAATATTCTTTCCTGTTTCAATTTCAGGTATGCCTCTTAGCAAAATACGTTTCTCACATTTTAAAGCAATTCCTGTATTGAGTTCCCTATTCCTATATTGAATCGTTGGGGGTATTTATTATATTTTAGGTGAATGTGGTCTTAGTTATTTTGGTCAAATAAAGAAATCTCTAAAATATCATATTAAAAAATACATGAGCCATGTTTCTAAACAAGAACTTTCTAAATCTGCAATTGTTAAACATTCTTGGAACTCTAATCATATTTTTAATTTTTTGGAAGGTAAGATCATTTTTACTCCGAATTCCATTTTTGAATTGGACTTTCTTGAAAGCTTCTTGGTTGTTTCTCAGTCAAGTTCCCTTTTTAATGATAACTGTCCTTTCTTCTCTCCTGCTTGGAAATCTCTGGTTTAATTTTTCGATTTCATTTACTTATACTTATTTCAGTATTTTTTTTATTCTTTTCTTGATTTTTTTTTCCCATATTATTGACAACATTAACTCGTTTAGCTTCCAAAACCATTTTCTGTTTAACATATCTTTTGTATTGGTTTAGAATCTGTTATTTTTACCGCTGGTTTGGTTGACTTCTGCGGGTTTTGAAACCAGTTACTATAGCCTTTTGTTCATAGTTATATTCACCGAACAAGTGCTTTCAATCCTTTGTTGGACGCTCACTTTCCTTTTTGATATTTTCCTGTTTATTCATTGTGTCCTACTTCTTGTTCCTTCCTCCTTGGGTTTTTTTACCTTCTTTTTTTCTTTCGCTATTGGCAACCCCTTTTTTCTGCGTCAGTTACATTTGCTGTTTGTGTATTAGTTGCCGATCTAGCTCTCGCCAGGCCCGGTTTAAGGCGTGGGCGGCGTGGGCAATTGCCCACAGCGGACGAATTAGGGGCGGCCATTTGGAAGTGAAATTAGGTGTAGTAAGAATGACTTTTGTGGTCGTATTAAAAAAAATATTTTGAAAATGAACCAATTTTGTGCCACTTTAATATAAATGAATTTACTTTTTTAGATAGTATTAAAATATAAAAAGGATAAAATCGTTTTTCTCCCATAATTATATCTCTTTCGAAGCAATGTACAGTTCTGCTTGAAAGTACGTACGCTCAAACACTTGGGAGATTACCAGATTTTAAACAACTTGCAGCTGGGTGCAGCCTGCAATCCCTTAGGGGACTTTGTTTTCCCCAAATACTGTGAAAAACCCAAGGGCCGATTCTCAGAATTTTTTCCTGTTTTCAAATTCAAATTGCAAACACATGGATGCGGCCTCTATGATCGCACTTCTAAAAGGACGGGAGGGAGGAGATTAGTCCAGATGGTCATTCTTTTGGTCGTCTACCGTTTTAGCTGATTTAGGCATTGAGCCTAGCTGGAGACCATGTAGATAACAAACACAATGACTACAAGTAAAAAGCTACTTCTTATTGTTCAAAGTGTTGTGTTATGCTGCCATGCAAGATTCACAAATCCATCGACAAATATGGCTGTCTTTGTATGTTCTAACTATTCGGGTAAATTTTTCTTTCAATTATTTAAAATATTTTTGCAAAATTTCTTAATTGACTGCATTTTTTGTTGATTTTTAATGTGTTTCAACCAATAAAATTAATTTGGTACTGAATTTAGTCTCTGGTATTAGCCCCAGAATAATATTGATAAAAGAATAATTTTTCATGTTTTTATCCAAAATAATATGCCCCGTGGCTGTTCTATGAGGAATTTCAGAGGCAAATAACTAAGCAATGGTGTAAAATGATCTTAATTTCGTATTTTTTCCAGTTTCATTGCAAAATGAAAAAAAAAATGGTACAAAATATTTTTGCGAAGTAAAATATTCCTTTTTGAATATCTGCATGAAAGTGCAAAAGTTGTTTATAAATTGTTAGAGCTGTTTCATAAATTAATAAATTTATTCTATAGACTCAATCTGGGAATTATATATATTCTTTTGCTCATGCATACAAATTTCTGTCTAGATATACGTTCAATAATCCGTAAATACTATTTTATTTTTTCATAATTACACTTTTAGTTATAATTTAATACACTTTTAAGTAAAATGTTAATTAAACAACCTTAAAATTTGTAATATACATTTTGATATTGTGATTTTTTATATTTCTACTCAAACAATTCATTTAATATCCCCATGTTCTAGTCAACATTCGATTTATTATTATTCTTATATAAAGTTGTATTGTATGATATGTAGTATTTTTTTGTCCATTTTTTATTTCAAAACCAAGAAAAAATGAAACATTGACGTTCCTCTTTTCCAACGAATGGAATTTTTTTTTTATTCTTAATACACCCTATTTTTATTACCCCACTCGAAAGTTCATATTTTTTAATTTCTGAACACCCCCCCCCCCCCCCCCCCGTCCTTTTTTAAACGAATTTGGAAGCATTTGGATATTTTCCTGTGTTTCTGTTGGGCCCATGTATCTCCAAATTTTTTTCAGATGTTTTCTTTTATTATTTTTTTCAAAATTACGAAAATAAATATTACGTGTTTTACAGCCTTGTTCTCTAATGATTGCAAATATGATTTTCCCCTCTCTCTTAGTTTTGTTATGCACTTTATCTTTCGGCAGAAAATGAGAATATTTTTAATTTTTACCCCCTCCACCTTTTTTCCTAATTGTTGTCCCCTTTTCTATTCTATATATTTTTCCTGCTTTTGAATTAGGTTTTGTATCTTCGAGCATTTTTTTATATTTTTTCATTCACTTGTCACAAACTCAGGGGCATTTTAAACATTCCATTTCAATCGTCTTCATTCCCCAGTGAATCTATAATAATGAAAAGAAGAATCTATCTGTGTGTTTGTCCACAATGCCGACCGATATCTATATCATTGAATTTTTTCACCCATTTTGTTACTCCATGTCTTCGGACGAGTCGGTTGGCCTGGGCTTTCGACACAGTCTCATCTATACCTGAACTAATGCATCTCGAAGGCCTTTTACCAAAATTTACATCCGATTTTTAACGAATTTTTAAATTCCAAAATCAGATAATCTCCAGCTACTGATATGACCTAGCAGCTTTATTCTCGATTTAACAGTTACAGAATCTCCAGCCATCGATATGATCTAACAGCTAATCATACCGTAACGATCTAATGCCACGTTCATCTCCTAGAGGTTATTTATCTTTCATTCATTTATATTTTGCATCACGGAGAGCGTTTATTTTTTTTTTCGCTTTGCGGATAGCGTACTGGTAATTTGACGTCGGTTTAGGATTTGAAGAAAATTGAGTAGTGTTATTTGTAAATGTAGTAACGGGGGTTTATTTGCATCCCAGATCAATACCGGGTAATTCGTTCCAGTGATACAATAAAGCAAATGTTAAATTAGCCAAAGTGTAAAATTTTGTTGTAATTTGGATAGTATTCCATTATTATGTATATTTCCGTATATATATTTCCACCTATTCTGTTCAAACCTCACCAATCATTAAACATCTTTAGAATCCCCCAAGTTCATTTAACTTTCTAATTTTTTTTTTAAACAAAACAAAATATCTCGTGTTTGTGCACTAATATTTCCCAAAAGAATAAGTAAGCAGACTGATGTGCAACAATCGTGCCATTTCAAATATTACAGCTTTCTCACCCATTAGAAAACTTGATTTTTGAAGTATAGTTGTTATATTCTATGTTCCTTCTGTATTTTAATCAGATTTTAGAGGGGCTACAATGAACAGTCACAAACTGCTTCGAAATAGAATCCCAGATTTTTAGCTGCGAAATCAAAAACCAACAAATTTAAATATTTTTGCATTTTAAATTTAATATTAAAGATTAGCTATTTAAATAAATTGCTGATAATTACCGGCAAAATTCTGAATTGTCCTGTTATATTATGTCTTAGCTTCGTAGGGATTGAAATGCTTTTCCTTCATCTCTCCTCTTTCCTAATTTATTCATAAAGTCATTTCTTTGATTTGCTTATAATGTTTTACTGCTAAGATATACAAATTATTCATAAGATTTATGCAATTAAAAATTCACATTTTATTAAAAAATTGATGAGGGCAACTTTCATGACACTACATAATGAGTAAGTTACTTTTGATTCCTGATAAATTCAGAAAAATATAATCGGCGGTGACTGTAGTCCGATGGAGCCGAAATTGCTTTGCGTGAATAATATTTTCAAACCAAGTTAAAAAAGTTTTCAATTCAAACCAAGATAAAACTCCAGTAAAGTTCAATAAGTTTATTCGATTATTTCAGACTCATTTGTTTCGTTTATAGGCTTTCAAAGCAATACAAATTACTAGCAATACAAATTAACTATTTGTAACTAGCTAGCGCTTTTAATTTTCACCCCGATTTCATCTGAAAACTCCGACCTTAGACTCCACTTTTATATATTCGATTATTTCACTAACTTGATTTGCAGTATAAAAATTAAACTTGCTGAGGAGATTTTACATTCGAGTTAATCTATAAACGTGTCTGGCGGCACATAAATACGTAATTGAATGCGTATATTTCCACCTATATTCTGTTCAAACCTTACCAATCATTAAACATCTTTAGAATCCCCATATTCATTTGACTTCTTAATTTTTTTTAAACAAAGCAAAATATCTCGTGCTTGTGCACCAATATTTCACAAAAGAGTAAGTAACCAGACTGATCTGCAACAATCGTGGCATTTCAAATATTACAGCTTTCCCACCCATTGGAAAACTTGGTTTTTAAAGTATAGTGGTTATAATTTCGATATACTTCAAAAACCAAGAAAGTGACCTAAAATCAAATTATATACACTTGTAGGATTCTTAAAGAGCAATAAATTCATACTAATTGTTTATAGTTATCACTTTCAGTTTTTAAGATATAAGCATTACAAACTTGAAATACTTCAAATTTTCAAACTTCTTCCACTTGACAAGATGATTACTCGAAAACTATAAAAGCTTTTTTAAATATACATATAAATTTAGAAACTAAATTTCCTCATACATATTTTTTTGTCACTTAATATAATTCTATCGATCTTTTATAATTTCGAAGATATTTCGAGTGAAAGTATGAAACATGGAAAAAAACTCATTTTTATGTTTCAAAGTTTAAGCCACCCTTCCCCCCAAAAAATAGAGTTCGATCCAAAATCCAATTATATACACTTGTAGGGCTTTTACAGAGCTACAAATTTATGCTTATTGTTCAAAGCTAGTTCTTTTAGTTTTTGAGATGTTACTAACTTGAAAAATGGAAAAATTTCAATCTTCTTCAATTTGACAAGACGATTACTCGAGAACTATAAAAGCTTTTCTTAATAATAAATTTAGATTTTGATACTAAATTTCCTAGTACGTATTTTTGTCGTTTTACTATTTATATCTTTATTTTATAATTTAAAATGAAAACAAGAATAATAAAAACACTCGCTGGGACAGACACTTTTTGTTTTCTAGAAAAAAATTTTGAATATTAAAATATTGATATTATTATTATAAGTGTCCAAAAGGTTTACATTTTTTATAACACTTCGTTTTCCTTACACAGAAACCCCAAACATAGATGTTATTCCCATAAACTTACATATAATATGATTGTTTATTTAATATTTTTGAATGCCGTTTTCTTCTTATGATTTAAAAGAAGTTTGAAAATTTGCGACCTTCCGAGTGTTCATTTGCCTTTAAAATCATAAATTTTGTTCACTTCACTCCATTTGTTCTAGAAATTTTATCTCTCAAGACTCCTATACACACCCATACATACATTACACTCACGCACAGACACCCATTTAAAAATAATTGATATGGGTTAGAGGATGTCCAATTAATCCGTCGAAAATTCGAGTTTTCGACCCCAACATTATTTTCCAATACATCATTTGTGTGCAGGGAAATTACAAATAAAGTCCAAAATTCAGTTATGTATTATAAATTACTGCTGCATTATGCATGCATGTATGCATGTAGAAAGAAATGTAAGGCATTACATTTTCTAAACCGCTAATTAAAACTCTAAATTTAGATGAGAATAAAATTTGATAGTGTGAGACCAGAAATAGATCTCATACTTTGATGAGACAAGCTTATATGTGTAATTTATTGTGTACAAAACGGCAAACAATACTGTCAGTCTGGATGGCGTCGAGTTTTACAACACGGGAACCCAAAAGGTCACAAAATCATAAATTTAGGGGCGCCAAGATAACGGGGGGGGGGGGGGCGAGCGGACCCTTACGAGGAAGTGAATCATGCCATTGGATAAAGATTAACCAATGGAAAATGGGCTTGTTGCGTCACATTAAGAAGGAAGGAATTATTAAGGAAACATTAAGAAAATTTTTATTATATATTTGTATTTTATATATATATATATATGAAAGGCGGCCCCAAACTGTCTTGCCCACACACGAAAATATCCTTGAACCGGCCCTGGCTCTCGCGTATGAAGTTTGCGCTTCTTGTGTATCCTGACGAAGAGGGCTGTTTCTTGCTTCCGAAACCAGTTGATGCTATTATTTCGTTTTGTATGCTCCAACGAAGTTGTTTTAGTTTTATTCAATTAATAATAATACCATGACTTTTGGTATGTCGTTGTTTTTTCTTCATACTCGTTTCTTTTCTTTTTTTAAGAATAATTTGAAATCCAAAGCAACTATAAAACTGAAAATTGGCATATCGCTGTCTTGCGTGGAATATTTTTTCATATTTTGGATTTTGAACCTGACCAGCCCAGCTTCGCTTCTCCAGACCCCGTCATTGGAATGCACATGTTGTTTGGCAGTAACTTAAGAACAGGGGGAGCAATTGAATGTATTGTCTTTCATAAATTTTTCGTACAAGTAATAGAAGGGAGTACTTTAAAAACTACATTTTTGGATTTTGTTTTGCCATCCAGGGTTGATACACGCCTTGAAAATTAGCGGATTATTTTCAAGGTACTTGAAAATATAAAACATCATTGAATATTTTCCTTCCCGCGAAGAAAAGACAAATCATACGAAGCCGGGATTAAGTTGTTTTCCCTTCTTTCACGGGCCCATCCTTATTTTCCCAGAACTCCCATTTCATATTTACAAACCCCGTACTAACAACAAACACCCCATAGCGCAAGTTTCCTTTTATTGCTATTTATACGAGTTCTCAAAAGACAGAATGATTTGTATATAAGTGATGACTTTGTTTATGTTGAGTGTCAAAAAACAGATTATTGAAGGTAAGAAACAGAAAAACTGTTTAGCATGTTACAGTGAAATATGGGAGAACTATTATTTAAAAACCTCCTTCGGCGACTAGCTCTGTCGCTTTTTGAAAAGCTCTTAACTTGCAATGAATAGTTTTCTTGCAGTAGCTGACGATCGCATTTCTGCTACGTGAGAAAGTCACGACTACCGGAACAGTTCATAAAGTAGTTGTCAATCGCGCACCTCAGCTAAGTGCGCAAATTACGACTAAGCAGTTTATGAAATAGCTGTCGCCTTCACACCCCGGCTACGTGAGCATGTCACGGTTACCGGTACTGTTCTTAAAGTAGCTGTTGATCACGCACCTCCGCTATACCCACAAGTCATGGCTAACTAAGTTCATGATGTAGCTGTTGACTTTGAATCTGACTTTGCTGTGACCGCAAGTCACGGCTAACTGTGCAAAGGGATTCCTATGGTGACTGTGAGGTTTACAAAGGATAGCGCTGCAGCTTATGAAGTAGCTTTCGATCTCACACCTTCGCTACGCACACAGGTCATAGCTAACGATACAGTTTATAAAGTAGCTGTCGATCGCACACCTCTGCTACGCACGTATGTCATGGCTAATGGTACAGTTCTTAAAATAACTATCGATCGCGCATCTTCGATACTAGCGCAAGCATGTAGTTCATGAAGTAGATGTCGATCGCGCACCTCCACTGCTTGCGCAAGTCACGGCTAATGATACAGTTCATAAAGTTGCTGTTGATCTCTCAGATGCTCTACGCGCGTAAGTAATGGCTAACGATGTAGTTGATGGAGTAACTGACGACCGTGAACTCCTCCTCTACACAGGTTCATTGCTAATGACACAGTTGCTGCGAGGATGCATGCAATCTGTATTAGTTTTATATAATGACGATAAACCCGCTCCAAGCAATAAAAATAAACAATTTGCGCAGACATATGCAATTTGCATTGCAAATTTATAAAATGAATTGTCTTTTATTAGCGGATGTATACGATCCGCGTACGATACATACAACAACGATGATTTTACTTTATATAAGTACGATTTACACGTAACGAGGGCGCATGTAATTCGTGGGCGATACAAAAAATAACCAAACTCCATTAATGACATTCTCGCAGCTCGGACTCATGTTATCCAAATATCGTTGCAGTACCTACCGACCGCAGACCCGCCCGTTACGCGGGCTCATGGTTGCTTCTTGGGCGCATGCAATCTACGTAAGTAAAATGCAATAATAACTACCAATTTACCAACTAGACTTTTGGCGATTTTATGGAGCTTTTAGGAAATTTTTGTGGTTATTTAATCAAGTTTTTTTACATATATATGATGGATTTTACGTAAAGTCCTTTATTGTATAAAACATAAAATTTTAAATCAAATGAATACATTAATTTAGTAATAATTTAACATTGATTAATAAATCTTATATTATTTTGAATTTTTAATAATCTATAAAGAGCAGTATTCCGAAGTTCTACATTGTAGATGACATCAGATACTGAAAACGAAGCTGGATATTGGACTCATAATTTTTTACAGCAATGGATATTATAATACTTTCTTTTGTGTTGTGGCTATGCAGACAGTGATTAAGTGTTGTCTTTATTATAGTAGATGATATCCCATAAATAAACCGATTTTTTTAAATTACTTATGGCAGATTGTCCACTGGCCTCACTAGTTGGATATAAAGTTTGAAATTATATTATGAAATATCGAATGAATGTAATTAAATCTTTATTTTATAGAAATTGTACAGTTTTGCCCAGTACATAATTACTTTTTTTTCGATTTTGAATCCCTGAAAATTTGGTATTTTACCTTGAAAAGTCCTAGATTTTTTTCTTGCTTGAATCTATGAACCCTATGCAGCGAAACGGGAGAAGCGGTGTTCAGGGCTTATTTAAGGCGTTTTGCATCTGTACAGTGAGTGTACCTTGATTGCATGCGCTCGCTTAGTGGATGGTGCGCGGATGCAAGGCCTTTAACTAATAATTACGCCTTTATTAGTCCTTTTAGATGCAATTAGCGCGAGGCTACGTTTATATTGAACGAATGACGCTCCTGCAGCGGGTGAATATGCGCTCATCAAGACGACTACTGCAAGTTCAGAACTATTTTAAAATATGACCGGAACTTTATAAAAAGTTTGGCATTCTTCTCGAACATTTTATTGTATTTAATATTTCGTAGATGGCAGAACAATATTTTATTTCAAAATATGAGTTTAATACTAAGACTAACTAGAAAACTTCTAGTTAGCCTCGGTTTAATACAATAGATAGTAGGAAAGGACACGCCATAGTAAGCAATGACAAACTTTTTCTGGACCAGAATCATGCACAGCAAGTTTACGAATGGTATCACCATCTGATGCAAATTGCGAAAGCTAAGAATCATCTACATAATTTACGGATTATAAAATTTAGCTGCTTCTTTTTCCAGTTGACACATGCTATTTATAACAAATACATTTTAGTTAGAAATAAATCTTATTCAATTTTAATGTGTTTCATTTGTGCTGAAAATAAATTTTAAAACATGTTATCCGTGCTAATTTTTTAGACTTGTAAACATTTCGAGACATGAATAAAATCATTAATAATAATTTTTCTTTCGATTTCATTTTCTTGGTTGATATAGATATAACTTTTTATAAGTTGATATAGGTTTTTGAAAGTTTATTGTCTTTGGGGTGTTGTCAATAATCTAAAATGCTTACCTTCAATTAAAATTCTTACCTGAAACTGAAATTTTTACCTTCGACTTGAAATATACAAAATTACCTTTACCTTGAAATAATGCAAAATTTTTAATATTTGAACTCACTTATGTACAATAATCTTATACAATTCTAGCTTTACTAGAAAATATGCCGGTCATATGACGGAATTCGATATTCGCAAGACATTACCTCCCATTTATGATCATTTTTATGAATTTGGCGTCAATTCGACAATATTTAAAAAGTTGTCAAGTTAGCAACATCCCGCCATAATTTTCGCTGAACGTTACGAACGGGCGGAGAAAACAAACAAACGCTATCAAAACATCTTCAATTTGTATTGGCCATCATCGTTAGTTTAGCATTACACGCTAGTAGTACCCCTCCCCCATGCAATAAAATATCAGCAGAGTCAATATAATTTCTATTGCGCAAAATTTATAGTTATGCATTCAAATATTGAACAGTAAATAATAAGGGATTCAATAAAAATGCTTACAGGGCCATTCATAAGGAAAAATGGACACCAGTTGCTGAGTTACGGAGCAGGCCGAATACCTGGACTCCTATACTTGTTTAGGGAAGAAATATATGGAAAATTTTCAAAATGAGGAAACCAAATATAGAGGCGTGGGGGAGGGTAGTGATAAAAGCTTGTCGGGTCCACAATTTCTATGGGCGGCCTTGATAGTATTTTTTGTCACTGGCATACACTGAATTACAACAAAGGACAAAGCATCCGGCCACACAGTAAGTTACCGTAAGCCTTAGGGTTGGTCGTGTGGTCTGGGCCTTCCAATCTAGGACAAAGTATGTACCAAAATCCAAATTTTGAGAAAATCCAAGTACTGATAATAAAAGAATAAATTAAAATCATGTAAAAATCTGACCAACTTAATTTTAATTGATCAAAGCACGAACAAACTAAGTTACCGACAACAGAGCCACTAAACTGGAACTTTTCCGTCCAAAAATAATAATTTTTCTAATCATGGAACCACTCAACTACTGAAATTCGATTATCGATCGAACTTTAAATAGTCATTTTATTTGTAAAATGAAATTGAAACTGGCAACAGCTCAGTTAATGCACGCAGTGCATTTGTTTTGAAAAGAAAATTAAAGATTTAAAGAAATATTCAGGTAATGCTTGTTCGTGGTACATTTATGGATTTTTAAATAGCAGTATTATTTTTTTGAACGCCATAATTATTTATTTTCATTCAATTTAGTGAATGGCTTATTAAGTCATTTGTTCATAGTTTTCTAGTGAGAGTTTTCTTTACCGTGATTTTAAATTTATTTATCGTTTGCATTTATGTTGTAGTAAATATTCAATATTTTAAGAAATTTTATTTTCGGAACAAATTTAAGGCTTCATCTGCAAAAAATCAGGATAAATTGCAATGAGCATGATTTTGAACACCTGAAGTTGTTTTCTTTTAAAATAGACACACTAGCCGCTACTGATTTAGGTACTGATTTATATCGATGTGTATTAGCATCTACTTTAGATGATTTGTGGTATTACTTGCTAGAAACCTTTACTGACCCGAAAGTTTTGAGTAGCAGCATGAGCGGCTGGATGGTATTAATTGTTAAAAGTATTAAAGGATTTTCATATTTTATGACTGGAATATGATCAGTGATTGGTCACTATTGAGTTATATTACTTAGTACAGGCATTGATTAATGCATCTGGTAAGTACTTTTTGTTTTTCGAAAATAATTTTGATATTAAAATAAAGTAGAGGGTCTAAATGTAATCTAAAAACTCCTTTAAAATGTTAGATATGTTATTTAAAACTCCTTAATTTTTGTTTTCAAAATTGAGTGAACCCTACACAGCTACTTGTCTTTGTTGGTGCAGGTGCTTTGTCTTTATATTCTGAAAAAGGGGGGTTGTGTTTTGCCGTCGAAACTGATTGATACCATTACTAATTTGTTTTATGCTGTGTTTATTTTTTTTATGAAGATTGTACTTTTTAGTTATAATTTATATTTCTATATCACTTTGCTTTAAAATTAGAGAAATTTTTCTTTCTCACACTAAGAAACAACATATTTGTTTTTATATTAATCAGACTATACTTATATTGACATGTAATCTGAAATATTAACAGTCTCCTTATCTAAATCTGCTTAAAGTTATACATTTGTTTTATGGAATATAAATTACTTAATTGATTAATGTCAATATTTCAATGACTAAAAACTTATAATTTTGGAGAAATCTTTTTTTGCAATCCATTATGATATTCACAGGCAATTATCACAATAATATGCCATTTTATATGTTTATCTTCTTTAAATGTTTTATATTGGTAAAGATGATTCAAAACTTTATTTAACCTTAAAAAGTATGCATGATGTGAAGTGTGGAAAAAATGTTAAACTGTATTAAAAAGTGTTTTCATGTAAATATATACTTATTTTCAATTGAAACTACAGGTATACTCAGACTTTGAAAATTTTAATAATTGGTATGTACCATTTTATTTCTACCCACAACTCTTGTGATAATAAAGATCAGTCAGTAAAATTAGAGCTTCTTTTCAACAATCGCATGAAGTGTTTGTAGAATGAAGCAAAAGTGTTCAACTTGGAAATTAATTTATTTTTCAAATCTATGATATAAGATTTTTTTTAAATCTATAATTTATTCATTTAATTTCATTCACTTTAATGTTTATACCTTAAAATATGTATCAGAGTGCTGTTTAAAAAAATAATTTTCGGAAAATTGAGTATGATATCCTCTAATTTTGCAGGAAGTTTTAAAACATAATCACAGGAAGTTTAAAAACAATTGGTACATACTATTTAGGAATAGCTGAATGCAGCTGAACATTTTGGTATGCTACTATAATAGAATAGTTTTCAAAATTTAAAACCAGAGAAACTGTTTTTGTCCTGATTGTTTACAAAGTATATATATATTAAAATTTAAAATGTAATAAGCATATTCTATTTGTACTTAATTTGTTTACCCAGATAGCGTATTACATGAGAAAATCTGTTAGATCACTTAAATGAGAAACTCTGTTAGATCCCGTATACAAGAATATCTGTCAAATTGGGCATGATTTCATTTTTACTTTTTTTATATACATAGTATAATGTATAATGAAAGTATTGTGACAGGGTCAATAATTCGAATTCGAGTTTTCGACGGGAGAGCACATTTCAAGCATCTCTGAAAACAAATCTGTTTTTGAGATGATGTCTGTGTGTGTGTCAGTGAGTCTGTGGAGACAATATCTTACAAATAAATAGAAAGATTCGAACATAATTTGTTATAAAAATTATAATCTATGAATACTGGAAGCGTACCTATTGTTTCTAAATGCAATTGAATGTTCAGAACCCCCCTAAATTTTCGAGTGAAATTTTGAAAAAAATCATTAAAACATCAAAACCTTTAAAATAAAGTTACACAAATAGTCATTTCTTGTGTAATTTTTCATTAGAAAACAATTGCAACAAACTTTAGAATGCTAGCATGAACAGTTCTCGAGATATTGCACATTTTTCGAATAAATGTATCAAAAAATCGCATAAAATAGTAAAAAAAATATTAACTATTCTGAAATATGTTCACTTTTCATATGTAATATCAGGCGATGAATTTTGTGGAATTTGGTGGTAATTTTCATGGATCTAATTCGTTCCCATTCATAAGGAAAGATACTTTATGTAATACTATTGTATTTGGTTTGAATGCCATAGTAATGTATCTGCTATAAGAATAACTTATTTCTCCATCCATAAGGCTTGGCAAGATTTTGGAGACGAATTAGGCAGAATGTTGCCAACTTGGCGACTCTTTTAAATGTTGCCAAATTGATAAAAATGACACTAAATCAATGAAAATGAAGACTAATTAATGAAAGTTCAATATCTTAAAAGGAACATAAGAGTACACTGCTATAAGAATAACCCATATCTCCGTCTGTCTTTAACACATGGCGAGAAATTTAGCGGGACGTCGCCAATTTGGAAACTATTTTAAATGTTACCAAAGTGCCAAAAATGTCGCCAAATTGATAAAAGTAACATTATATGGGAAGTAATGTTTCACAAATTCTGATTTCCATTATATGACGAGCATACCTTCTAGTATATAAGAAATGCTCTTCTCTCCATTTGTCTGTAACACTTGGTAATGCATTTGGCAAACTTAGCAAATAATTTAGCAAAGTATCACCAACTTGGCGATATTTCGCCCCAGATTGACAAAAATGTCATCAAAATTATAAAAATAACCCTAAATTAATGAAAATGATGTCTAATTGATGAATTAATTATTAAAATATTTTAATATATGGACTATATCGCTTATTGAGGATACTATCAGTATTGATAATTGTTTATTTAGAGTTGTGCAAAATATAAGTTAATTGGGTACTTTGAAATAGTTTTACATGTTGTCATCCGTAAAAGCTAAATGTACAATTCAAAGATAAAAACACAGTATCGTGGATCTTATACATTTTTTTATTGTAAAAGTAATAAATTCATTGCATTATATAAGGAAAGTCATGTGCTGCCCATATCAGATTTTTTTAAATCAGAAGCAAAGTTTGCTATTGCTAAAAAATGGTAGTAGCAAAACTAGTTTTTGACTAGCAAGAGCAAGTAAATAATTTAATGTAAGCAAGTAAATGACACGACACTACCACAGCTAATGTGAGCTGTTAGAAAGTAAAAGTGAATGATGATTAAGGTCTAAAGTTAAAAACAGGAATGTAGCTACACGAGCCTCTTGATTGGTTTAACACCACATTCTTTTCGGGTATGATTAAACAAGAAAGATCAATCATGCATAAAGCATTGATTATGAAACACTTTCCAACTTCAATGCAATTTTATTTAAAGATCTCTAAAATGCGACACATTCCTTGGTAATATTTTTAAAATTATCACAATACTTTATTAATTTATTATATTTGAAAACTTAAAACTTCATTGAAAAAAATGAACTTTATTCAAATGACAGTATTGAAATATAAATTGTCTGGTTTAAACATCTCTAAAGTGTGATACATTCCTCAGTAATACTTTAAAAATTATCGTAATACTACAATAATGTATTATATTTGAAAACTTCATCGAAAATAAATGACCTTTATTCAAATGACGTCATCGAAATATAAATCACCTCTATATAAAAGCAGCATTTCATTCATAAACATTTTTCCAATTCTTTCATTCATCACAATACTATAATAATTTATTTCATTTAAAAATTTAACCATAGAGGTACAAGTAATTTAACTCTGTGCTTAAAACTTCATAAAAAAAATCGTCTGGTTCTCTGAGTAAAATCAATGAATGTTTCATTCATAATAACTACATTGCAGACTTCATGAGTTAAATAATTTTGCATTAAAGAAATGCAGCAATTCTTATACAACACATTCTACATCTGTTGGTGTTTACATTTTCCATAAGTGAAAATTAGGCTTCATTGTAGAAGTAATCAAAGTTTGATAATCATTTAAACTCAAATATATTTGACAGACAGACAGAATGAACAAAGCCATAAACACTTTTCAACTATGTTGTAAAGTGTTGAAAATGATCTTTTAATTTTCTTGATTATCTAAACTTCACTTGATTTGCAGATAAAAACAGTAGTGATCATGGCATAAGGCATGACAGTGCATGTACCCGATTTTTTATGTAATCTCGGCTTCCTCATGGGGGCAGAAATTTGAATTGTCATCAATTTAAGAGGGAGGGGGGACAATAAACCAGGGAAAATTACTAACAATCTGCTAGTGTTCTTTTTTTACTAGCATTCAGTTTTTGAAACTAGTAATTTTCTAAATAAGATTAAGGACACAACGTTTAGACAGAAGGTCTTTTATTAAAACTTCTTATAAGACGTACAAAGTATTACAAATGCCAGAGCGCTTTTGAGGGTTAATACGTTCTTCATCAGTGGCTACACAGAAAGTAAATATGGATCTTTCATATATAGACCAGTAACATAGCAAATTTGCATAAATAAATATAAAATTAGGAAATGAACAGACTATTCTTCAAGAAATATACACAGAAAATATAAATATATTTTAAACGGATTCAAAATGTAAATATACCATGAGAAAAGTACAATTGTAAAATCTTATTTTATTACAGGAAGAATGCAAATTCAAAAGGACAGTCAAGCCCGAACATTTTGAGAATGACGTCAAAGATAACTATGAAGAGACTTGAATTGCATACAATTGAGAATGAGTCACGAAGCATAACTTAAAATTTGAACGGGATCAAAATTACAAATCGACGCACGGTAGATATAAATAAAAAGGGATTCATAAAGGAGAATATTACGAATTATTTATGAGTCCTTTTTTATTCATATCTACCGTGCGTTGATTTGTAATTTTGATCGTGTTCAAATTTTGAGTTATGCTTGGCGACTCATTCTCGATTGTATGCAATTCAAGTCTCTTCATAGTTATCTTTCACGATATTTTTAAAAAGTTCGGACTTGACTGTCGTTTCGAATTTGCATTTTTTCCTGTAATAAAATAATATTTTACAATTGTAGTACTTTTCTCATGGTATATTTACATTTTGAATCCGTTTAAAATATATTTATATTTTCTGTGTATATTTCTTGGATAATAGTCTATTCATTTACTAATTTTATATTTATTTATTAAAATTTGCTATGTTACTGGTCTATATATGAATGATCCATATTTACTTTCCATGTAGCCACTGATGAAGAGCGTATTAAAGCTCGAAAGCGGTCTGGCATTTGTAATACTTTGTACTTCTTATAAGAAGTTTTAATAAAAGACCTTCTGTCTAAACGTGTCCTTAATCTTATTTAGTTGAAATCAGACGTGATACCAAATTATTTATTTTGTAATTTGCTACTTGCTAATGAGGAAATCACACCATGCTTTCAAACGAAATAACAGTGGAATCTTTGCTCATTGACTTAAAAAGCAAGAAAAATGGAACAAAATTAGAATGTGTCACATTAAATATTGCGAAATTTATATCTTGAGTGACTCTCTATTATTACTATACGCACTGGAAATAATTGTGTACTTGAAGAGTCAAATTGGTTTCAGTAATTTATGATCTCTAAAAGTAAAATGACCACTAAAAGTCTAGTAAAAGTGTCCAGACCAAATTGGCTAGTAAAACAGGGCATATATTAGGCAGTAGCTATAAAGTAGAATTATAATAATTTAAGTTAATAATAATAATAATAAGTGTTAATTTTGTTTTTATAATATCACTATCATAAAGACTGTTTTTCAGATTAAAATATCTTCAAGATGGCTGCTGCAGCTCCAAGTGCTCTAGTTAGTCAAAAGAAGAAACATTTCATTGGAGTTCCGGCTCCATTAGGATATGTTGCTGGTGTTGGAAGAGGGTATGTTTTGTATTATATATATGTTTAGATATTGCAATGGGTCTGGAGAATAATTTTAGTATTATATTTGTTTCCTAATATAACCAGGGTGAGGGTATAGTTGTCTGTGGAAATATAATCAATCAAAGAGTAATTACTAATTAACTTATAAGACCCTATAAATTATGTGGAAATATTTTCAAAATTATGTGGCATTGATGTGATAATTTAATGAAATTATACCCTATGCAGACTAGAAAAAAAACTGTACTAGTATGTATAATTCAAAAATTCAACTTATATTAAATGACAAACTCCTTATTTGCTTTCTTGTTATGGTTACAAAAACAGACTCCATAATCATAGTAATCTTCACCACTGCAATTAGTTTGTTAAATTAAAGATGTGTTAGTCCAGCAGCCAAAAATTTCTGCAAACTCTTTGTTTGTTAAATACTTGGACATAAAAAGACATCACTGTTTTGCATTCTACAGAATTAGGTAACACCAAAAATACTTGCTGTGCCTTTTTGTGTTAATCCTGAAAATCTGTCTAAAACTGTTTCTGAATTCCGGAATTTAATTACATCAGAAATCGTATATTCCTTTACATACTCTTTTGTATGCAACAAAGTACAAACTCAAGTCTTAATGGTGTGTCATCAATTCCTGGAATACTTTTGAACACTATGCTGTGCTGTCATCAATACCTATGTTGCTTTTTTGATGTGGGTCAAATAGTTGAACTGCCTTTATGAAACTCAAGCCTGGTTGGTAAAACTTGGGTCC
Organism: Amaurobius ferox; assembly: GCA_951213105.1. Lineage (NCBI taxonomy): Eukaryota > Metazoa > Arthropoda > Arachnida > Araneae > Amaurobiidae > Amaurobius > Amaurobius ferox. Next base: position 57,407,653 of record OX578148.1, on the reverse strand, counting down.
TTGCTTTTTGGACATCGATCGTTTTGTGCAATAGTGAATATTTAACTTTGTTACAGTTTTATGAAATACTTTTTGCAGAAATGAATTGTGTGCAGATTTTTGAGAATAGATTCCAATTTAAGCTGTACTTTAGATTACAGATCAAGTACCTTGTTGTATGCCTTATGAATAGTCATTCCATGTTTCGAAGAAGAGCAATGTGTCCATCAGAATTTGGGTATATTCCACAATGAACTGAAAGTCTTTACAGATATATTTAGTTTCTATCAAGGACTTGCACACATGTAGACTGTTAGTGTCAGAAGTAAGTTTAATTTCACTATTGGAGAAGTCTATAATGTAGCATGGATCTGCACCGATTTGAGCTAGGAATTTTAGGTGTGTTATCAGGGGTACTGGCCATAGTTTATCTTGGTTGCTTCTTTCTACCCAAAACTATGGATAGTATCTATTTTTAGCAAGGCAATGCTTAAACAACTTCTTATAGCATCTGATAAATTTATCCCCTTCAAAATGCAGATGCCATTGACCAGAGGCTAGGTTTATAATATGAGCATTGCAACTGATGTGCACCAATATCTTTTAGGAAGTAGAATATGTTGAACTCCCTTATAAGCTTGAGGCATATGTTGGTTAAGATTGCTGACACTTTGTTAAAATCAATCTCCATGTTTGTAAGACATTGCATGACAGCCTGAGGAACTGTTGTTGATTGGACAGTTTCAAGATGAATACTGTTCAGTAGATATGGATTCATCTTTTCCAAATATGTAAATTGTGGAACAGCGAGAATGTGTAAAACAAGGTTTTGACTATATGGAGAACTGCTTTTTTATACGGAGATCTGCAGATTATGCAGAATTCTTCATTTTTGTATAATTTATAGGGCTCTATTGTAAGCTAATTGCTTGCTCAGTGGCTTGGTATACCCCTTTTGTGAATTGGATGACCTGACTTTTAGTTGTTTGGCCAGAATAAATTGATAAATTTTGCTAGGGCCAGTTTCAGTTCAGATGAGAGGTGAATAGTAGAGTTGAATCTGTGTTGAGTACTACATTAGGTCAGGTTGATTAATTTTTTATGTATGTAAGAGTAATGCTTAATTTATTTCTAATATTTGTCAGCGATTTACTGTACATTTTATATCAAAATAAAATATTTTATTTGTCTATATTCAGGGTTTGCACTTCACATAACATTTTATTAATCAGCCTGTCTTGGAAAAATTTGTGATTCAGTCAATAAAAAATGCGTCAGTTGAAAAAATGTTTGAGTGCAACTATATCAAATTCTAATTTATTCTTTTCAAATGTATTTCAAATGAGCCTAAATCATTCCAAATGCCTAAATAAATAACATTATCATAAAAAATAGATCTCCATTTCATTAATAATAGGTGTGCATTCTATTTCAAACCCTAATGTTTACAATATTTACTAGTCAATTGTTGACAAGTGGTTGCAAAATTTGCAAGTCACTATTTTTAAGATCTCTGGAATTTATGCATAAAATGCAAGTGTGAACCCTGTGTATTAATTCATTTTTTATATTTATGATCATAATGTTATATTGGTATCAAATTAATTATATTTATGTACTTTTATAACACTTATGTTCATATCCATTTATTTTTCATATCATAATAAAGATCACATGGTTATAAAATTAATTTTAACTTTAACCTATTTTTTAGAGCTACTGGTTTTACCACACGGTCTGACATTGGTCCAGCTAGAGATGCCAGTGATGTTCCGTAAGTATTATTTTATTAAATTTATAAATTGCCAAAAAGAAACATTTTATAATAGATGTTTAAGGAAAAAAATTCATAAAAACATTTTATAATACATGTTTAAGGATAGAGATTCACTTATGTTTGTGTAACTTTATTTGCCTTAACATATTGGTTTTGTGGGGGTAAAGTTGGTATAAAATGCAACATTTTTAATTTTGAGCTGAATTTCAAAAATGAAAGTAATAAAATATACCACATTCTTTTTCATAATATATACATTTGGGTCTTCTGGAAGAAGATAAATTAGTTTTTACAAAATATATTAAATATGTAGTACTTTAATTAGTGTCTAATTGGTTGCTATATTGACTACTTACTTTACCCCACTATTGAGGTAAAGTGAGTAGCATATAGGGGGGTAAAGTGGGTATACACATATCATATGCTAAAAATAAGTGCAATCCGATTAGATTATTCACAGATTTTATTTGTTTAAAAGGAATGAATAAATAATTCTCTCAGTTATTTAAAGTTGTTTCTTGGAGAATCCTAACAATGTTGTCAATTTTAATTATTGACCAAGATCATTAATGTTCAGAAAAATATATTTTTAACCACTTTTGGTCAACAATTCACTTTGTACATGTCTTCTACTTCCTCTATGATCAACGAATTGCAAATGTGAATTTTTTGCCAGCATATTCTAAAGCAACCCATGTACCTGGCTTGGCATTTGCTACTTGGATTTCTACTGGTTTATTGACTTTTTCCACATTCTGTTTGCTTGATGTACTGTTAAGGGTAGATTTTTGTGAGATTTCCATCTTTTGTGCTTGTTCTTCCAATAGCAGTCACTATGCAACTGTTTTTTGTATCAGGACTTCACCTTCTCTGAACTCCTTTTGATTCCTCTTTGAATGTCATAGGGCCAGTTTAGTGGTAAAAGATTGTGCTGGTGGCAACATACTAGGAATAGCTACTTTATGTCCTTAAAAAGGGAATTTACTAAGGAAAAAAATTTGTCTGCTAGATGAGCATCATTTTGTGATGTGACTGAATGAGCCTGGTCTTGTGATATAACTAGATCATTCCCTCCCAACCCTTCTAATAATGATTTTGAAAATCATCTGCAGACTATTTTCAAATTAGTCTGCAGATTACTTTTTACCAGTTTCCTAGTAACATGTGTCTTTATATCGTGCTGATTTTTTGGAGATATGATATGATGCAATATCCCTGTGGAAATGCAGAATATACAGGGTGTCCAAGAAAGAACCTGAATTTAAAATTAAATAACATGAAAACAAAGATCGATAGAAGAATGCAAGAAATGGTATGTTTATTGTGAAAGCTGTAAGAATTTTTACAGAAGTTTTGAAATAGTAGTTACAAAAGCTTCTAACATATGGCACTGTAATCGCAATAAGTAGTACCTATAAATAGTGCTCCAAAGCCCAGAGCTATCAGTTCTACCTTTCAAACATGAAAGGAGGTTCGCGTACCGAAGGAAGAGGTGGAAATCATGTATTCCATTGAAGAACTTGTGTTTCTGGTACTAGAATATCACAGGTTAGAACACAGTATTATGGCAACAAGGCACAGTTTTCAAACACGATTTAATGTTCCAAAAGGACCTGATGTGAAAACCATTCGCAAGCTCTTCACCAAATTTGAACGGACAGGCAACATGGCTTATGTTCTAGTGGGGAAGGTTGGCCCCAGGCCACTGTAGTTACTCCTAAAAATGTTGCCACAGTTTCTGGAATTATTCAGCAACATCTAAGGAAATTCGTCCAAAGAATTGTAGCAGAGACTGGTTTGAAGCTTTTCAGCACGCATACAATACTGAGAAAAAGTCTACACATGTTTCCATTCGGCCAACGGCCGTACCGTGCTGAAAACACCGGTTCTCGTTAGATCACCGAAGTCAAGCAGCATCGGGCGCGGTTAGTACTTGGTGGGTGACCACCTCGGAACGCCGCGTGCTGTTGGCCATCTCGGGTGCGGTATCCCCGTGGTTTGCGCGCTAGATTTGCACGCTGCCACATATGCCGCCGTGTTCATGCGGAGTACGATCACGTTAAACATGTGGGTCCGTAAGTCCTTCCGAGAGGTTGGTGGTAGGGGAAGGAGGGTACGGTCCCTGTGGATGCCTCCCCCACTGGGTTCCGGTCTAAATTGGGTGGCACTTCCCGGCCGTCCATACAAGTTACCTTACACCTTTCTGGTAGGTCGGACGGTCTGGGTCATCAACATCAACATGTTTCCATTCAAAATCCAAAGTCACCAGGTCATACTCATACCAGCTGTGCGACAAAGGGCTGACTTTGTGAACCAGATTCTCACAATGATTGACTAGGCACCGAGAGGATCATGCAAGATGGGGCCCGACCACAGCACACCGCACAGGTATTTCGCTTTCTTGATGAATACTTCGGGAATGGAAGCATTGCGTCGGATTATCCCAAATTTAGTGACACAGGTATGGATTGGTATCCATATTCACCCGAACTGACTCCTTGTGACTACTTTTTGTGGGGCACATTGAAAGACACTGTTTACCGGAACCATCCCACCACACTGGACGAGCTTGAATCGCCGATCTGTGTGGCATCTGAATCCATTTCCATTGAAACACTACAAGATGTGATGGCAAATTTCATTGTTCGTTTGCGCCACCTCTATGTTGCGAGCGGTGGACATTTTGGAAAGATTGTTATGTGATTGCAAAGACTGCTTGCAGAGGACGAGTTTCTTTATGCATGCTGATACGAGCTGTACAGCATACAGTGCCATCTGTTAGCAGCTTTTGTAACTGCTATTTCGAAACTTCTGTAAAAATTCTTACAGCTTTCACAATAAACATACCGTTTGTTGCATTCTTCTATTGATCTTTGTTTTCATGTTATTTAATTTTAAATTCAGGGAGTCCTTTATTGTACACCCTGTACATTCAATGTCAGAAAATCTGGAATGCTCAGGGATCAAGCGGATCCAAATTTTCAGATTTTCAGGCAGTACCTTTAAAATTGAAATTTAAGAAATAAGAAAAGATGTAAATTAGGATAGTTTATTCTCTACAAAATAAACCATTTTTGTTTTTTAAATGCATTATAAAAATAAACATTTTAATAGAAAAATATTTTAAATTGGTAGGATATGAAAGCAGAAAAATTTCACTGCAAAATACAGTATAATTCCTGAAGTCATTTTTTAAATCTAGCATTTGCGCCATGTACCTGTGATGCTTCAATTACAATTTTCTAAAGCGAGTGAAGATAAGAAATGTTACAAAATTGAAAATGTGTAATTTTAAGATATCTGGATTCTCTGGTTGTACATATTTCTGAGATCTGGATTTTTTTAGGGTTTTGCTATAGTGTGGAATATGAATATATATGAGAAAGTTGGGTAGATTCATACCATATGTTCTTAGTTGTTGACTTTTTATGTATTCAAATGTTATTTTTTTTTTCATGGCCTTGTTTATTCTACTGAAGCCCATCAAGAAATTACAATATATGTACATTGGTGCCTAAATAGTGACAATAATGTAAAAGGAATATCTGTCTGTCATACTTCTAATCTTGACAAATTTGGTGACCTTGATGACAAATTTAGCACATTGCATATAGTTAATTTTGTGACTTTGATAATCCCCGTCACTTTGTGGGAGTTATTAATTTGATATTCTTGATCTAAAATACACCAAATTCTGTTTTTACATGATAGATATGTTCCCAACAAGTGTGTGTAAAAAAAATTAGTGTAAAAAAATATAATGTATGTATGGAAAATTAAAAGATTAGTTCCAGACCTAAAAAATCAGCAAAAATAATACAATAAACCATATGAAAATTCTTGTTAGAATCTTATCATTTTTATGTGCTGCAGATTTTATTTTATAAAGATTGCACATGTAATAAAAATATATTATATAAAGTAAATTTTCATTTGAAAAGAAAAAATATGTCACTAATTCATTAACACAAAAATTATGCAAAATAATCTGAGTTTCACACAAGACAATTTTATTCATTGTCACTTTCTGATGATAAACATATACATTTGCGTAAGATTGCAATATCATTGCTATCACTAGAAATATCTTGGTCATTGTCTTCTTCATTGGTGAAATTCTTTCTGTGATCTCTTGAACAAAATTAGCACATGTCTCCTGTGCTGCTGATGTTTCAGTGGTTTTTTAGAATGAATTCAGTTATTAATTGCTGTGTTCCTGTTATGGCCAGGCCTTAATTCTCTGTAAGAGACCATTAACGACTTTAGATCACATTGAAACTTTCCAGCTCGTTCCTCATTAGGATCATATTTGACAAAGTGATCAATGGCAGTTTCATGTAAACCAAAATGCTTTCCTATAGACATTGTACCTTGTCCAGTTGCAAGATGATCTAAAACTTGTATTTTAATATCCAAAGAGATTGCTTTCCTTTTTATTTTTGTTACAGGTGAAGTATGTGACATTGTGTAAGGCAACCAAAAAATATTTCAGTTATAATTAATAAAACAAAAGTTGATGTTAATTTTTATTACCATCAAACATCAAAAAGGTACTTTTCATTTTTAACACCAAACTCAAAATACAGACACAAATAGAAATTGCGAATTTAAAGGAGCACAATCAGGAAAAATTCTGACCAATTGTGAAGTTCTGAGAAGTGTAATACAAAATTCTTTTTCTTCTTAGAATTTGGGCAGATTGTGTTAAATCAAAACAACTCATGTAAAAAGAGAATGGAATTTTTTTTTAATTCATGTTAATTCAAAATTACATGAAAAAAGTTCATGTAAAAATATAATTGGGTGTATAGTGAATTAAATTTTTAATCATGCAGGTTTCTTCTGGAGTTTAATTTTTAATCTGTATTTTTAAGCATTTTGCATGATTGATTTCAATCAAATTGATACTGAAATTCAAAAAAATTTAATAGTATATAGGTATAGGCTCACTCTGTGCATATATTTAAAAATTTATAGATTGAGTGGAAAATGAAAAAAAAATGTGTAGCTGTTTTTATGTTAAATTTTCATTTTCAAATATTTTAATCAAAATTTATATATTTTACGAAATTAAGACTTTATTAACAGTTTTCATTTATTAGAATGTTAAACACATAAAATTTTATGTAATTTTTTAATTTTATGGCAGAGATGATCGACATGCACCTCCTAACAAGAGGAAAAAGATGCAGCAGAAAGATGAGGAAGATGATGATGATGAAGATTTGAATGATTCCAATTATGATGAAGTAATTGAATATTATTCTGACCTTTTTTCTATTTATTTTTACATTGATTTTCAATTTTATGTAAATTCGAGATTTATTTTAAATGCGATTAACTAGGTATTTTTTTTATGAAACATATTTCAGAATAATTATTAGATATGTATTTTTGTAACTTTATTATATTTAAATTAGTTGCTTTCGAATATATAAGCCATCAATGATAATGTGGAATTTTGAATCTCCTTGAAAAAAAAGCAGCAGATGCCATATTTGTGGCAGATCAAAAAATAGAGTTACAACTATGAGGTGTGTATCATGTGACTTATTTGTATGCAAAGGGCATTCAACTACATTTTCAAACTGGAAGACTTGTGTTATAGATCAGGATATTTAATTGGATAATTGAAATAAAAATACATAGCTTGAGTCATTCGACTAGCTTCACTTTTTTCGGTACTTATCGGTTATAGGGACCATGGGTTAGCGACTGCTTTTCCGAGTTGTCGCAAACACTAACATTGGCGATATAATCCGATACGAGAAATTCACTACAAACATAATGATTGAAATTTAATATATAATGGAGTTTGATTAACCTTACTTAACAAAAAAATATTGTGTTATATTGAAATTTGTGGTGACCCAAATTCAGCTATTGCCAATAAAATTTCATTAAATTTATCACTTGTGAAATATGAGTCCCAAGTACTGTCTCGCAATGCCTCTATGCTTTTTGTTACGCTATTTCACAGATCCACAGAGTCTCTATGGTCTGTGTATGAGATCCGGTTCCTGGATTCACGAAGTTGAATCGTTGGTTTACTTTCAAATGTTGAAAGCCGACTTCTTCTAATTCTTCAGTTTTGTAGCCACTCCAGCAATCTAAAAGTATGATTGAGCCGTCCTCGATGTGTTCAACAACGTGTTGCCATGTTTGGCTTCATGGTTCCTATAACCGATAAGTACCCTTTTTTCTTATTTAGTTTGTTTTTGTTTCTTATTGTTTACATTCCAAAATGTGGTACATTCCAAATTTTGTGGAATTTCGAAAAAAAAATACATTTTTAATAAGCTAGAAATGAAGAATTACTATATTTGACCATTATTTACAAACTGTTTGAACATGGTGAACAAACATGGTGAACAAAATACACCACACAAGTAGTTACATTAGGCAGGAGTGAAATTTAGGTGTAGAAATTATACAGTCGTAAGAATTGTGAGTAAATATTTTGTTATGTTTAAGGATGGAAACTGATTATTTCTTTTTTAGTTTGCTGGCTATGGAGGCAGTTTGTTTAGTAAAGATCCTTATGACAAGGATGATGAGGAAGCTGATGCTATTTATGAAGCAATCGACAAAAGGATGGATGAGAAAAGAAAAGAATATAGGTATATTTTTCTCCATGTTTTATTCTGTAATAATTTGTCTATGTTACTCCAGAATACTCTTTAAGAGAGATGGGTGATTTTTATTCATAAATCCCTCGAATACTAGAGAGTATTTGAGCACCTATGGAATTTCTTTCAAGAGCTCCGGTATCCTATCTCTGTCTTCCTCACTTTTGGGCACACATTGTGGAGGTGGCATGCCATGGTTACCAAGCATATAGCATCATTTTAGTGTATATTTAAAATCAGAGACTACAGTACATACTACATACAGTAGTACTGAGGGATTTCTATATTATGTAAAATCCTGCATCCATTGGAGGCACTGACTCGGGTGGATGTCCTCTCCCCGACCCTAAAATTTTTTGCATTTTGAAAAGTAAAAAGGGTACTTTTCATATGAACTGCATGCCATTGGTGTATATAAACCGAGTTTTGTTTCTGGCGGAAAATGTTTAGCAATTGCTCTTTGGATGGCATTAAACATATCATTATGATTTGATAAACGTAATTCACAAATTTTCAATTTTTTTTGAAAAATTTTCAGAAATAATTTTTTTTAATTTTTTGGTATGGCAACACTGGTGGGTGGGGGCAACACTTAACATAAACAAACATGGCTGACACCATGTGTTTGTAAAGAAAGATGGCTGATGCCATGTGGTTGTAGTCTTTGTGCTCATTAAACACTGCTTAATATCTTTTTGATGTCCATTGTGCCGATTATTTCTTTTATATTTTTAGTCTATCGTAAAATGCAGTTAAATAATTGATTATTGGTAGATTAACCATATATGTAAAAAATGCACTAAAACTCACTGTTGTATACATTGCTTTGGTGGCCCCCAAACCCACCTAAATTTAGCATAACAGGATAACTAAGTTAGAACTAAAAGGTTAACAGGAAAGGAACAACATTTATTTCATTACATAATTATCTTACACTCTTAAAATTGACAAATTATAGAAGTAACATTCTATTCGAATACATATGAAAGTGGTTGGGGGATTGTAATGCCAGATACTTAATATTTTGGTTGGATTACGTGGTGGGACGAATGAATTAGTTTTTTTTTTTCACACAATTTTTGAAGACATCCTCATATAATTCTAATTGTATGGTACCTGAGAACGTCAATGAATGAAATGAAGGTGGATGGCTCCAGAAGAGCTCAGCACATCGACCAGAGGTCTATTGTACTACCCCAAAAGAAAAAAGATCTCTAAGAAAAGAGACCAGTAGCCGATGCGAAAATAAGCAGGCACTTGACAGGAATGTCATCAGCTCCTCACATTCCTCAGTAAGCCTCACATTCACATAGAATGTGAGCTGCAGTTTCTTCGCTGTAATTGCAGCCTCTGCAAAGCGAATCCTTAGTGACACCCCTAATGTTAAGGTGTCTCTTGAGGGTGCAGTGCCCAGTAAGGATCCCAACAGCCCTCCTGATGCCGGTTCTGCTGAGCCTGAAAAGTTCATTTTGACGTGTACTAAGGCAATTGCAGTTGAGAATTTTCGCTTGCCTTTGTCCCTTAGTGTCACGCCTGTTCTTACATTGATGCTTCCTGAAGATGTCATAGACAATTCTTCTAACAAGGTCATTGGGAATTCCCAAGGCCGGCTCAGGACCCACAAAAGGAGTACTTGAGCCTTTCCTAGCAAGTTCATCCGCCAATTCATTGCCAGGAATGCCCGAATGACCAGGCACCCAGTAAAGAATGACATTATTATTGCTAGCGATTTCACAGAGTGCATTATAACATTCCCAAACAAGGGAAGACGTCACAGTGAACTTCCCCAGAGCCATAAGAGCAGCCTGGCTGTCAGAACAAATGAAAATCTGGCTATTCTTATACTTCCTGTCATAGCAGATTCTACAACACATAAGGATGGCAAAGACTTCAGCCTGAAAGACAGTAGCAAAATTGTCAAGCGGATAAGACAGCTCAGTACCATCATCAGGGCAGCAAACACCAGCACCAGTACTTGTGCCAATCTTCGAGCCATCTGTGTACCATACAAAACAGTTCCATTTATTGTAGGTGGGAGTCCTCTTCCAATCGTCCCGCGAGGGGACTTGAATTTCATAAGGCTTATCAAACATATATTTGACATGAATGCCATCAGGTGGCATGCAGAAATAAGGATGACTAGCAACATTACTGTTAAAGTTCACCCCAAGATAGATACCTTGAGTAATCTTTCCAGTATTTCAGATATTTAAGTCTGTTCATGCTGATAAGTGCTTCTGCTTCAATACGCATGTAGAGCGGATGCAAACCAAGTAAAAGTTCAAGAGTTGCAGTAGGAGTAGTTTTCATGCATCCAGAGATTGCAATGCACACCATCCTTTGAAGCTTAACTAATTCAAGTTTAGCTGTTTCACATCTAATTCTGGACCACCAAACAATGGATCCATAGGAAATGATAGGACAGACTACCATCGAGTAAATCCAATGGATAGCCCTGGGATTTAAGCCCCAGGTTTTCCCAATAGCATTCCTATAAGACCAGAAGATTCTTCTGGCTTTAGTCGTGCAATAATCCAAGTGTCTTTCAGTTGACTCCCTTGTCAAAGTAAATTCCCAAGAATTTAACCTCCTTGGAGCAAATAAGCTTCTGCCCAAAGAAGCGAATATCCCCAAGATTCGTTTCCTAGTAAACGCAACCAAAGCAGTCTTATGCGGATTAACCGTAAGACCTGCATTTTTGCACCATGTCTCAACCCTCCTGAGAGCAGTAGACATCATGTCGGAGACAGTGTTGCCAAATTTACCTCTGGCAATGATGACAACATCGTCTGCATAACCAACGCAAGAAACGCCAGAAATATTGATGCTCTCCAAAAGAGAGTCCACAACAATACACCAAAGAATTGGTGAAAGCACACCTCCTTGTGGACAGCCCGAACGTGCATGCACAGTCATACTATCACCAAGTAAAGATGCACAGATATACCTATTAGATAACAGGTTCTTGATCCAGTAAGAGATCGTGGTATCAACACCTTTACTATCAAGAGCATCAAGGATGGTGTCGATGGGTACCTTATCAAAGGCACCTTCAATGTCGAGAAAGGTGACAAGAGCAACTTCCCTGGCATTGAAATTTCTCTCCAAAATAAAGGAGAGACTGTAAAGGGCAGTGTCCTTAGATTTGCCCGGTTGATAGGCATGTTGAGAATTTGACAAGGGCTTTTGAAGAAGTGTACCGAGGCTTTTCCACACTTGACACTTTTTTTAACACTAGATGTGCATGCGAGCTCACCTCCAAACTCATCTATACATCAGAGGTACTCACACCAAATCTAACTGCTCCTGCAGCTTGCTCTTTCAAAATGCATCTGACTTGACCCCTGCTTGACTTTATATTTATACCTTTTCCTTCTGCTGGATGGTCTAAGTGCCTTCTCTTTAGTATGCAGACACACCGTCACCATCTCGGTTACTGACAATGGGCTTGGCATGGGAATATTCACTCCCCCCCTCCATCCCCTGCATCATTCACCCTGTTTCCACCATTTCTCATTTATATCAATTATTTTATTTTAGATTTCTGGCATTACATAGCTGAAAATTTTAATTAAAAAAATTAAGAATATTTTTAACTTTAAATGTTTTATTTACATTCCTTTAAGTATTAATCAGGCCTCAATAGTTAATTGAAATAAAAGCAGAAACTCTATCTAGTCCATAAATAACCACCCCACAATGTCTTCAAAATATACAGCAAAATGTTTCCATTGTCTAGAATCTCAAATAGTTTGAGATTCTAGATTTTGAATATAATGTCCCTAAAAGAAATTGGAATACTTCAAATATCATGCCATGATTAACAGCAGGTTTTGGAATACAAAATCAGGATACTCCAGAAGAAGAAATTCAAAAGTACATATAAGAAAGTTTGCTTTTACCAAATGAAAATGTTCATTTACTGGAAAAAGAACAGTTTGAATTTTTGCTTGAAGGAATTACTTTTGAAGTATTTAATCATGCCACCATCAACAGTTTTTCAGAGCGACTCTTCAGCATCTCTGGTTTAATTTGCAAAAAATAAAATAAAAGACAGGTTAGATCCTAAACGTGTTCGAATTTCTTAAAAGAACATCTGCTGTGGTTGAGAAGCAGGATGCAAAATAAGTGGTATCACATTGTAATCATGTGGAAAATTTGTGATTAAATCGTAATTTTAAAAATCATGACAAGTAATATAACGACAAATGATCTACGAGTGAAAAAAAAAATCTTTTCATAAATGCGCATCATTCCTTACTGCAAATTTCCCTCCCACGCTTGCATATTTCTCTTTTTTTTTTCCAAGCCGGATAAAAACGCAGAAAGTGAACAAAAAATGTTTCTTTGTCAGTTTCTGAATAAGAGCATGATTTCTCTGATGGTAATCTTATTGCACATAAATAAATATAAATAAATGAAAATAAAAAAGTCGTGTGTTTCTTTTTTCAAACTTGACATCTTGATACATTTATAGGTACATTTTTTAAGAAATTGTGAAATAATAGTTGTGAACTGCTAGTCAAAATGTTGAAACTGCTACACAAATGAAATTCTTATTAGCAGTTTGCTACTAAATAATATTTCCTTATTTTGCACCTTCTTGAGAAGCATTTATAGTTATTCAATTATTGCAGTTAAAAGTACCTAAAATAAAGTAGTTGTGAAATGATTAAAATTTAAAATAAAAAGTTTCATTTCTAAATTAATGTAGTTTTATTATACTTTTTGCTTTTTTATTTTACTTTATTAATACTTTATTTACTGATAAATACTAAACAATATTTAACAAATATAAATATTATTTAATTTTATTTAAATATTCGAGATCTGGTTAATATTTGAATTCGCATATCCAATTCGAGAAAAGTGAATCAGTGAACAGAATTTCAAATTGCGACTAAAAGGGGCTTTCCCAGGGAGGGCGGATTGATGGAATTCTACAGAAAATCTTTTTAACAAATATTAATTCAAATATATGTTTTTGGTCTTGTATCTTGGCATGAGATTGTTTTAAAAATGTATATGGGAAACCATTACTTCTATGTTGTATTTTAATATTTCTCTATTTTTTTAGAGAAACAAAATTAAAGATAGAATTGGAAAAATATCGACAAGAAAGGCCCAAAATTCAGATGCAGTTTTCAGATTTAAAGGTATGTTATTTCAAAACTTTATTTTTGTTTGAAATATATTTGAGTAATTTCTTTTATCTGTCAGCAAATCCTTTGTTTTTATAGGGGGAAAATTGCTCTACCTTTTAGTATGTAAGTCGGCCCCAATTAATCGGGTAACAGATATTTGCATAGCATGCTTATATGCATAGAATATTGTGGAACAGAAACGAACCCAATGGGGGTTAATGTTAAACGTACCCATTTTATAGCACAGCGATCACCAGTTAATTGTATAAAAGCTATGACACCAATCTCCTGAATTACAGTTTTAGTGTTAGAAGACATGGGAGGTAAAGGGATAAATTGGCAACCTTCGGTTTTTTTGCTGTAGTTCAAAAGGTATATACATAATAAATAGTAGTAATGTATTTTGTATATAGTAATAAATTATTGCTATTTATTATGTAAATTATAATTATTTTATATTCATTATCATTATAGTATAGTATATAATCAAGAGGGGTATTAATAATATTAATTTGTGTACCCCGCTTAATTGCATACAATCTAGTGAAACCAAGTGTATGCAATTAAGTGGGTGCCAACTGTACTTTTTTATTTTATTATTTAAATTATCTATTTAAAACTTTTATTCATAAAATTGTGATGAGAAATATATTTTTGCTGGTTTTATTTCAGTCCATTCTGACAAAAATCCATTTTTAATCTAAGATTTTGTGTTTTTTAAAACTAAATCGTAAATAGTAATACATTTAGATGCATTTTTAATGCTGTTCAATTTTCTGTTTCTACCCTTTAATAAATCAAACTATGTAAAAAAATTGTTCAATACTGTTTTAATAAAATATAATAATATAAAAACTTTGTATAAATACAGCAGGCACTGAAATTTAGGTGCTTATTTTCCAACCAGTTTTGAAGGCAAAAATCTGCTTTTATACATCAGGAGAAACAAGTCACAGCATGACTTATACAAGCAAACTTTGCATGTATGGCAGATTTGTACACATGTAGGGTTGTTTTAACTATTTGGCCAACTGGGCACATGTCTAAGGTCCAGGAAACAAGGGGGCCCTGGAAAGATGTAAAAAAAAGACTCATGCTGTTTTGCAAAATTTTACTAAAAGTATTTTGTAAATGGTAAAAGCATTTTGAAACTGTCAACCATTTTAAATGTAAGGAAATACTTATCAGACTCGCCTAAATGCAATTACAGTATTGTCTATTGAGATGGAATTAATGAAAACTTTTTTCTAATTTATGAAGCAATAAGAGTCTTTGCCTATAGAAAAACTCAAAAACTATTTTCTAACCTGATTCAGATACACTTAGACTGTTAATGGTTTCTTCAGGTATAGTCTGAAAATATATAATAATAATCAATAAACTAAAAATAGTTGTAAGTGCTACTGCTACGCTTGATATTTAGTTATAGGTAGTTATATGTGTTGGGGAGGGGTTTGAATTTACTTTTGTGCTTAGGGCACAAGATACTATTTACCCGGCTCTGTACATGTGGCTGAAGATAGGAGAAACATTGCCATTGCCATGAGGAGAAATGAACATGGTAAAAACTATGGAAGAAAGAATAGTAACTTGTTTACACATCTGTTGTTCTTCCGTTACCATTTTGTAGGTTTACTCACTATTCAGTTGTTTCTATTCTCTCTGGTTTCTATTCTCTTATCACCTTGTTTTCTTTAGTATCATTTTTTTGTTCTTCCTGGAGTTTTACCATTCATTCATAGTATCCTGCCCTGTTTACTGCTTGCAATGATGGCAACTTTTGTCCTACCTTCAGCCATGTGTGCTAGTCTACGACGGATGCCAAGCTTACCCGAATAAATGAAGTTGCATTTCTTGTTTGTCCTGAAGAAGAAGGCTGTTTTTTGCTTTCAAAACCAGTTGACCTAAATTTTAGTGTATGCTGTATGTATACAAAGCTTTTGTAGTATGTAATTCAAAATATATGTTAGACATATTTAATTTGCGAAAATTAGTTATACATTGTGAAAATGTAGATGCATGAGAATATAGTTTTCTCTTGCTACATCAGAATCCATTAATTTTTTGCAGTGTAGTAGTAATTTGTAATTTATGCCTGCCTCATTAATTAATGAAATGTGCGTAAAGTTGCTTTAGTGTATCACGGCTACACTAAAGTATTTTTTATACAGGAAAAACCAAAATCCTGCAGAACCCCAAGATATATCAAACATTTCCTCATTTTCTTTCAGCATTTTGCTTATTCTAGTTGTAAGGGAAAAGCATTGATAGTACATACCAACCTGGATGAAATCGTACTTGGTGCCAAAATATGTAATTTCATTTCTTTTCTTGTCTGATGTTTTCATTACTTTGTGGAATTTTTTTACAATACAGTTGTTTGAGTATTTTTATTCCAGTGCGACAAGATATGAAATGCATGTTAAAACTTGCACAGTTGACGATGGTACAAATTAAGTATTAGGATTAGAGGCAGTATTAATAGTGGAACACAAATTATGGTGGTTCATGAGATAAGTTTGCAAACACACTTTACTCATCTGTAGGATAGATTTCGAAGGGGAGGGTGTCGTTTTTAATAGGCTGTATATTAGATTCCAATGTTGTTTATTTTATCATTCCTGGATATGACTGTAATTCACCAATAATCATATCATGTAAAATAAATGCCTTCTGTAACAGTATTATTGTCAATTCCTACAAGTTGGACAATGCTTTACAATTTTGTAATTGACTTTTCTTGCTATCTCACTTTATTGCTGAGTTTGTTATCCCAACTTTTTAAATTCTCTACTAGAGGTAGTGCTATCAATTTTATTCGATCAGGCATGGTCACTTTATAATAGATAGACCTAATGTGTGCACTCATAATCCTTTCTTTACAAAGTTGTTGGGATGCTTAAGAACTTTTCTATGAACCTTGTATGCATAGCACGAGTATTGTGACAGTGTAAAAAAAAATATTCTTAGTTTTTGACAGATTACACTTTTTGAGCATCCTAAAACCAAAATCAGCTATTTTTAGAGTGATGGCTGTGTGTGTCTGTGTAATGCAACAAGTACCTCATAAAAGTGTAATTCCTTTTGCCCTTTTAACTATCAACTTGTGTGAATGATGAAAAGACAGTCAAAGTAAAGAACTTGACTTGAAGAAACTAAATTCTAATTAGCTTATTCCAAATTTTTCTTAACTGAGAAAAAAAAAATGATTAATTAATAATGTAATTACCAGTGTTTGCTTTCATGTGCTTTCTGTTTAAAATTAAAAAAATATTCTTTAATTTCATAATTTGATTTTAATTGATTTGTTTAGAACAATTGAAGCATGTAAAATATTCACCTTTCTCACATTAAGGACTTAATGATCTGTGGTCGAAAACATGAAAATTCTACTGGTTTGGGAAGTAGAATATTGAAAAATTTTTATTTTCTGTGATGTTGTTTGGGTTGAAAACCATTAGCTTAGATTTACCCTATTTCTAGATGAATATAGAGGAAAGAATAAGAATAGAGTGTTGTGCTTTTTCAACTATGAAATACTTACATCCCTTTGAAGTACTTTTTCAAATGATTTCCTTAAAAACAAAATAGTTATATCAGAAAGATATATGCAAAAGTTGCTATTTTCAATTTAAGGGTTTGGTTGTTTTGCCTCAGGAAGGTTACTCACATCTGTAAACAAATAACTATTACTTCTTCTGTAAATAATATTGAAAATCTATCTGTATGTGTGTGTGTTTGTCTCATCATCATAGGAGAATGTCTGCCCCAAATTTCCTGATATTTTGTAGGTAGCTGTGAAATAGCCCCACTTAAAATTTAGTTCTTGTTTTGAGTTTGCAGCACCAAGGGTTGTCCAGCTATTGATAAAAAACCCACAATTAAACCTTCCATAGAGATAGCTTTATGCAGATGCTATTTTTTCTGCCAATTTATTCGATGACAATTATATCATGTCACTTAGCAATAGATTTAAATCCAATGTGTTTATGCAGCAGACAATTTTTATTAAATCTGATTTAAATAATAAAGAAATGTATATAAATTAAATTTTATCAAAGCATTTTTGACTTTATTACAGCATTCAGGTTTAAAGATTACAGGGATTATTGATATTTTCAATTTATTATGTTATCTGCTTTATTTTGGCAAAGATTCTTTAAACATGGGTATATCTTCTAATCTATGACATAGCTGCCAACTCTATTGTTCTTTTCTGGGAAACTTCCAGATTTTGATGATTTCTCCCACTTTCCCGATTTTGAATGAGAATCTTCTGGTTTTTGTCAATTTTTTAAAATTCCCTAAAGTTAGAGATTTTTTATTAAAAATGTTCTGTTAGAAAGAATTTCGATAGAACTTGTGGCATCCATTTTGTTTCTTCCATACATGAACCTAGTACCAGTACTAAGTTGCACCATTTTCACTTTATTGATGGATACAGTTTCAAATAAGTGCGATTTCGCATATATAGATTACATTGAAGTGTAATGTTGAGACATCCTTTTTCATCCATGTTTAATTTCAAACTATGTAAATGAAAAATACATAATATCCATTTCTTTGTAGTAGGTTTCATTATTAATTAATATTTTCTTATAATATTGATTATTTTTTAAGTGCAATTTCGTAAGTATAAATTACATTTCTATGCAGTGTTTAAACATCCTTTTCCATCCATCTTATTTTTGACAATCCCAAATTAGTTAAACAGTAATTTCACATTTTTGCCGTTTACATGAAAATGAAAGATTATTTTCTTTAAAATATGTTCAAAATAAGTGATTGCACAATGGAATTTTTCCCCCATATTTTCTAGGCAATAGATTCTCAAAAGCATTTTTTTTTTAATCCATATTCACCAAATTAACTAAATTACAATTTGAGAACTGAACACCTTTTGTTTCAGTGAGCCTCCTCTAAAATTTATCTCTTTATACCACTGATATGTTTTTTTATACACTGACTATGTAAAAACATTTTTATTATGCAGTAGGCATTTTCAATGTTATAGTGAGATATCATTTTTTATGTGATGTAAAAAAAAAAATCCCTATTTTTCCCTAAGTGATATTGAACAGGTTATATGCTGACTTGTAGAGCACCGTAAAATTTCTCTTGATATCTATTGGATTTTTATTTCCTAATGTTGGCATGTATTCGATGTACATATAAGTAGTATAGGTATATCTTCCCATACAATTGTAGCACTTTCATTTTGGCATACTAATTCAATTTCATATATTGTAAGTTTGTTTACAACCAACCGTGACCAGGATGTTTTATTCTTTAGATCTACCTGTGAAGATAATTTTGTATAGTGAGAACAGAGATTCTTAATTTTTTTAGGAGCATTAATTTAAATATTTTAATAGAATGTTTTAATAGAATGTTTTAATAGAATGTTTCGAATAGCAATGTTATTTAGAATACTGTAGGAATTTGCCCATGATTGGGAATTTTAAGTTTCTTTACAATGTATATTCCGTATGAAAAACTGGTATACTGCTAATGATATATAAAGAGTGATAATTTTTATT
This sequence comes from Amaurobius ferox, assembly GCA_951213105.1. NCBI lineage: Eukaryota > Metazoa > Arthropoda > Arachnida > Araneae > Amaurobiidae > Amaurobius > Amaurobius ferox. The sequence continues at coordinate 57,388,584 of OX578148.1, read as the reverse complement.
GAGCCTGCAGAAAAGTAATTAAAATCTCTTTGGCGGTTCCCATGGAAAATAATCTTCAAATTGGAATAAGATATATATCTTTTAAATCCAATTTTTTAATTAAAAAAAATATTTTAGGTTATTTTTTAACATCATTGCTCTTCAAAATCTGACCTTTAGAAAAGTAATGTTTTAGTAATTAAAAATATACATGTAGATAAATGTAAAAAAAATATCATTGGAAACCTAAATTTCTATATTTGATGTCATTTTCGATTTTGAAGGGATAGTATAACTTAAAAAACATTTCTGAGAGGTAAGCAATGGAATGCCAGGCATGGGTAAATATTTTCTAGTGTGTTAACTTATTAATAATTTTATTTTCTATGTCACTAAATAGGCTTAGTTAGCTAGTATTTGAATGCTACTTCTTAAATTTATTTTTAATTATTTTCATCTATTCATAGCGAGATTTGGCAGATGTCACAGAAGATGATTGGAAAAATATTCCAGAGGTTGGTGATGCTAGAAATAAGCGCCAAAGGAATCCTAGGCCAGAGAAGTATGCATTGTTTACTCTTTGTAGTTCCTTATTTTGAATAAACTAAAACCTTTCTAGAGCAATTAAATGTTACACTTCCAAACATTTTATTAAATGTTTGGAAGTGTCACATTCATTTATTTTTGAAAAATAGTTGAGTAAGTTAATTAAATGCAATTTAGCTGTCTTTTTTTCTATACTTTAGTTCCACAAGAATTATTAATTTTATTTTTTCTGTCTGAATTATTATAAAATTGCATTTAACAGTCACTTTTCTAAATCTTGATGTCATTAATTTATATTTTTCCATTTCTTTTTTGGAAACATTTCCATCAGGCATAGATGAAATTGTCTTTTAAGAAAAGAAATTTAAAGGCCGCATGATTTAAAAAGAACTTTAATATCAGTTGCTTCATTACAGATAAAGTAAAAATAAAGTAAAATAATTGAATTTCTGTACCATTTAATGTTCTTAAATATGATGAAGATTAATTTACCTTTACCTAATCCTTCTGTCCTTAAAAGTCCTTCAGAACAATTTATTTTGTAGTTGACTTTATTATTAAAACCCTTAAATGCATTTAGTCCTTACAGGATTTCTACTCCTCATGGAAAACCTTGAATTCCCAGGAAATTTAAATTTAGCTCAATATATCGGGGGAAAAATCATGAAATTTGTAATTTTTCATTAAAAGTCTGGAAAGGTTCTATTTCAGCCTGTAATAAAACAGTAATTTATTTTATCATCTTTGAAGAGATTCGAACTATTTTTAAAAGGATTCTTGTACTTTATTATAATTGAAACCAAAGTTTTGATTTATAAAAATTTTTCATGTTAAATTTTTTTATATGTTGCTGAATTTGAATTGATTTCACTAAATAAAATTATTACATGCTGCAAAATGTCATGATTCACACTATGGAAGTTTGCGAAAATTCTTCTGGAAAACTCAAGGAATTTCATTGCCATGTTTGAGTAGAAATTAACCCTGTTTTGACTCATTGACACAAATTATTGACTTTGAGGTCTGAAAATTTTTGCATTGTTAATACATTTTTTAAATAATTGATGTGTGGAACACATGACTTTCCTTACACAATCCAATGGTTTTACGTCTTCACAACTTGATAAGGATGTACAATATCCACAACATAATGTTTTTAGCTTTAAATTCTACATTAATATTGTTTGATTTTCTAGATTATAAATAAAACTATTTAGAAGTGCTCAATTAACTTTTATTTTGCACAAATCTAAAGTGATAATTAGAAATATGGATAATATCTGCTATGCAGTATAGTTCATTTATTAAATGATTACAATCATTAGAAACTAATATTTTATTATATGAAACCGATGGTTTGTATTCTAATCAATAAATTCCTAAAATTCAAAGTTTCGTATAATGTTTTTCTTATGCCAATATTGTATTTAACATATGGTTGTTTACTTTGGAAAAGGGAAATTTCATTACTATGATAACTATCCCATTCTATGATGTTCATACATCCATTGCTAAATGGATGTATAAAAAACTGGATGTTAAGCTTGTCATGCTAATTAATGCTTGTGACACCCTATTAAAATGAATAAATACTATATTTCCAAAAGATACAAATAATTTATGGCAATCTAGATGCCTTAACAAAACATACCTGTCCCACAAACTATAAAATTCACTGCATTTTGAATCAAGAACAAGAATTATCAAATAAATTAAACTTCAGCTTCTAAGATATTGAATACTCATTAATTTGTCTGTGTGTCATTTTTGCCAGTTTGTTAACATTTTCATCAATTTGGCGACATTTTCAAAAACACACCAAATTGATGATATTTTGTTAAATTTATTGTCAAAGCAAATTTATTGTTTAACCAAATTTATTGTCAAGCGTTATAGACAAACAAATAAATGCATTTGTGTGTCAAAATAATAAACTATTTCTAAAAGTATCCTTGTTTTGTGAATGGAACAAACGAGATCTACGAAAATGAGGTTAACAAATTTAATTTTAGAATATTGTATATGGAAAGGGAAAATATTTCACAAGGGTTAACATGAGCAGCTTTTTAATTTTATGTAATTTTTTTTATCAATTCATTTGAAAAATGTGCAATATCTTGAGAGTGGTTCATGCTAGTATTCTAAAATTGGTGTCATTCATTTTCTAATGGAAAATGATATGAGTGATTCTTTATGTAGCATTATTGAAGGTTCCGATTTTCGAATGATGTTTTTCAAAATTTCATTAAAAAATAGGGGATCTTTTGATTATTCGATTTTATTAAAAATCAATAGTATTTCAATATTCACTGATTATAGTAATCATACTAAATTTCATTTGATATGCTTTATTTGTTCGCGAGATATACATCTATAGACTCACAGATGCACACTAACATATATACACACAGAGAGACCTCAGAAATGTTAGATTTGTGTTCAAGGATGCTTGAAATATGCCCTTTCGTCGAAAAGTCGAATTAAAATTTTTGACTCCACAATACTTTATTCTATGTTTGTAGGGAAAGTAAACACTCTTGATAGCTACACTTGTTTTTTGTTTATAGCAGCATTTTTTTATTTTCAAAGAGGAAATAATAGCTTTAGTCTTATTTGTGTACATATTGAACCAAAAGTGGAATGGTTATAGCTTTCATTTGTGTCAACATGCTAAACCTTCTTTTCCATTCAAGGATAAATAAAATAACACCTTTAATAAAAGGAACAACTATATTATATCTATTAAAATATAAATCTGTTCCATTGAATAGTAATTTTACAGCGAAATAACTATTAAATGTATATCAACTATAAAATGGCTTAATATGAGGATTTTTATAAACAACTACAACGAATTACCAGTCATTGCTTGTCATAAATAAAAGCCTACTGATTAAATAAAATGCATTTACAGATAACACTACTCAATTTTCTTTAAATCCTGAAACGTCACCAAATTCCCATGCACGCTATCCACAAAGCAAAGGATATACATGTTCTCTAAAGTAAAAAAAAAAAGGATTTGAAACCTGTAGGAGAGAAACTGTCAGTAGATCATGATGATAGCTGTTAGCCATGGTACGAGTCATAAATAAAAGCCCACTGCTTATATATATGCATTTACTGATAACATTACTCAATTTTTTTCTACTCAATTTTTTTCAAATCCTAAACTGCCACAAAAAAAAAAAAAATAATAATAATAGTAATAATAATAACAATAATTAAAAGACTCCAAACTTCTATTAGAGAAAGTTGCCTGAATCATAAAAGTCCACTGTTTTAACTAATGCATCTACTGGTAACACTGCTCAATTTTCTTCAAACACTAAACCGTCATCAAATTCCTATGCATGCTATCTGCAAAACAAGGAAAATACGCTCTCTCTGCAAAGTAAAAATAAATAAATAAATAAAAGATTCAAAATTTTTAGGAAAGGAACATAGCAGTAGATCATGACAGTAGCTGTTAAATTACATGGGTAGCTGTTAAATTATATGGGTAGCTATTAGATCATGACAGTATTTGTCAGATTGTATGGATAGCTGTTAGATCATATTGATAGCTGGAGAGTCTTTTGCTGTGGATCGTGATGGTAGCTGTTAGATTGTATCAATAGCTGGAGATTAGTTGATTTTAGATTTAAAATAATTCGTTAAAAAATTTGATTAAAAATTTGGAAAAAGGCCTTTAAGGCACATTAGTTCATGTATAGATGTTACTGTGTGAAAACCTCAGCCTTGTAAGTGTGGTAGATATCACATGGCATTGTAGACAAATAATTGGCATTGTAGACAGATTCTTCCTTTTATTATTACAGATTTCACTACCTTTTTATCTTATTGTTATCTCATTACTTTTACTAAAATTTATTGATTTTTCTTTTCAGATATACTCCAATGCCTGATTCACTTTTAGCTAAAGCTGGACTACCTACTGATAGTGTTTCATCTTTGGATCCAGTAATTATATTTTATTTTTATTCAACCTAGATTCACTTTGGATTAAGGGGACTATAATATTTTTGATATTTACTTTCTCAACCAATTATAAATAAAAATTGTCTTTCCTTTATAATTGATCGAAAAGATTCGAGGTTTTGAAAGAAAAGCATGTTTTAAGACCTGAACACATTTTTAACACTTCCAAAAGATATCCATTTATGTATATGCAATTGTATGTATGCATGTTTTATATATAGACATATATTATACGTGCATTATGCGTGGTATACATTATGTAAAAGCTAAAAGTTTTTTTTGTAATGTGTATGGTTAGAATTTGAGATTTTCACAGTATTATTTCTTATGAAGAAGCAGAATAATTCCATGAAATTTGTTGGTAGTACAATCTGTGGGGAAATAATATTTTAAATTACATTATTAAACAGTATATATATTGATAGTATCCTTTTTTCCACATATTTTTTTATTTTGTGAAATGAATTCAGACTGTTTTGGAAAATAATGCAGTTGAAGACTTTTCTTTAACCAAATTTGCAAAACTGCTGGAAATGATTTTCATATGGACCTGTTGAATGAAATTTTTTCATTGGCTGGTCAACTAACCAATAAAGTTTTTATTTAATCATTTTATGGAAAAAAGATTGAAATTTAAGGTTTTGAAAGTTTACTTGAACCGTATTAGGAAATTCCCAATGAGCTTGAAAACAAGAAAGGCAAACATCAGTTATAGATTTTGTTTTTTTCTGCCTTGTTAGCCAGTGTACTCTGGTATGTGTTTTCCTGAAATATGTACACTTTATACTTGAATGTTGTCTTTATATGCTAATAAATGCCTTAGGCTCATAATTTTATTTAATTTATCTTATAACTGCGAAAATTATTCAAAATTTCTGCTATTTTTGGGTTAATTGGGACAGTTTATACAATCAATGTTTTATTATAAGTCTTAATTTTCACAATTTTCTTATCCATGGCATGATGATGAGAGATTACTTTAATATTAATACAGGGGTTGCTCTGCATGTAGTTTACTTTCGTCAACTTATTCATTAAATGCCAAAAATTTCATAGAAATTTGTTCTTCGTTTGGTCAGGATCATATTGTTTCTGATGATTCTGCAGCATAATAAAGCATTGCTAATAAGTAAGAAAGTGCTCATTTGTGTCATCTTTTCGCCACCTTTGTACTGTTTGCAGTTTTTATCACTTTCTGTGGCAGGGTACAGGATGGCTGTTTGTTTAATCTCGCATGTAAAAGATTTATGATAAAAATGTGCCTAAAACTTTCAAATAAGGGATTAAGCTGTATCTGGAACATGCTACACTGCATCTCAGTGTTCGTCATGGTTAACTCTGCTTCCTTCTGCTTCAACTCCCACTCGAAGCAAAGCTGAATTTGTATATTTACGTTAAGAGATAACCATGGAAGACATTCTGTAGAGGCATCTGTGTAGGGTGTCATGGAAAGCCATGGACTTGGCCAATAACTCGGGAAGTATTAGGGTTATCATATATATTTTAACCCCTTTGTGGACGGCGGCATTCTGGAATTGCTGTGGCCCAAAGGACAGAGCGTTTTCTTTCTGAACTGTTCCCAAAGTGTGGCACATTTTTTGCACTAAGCTTAACTTCCGAAAAAAATTCCCTAAAAATCACCCATTCAACACAGCATTCTACTTTTTTCAGGAATAAAGGAAATACTTAATTTTCATTAGATGTATATTTTCGACACTAATTATCTTTTATTTGAATATTAAAAATTTAAAGGATTAAAAATGATTAATTAACTTGATTAAAATGGTTATTATGCAGGAAAAATATCCAAATGATTGTACTCAATACTTTATATAGCTAATAGAGATTATGTACAATTTTTAAGAAGAAAATAATGTTGTTACTAATTAATATGCTTTTTATGTATAATGTATTTCAAAACATGGATTCACGCACAGACCAATATTGCAATCTTTGCATTCATAAGAACTGTCCGTGTACTCATCAAAATTATCAATATTCCATGAATCTTCACTATATGCATTACTGTTCGATTACCATGTGAGTATATTCTTCGATATATAAAAAACGTCTTGACCCAGCCATTTTGTTATCCGAAATAACCTAATAAATTCACTACCCGCACATTCCTCTAAAACTTAAACTTGAAAGAAAATACTCTCTTACATTCCAATAATTCATCAACACAATCATTAAACTAAAATTAACATGAGAACCTATACTCAATTATAACATAGCAGAGTCTGTGAGAAATGATCTGTTTGTTTATATTACAAAACTACGATTTACCACTCTAGATGAAGCGGTGATTCATATGGACTCCCCTATTCCAAGGTCAAGTATTAGCAATATATGTTGTAAATGTTAGAATGGACATTTCGTGCCATCTAGTATTCAAATAAATCCAAATAAAAATGTTCCATATGAATTATGCATTCGTGTACATTGTCCTTTAGGGTAAATTTCTACTGGATGCTAATGTGTGAGTATCGTCTGAATACAGTTTCAGGGTCGACACACGGATGCATCTGCTGGTCGCAAAGGGTTAAAGCAGGTGTATAGGAAATCCTTATGGCACTACTCAATGAAACAAATTTAGGGGGTATAGGAGGCTATTTCAGTTCTTGTTCATGAGCGAGTTGAGAAAATGACTGACAAGCATGCATCATTGTTGAAGGTAAACATTTTGTTTATTGTATACTAGCCGCCTTTGGCGACCAGCCTGTTCGCTACCCTTGAAAATTCTGACCGTGGCAAACTCGTTGGCGCGACCTACCAGAAAGGTGTAAGGTAACTGCTTGGAAGGCCAGGAAGTGCCACACAATTTAGACCGGAACCCAATGGGGGAGGCATCCAAAGAGACCGTACCCTCCTTCCCCTACCACAAACCTCTCGGAAGGACTTGCAGTCCCACACGTTTAACGTGATCGTACTCCGCGTGAACACGGCTGCAGTTTTGGCAATGGCGGGAATCGAACCCGGGCCTACCGAGTGAAATTCCCGCGCGCTAACCACTGGGCTACCGTGCCATCCGCGACAATCTCCATAACTTTATTTTTATTCGGCAATTTTGGGAATCGAACCCGGGCCTACCAAGTGCAAATCCCGCGCACTAACCACTGGGGTACTTCACCCTCCGCGATATTCTTCATAACTTTCTTTTTATTCACCCAATTTAGACCGGAACCAAGTGGGAGAAGCATCCACAGGGACTGTACCCTTCTTCCCCTACCACCAACCTCTCGGAAGAACTTACAGACCCACATGTTTAACGTGATTGTACTCCGCGTAAACACGGCGGCAATTTTGGGAATCGAACCTGGGCCTACCGAGTGCAATTTCCGCGCGCTAACCATTGGGCTACTTTGCCCTACGCGACAATCTCCATAACTTTCTTTTTATTCATCCAATTTAGACCGTACCCTCCTTCCCCTACCACCAACTTCTCGGAAGGACTCACGGACCCACATGTTTAACGTGCTCGTACTCCGTGTAAACACGGCGGCAATTTTGGGAATCGAACCCGGGCCTGGTAACTGGTTGGACGGCCAGGATGTGCCACCCAATTTAGACCGGAACCCAGTGGGGGAGGCATCCACAGGGAACGTACCCTCCTTCCCCTACCACCAACCTCTCGGAAAAACATACGGACCCATATGTTTAACGTGATCGTACTCCATGTCAGTGGCGGAAATCGAACCCGGGCCTACCGCGTGCAATTCCCGCGCACTAACCACTGGGCTACTTCGCCCTCCGCGACAATCTCCATAACTTTCTTTTTATTCACCCAATTTAGACCGTACCCTCCTTCCCCTACCACCAACCTCTCAGAAGGACTCACGAACCCACATGCTTAACGTGATCGTACTCTGCGTGAACGTGGCGTAAGTTTTGGCAGTGGCGGGAATCGAACCCGGGCCTACTGAGTGCAATTCCCGCGCGCTAACCACTGGACTGCCGCGCCTTCCGCGACAATCTCCATAACTTTCTATATATTCACCGAATTTAGACGGGAACCCAGTGGGGGAGGCATCCACAGGGGCCGTATCCTCCTTCCCCTACCACCAACCTCTAGGAAGGACTTACGTACCCACATATTTAACGTGATCGTATTCCACGTAAACACGGCGGCAGTTTTGGCAGTGGCGGGAATCGAACCCGGGCCTACCGCTAACTTCCCGCGCGCTGATTTGCAATTTAAAATGACCATATGCTTAATTCCATCATCCTCATTCCATTGTTTCATTGTTCCATCATTTAAAATATCCATAAAATTAAAATATCCATTTAAAATATCCAAAAGTTAAAATATACATTTAAAAAATCCATATCGTCCCATCATTTAAAATATAAATATAATAATTTATATAGAGCAAAGGAGCTCTATTCAGAACCGTGACGTCACCTCCACCTTGACGTCCCCACCCACCACCTTCCCGCCTTCAGCGGGGGAGAAACGAAGCGGCACGCCGAGCGGAACGCCGAGAAATTTAAAATCATGACGTCTTTAAAATTGCGATCCTGAAGGCAATTTTCATTATTTCTGGACCAGATTAGACTTGTAAGAATGCCAGATATTTCAGCTTTCTAAAAATGTAAATTATTAGTCGAAATTATGAGTACTTTTTACTATGCGAGAATTTAAAAACCAAAAATCGTTTTTTTGAGCCAAAAGTGACTTTTGTTTTAAAATCTTTAAAAAATATTAGAAATCGAAATGGAGATTTGAAATTGATATATTTTTACTCGCAATTGTCTACTCTTTCCGATGGTGTGAGTTGTTTTTTTCTACGACGTCTGGATCGTGGAGAAAAAAGGGCAAAAAGGGCAAAAAAAGGTCGAAATCGCATAAAACATTAAATAAATAAAAAAATAATTAGAATTTTGAAAATCGGTTTTCATGTGTCCCCTTCCCTCCCCCCCAGGTCTCCGATTGCCAAATTTCGTAGCTCTCCGACGCGCGGTCGCGAAACGTATAGTATATAAGACAGACAGACAGACGCACAGACACACAGACATTGCCTTTTATTATATAGAAGATAATAAAGCCAATTTTATCTGTCACATTGTCTGAATATTTGAGTGTTGGGAGGGGGGTCATTAGATTGTATACACTAGTTTTCAGTGTTCCCTTCAATTGTACAGGGGGAAAAATACTTAATTTTAATTTTCCAATGCTGTACAACTTTGTAATTGACTTTTCCTCCATCTCTAACAGCAAGATAGACTCTGGTATTTCCATGAAAGAATGATTCAGCTCCCTCTACAGTTTTCTTATCATGTAGTGCCATTGGGGTTTTCTATGCAGCTGCGTAAAACAATTATATGATAACCATAATACATATTGAGTTATTGTCTTGGTTCATTATTTTTCTTAACACCCTTTATATGTCGGTATCCTGTAATGCATAGATTTCAAAATGTATTTATATGCTGATAGTTCGTAAGGGGTTAAACAAGATATTCTAGAAAATTTCTGGCTGACGTGATGCTTCGTGGCTAGTACGTAGTAAATATTTCAAATCATCTACAAAAATATTCTAAAAATCCATGCTTCAGAAATTTTGTATGCCTTGATAATGCAATTGCCTTCGCCTTTCCCAAGAGTGGCAAAAGCATCAGAACTACCAGTCTGAAGCTGGTGCAAAGATGACTGATCCAGTAGTTTTTTCCTAAGATTTTTAGCTAACACTGATTTACAAAATCAAACTTATTTAGATAACCAGAATTTAAAATATTTTTTTGGATTCATTTTTTGTAAAGCTTTAAAATATTCGTTTTAGCACTTATAATTTTTATAGTGCAAATTAGGCTCAAACATTTGCAAAAATTATACACAGGCATGTTTTCAGACCAAAACCCATAGTTTTATAAATTATCATTAATTCTAATAAAATGAAGTTAAAAACATAATGGATTTCTTTTTCTGTTGTACAATATCTGAAGAATTTTGATATAATATCCAGCAATCATCTATCATAGAATCGTATTAGTAACCTGAATAATGGTGTTCTATTTACTTAATATCGTGATGGGTGTGCTCACCTTATTTATTGCTTATCTTATCCCCCACTCTCATTTCAAAAACTGCATGCTAAAAAAAAGTAATTGCAGAAAAAGAATTATTGTCTCAAATTATCTAATTTACATTTATGTTTTTGTTTGCTTGATGAAAATATAAAGCAAAGATTGGTTATATCAGTAATCTTTGTGTTTTGTTAAATATAAATACATTAGCATTAATGGGGTAATTTTTTAACATTTATTAATTTTTTAGGGTTATGGAGGAGGACTTATGACACCTTATCCTGGTGCTAATACTCCTGGTGGAATTATGACTCCTGGTTGGGCCACCTCGAGCATGGACCTTGATCTCCGAAAGATTGGCCAAGCAAGAAATGCTCTTATGGACATAAAATTGAACCAGGTAAGTCATATTTTATTATTTTGTTTTTCGTATTGTGAAATGCTGTATAGCTCCATAATTGGCAAAGCAGTAATATATTGTATTTTAAATTTTTATAATATCTTGAAAAATGTATTGTTTCCCTTAAATTTTTCATTTTTTTTTTTACTAAAATAATAATTCTGAACTGTTGCATACCTTTAAAAGAAGGGGAAATGGGTAAACTTCTATAAAAGGAAAACAATTGTTTACTGCTTAGTAAGCATATTATGAATACCTCCTTTATTGGTTCACCCCCAGCTGCTTGAACATTTCATGGTATGCCTTCCACATACAGTCTAAATGTCTCCAGTACTATATTAAGCAACTCAAATAAAATATCAAAATACTTTCTAGTTCAGCTCATGAACAAAGCAGAAGAATTAGTACAGGGTGTTTTAAAATGTCTCATACTTTTGGTTTAAATCTGGAGACTGGAGTGACTATAGAAGATGAATTAAGTCAATTTCAAGCTCACCAAACCAGTTGTTGATAACTCAAGATTGATGGTTGATCACAGAGTCAGTCTGAAAAAATTCACATATGAGAAGCACCCGAAAACATCGCAGATACTCCAGTGGATCCTCCAGTGGACAATATATAAGAATTAAAAGCATATCTAGTTTCATGGTGTGGATGCCACATTCCTCATCGTCCATATGATTTAAACAGTGTGTAATGGATTCATCCTACCACACTTCACTTTTTCAGTTTTCCACAGTCCAATTTTGTCTATTTGTATCACTGGAGTCAAATTTTTCTGTTACGATCTGAAACTAGAGATGTTTTAATTTTGGCACAATTGCTGATATAATGACATTGTAGCCCACAACACATTATTCTTGTTGATATTGATGAATCTCTTGCAAAACTTTCCACTTATTGCATGGCAGTGACTCTTCTATTTGTCCACATAATACTGACTAAGGGATGTCTCTCCTTTGACATATTGTTTTGTAATGACATCTTTATGTAATTGTTTTATCAATTCTTTTCATTCGGCAAACACTTGGGACACCATGTTTCTTGATTTTTCTAGTGATTGTCATTGTTTTTGCTGCCTTTTTATCACGAACCAAAAGTATCAGATTCTTTTCAAACCCTATTTGATCTGTCACTTTACCAATGTTGTACATTCAGCTTCAAGAAGCTTATTACTTATAAAAGTTTAAAATAATAAACTAAATATCTGCTGTTCTGCTTGCATTTGTTTAAATTTAATGTATTGTGTTCATATTTTGGCCAGCCAGTAGTGTATAATTGTAATGATTCTACATAAAGTCAAGTTATAATTCTGTGCAAAACTAGCATGTATTGTCTTGCTAGTGGCAACATGTGATACTAAAAACTCTTGTATCTAGCATTTTTTGTTCCATTGAAAATTTTTTTTAGTTCATATATAAAATCATCTGTCAAAAGCGATAAAGACAACTCAAAAGGGTTTTTTTCAGTGTCTTTAGCAACTTTGTTTTAAAACTTCTGATTACACTATGACAGTTTTGGGAATTCCAAGTGGTTTTTGACTCCTTTGTATTATCCTCAGGTAATGTTTTACCATCTCTACTGAAGAAATTGTCAGAGGCTGTAAAGTTCTTATTTCTTCTTTTAATATGATGAATGCATATAAGCAATTTCCTCAAATGCCACAAGTTTTCCCCCTGTCATGAATAATATCTGTATCCTTTCCCTGCATCAAAATATTCAAATCATTGAGGAGACTGAAAATATCAGCCAAATATAACAGATTTATGATAAAATGCTCATCATCAAAATGGTTTGCATGAAGGAATTGTTGAACCGTGGCAATGTAGTGTGTGATCAACATGTTGAGTGATTTGATTGCTGATTGATTTGCAGCCTCACCACATCAATCTATGTTGATAATGTTGATAATACCAACTTTATATATAGTTCAGAGATAATTCTGATCCACATAATGTGAATCAGAGACCAAATCCTATATTCACATTATGTGGTTCCCATTCTCTCAGTGATATGTATATTCCCAGTTAATAATCCCTAAACTAAATGATGAAACTGTCGCCAATTTAGGAAGAGGAACTTAAAAAAATTGCTTGCAAATACAGAGTTATATATAGATAATATTTTCATGTATGAGCTTTCATATAATGATACTGCATTAAATTAAATGTAAAACTGATTGATATTTAAATATAACAAATAGAAATTGTAAAATAATTTTTTGCATTTATTAGCAGTATTGCAATAAAATTACATGAACACTGTGCTAATGCAGACTTATATTAAGTTCAAGGTTATTCATAAGTATTCTTCTAAAACTAAACAAGATGGAGTATTCATGTATAAAAAATCATGAACAGCTTTCTTTTTTTTTCTAGTTTTTTATTTCATTTTCTTTCTTAAGAAGTTTATTGCCAACTAAAATGCAGATAAAATGTAATTTTTAATGTTATTGGTAATTTGAAATTATTCATTTTTATACCCGCACCATGTTAAGCATATTTTAATTTAAATGCTATTTGAAAACTACAAATTTCTATTTTGCATAAGGAGAAAGATTAATTTCATATTCAAATAACTCTCACAGTACAGTGTACATTGGTTGATCAATTTCACACTTGTTACTGCTCCTCAACACTAAATGAACAGTATCAGCACTGGCAGCAAGAAACCTTGCTGTGTCCTGTAATTTTGAAAACCTCTGATATCAGATCAATATATAAAAATCATATTTTGAAATATTTGGAATATTTTGAAAATGTTTATTTAAAATCTTTCAATATTACTTTTTATTTATAAGAAAGGGGCTCAAATTAAAAATTACTATAGGCACAGAACTCACTTTTACCATCCTTGAGCACTGGAATATGATAATTCTTTTAGAAGTACCAAGTAATGGAAATGGTATAGAGCAATTGATATATGTTTTTATTCTCACATAAGTATTGTAGTGTTCACGAATCACAGGTTGTGGATCTCTGCCATAAGTTTGCAAATTGTAGTATATAATAAATTTTATTGCTGCCATTAAAGATGAGTCGATGAGATTGCCATTGCTGTTTCATCTTGGTGAGCCTGTGTGTAGCATTGTTATGCTACCTATAGTAGGAAGTGTCATTTGTCTATTTATACAACCTTTGGTATAAAAATGTTGTATTTTCAATAAATGGGAGATATATTAATTATTTTTCAATAGGTTCTGTTTATTTGTCTCACTTGGCAACACACTGGCAACATATCAACATTTGAAAAAGCCATAAAATTGACAAATCATTGCCAAATTGACAAAAATATGGCCAAATTGTCAAAAATTTAATAACTTAGAAAATCTACATTATTAATTACAGTTAGATTCCTTGATAATCCCTGTTGCTTGAAGGAAATTATTAATTTAATATTCTTTCAAATTTTATTCTGAGTGGTGAACCAATCGGAGGATGATAAAATTGGTTCGCCACTCAGAAATTGAGCAATTTTTATTGCCGAGTACGAACGAATTGTGGCAATTCGGCGGCAAGGTTTCTTCCCATTGAAATGTATGGTGATGCTGAAAAATGGCTGTAAGGAATTGCTCTGTGTAATAACACCATTAGTAACTCGTATTTCAAAGAAGATACATAACAGATATACTAAAAGTAAATCATATTAAATAATAAATACTTTTAGAAATTCTATTACATCTTTGTGTCAATAAAGTGATATATGATTAATTTTTCCATTATTTTTTTATATTGTTTTAAAATTTCATATATTTTGAAATTACAAATATTTTAATGCAAATATTGTTTTGAAATAAAAAAGTTGGAGAAAGTAAACCATGGTTGTTGAATAATAAAAATATAAGGAAATAAGTTTAGAAATTATATTACAACTTTGTGCCATAAAGAAGTGATGTATGATAGGTTTTCTACATATTCTACATATGTATTCTATGGGTAGTATACGTTTGGGTTTTCTACCATAGAAAACCTAAGCCTGAGTAAGGTGTATGGCTTGCATTAGTCTATGAATATTAAAAACTAAAGAGCTGCAAGTGGGCAGATGCATTGAAATCTTTTGCAATTTTGTGGATGGCATACGGGAAGCAATCCTTTGTAACTTTCCGCTACCATATGGCAGGCTTACCCTTTTAGTAAGAATAAAAAAACTTGAGTATTCATTTGTGCAAACAAAGTTTGCTTTATTTGTTTTATTACTATTAATTTTCTTATTCCAGGTCTCTGACTCTGTTAGTGGTCAGACAGTTATTGACCCAAAAGGCTACCTTACAGACTTGCAGTCAATGATACCTATGCATGGGGCTGATATCAGGTAAAATATTCAACTATCCAAAGAATTTGGCATATTTTCCTTACCAAATATATGGTTTTTGTTTATATAAAGTTCAATGCAAAATTATCTTGAAATATTACATTCCAGAATGTAGAATGAATTACCTGATTTTTTTTTTTAAATTGTTCACTGCTGGTATAAAAAGTTAACTTATGCTTCTCCAATAGTTTGTTCATATTTGTGCTAGCTAGTGCTTTAATCAATCCACATGCATGTGCATTATAAAGGAGTAATCTTTAATTGATTGAGTATTCCTTATGACTGCCATTTTCAAACTTCGTATTAGAGTAGATTGTTTGATAAAACAGTTGAGAAAAATTGAATTAAAAAAAAATTTTGATTTGAGATGGTGCTCTAAGCTCCACATTTTTTTAACTGTAGACTATTGCAGACAATGCACACATTTTGTATCTATGTAATTTCAGTATTTCACAATGTTTTGGTGTCTTTATGACCTGGTACTTGTATTTTATGCTTTATTTTATTATATCATATGTTTTTTCTTCCAGTCAATATGACAAATATACACTGACATTTTTGAGACAGGGGGAGACGATATGCGCTAGAAAAAAAATTATTGGTCGGATATTTAAATTTGAACTCCTTTATGTCCGCAGACGATAATTTGTGGCAACAATTGCAATATAGCTAACTCGCAGAATACATTTTGAAAGAAAAGAAAATGGAGTTGATGCAAGAGCATTATCGAACTATGATTTTCTTGATTTTAAAGTGGGACTAAATCAAGAAAAATGTCTTCAACGTCTACAATTAGCATATGGAAATGATGCTCCATCTCGTGTCACTGTATGCAGATAGTTTACAGAATGTAGAAGAGGTCAAAATTCTCTCCTGGATGAAGAACACACAGGAAGACCTTTGTCAGCAGTATCCCCAGAAAATGTGTCTGCCATTCAAAAAATGTTAATTGATGATAATCGCTGTACCTACCAAATAGTATAGAAGGAACATTGGATCCACAGCTATACATAAAATTATTAATGAACTGCATATGAAAAAATTCGTTTGTCATTGGGTCCCCCCATAATTTAACAGAACACCAAAAAGCGGAGCATGTCAGAATCAGTAAAAACACCCTAAAATTACTTAATGATGGTGGACACCTCATTATTTCTAAAATCATAACTGGTGATGAACCGTACATATCGTTTTTTGATGTTCGAACATGTCAAGAAAGTAAAGTATGGATCTTTGAAGATGATCCCAAACGAACAATGGTGAAAAGACAACGAGCAATGAAAAAAGTAATGTATGCCATGTTCTTCAGAAGTACATGTCTGGTCAAAGCCATAAAGCTAGAGGCACAGAAGACAGTTACAGCTAACTAGCACATCTCTAAGTATCTTCCAGAAATTCTTCAAGAAGTGAATGTTAGGGGACTCATGCTTTACCTTAACAAAGACAATGCATCTTTTCATTCAGCAAGAATGACGGTCTAATTTCTTGAACAAAAAAAACATCAAAGTGATTGAACATCCACCCTATTCTCCTGATCTTGCTATTTGTAACTTTTTGCTATTTTTTAATCTAAAAAAAAAATTTACGTGGGCATCATTTTCATTCTGATTGATGAGGCTGTAAAAGCATATTTTTCATCGATTCCAAGAAATGGATGGCTTGAAGCATTTAATCTTTAAAAATTCACAAACAAAAGTTCATTGATGTTGGAGGGGAGCACTTTGAATACTCCTGAGAGTTGGTAAGTTTAACTTGTACCACTTAGCCGTATCTCAAAAACTTCAGTGTGACCCTCGTACATGTTGTTTTTTCATGACTTAATAGCTGACATTTTGTCATTTTTTACTCTTGTCACCTCTTCAAGGTTATTACAATACTTTCATTACATTTGCTTAAGGAAATGATATAAAAAAGCAGAAATACAAAAAGATATTCATAAAAATTAATATATTAAATTGCATAGATGAATAAATTTTGCTGAATCTTTATTTTTGTATAGCTTTTTCCTTCTAAAACTTTATTTTTTAATTAAAATGTTTGAATTTCTTTTTCTAGTGACATTAAGAAGGCAAGACTTTTATTGAAGAGTGTTAGAGAAACGAATCCTAATCATCCTCCTGGTATGTTCCACACTATTTTAATTGAATTATTTTATAAAAAAAAAATTTCTGTGTATACAAAATAATATTACTGTCATTATTTTCTGAGGATTATTTCTTGTTTCTACAAGTTCTTCAGTTACCATAACGCATAACTACTGCTGCTATATAATGTCATATTCTCAAGAAATGTATGATATGGAATATGCCTGACCCTATAAGCTGTGGTCCTTATCAATACAATCAAGCAAAATGTAGATAGTGAAAATTGAAAGTAGTCACTAAGTAAGTATAGAAAATGGGACTATTTACTTTAATAATGAGGGCTTGGCTTTTACTGTAACAATGAGAAATTGACCTGACCTTCGAAGTGGTCCTCATCACTACAATTAAATGAAAATGTAGATGGTCGAAATTGAAAAGAGTAATCAAAAATGTTTGGAAAATGGAGTATTTACTTTAATAATCCCATAAGCTGTGCTCCTCATTACTACAATTAAACAAAAATGTAGATTGTTAAAATTGAAGGGAATAACTAAGAAACTTATGGAAAACCGGGCCATTTACTTTAATAATGAAACCATTACAGCTTGCATTTGCTTGCAATGGCTCCAGAGTTTAATATGTTAGAAAAGTTTACTTGAATTTTTTTGTAATTATTTAATGGTCATGTGGACACAGTTGTTCCGTGTACCATAAAACTTTATCTGTTGTAAGACTTGATCTTGTCTTGGTATTCTTATTTATTACTTAAGTTCTTTGTTTCTCCCAAAATGCCATCATCATAATTGAAAAAGCATTAGTAATCCATAATTCTAATGGATACTGTTAATAATTTCATATATGCTGTGTTTCTCACAAAGATTTTACTTTTTTGCCTATTTTTGCAGCAGATTGAGTGATTTGCTTTTAATTATCATCCTAAATATTCATAAAATATTTGAAAGAATGTTACTAAAACAAACAAACAAAAAGTATGCTTCTATGATACATTCTTCTATGACATATTCTTCTATGATACATGCTTTTAGATTGTTTCTTTTATGAAAATCAAATTTCATTATATTTTTTTTTTATGTTTTTTCTTGCTAGTTTTCAATATCTGGCTATTTCTTACCAATGTTTAAAAAGTGCAATAATAATACAGTAATTTTAATGGAAACTATAATTTTTAATTATTTCAATAATTTATTGCACTATTGTTTTCTATAAATGTGTGTTGTATAGGTGTGAGATATCAGTTTATTTCACCCATTTTCAAATTAAAATTATGAATATTAAAAAGTGGCAAAAAATAATTTGCGTATTTGAAAGTTTGATTTATACCTTTGATTTGTAAGAGTTAATCTTACTTGCATTTGTGCAAGCCAAGAGACTTGTACCAAGCCAAGAGACTTGTGCAAGCCAAGAGACTTGCAAGCCAAGAGCAATGTACAATCCAAAAGCAAGCTCTGGACCATTTGGTCACTTATAATTAATCACTATAATTGGTCACTAATAATTACAGAGTGTGACTAAATAATAAATAGCTAGATTACAATGTAAAATGCTGTGCAAATAAAATACTATAGCCATGATCATTTTGATGATTTCAAAAAATATATGGTTGATTTTCTTTGTCAGTGTGAGCCGATCAAGAGCTATTCACTAAATGCCAATCTTGACCTGCTTATATTGATGAAAAAGTCTAACGTGTTTCTGAAATAATCATATGTTTATGACATTTTCTTTGCACAGAATTTTTTGTTGTGATCTAGTTATTTATCATTCACTTTAATATTTGATTACTTATAGTTTTGTATAATGTTTCTTAACTTCTAACTTTAAACACATTTTTATGAAAAAAGTAAAACAAAAATGGCTAAAATACTAAACAAATTAAATTAAAATGCAGCATACAACTGTTTTGAGGATGTTTTGTATGCCCTTTGTTAGTGCTAAAAATACTTTTGTTTTATTGGGTCATGTTTTGTCTTTTTAAGATTCTTCTGTGGTGTTATGTGGCATTCAGGTGTTTTAGCTTGTTGCTTTCAGGTTGGCTTGGATGTTTTTGTACTGCTTTCTATTTTATAGGCTATGCATGTATCTTTTGTTTTACTGCTTTCTTATTGATTGATTCAAAATTCATCTCCATTGTAGTCTTAAGTATATATACCACTCAGGTTCTTGCGTTTGTGCTCAATTAATTTTTTTTTATTTCTTGTTTGTTTAGCACTGACTAAAAGAATCAAATATATTCTTGAAATTGCTTTATGCAGCATTGTAATTTCATTTGTGTTTACTTTATGTTACATATATTATGATTACATTTTAATGGCTTTATAAAGTTCTAAATTTTGCTATGAAATATCTCTCAAAAGTTTTCTTTTGAAAGTTAAAATTTTTATTAATAAACTAATTTACAATGTAAAATGCATGGGCGGCATGAAATTAACTGGATGGCTTGGGTAATTTAAAAAAAAAAAAATGCAGCACAAATCACTATCAATCTTGATTTGTACTGCATTTACTTTGTAAACCAGTTTATTATTGATTGTGCACAAAGTCATGCGCTTTACTTATTATTCGAGTTAAAATTCTATTTCAAATGATTTAAATTCTTGGTTCTTTCTGTTTGTACATGCAAGAGTTTGTGAATACTTAAATTTATCTTTCCAGCCTGGATAGCTTCTGCTCGTTTAGAGGAAGTTACAGGAAAACTTCAGACTGCACGTAATCTTATCATGCAAGGATGTGAAATGTGTCCCAAATCTGAAGATGTTTGGTTAGAAGCTGCTCGTTTACAAGTATATCATTTGTTGCTTTTTTTATCTCCCTCTACATGTTTAGTTTTGTTTTTCATACAATATACCTATGTTTATAAAAGGCAAAGCTCTCGTCACTGACGGACAGATGGACTCACTCTTCAATGTACCGCTTAAACACTTTTAGCTAAGAATTTGAATTTTTACAGGGAAGTTCCCAATAGATCATGAGTGAATATTAAAGAGGGATGTTTCTGTAACCCACCTGTAAGGGAGTGAGGAGTGGGATGAAAAAGTTCCAGGATCATCATATCTCAGCAACTCCTGAGTTAAGAATTTGGAATTTTACAGGGATGTACTTAACGGATAATAGATAAATATATAAAAATATGTTTATGTAATTGATCATTAAAGGAGTGATTTGACTGGGGAATATGATTCCCTTTATCTGCTAAACCCTGTAAGGTTGTATAATATAAATTTTCAAGCTTATTTCTCAAGAGTATAGTATTGTAAAAATTTATAAGCAACTAGCAGCATACCCATTCTTCGTACGGAGTATATAATATAAAGAAACTGAAAATTCACAATCATGTGCAAATTCCTATAGTATACTAAATGACCTTTTTAATCAAAATATTCTGTTAAAATACTTAATGCAATGCTCCTAAAAATAAGTTTAAGAATCTCTGTTCTTGCTATATAAAATTATCTTTACAGGCAGATCTGAAAAATAAAACATCCTGGCCCCTTTTGTAAGCAAATTTCCAAAAAAAAAAAAGGAATTGAATCAATATATGCAAAATGAAAGCATTAAAATTGTATGGGAGCCGTACTATTTATACATGTGAATATTAGAAGATATAACTGGTATTAATACATTACATGTATAAATTGAAAATATCAATAAACCCCTAATTGACTCCAATATATGCCAGAATGAAAGCACTAAAATTATATGGGAATATATATATATATCCCCTTACTACTTATATTGTCACCGATTAGAAAATATGCCAGTGTGTTAGTAGAAGATTACCCGTATTACAATATAAGTCTAAAAAATCTTTGCCAAAATAAAACAGATAGCTAATAAATTGAAAATATCAATAATCCCTGTTATCTTTATACCAGAAGGTCGTAATTGATTCCAATATATGCCAATATATATCAAAATATATGCCAATATACCTGTACTACTTATATTTTCATAGAAGATATACCCGTGCATTTTTAGAAGATTACTTGTACAACATATAATATATGAGTTTAAACAATTTTTGTCATAATAAAACAATGGCATAATAACTTGAAAATATCAATAATCCCTGAATCCATAATCCCCAAAAATATCAATAATAATAATGTTTAAACCTGAAAACTGTAATTGATATTATCCAGATAAAAATGCAATGTCAATGAAATTTATTTTATATACATTTCTTTATTATTCAAATTGGAAAAGATTTAATAAATATCATATGCAGCATAACACATTGGATTTATATCCGTTGCTAAAAGACATGATATCATTTGCTTCAAATAAATTGATAGAAATCATATCGTCTGAATAATGCTATCTCCATGGAAGGTTTGACAATATTTTCGTCAATTTAGCAATCATTTAAAAAACTGCCAAATTTATCACCAAGTGGGACTGTGGAACTGATAGTCCCATCTTGCGATAAATTGACGAAACATCATCACAATATTATCAACTAACAAAACACAATTAATTTCATTTATTAAGTGCAATTTTATCATTTTCATCAATTTTGTAACATTTTAATAATTCACTAAATGTGTTACTAAGTAGGATGGATGGTCTGACTGTCAAATTCTACCGAAACATCACTTCAGTACTCTCTTCTAAAAAAAAAAACAAATTTAATTTCATTGATTTGTGTTGTTTTTATCAATTTGGCAAAATTTAAGAAAAGTTGCCAAGTTAGCGATATTCCGCCAAATTCGTAGCTCTGAATTTGCAGATCTGAAGAATAAAACATCCTGATCCCGTTTGTATATACTAAATGAAAACACTAAAATTGTATTAGAAGATATACCCATTCTACTCTTTTTCTGTTTCAACAATCGTATAAGTGAATTGATTGGGTAAACACAATATATGAGTTTATTAGCTAAACACAATATATGAGCTTAAAAACTCTTTTCCCAAATAAATGAAAGTGATGTAAGTCGAATCTTCCAGTCTGCAATTAATATAATTAAAAGAAAAATCAAACCGTTCATTTATAAAATATATTTTTATATCCATTTATTTATTATTCAAATCGAATAAGTAATAATAAAAATTAACAGACAGATTTAATTTAATTCCGTTTCCGAGTAACATGATATAAGATAGAATCTTCCTCATAAAATGCAAAATTATATAACCATATTGATTTCTCTATACTTTTTGTTGTTGAGTTAAAGCTTTTGAGAAATAAACCATGGAGATAGGTTTTCCATTTAAATTTGTGTTTCAAACAATTCATGCTTTCAGATAGCGACTAATTAGCGCAAAAATCTTCCACCAATAAAAAAAGATAAAATTTTAGTGCTAAAGAGATAAAATTTTAATTCTAATTTCATGTTTCAAACGAACGATTTTCATCCTTTTCGTTTGGATAAACCACAGAGTTAGAGAGTAGAACTCCTAGGAAAAAGTCCCGATAATATCCCGATAACCCCTGGTCTTAGAAACTCGAAACTTAGCCTTAAAATATTTCCCCATAAATTTAGTACATCTACAAAATTTCATTAAATTCTGTTCAATCTTTCTCCCGTGTTGATGAGACTAACAAAAATTTCGTTTTTTACTAATATCTCGAGAATTACTGATCGTAGAAACTCAAAACATAGACTAAATTTTAAGTGGGCTATTTTCAGGCTACCCACAAAATTTCATCAAATTCGGTTAAGCCATTCTCCCGTGATGATGGGACAAACAGACATACAAACAGATTTTCAATTTTATTTATATAGATATAAATCTATGTAACTAAGTAAAATCCTTTCTTTTTGATTCTGCAAATTTCTGCAGATTCTGCAACTCTCATTGTATGGATATTGCCCTTTAGGAATCTTTAGCTTTGCTATAAATAAGTATCCCATGAAAATCCAGATTTTAATTCCTGTGGTTTGGCAACTGTATGATAATAAGATACATAGTAATTGATTATATACTTTTCATAATATTTCACTGTGCATGAATTTGAAGGTACAGCTGGATTCATTTAAAATTGATTGTTTAATGTAGTTATCTGTATAATGGAGAAAATTTGAGAATTTTACAGTACAGTTAATTGTAAATTTATAGTTATTTAATACTAAAGTCAAAAAGACAAATAGGTCTTTCTGATTTCGGGTTTGTTGGTCCTCTTGCACTGACAAAGGGGGGGGGGGGGGGGTTCTAGTGTATCCCTGAAACAGCTGTATGCTACATTATTATTTTGTTTGTGCTTAAATGTATTGCTTAAGTTTTTCTTTTTGGAATGATGATTGAATTCATTTTAAATGCGGATTAAATGGTAGACAAATTTAATGCTTATGACTGGTTTAGTCCTTCAACAGTTTCATCAATTTAAGAAACTTTTGGTTATATGTTGTAGTTGAAAAAAATTGAAAGTAAAAATTATGAGCCAAAGTAACTTTTTTTGCAACAAATACTAAAATAACTGTATGTTTACATTCATTAAACATTTGCATACAGACTTCTGTTTTAAGTTGCAAAAAGTTGCATTTGCAAATTTATAAGCTAAAATTAAATCTTTAAATTAATTATATTTTAAAACAGATCAAAGATTTAATGATATTGATATCAGTGTAGCATTCTATGTATAAAAATTGCTATATCAATAGTAAAGTACAGAGAGTTGATAACTTAGGGAAATTTCACATTTTTTAATATTCAAGGATATTTACTTAACTTGGATTTTTTATCACTCAAAGTATGGTAACTGTTCCCTTTGAGATTGGAGTTATGGAAATTTCACTATTTTAGTTATAGAAGTATTACTGTGTTTATTTCAGTTATATATTAGATTGTAAAATTCGAATCATATTATAAACATTGTTTTTAAAATAACTTCTTTTCTAGCCATCTGATTTAGCCAAAGCTGTTATATCTCAAGCCCTTCGCCATATTCCAATGTCAGTTAGGTCGTGGATCAAAGCTTCAGATTTAGAAACAGAACTTAAAGCAAAAAAGAAAGTCTATAAAAAGGTGAGATTTTGTTTTTCATAAAGTAATTTTTATAAAATGCGAGTTATGTTGAATCACACATTTTATCTCAACACTACTGTATAATCATGATAATACCTCTTCATTTTTCAAGGAGAAATTTAAAGGGTATTATTGGATATATTTGTTAAATAAAAGACCAGTGAGGATTTTTAATATCTAAATATGAAAGAGATTTCAACTGAAAATTTTCATATAAAAACTGATTTTTATTAGAATTTTTTTTTAATATAGTCACATTCTAAAAATTATAATTAAAACCACATTCCATAATTTAAAAAACTGATAGTGTAATGAGCAGTAAATAAAATTATGTGAATAAGTTAAAAATACACTATATAAGCGAATTTCGTTGAGCACACTAAACTAGGCTAGTTTTTCATGCCACATCAAATTTTGTATAAGTTACAATGCTCTTTTTTAACATTTTCCAATATAGTTTAAAGTGTTTATGACTTTGTTCATTCTGTCTGTCTATCCGTTTGCACGATAACTGCCATAAAAATGACTTTATCAAAATGAAATTTTAGTATGTTGTTGAGATGGTCTGTGGGACATGTGGAAATGTAAAAGAGTAATATCACCCAATTAGTTTTGGATTTAACTCAGATTGAAAAATGAAATGCATTAAACCCTATGGGACCTAATTTTTCAAGCATTTTTTAAGCGGAGTTAAAATTCACAAATTGATTTGAAAAGTTTAGGAAATATTCAAATTATCACGTAAAATGTGTAAAAAAATTTCATCAAAATATGCTAAGTAGTTTTTAAATAAAAATTGAAATAATTACATCCATATTATATTGCTGCGTGGTAAATACCACACGTTCTTTCAAAACGCTATAAATACTTAATATGTTCATGGAACATTAAGTTAAAGGCTGTCGTGATCGTAAGTGGTTTAAGCTGAAAATTAAAAGGTTTGGAAATGAGGTATATAAATATTATGATATAAATATATAAATATTGTGAGGAAACACAGGGACCATCTTTGCAGGTATGGAAATCTTTCTTGCGATATTACATAGCATGAGGGAAACCAATGTAACATATATGAAGAGATCACATGACTCATTGCAAAATGAAATATGTCATCCATTTTTTTTTCACTTAGTAAAAATCGTGATTTTTAGGGAACACTTATATTTATATTTAGTGTTGCATTCCTCCTAAAACCGTTTTATATTTGCATATTATCTGTTTATCTACATTCTGTGCCTATGCTGTTACAACATTTTTTATTTTAAATGATCACTAAACTTTGATTATTTCTACAATGAAGCCTAGTTTTAACATATGCAAAATTTAAACAAAACAAGCAATTGTAAGATGAGTTGTATAAGAATTACTGAATTTTTTTAGCGCAAATTTATTTAGCTCTGAACTTTGAAATATAAGTGAAATGAATAAAATATTCATTGATTTTACATAGAGAAGCTGACGATTTTGTAGCACTGCCTTTTTTGATGAAATGTTAAGCTTCCAAGTAAAATAAATTATTATAGTACTGTGATAATTTAAAAAAATATCACTGCTGAATGTATCACATTTTAGAGATGTTTAAATAAAATTTCATTTCAGTTGGAAAGTGTTTTATAATCATTGCATGATTAATCTTTCTTTTTCCTATTTAACCTGTACACACTTAACATGAAATACAATTGTACACTAACTATCAATGTATGGCTATAGAACAGCTTATTTAATCAAAATTTTTTCCTTTATTCATGTTTTTCAATATTAGTCAGTTTTTCCTTTTTAAAATATGTGTCTATGTATGAGCCATCATGATTTCAGTTGCCTCTATTGTTAATTACGTTGAAATTGGCTCCAAATTTGATTAAAAAATATATTGGACATATTGAAACATTGCTGTGTGTAATATTTTGTATGAATGAAAATGTATTATTGGTGTTATAGCTTTCACTGTATTAGAAGCTGTGAGTTGTTTCATAATGCAACAAGCGGCTTCCTTATAAAATGGGGATAAACTAAAAGACTCTTTCAGGTGGTCTGAAAAAGAAGGGAAAACATTTTGTGATATAATGATTTTTAAATCTAACTGAAATATACTGTTCATAGTTAAATTTTAGCAAATGTTTGTAAAAATTTTATGCATATATTTTTATTGAACAATATCAATATAGTGTGTATGAAGTCACAATTTTATTTTTTATTTTATATTGATATTATTATGAAAAGAATGGGGTGCCATTGATTAATACTTCTTTGAAATTAAAAAAGAAATCTGATAAAATAGTATTTTGATTACACAAAGTACTTAAATAATTTTTTTATCCCTTTGGCTGTTCATGTTAATGAGGTTTAGCTATATTTTACTAAATAAATTGATGAATGTGTAATCTGATGAATGTGTAATCCAAAATCTTTATCAATTTACTGTTGCAGAAAAGTTTGGAAAAGCAAGTTTAACATAAATGGGAATTATGAATAAAACTTTTATGGAATATAAAATATTTTTCCATAAGAGTATTTAAAGGATATATTCATGAGGGGGGTGTATTATTAAAATTCTGTAGTATATCTAACTTCTAAATCAAATTTATTACATATATAGTATTGCCCTCTGCAAATTAGTGGAAAACCTGAAGAAATTTAAGTAGTTGGCTAAAAGGTATGGGAATTGTCATAGAAATCTGTTTCTTTGAAAAAGTTCAAAATTGAGAAAAGCAGAGAATTTTAAAATTTTAGCTAGCAATATTTATATACCAGTCCCAGGCAGGTTGAAATGTGTTGGAAAAAAAAAAAAATGTTTTCAATT
The DNA here is from genome assembly GCA_951213105.1 of Amaurobius ferox. Classification (NCBI taxonomy): domain Eukaryota; kingdom Metazoa; phylum Arthropoda; class Arachnida; order Araneae; family Amaurobiidae; genus Amaurobius; species Amaurobius ferox. The sequence continues at coordinate 57,361,469 of OX578148.1, read as the reverse complement.
CTCTTGAAAACTGTTCTGCAATATTTCTCTTGGTTAACAATTTCTTGTTTCTGCATAGTATTTTAGATTTTTCAGATTTTCAATATTTTTTTTTCCAATATTGATCGCAATGAAAGTTTTGATAAAAAAATCCAAATTTCTATTTGTATATGGATATCAGTCCATCTTAAATCATGTTTTAGAGTATCCATTCTGTTTTCGTAGCATTTTAGCAATGCACAACTGAAATTTCAGAAATGTATTAGAAAATGCTAATTTCAGTGTTTGGTAAAAAAATTTTAAAGGACCAAATTTGCATCTTTTCAATGATATTGCAGTTTTTAAGAAGTCAATTTCTCTTAAATTGTATTTTATTCTCCCTGATTTTTTCTTGGCATTTTGGTAATAAAAATTTTTTTAATTTGTTTAGAAGATCATTTAAAACATGCTATTTTTGATATGGTAATATAATAAACTTTTTATGGCCCAAATTTGCATTATACGGATTTAAAGAAATCATAACTGATAACTTTAAGTGAAGCAGTGCTTATCCTGCATCACCTGCTTCACCTCATGAGCCGCCACTGCACGGCCTTGAATATCCAGGAAATTAAATAAACCACATGTTCTTATTTCTGAAAAATGAGCCTGCAAAATTCTTGAATTTAATTTTCTAGGAATTTTCCAAGCAAGTTTTTGGCATTTCTCTCCCTGCACTGAAATAGTCTTTCAAACAGCTCCTTCCATATTGCAAGAATCCGTTTCACTTTTCTTATGGTTCTGCCATCTCCTTTTGAATTTGAGTAGGCAATTCTTGTGACGTCAAAAAGAAGGTGTGTGTGTGTGTGGGCCCAGAGTTGTGATGAGATTTTCAGCCGAACTGTTGAAAGTTTTTTTTTTTTGTTAAGGACTGTGGTTTTAGTCCTTTGCGTATAGACTTGAGAATAGGCCACACACCACAGGTTGATTAAACAATGCAATTTAGTTGGACAAACAGTATTCCTATTCTTTTAAGTTTTAATGAATTTCTTTCATACGGACTCTTGGTCATATTCTGAACTCTGTGCATCTCTGGAAATCCATTGTCCAGTTAGAAGTATTGTACCAATATATGTAATTATCTTTAAATAGTTCATATTAAATGCTCTTACAAATTTAGCTAACATTGTTAAACAGTTATTTTTACAAATCGGCAACAAGTGTGGAGCATGATAATGCTCAAAAGATAGCAAACCACACATGTTCTTAATTACTAAAGGAATCTGTCACAGACTTTTTTTCGGGGAGGGGGGTTAGTTTGATTATCTAAAAAGTTAAATTGATATTGATGCTATTCCTATTCTTTTTAGTTTTAATGAATTTCTTTCATACAGGCTCTTGGTCATATTCCGAACTCTGTGCGTCTTTGGAAAGCCGCTGTTGAGTTGGAAGATGCTGAAGATGCCCGAATTCTTCTCAGCAGAGCTGTTGAGTGTTGTCCAACCAATACAGATCTTTGGTTAGCCTTAGCAAGACTTGAAACCTACGAAAATGCTCGTAAAGTTTTGAATAAAGCACGTGAAAATATACCCACTGACAGACTTATTTGGATAACTGCTGCCAAATTAGAAGAGGCAAATGGTAATAGTAGAATGGTTGAAAAAATTATTGACCGTGCTGTCACATCACTTCGAGCTAATGGTGTTGAAATTAATCGAGAACAGTGGCTGAATGATGCTATCGAGTGTGAAAAAGCTGAATCTGTGTTGACATGTCAAGCTATTGTTAGGACTATTATTGGCATTGGTGTTGAAGATGAAGATAGAAAACATGCATGGATGGAAGATGCAGAAGCAGTACGTAATATAAATTATATTCCATTGATGTTTTTTGTTTGTTATTTTAATATTGAAGATTTTGATAGTTATTGTAATTAGTTATTCTTAACCAGTATTCTCTAACATAGCTTTCTGTCTTAACTCTGTTTGAAGCTCTCTGGTATTGTCCTTCACTCCCGCAAACAATAATGAAGTAATTGTCTCTAAATGTACACATGTTTATTAGATAGCCTTCCAAATGTTTCTTTTCTGTAATAATTTTTATTAATATAAATATGTTGTATATTTATGAATGTATTTTTTTAAATTTAAGATGTGTCATTAAGAATTTTTGTGTGATTAAGAATTTTACCACATTTGAATTCAGCATTAAAAGTACTATTAGAATCACATATTTTAATTCTTATGATAAAATATATATATAATTTTGTTACCAAGTACACTGTTTCCAAATCTTGGAATTGTTTTTGTAGTATAGCAAATATCAATGGTGAACTGGTTTCACTTAAGTTAGGAACTCACTAGCTAGGGTTTCCCAATTTTAAAAGTGCAAAGTAGGACAATGTAGAGGGAAGTTAGTTTTTTAAAAGTAATAAATAATTAGAAATTTTGGTTAAATAAAATATTAGTGTCAAAACTAGTTTTTATTAGTTTTGCACATTTTAACAAGGTTACAACTCAATTTTAAGAAGGTTACTTATTGAATCATGCTTCAAATGAATGTTATTCATCTTAGTAAAACATACACTCTAATCAAACATTATCTGTTCTTTGTTTCATTAATATAAGCTAATGTTTTCTTATTTTAGTGTGCAACTCAAGGAGCTTATGAATGTGCCAGGGCAATTTATGCTCATGCTCTCTCCATGTTTCCAAGTAAAAAAAGCATATGGTTGCGAGCTGCATATTTTGAGAAAAATCATGGTACCAGGTAGGTTACTGAACAAGCACTTGAAACATTTGGTACTTGAGTGTTATATAAACCGCCACAATGTTTATTTCGTAAACAGATGCTTACATTCCAGTTATGATGCATAGTGCTTTTGGTATGTGATGTCATTGTTTGTCTATATATGTGTATAGAGGGTGTTTAAAAAAATATGCAACCCAATATTTAAGAGGGTATAACTTATGCAAAAGTAATTTTATAAAAAAAAAAAAAAATTGTTGGTACTGCACTAAGGTGAACCAAAATAAACAGTTAAAACGACTTTGACATGTTCCAGTCTCATCTAAATATCCATTCCTGTGTTTCATGTCAGCTATTCTATTTTCTAAAATTCATCTTTTTTGTTGTCCCAGAAAGAGTAGATAGTGGCAGCCCAGTTTAGAAAATAATGTATTAAGGGATATCCTGGTTGAGCTAGTTAAACTTTTGTTCATATGATTGAGAACTTCTGCACTTAACAGTCAGTGATTCCTGATATGGGCTTTCTTTTTATTTTGCACATTTCCAATCTTATAATATTTAACAATCAAATCCAATAGTGTTGATTTGCTAGGAACAGTAAAATAAGGAAATGGAACTTGTCTTTCACATGATTAATTTTGTGAAATTTACTTCTGGTGGGTAAAGGAACTTTTTTCTTTTTTTGCGACTTCAAGTATTTCCATTTATAAGGGTTATTTTAAGTAATCCAAAAAGTCTAACTTCTTGAATATTAGTTTTCTAATTTTGCAAATTTGAAAGATATAGCATATAAAGCATAACAGATATGTGTCATTCTGCCAACAATCGGTGAACCAGATGTTTGTGCACATGCATGGTTAATTGTAGTGTGCTTATTTTGGGACATATTAAATAAGATTATTTAGGGTGTATCAGAGGTGCATCTGTATTATTTAAGTGGTGTTCATTTATTTAGGACCAGAGCAATGCCGAGTACATTTTCTAGTCATATATAAAATATGAAAAGTAATAAAATTGTAAGTTATTAAACAGTAGACAATAACAAAGGAAAAAAATTAAAATTCAAAACATTTTTTTATCATATTGTGTTTTGATATGCTTGCGCTATGTGTTTCTGCTGGAAGTACTTTCGATTCTTGCTGAAAAGAAGCTTGATACAGTTTTTAAAGCATGCTAATGAGTTATTATAATGCTCAAGTACCTAAAATTTATAGGGGAGCTTTGTTAACTTTTATTTATACAAAACCTTTATATTAAGATTTAGTTTTTCAGTTGCCTTTTCTTACAGGGAGTCTTTAGAAGCTCTTCTTCAGAGAGCGGTTGCTCATTGTCCTAAAGCTGAAGTTTTGTGGTTGATGGGCGCTAAATCCAAGTGGTTAGCTGTAAGTCATATTGTTTTTTTTACATTTTCTAATTTAGTACTAGTGGTATGCCTTTTAAACATAAATGGTGCTACACAAATAGCAACAAACAGTTTGAGCATGTTGGTATAGAATCATGTTTCCTCAACCGTGGTATATATACTAGAGCATCTAATAATGGTATCCCAAAACCGGTATTCAGGTCAAATTTTGTCAGTATTTTAATACCTATATTGATACAAGAATTCTGATATTTCATATATTAAATTGAGATATTGGAAACTTTACTATTATTCTCTTTTGTTCTTTATTTTCAAAATTTTAAGTTTTTCACAATAAAGCAATAATTAATGTCACTTATTATATCATTTTGCTGAGAAAGTTGCTCAATCTTTTTCACCATTTACTAATTTTGTAATTTTGTAACTATATTAACAATGTATTCTGTTTTGTGTTTGAGAACAAAGAATATTTTAAAAATTTGTATCTTTTTTTTTCTTTCAAATCGGTTAAATTTCAGTCTTGATAATGTTTATATATCTAGCTAAAATGTTTATGTGGGCATTTTTTAGATATTAAAGAATGTGCTGCATAAATATCTCTGAAATCACTCCTATTGCGGCAAATCGAATCAATAGATGTGTTTTGCTCTTATTCAAACTCATCTATTTCTATTAATTATTAACTACATTATAAAGAACGTGAGTTGCTACACTAAAATTTTGCAGTTAGTCACCCTTATGTCACCGTTGACATCAAATTTATATATTTGATGCCAACTATATGATAAGTCAGTCTTACTATTTAGTTAAAGAAATAATAATTACCAAGACTTAAATTGGGGCCCAATAATAAGTTTTCTTGCTTATAGTGTTATTCACAGCTATATGTTGCTTAAATTTTCTACTAAGAGTAATAAAACTGGTTCAACTATGCTGTTAACTCTTATTGCTCTTATTGTGAAAAGTTTTATCTACAAGTAGATGTTAACTTTTGTTGTGTCAGTTTGAAGTAGGACATTTTTTCTTTTCTAATTGACACTATATCTATTGTAATATGTATGTATCTATTGTAATATGTATTATTTTTTTTTCATTAAATGTTTAAAAAATTATATTTAGGGGGATGTACCTGCTGCAAGAAGTATATTGTCTTTAGCTTTTCAAGCTAATCCCAATAGTGAAGAAATCTGGCTTGCTGCTGTTAAACTTGAAGGAGAAAATAATGAGTATGAAAGAGCCCGACGTTTGCTTGCAAAAGCCAGAGCTAGTGCTCCAACTGCAAGGGTAAGTTACATTCTATTTATTTGTATAAAAAATATTAAGCAAATAATTTTTGCATGTTTATACTTTATAATAAAATATGAATAACTGCAGAGAGTATACATCTAGCTTTATCCAAAATGTTGAGTAGGTTATTGCATAATAAAGATGTCTGTACAGTCTGTAGTAGCAAATCCAAGTGTCTGAAATATCTGTGTATCATGAGATATGATACACAGGTATTTCAGAACCCGAGAAGATGGACCTCTGTTATTTTTTTGCATATCGAATTAGATGTTAAGTTTTTTATGTTTTAGCATTTTTACACATTGGTTCTTTAGCAACCGAAACTGTTATTGCAAAGTTTTCATCTTGACACCATTCGAAAGATCAAAGAACATTCTTTCCAATGATGTTTAAACCTAATCCCTTCGGAAAATTCTTTCATATTTATTTATGTAAAACAAGTACAATGAAATTTGCATTTTTTTATGTTATCTGTTATATATATATATATATATATAAATAATAAAAATAAAAGTGCAGGAGTGCAAATCAGTAAACACAGTATCAAACCGCGGGCAATATAATATGTATTTATAACAGAAAGTAAAAAGTGATGAGGAAGGGCTGGAAAAGTAGAGTACGGAAAGGCCAGGACAAGGAAAATAAATAAATGAATAGTATATCTGCTAGAAACATCTTCAGAGGCACATTCTAGACAGATATACTAAAATCCGTTGTTTCTATGATTGCATAAAAACACCTGGTTAAAATTATTTTATACAATTTGTGCCCAACAACGGAATAAACGAGATTAACAGAAAAAGACCAAAGAGGACAAAATTCAACTTAAAAACATAAAATACCATATAATCATGAAAAATATAGCACACAAATGCACAAACATGCAAAAAAGGGCAACTCACAAGTCTGAAGGTCGCCAGCGTGAATAATCTTCATGGGAGTCCACCACGTGATCCAGCTTGAATGCTTACCACTCAAAATACCGCAATGGAATGGACTAGACCAGAGAGAGTGGAAGTAGTTGTACATATTTTCGGTGAGACAAACCCAAGAGTTCAGAAACTAATCGAGAAGTGACCACTACGATCGAAAACATTTAAAAGTATGGATAACACTGTTTTTTGAAGCCGTAGCCTGTTTTTGTTTTATTTGCTTTTTGGATATCCACCTTAACAGTTTTATCAGTGTTTTAAACTTTTTTCTTTACTTGTCAAGGCATTTTTTTTTTTAATTTTGCACATTTTTTGTATAGTCAAAATTACTGTTTTTCTAATATTTGCACATTTTTGTTTTTGCCTACTGGGACGTGTTTATTTTATGGTGTTTCCACTACTATATATGTATATAGATATCTGGAAAACTAAGATTAGCACATTTCTATAATTTAGCTGAAAGTTCCACATATATCTTAGCATTCTAACAAAAAATTGTTTTCGATTTCATAAGTAATTTTATTTTTTGTAATTTATAAGTGAGTGATCTTTCGTGAAGTCCACACACATATCATGGATCCAACCTTTTTATTGGGGGATTTTGCTGCATATGCCTGCCTAGGAGTTTATGCCACGCCTTCTAACTTTTTCTTTTGTTTTTGCCTTTGCATTGAGCATGCGATTTGGAATGTATGATTTTGGAATCAAAGCCATTTTAAATTGTATTCAAGTGTGTTATTTAAATAGCAGGCACTTTTTTAATTATTTATAATAAGTAATCGGCACTTATTTAGTATGTGGGCAGTTTGTTGTACATCATTTTAGTAATAGTATACGAATCGCTAACTGCAGAGAAGACGCATCTAATTTTTTCCAAAATTTTCAGTAGGTACACAAAACTAATTATCTTCAATCATTAGATTCACTAATACTTTTAATATTATGAGAATCTTCCTTAAGCCTGTTTACAATTAAATAGAACTTTCTTGATTGAAAAGTAAAATGTGAATTACCCAAAATTATAATCTTGTGAGCTGTAGATGCCCCATTTCCTCATTAAACAAAGTTTATAATTTTAATTTGCAATTTTTACTGTAATACAAAACAAAATCATTCAGAAACTCAGCATTATATTTTCAAAATAATTATTTTAACTGCATTTTATTGTGCATTGTAGATATAAAAATAAGTACATTAATATATTTGTAAAGAAAATTTTAGAAAATGTTTTATACTTTGTCTCATCTGTGATTTGTTTTTGTCATCCACAAAGCTATGTCATTCCAAAGAAATTGTATGCGTTCTTTATCAATATATCTAAAAATTATTTTACTATCCTTAATTTTACTTTTCATCATTTTTTATTTAAAATTATTTCTGTAGTATAACTAATTGTATCATCAATTTATTTAAACTACTTCACCCTCATACAGTACATAAAAAAGCAATTCATCAAGATACTGTCCAAACAACTACAAGCAATTTTGTGCAGTTAGATGACAAAATACTCAAACTATTTGAATATTAAAAGAGGAGGAAATATTGTTTTGTGGAATTATTAGTTAACTGCAAAAACATGTCTTCTACAGCAGATGTTGCCTTTCTGCGGTAAACAGATATTTTTATAACATTCTACAGGCACAGAAAATGCATTCAGATACTTTCCTCTTTTGTGCATGATGTGTTAACTAGTGATTTATATAAAACTGGCTGAAAATTATTTTGAAAAAAAAAAATGTTAATGTTTTTTTAGCAGTTAGCAATTCTAATATAATCTGATTATCTGACAGTTTTCAGGTTTCAAAAATGTTTTTTAATTTTGTACTTTCTAGAAACTTTTAATTGGGATAATTTCTTGGAAATGTCTATTAATATTTCTAATGAATGACAGCTGTTTCACATGATTAGTGGAATTTTAATGCATGTTCAATATGTTACATTGTCAAAAATACCGTGGCATAAATGGCATATGAACTTATTTCTGTTCTTTATGGAAATTCAAACTAACATTGGGAACCAACCTTTAACTATGCATATTCCATATTTATGCAATAACAAAACACACTGAATTTTAAAATTTTCATTCATATTAATAAAAATTAAATGCATATCAGAACTGACACGTTATAATTATACTCATTAAAAATGAGTAATAAAATTGGGTTATCCACTTATGGGCTAATTGCAAAGTTCCAAAACTTAGAACAGATGTGGAACAAAACTCTAAATATATTTTTTCAAGTGACTTAAAATCACTGCTGTTGCCATCTGGTTGATGATAAGAATGATTTTTCAAACATCATAATGTAACAGATTTTCAGCGACAATTACATATCAGAAATATTGCAAAGTAATATCATTAAAACTTTTATAAATGATGGGTATTTTACAAGTTAAAATCATAATATTTTTAGCTTCACCAATTTATTTTCATTGTTTATTCTTTTTACTTATGTAATTAGGAGATGAAAAGTCAAATCAACACTGAGGAACAGTGACAGAAATAACAAATTTGCATTTTTATGAAGTTCAAACTGCATTTATTAATATTGAAAAATGCTTATTTGTTTAAAAATATGTAGAACAGATTGTATTCTAAACAAATACTGCAAAAAATATTTATATTAATAATTTTTTTAAAGCTCAAAGGGCACAAAATTAAAATTATCAGAAATTCAGCCATATATGTAAAGAACACAGTGAGTTATTCTGTTGAAACTTAAACCAATAAAATGTATATTGAACATGTTATTAAAAATGTGCAAGATGAAATTTTTACTTGAAACTGATCATGATTTCTAGTGGCCAATTGCTAATGTTTTCAGATCAATCACACTAAATTTATTTTGTATAGTTCACAAATATAATCACCATAATCATAAATATAATCATTAATCAACAGTATTTTAATTGTGAAGGTTAGAAATCGATCCCGAGTGAATCTCGAGTTTAGGCAGTTTGACTATTAATCGCAGTCTGAGCTGCACTCGGGGTTAGACCTGAGAGTGTTAGAAGTATTTAATTTTTGGATTTCTTTAAAAACACCTTTATTTTCTGGATACACACATATTAGGATTTAATGAATGCAGTTCATTGATAATTATCAGGCAGATCTCTTTGATGTAACATTATATGTAATTCTAATACAGTAAATTTCTATTAATCTGGAATACAATGATTCAGCATGGTAAATCATTTAAATATTACTTCTTTTGAAATTGTAATTATAAAAGCGTTTCCAATAATGAGGGGTTAGAGTTTCAAGATAAATAAAGGAAAAATGGTGCAGGAAATAAAATATTCACTTCAAAATTGTATAAAAAATGGAATAACTCATAAACAAAATTGAAATTTAAAAGAGGACTCTGTCATGTAAATATTCTATGCCTGACTAGGACACAAATTTGCAATTCAATTATTCTTTCTCTGACTTTGATATTAAATATCTCTTAAACTAAATTCTAAATCAAAAAGTTCTTTTCAGTCTATTCTTTGCTAAATTCCATGTTATAATTTTATGGACACAGAATTTGTTAAATAGTGTCATAGTTGTCTTAGTTTTTTGATAAAATATATTTTTTTTTCAATAAAATTTTAAAGCAAAATTTATTAAAGTTCTGTTGATAAATGAAATATTTTCTTTGTTTTTGAAATTTGAATGTGCAGCTACCTAGGAAAACAAATTATTAAAAAGTTATGCACACTATTAGATTATGATCCTCCCAACATTTTATTGTACTGTTAAGGTGGTATTGTTGAGACCCAGACCGTCCCGACCTACAAGAAAGGTGTAAGGTAACTGTTTGGATGGCCGAGAAGAGCCACCCAATTTAGACTGGAACCCAATGAGGTTGGCATCCACAGGGACTGTACCTTCCTTCCCATACCACCAACCTCTTGGAAGGACTTACAGACCCACATGTTTAACGTGATCATACTCCGTGTGAACATGGCAGTAGTTTTGGCAGCGGAGGGAATTAAACCCGGGCCTACTGAGTGCAATTCCTGTGCGCTAACCACTGGGCTACCGTGCCCTTGTTAAGGTGGTGTCGAAAGCCCAGACCATCAGACTCATCCTTGGACATGAGCAGCAGTTTGAACGGCCAGGAATGTGAAAAATTATCTGTTATGTATGTCAAAATATTGTGATAAGAATAATGGAATAGTATGAAGGTTCATGGAATTGTTTACTGGGTGAATGCTTTCTTAAACATAGAATTATGGCAGAAAGGGCATTTAAATTATCTTAAAATTTAACTCTTCAAGTGGCCTTCATACATAATCCTATTCTAGTGTATTCATTAAGATAGTTTTCATTATCAACTAATTCAGTAATATATTGTAATTACTTAAGGTTATCATGAAATCTGTTCGTCTGGAATGGGCTCTGGGTGACTTGAAGAAGGCAAATATTCTACTGGATGAAGGTATCAAACAGTATCCTGATTTTGCCAAGCTCTGGATGATGAGAGGTCAAATTTTGGAGCAAGAAGGAAAGATTCCTGAGGCACGAGATGTTTATAATCAAGGAGTAAGTTGTTTTAATATCTTTATGCAATAGAGTAATTTAAATTTGCAAACATGTAAAATTTGGGATCATGCTCCAAGTGCTGTAAATAGCATCAGTGAATTAATTTTTCTCTTATTAAAGGTTATTTGCTCCAATTAGCTGTTACTGTACTGACTGCCTGACAGCAGGAAAATATGTTATAAACTGTTATTTTGTAAACCTCTGTAGCAAAGCTGACCAAATGCGGTCTGTGAAAGAAATTTTTCTGCTCCCCTTTTCGATTTTTATCATTACTTTTTATTGAACTGCTTACCTGCAAACCAAATTTCAAGTCTAACTTAAAAAAATCTGATGTGGGCAGCACATGACTACTGGACAGGAAGCAATTGAGATGCAAATAAAAAAACGTTGATGGAAATGGATGGGACATGGCTTAAGAATGCCGCAGCATAACATCCCTGCTGTGGCACTTACTTGGATGCCTGAAGGAGAAAGATCTTGGGGTCTACCCAAGCTAGCTTGAAGGAGACTAGTGGAGCAGGAGAGAAATTTGATGGGATTGGCGAGCTGGTCAGAAGCAAGGACTGCGGCACAGGATTGACCAGGGTGGTGACGCAAGCGGAAGGCCTTATGTGCCACTAGGCATGATGAGTTATGATCTCATGAAAAAAAGGGCACCTTCCCTTTATTTTAAAATTGGCTGTTTTGGTGGGCAGCATCCCTTAAGTAACAAATATTTAAAAAGTAAAATTGTCCACCTTCTTCCAATTGAAGGATCTATCATTTTACTAGATTTTAATGTCTATCTGATTAGAAAGTGATTTTCAACCAGTTTGCGTTTTGAACTTTTTGCTGTGGAGTACTACTTCAAATAAATATTTTTAAAAACTTATTTTTTTTACTCAAGTTTTATTGAACATTTGACACGTGTACCAAATTTTGAGTATTTATTCAGGCAGTGCCTAAAAAAAAGTGTGACAAACTGACAATTGGGAATTAGTATATATTCTGTATAGATAGAAAAATTTTAGTTTTCCTGTTTTTTTTTAACCGAGCAGTATAGTTAGAGCAATATATAGATAGAGCAATTAATTGCCTCCAATTAGTGGCTATGTAGAGCACTGTGCCTTGGTGCATGGCAGTGTTTGTCTGTTATTTTGACAGACCACAGTTAATGATTTTCACTAAGATTGCTCAAATCAGACCAGTCCTCCTGAAAGCAATTTTGTTTTGATATTTTACAATGATGAGTTTGTAACAGTGAAATTTATTTACACTCTTCTGATTATAAAACATACTAATCACAAAATTGGAACATTTTTTAAGTGAGATTTTTTACTTCCAATTTTCATGAGTTTTTACAAATTATTACTAGGCTGTCTCTCGTGATGTTTATTATGTCTGAGATGTTTATTTCATGAAAGTAGTAAATAACTCAAAATATTAAATCCAAAATATAATTAATGTACAATACAGCCTATTAACTTGTACAAGGATCGTAGTTGTCTTGATATTCCTGAAATCCCCTAAAAAATTTTTTTTTGACCTGAAATGTCCTTATTTATTGATTGTTAAAATTCCTGCAATTTGAATTATTTCTGGTAATTTTAGCAAAAAAGTGTTCCCCTCACTATTTACCCAAATTGAACAATTTGTCATCAAACTGGAGATGAATTATTTTCATAGTTGGTATGGGTTGGTACATGATTGACAGTCCTATTATCAATTTTTTTATAGGAAAAGAAAATAAGTGTTATATGTGTTTGGGTATGTGTATACTCTGGACTTCAGGAATTTAACTGAATGTGTCTAAAAAATAACTAAAATGTCAGGGAAAATCTGGTTTTTGTTCAAAGTTCTGGAAGAGCCAGGTAATTAGAACTTGTTGATCAATGTTAGCTAAACTGATTAAATCAGGAAATAATGAAAGCTTGGAAGTAATTTTATGAACCAAAACTGATTTTGTTGGCATTTAATTAGCACAACATTTGCTGCCATTCAGTTCATATTTCCAAAAACATCCATTCTCATCTTTTAGTTAGAGCAATAGAGCTATTTTATTGGGATTTCACAATTCAGTTTATATTTTTATGTGTTGCCGAGAGTACACAAGTATTCTTTCCCATCCATCTCCATCTCTTAACGTCTGCACATTAGATTGGTTAAAGTAGCTTATTTTTAGTTTATTTTTATATTTTAGTTAATTGTTAATAATGTTTTTGCATAAATAGTGCAATTACACAATTCATGTATATTTTATTATGCACTGACAGACTCTACTAGTGTCTTTTATCATAGATCTTCATCCCTTAATTATTGCACAGTAGATTGGCCAATCTAGCATATTTTCATGTTCTGGTTATTATTAAGGTTAGTTTTTAAATTATTTTCATATAAAAAATGTGATTGATTCAGTTTGTATTCTCATCCACTGCTGTAGTATTCTGGTGCAAGTATTCTGGGGAATTATTAAGGTTAATATTTTAATTATTTTTTTGTAAACAGTCTGATTGTATAATTCAATTTGAAGTTCCACAATTTCATAAGTTTCTTTTTTCATCCATCTCCATCTTCTGAATATTGGCCATTACATTGACAAGCTTATTTTTATATTTTGATTAATTATTTAAGAAATTTTTTATATAATTTACCAAATAGTATAAGAGTTAACTCTCTTAGCTATGAGATTATCTTTTAGTAACTAATTAACATTCCCATCCTGTGCTATAAATCTAAAGACATTTTTCTTGATTGTAAAAAATTGCAGTTTTTAAGTGGTAAATTATTATGTTTTTATTATATTAGAATTCATTCTAAAATATTTTTTTTATTAATAACGCATTAAACAATAAATATAATAGTAATAATAAATTAATAAATACTTTTTAATATGTCTTAAGGAAATTAAATTATGTTTTGATAATCATAGTTAGGAAAAAGATTCAGTATTTATTTGAACTTCCATCTTAAAAAATAGCATCATTAAAATCTGTTTTTCTTCTAAAATTAGGAGGTATGAAAGCATGTCAAAAATTAAAAATAAGTTTTCATCATTTATAAATTTATTAAAAGGGTTTTTTTTTTACTTTATACTTTTTCTGAAACAAAAAATATTAATTGATAGAAAAAAAATTACCATCCTATTGTTTATACAAAATGTTTTTTCTTGAAATATTTATTTTACTTTATCTGCTATAGATAGTGCTTAGGTTATGACTGATATGGATTTTGTATCAAATTCCAGAGGAGGAGGAGGAGGGGGGGGGGGAGGTCACTAAGGATTTTTATTTTATTTAAAACTTGAAACACCTATTTCTCAAGATTGGCAGTAGCTTGCTTTTTTTGCATGCCAGATTCTTTTGATTGAAATAAAAGTAGCAGAAAGTAAAAAAACGTTTACATTTTATGTAAGTCTGTATAATGTTTATTTTTAAAAATGCGATATATGTATTATGGTATTTAAAATTGTCCTGAAATTTACTAAAACTTCTGTCCGAATGTTCTGTTGGAATTTTGACACTACTGCCGCTGCTTGTACAATTGTGCAAGTTATAGCAAACATATAGAGAATTATGTTTGCTGTACAGACTTTTTTCAATTAATTTTTCTCCTTAGACTTAGCATTATCTGACCTTTGACCTTAGATATATCTTTACATAGATTGAAATTTGAACATCAGACTTCTCCATGACTTGAAGTATGATTGGTTCAAGCTATGCACAACATTTTATTTGAATCAATTGAGTTTTACTTTGTCAACAAAACTTTTGCACACAATCAGATTTGAGGTGATGTTAAGGAACTCGCTTTGCTCTGAAAAATCTATTAATTTTTTTAATATTTTAATAAAATTTGAATTTTTTATACAATTAACCCTTTCATTGGACGGCAACTATGATTTTTAAGAGCAGGAATTTGATAAAAATAATGCTGGGCTTAGATACATATTATGTTAGCATGGCTAATTTCGGAAAACTATCTGAAAAACTCATAAAAGTCAAGCAGTTTCATCATTCTCTAATTTGCAGTGTTGTTTTCCCTCTCATTTGTTAATCGTCAGGGAAAATCATGTGTCAGATACCAGATTTTTCATGAAGATTTTCCATCATTCTCTAATTTGATGATTTTTTATGAAGATTTTCCATTATTCTCTAATTTGCAGTGCTGTCCCTCTCATTTGTTAACCTCAGGGAAAATCATGTGTCAGATACCAGCTGTTTCATGAAGTAATGACTGAGCATGTTATGAAGTTTTCTTTGAAAAGTCCTGGAAAAGTCTAGTAATTTCATTTGAATCTGTTAAGCACTTTGGTATATTTGAAGTTTATCTTAAATTACCTGTAGTATTTAACTAAGTATGTAATCAACTAAGTGTTTTCATATTTCTTTTTTAGATAAAGAATGTTAGAATTTGGTGCCGTTAATCTGTAGGAAAAGTATGTGTTGGATACCAGAATTTTTACGCAGTACTGATTGAGCATGTTATTAAATTTCCTTTAAAAGGCCATGAAAAGTCTAAAAATTTTATTCGAAACTGTTAGACCTTCTGGTATATTTTCAGTTTCATCTTAAATTATCTCTAGAATTAATTCAACTACATTTTTTATATATATTTCTTTTGCAGATAAAGCAATACTGGAATTCACTATCATTAATCTGTAGAGAAAGTTATGCATCAGATACCGGATATTTCAATGAAATAATAATTGAGCATATTATGAAATTTTCTTTAACCCTTTGACCATTGTGAATGCTTCTAGCGCATTCAGTGAAAACTTCTGCTGTACTTTAGCAATGTGCTAGAAGCGTTCAACAACCTTTTGTCTTATAAATGTTTCAAGTGCTTTTAACATGTTTTACAGTTTTTATTGTTCTGTTTCACCCTAGGTGACAGCACTAATCAATAAGTCTTTGATTTCTACTGCTTTTTTCCCACTTTTTTTAAAGAATTTTTGCATTGTTTGACATTTTCTGTACATGTGAAAGTGCTTGATGGCTTCAACATCTGGTTTGCAGGGGAAAAAAAAAGAAGAAAGGAGCAGTTAAATTTTTTTTATTCTGGTGACAGCAACAGTGAATATTCATTTGTGTAAAAATATTGCGAAATGAAACGCAATTTTACTGTAGACTGTGGTGTAGAACTGTGTATTGCACCTTGTTTTAAAATATATTACAATATGAAAAATTAATAAATTAAATTAATTGATGCATTTACAGTAAATGTCAGTACATTTTGTGCATATCCTATAAAATAATTAATATTTATTTACATACTGTTTTACTTTATATGTTCAATTACATTCATTCATAGTAATGGCAGGGAATGCGTTTCCTCTATATGGGAAAACAAGATTGCTTAACCCGGGAAATAGCTAACTCTTGGGAGAAGTTTTCCCCAATAAAGTGGGCAAAGGGTTAAAAAATAATGAAAAGTCAAGAAATTTTATTCAAACCTGATAGATATTATGGTATATTTTTTCATCTCAAATTATCTCTAATATTAATTCAACTAAAAGTTTTTGTTTCTTTTGCAGATAAAGAAGTGTCAGAATTCTATACCATTATGGTTGCTTTTATCGCAACTGGAAGAGAAAACTGGAGCCTTGATAAAGGCACGATCTGTTTTGGAAAAAGCTCGATTAAAAAACCCAAAAAATCCCAATTTGTTGTTAGAGTCCATTAGAGTGGAATTACGTGGAAGTTTAAAAGATATTGCTCTAAATTTGATGGCAAAAGGTTTGTAAATACTTGTAATACTTGTAATATATATACCCGAGAAATACCAATGAAAATTGCTTGTAAACTGAAGGTTTTTGCAAATCAGAAGCCTAGTGTAGCACGATGAGCTATGCAAGAAGTTTGGAAATTGAATAAATGGAATCTAGTGATTATAAAAGGAATAAAATGAATATGAAAAGCATTTCTGAAACCATGTACGTTATCAAGGGCCATACATGTTTCATTAATGCTGATTCTACGTTTCTGTTTACATAACTGTAAAATGTATTACAGAAATAATGTAAATGGCCCGACGTAGAAGAAAAGACAAAGTGGATCAAAAACACAAAAAAATCAAACATGAATATAAAATATTCTGTTACACCAGCTTGTGGCTAATTATTGAAATGAGGATGCAAAGTATTATAAAGTAATATCAAAAGAATATAATGAAAATAAAATGAAAATATATTTACCCCTAGTACTGTGGTACTTCTGGAAAAGCATGTGTATTACCAATCATCTCAGAACAGGTTACAGTGAATTTTTTGTTACTGACTAAGCAGTTTTCTCAAAGCAGGTTAAAGTGAATTATACGAATAGTTTAACTGTTAGAAGAAGACATGGAGTTTATGAATTATTTAGAAATGCTAGAGTATGATCTGTCAATATGTTGCTGTAATTGTTGCAAGTTTTTGAATTTAGATTTAAAATGTGTTTTAATAAAAGAAAAAATAAGATTGGGCGGGTAGTTATTTTTGATGACGGTGTTGATGAATTTATGAAGATGTTCTTTGTAGTAACAAGGTGTGCTTAACATTTTGATTCTTAATAACTGGTTATTAATAATATTTCTATATACAGATTTGGAAAGATTGGAAGAGAAATGTTGAAGTTTATTTACTTTGAAGTTATAAGTTTCTGTTTTGTCATAGATTTTAAATTGTATTGTATTTGCATTTTTAATTGTTAAACTAACGTCTAGAAAATTGATCCAGTTGGATGTATATACATTTTCAATGAGTTGTAGATTAGGTGGATAGAAATAAAAATTTAATTCATTGGCCTCATTAGTAATTCCAATAATAATAAGATCATCAATATATCTGTACATTATATGACTGTTGAAAGGGTTCTGATTTTCGTAAAAATGTAGATAAAGGTTGGCCAGTATGGTGGATGATTTACCTCCCTGTGGGATTCCTTTATTTAATTTGTATATGCATTTTCCTTGAACTATATACTGTTTGAACAAAATGAATTTTAATAAAGTTTTGAATTTTGGAAATGATATGTTTTTTGCTTGAGTGAATTGTTCATATAAAAGTAGTATGACTTTATATAAATCATTAATGTCTATATTATTAAATAGGTCTTTGAAATCAAAAGTTTTTACATCATGTATGTAAGGGATTAGTTTTATTTTATTAATTAGTTCTATACTATTTTTGATTATATGTGTTTTTTGTACAGTAAAATAATCATAAATTTGATTGAGTATGATTAGAAGTTGTTTGTCAGCTGCATTGGTATATGAATTAAATCCTATAGTGACTGTTCTAAATGAAATAGGTGTTTTATGGAATTTAGGTACGAGTACCAAGTAAGGAAAATTGAGATTGTATTTATGTTTAAGAAGTTTGTAGTAAGCTATTATTTGTTTATTTATAACATTGATATGAGTATATAAAGGAGTTAAAGAAAGAGAGGTACTGAGTTGCAATTTAAGCTCGTCCAAATAAAATTTTTTGCAGATAAACGCATAATTACTGGATGCCTTGTCAACATATGTGATTACAAATTTGTCTTGAAGTGACTTGATTTCTTTAACGATTTCTTGGTAATTATGCTTATATATTGGAATGGGAAAGTGTTGGATCAAATGTTTTACATGGCTAGTTATTTGTACTTTCCAGCTCTTGAAGGCTTCAAATGGGCAGTGGGATTTACCTGACATTTTAAATATATATTTGTCTAGATCTATGTCAAAAGCTTGTATTATTTTCTTTTTATTATAAAGAAGAGGTATTCTGTATTTGGATCCGTAGCTTAGAAATTGTTTGAGATGAGGTTCCTGTATTAAATCAAGATTTCCGGTGATTATGTGTCCATGTTGTGGGTCAATAAAGGGAAGATAGTAGGTTTCATTGCACGAACAAGATACAGAATTATTCAACTGTTTTGATAAATGATTATAGTTATATATTTTACGTCCTAAAGGTACTGGATATTTATATGCTTTTACTATGTTAACATTTTTAATAGGAAAGAAGGATTGGAAATTTTTAAAAATTTGTGTGAAGTTGAAATAATTAAATATAGGATTTGTGTAATATATATATATATACACACACACAGTGAAACCTGGTAAAGTGACCACCTTGGTTTATTGACCACCTGGCTAAAATGACCATTTTTCTCAAAGTGACCATACCATTTTTATGTAGTAACCACTGCTATTTTCATAAAGTGACCAGTTTTCATGGTCCCAAGGGTGGTTACTTTAACCAGGTTGCACTATATATATATATATATATATGTATATATATGAATGATATTTTTTTTTTTTTACAAAAATTATTGAGAAAATGCTTCATTCAATATATTTATTTGTTAATTTTATGTGAGATTTATTTTACAATCATCTTGCTATTTTTTAATAAATTCTTTTGAATTTATATCACCTACTTTAGTCCTCTTTTGATAACAAACATATATATATATATATATATATATATACAGTGAAACCTGGTAAAGTGACCACCTTGGTATATTGACAACCTGTCTAAAATGACCATTTTTCTCAAAGTGACCATACCATTTTCATATAGTAACCACTGCTATTTTCATAAAGTGACCAGTTTTCACGGTCCCAAGGGTGGTTACTTTAACCAGGTTTCACTGTATATATATATATATATATATATATATATATATATATATATATATAATTTTACTGGAATTATGCCCTCTTTTCCTTTAACAATACTATAGTCTTTTCTTTTTGGAGCTCATCAGTAATTGTAAAACATTGATAATTTTGGGAATTTTTAATGACTGCAATAACATTGATCTGATTGTTATAATTTATTGTATTTCAAGTTGATTGGCCAAGACTGAAAATGTAAATTACATATAGAGATTTGCATAAATTATATCTTGTTGCAAAATTTTTTGCTTTCAATGTTATAAACAACTTATTTCAGCTTTTAAACACTCTGATGGTAACCACTAGTGCTTATTATAGAGTGGTTATTAGTTTACAGATAGACCACATAAGCCTACTGATGGACTATGTTCTGTAAGTTTAATAAATATATCTAATATTTGGAATTATGCTCACATCGCTGAAATCACTGGATTGTTTTTCTTCTTATTAGATATCTTCCACATTGAATAGATCTTATTGCTGCACTAACAGCAAGAAAACATGTTATAAATCATAATTTGCAAACCTCTGCTGTTGCCAATGGTGCCAGTCATATAGCATGCAGGCATATAGCCTTTGGGGTATGCATACCTCAATTTGGAGACCACTGGTAAATTGGTTGCAACCAGAATAGAGATTCATTATTATATCTGATCACTACATCTTGGATTTGATATAGTGAGGGTTGACTGTAGTTACTTTTTATTAACACTTTCCTACATAGTTGTAAAGTTTTTATGACTTTGTTCATTCTGTCTTATCTGTCTGTCTGTCTGTCCGTCCGTCCGTCCACACAATAACTGCCATAAAAATGACTTTATCAAAATGAAATTGTAGTATGTTATTGAGATGGTCTGTGCTGTGGGACATATGGAAATGTTAATGAATAATAATCACCTAATTAGTTTTAGATTTTATCCAGGTTGATAAAATGAAATATATTGAACCCTATGGGACCTAATTTTTCAAACATTTATAAGCAAAATTGAAATTCACAAATTACTTCGAAAAATTTATGAAATATTCAAATTATCACGTAAAATGTGTAAAAAAAATTTCATCAAAATATGTTAATTATTTTTTAAGTAAATTTTGAAATAATAATTACACCTATATTAAATGAAAAGATCACGTGACTCATTGCAAAATAAAATATGGCATCCATTTTTGTTTCGCTTAATGAAAATAATGATTTTTTTTTATTTATATTTAGTGTTGCATCCGCCCCAAAACTGCTTTATTTTTGTATATTTGTGTGTCTAAATTCTGTGTGTACACAATTACAATATTTTTTATTTTAAATATTAATCACTACACTTTGATTATTTCTACAACAAAGCCTAATTCTAACATATGCAGAATGTAAACAAATCAAACTGTAAAATGAAATAAGAATGAAGTAATAAGAATGGAATTTTTTAATGTTGTTGTTGTTGAGACCCAGACCGTCCGACCTACCAGAAAGGTGTAAGGTAACTGCTTGGACGGCCGGGAAGTGCCACCCAATTTAGACCGGAACCCAGTGGGGGAGGCATCCACAGGGACCGTACCCTCCTTCCCCTACCACCAACCTCTTGGAAGGACTTACGGACCCACATGTTTAACGTGATCGTACTCCGTGTGAACACGGCGGCAGTTTTGGCAGCAGCTGGAATCGAACCCGGGCCTACCGAGTGCAACTCCAGCGCGCTAACCAATGGGGTACCGCGCCCTGAATTTTTTAATGTAAAATTATTTAGCTCTGGAGTCTGGAATATAAGTAATATGAATAAAATATTAATTGATTTTACATAGAGAAGATGATGATTTTATAGCATTGCCGTTTTTGATAAAGTTTCAATGTTTCCAAGTAAAATAAATTATCAGCACTTAATGTATTGCATTTTAGAGACATTTAAATAAAATTGTATTTCAGTTGGAATGTGTTTCATAATCAATGCTTTATTCATGACTAATCTTTCTTGATTCTCTAAGTGACCTTGGTATTGAAATCACTTTTCATTTTTACCCTCTTGAAAAGCTGAAGTCATGTTAGATTTTCTATTCAGTATCATTATGATATTAAAAATATTTTTAATATTTCTATTATAGTGTTTGGAATGTTAATATATAAAAATGTGATTTGTTGTAAGAATGATTGTAATACATTTTTGGAACCTGCTATAAATGCACGGACGAGGATAAATGCCCTCATGTCCACACTTGTAATCAGGGCCTACCACTGTCATTTAT
This sequence comes from Amaurobius ferox, assembly GCA_951213105.1. Classification (NCBI taxonomy): domain Eukaryota; kingdom Metazoa; phylum Arthropoda; class Arachnida; order Araneae; family Amaurobiidae; genus Amaurobius; species Amaurobius ferox. The sequence continues at coordinate 57,339,793 of OX578148.1, read as the reverse complement.
TATAGCAAGTAGTACTGTTGTACTTTTGATTCTGTTAGTAGTTAAGCTGGTAGTTTTGTAATTAATTCTTGACAGGATTGTCTTGAAGTGTTATCAAGAAGGTGTCCAGAAAGCTTTTAACTTATAGAAAGTTTCCATTATGGGTAATTGACATTTTACATGGATTTTCATCTTTTTTTCAAGCTATTAAAAATTTTCCTTAATTTGTATTATTAAAAATCAAGAAGTGCAGTTTCATTAAAATATATTTTATTCTGTGTATGCCAATTAATTTGTTAGTTATAATAGTATCTCCTTTCATATTAGCTATGCAAGAGTGTCCAAACAGTGGTATTTTATGGGCAGAAGCTATTTTCTTAGAAGCCAGGCCTCAGAGGAAGACAAAAAGTGTTGATGCTTTGAAAAGATGTGAACATGATCCACATGTTCTTCTAGCTGTTTCAAAGTTAGTATAGATTTATTTTTACTTTGTCATAGTATAGTGTAATGTACATACAGCTCAAACTGCTGTTAAAGAATAAAATTAATAGCTTTGTTAAAAGCAGCCTATTTTACAAAATTAATTAATAAACACAAGCATATAATACAATATTAATAGTACAAAATTGATTTTGTATTATATGCTGCTTTAACAAAGTTATTTTAAATTTATAGTATAATGCATTGTGTCTAGAAAAATGTTTAACTTTTAGATTTTGATGGGAATTGAATGCATGTTTTAAGGCATTAATATGTTTCAATAACTTTAAAAATATGGCCATATACCCATGTGTGTATCAGGACTGTGGAGTTAGAGTTAGAGTCATGGTATCTGAGTCAGTAGTAGCTTGAGGTGAAGCCAAAAAGAGTCGGAGTTGATAAAAATGTACAAACTTTGACTCCAAAATAAAATTATTTAAAAATAATTTTATTTTGAAACAATATTTTAATAGTTTTTAAATTGCTTTTAGACAATAATTAAAAAAATTATTAAATTTTTACCAATTAAAAAAACTATTAAAACTACATATATAAAAAATTAATATTGTAATAAGATAAAAATTAGCACAAATATATTTTGATGAAACAAAGGTTATATTTGTTTGAAATTCAAAAACATTGTTCTAAAATATGGATGAAAAGAATGTTTCTAAATTCAGAGTAACTGCTATATGCAGCTCTAATCAAACAATCATCCTGTTTAGCACACACCAATGCCAAATTTTGCCTAAATCACATGAAATGTGCCAATTTCTACAATGTTTACTTTGTCAATGTAGAACATTTTTTCAGAATTTTTGTATTTTATAGAAATGATTGTGATAGGTGCAGCACTTCCCAAGTACTGGAATGGTTTTTGTCAAATGAATCATAAAAGCAGAAGATCCTGCAAAATTTAGACTATTTATTAACACATTTGTTATTTATGTTGCTATTATCAAAGTCAGACAATAGAAAACAAGAGGAGTTCGAGTCAGACAGTAAAAAAAAAAGAGTTGGAGTTGAAGGAGGTACCGATTCCACAGGCCTGGTGGGAATTAAGTATACTGGTTAATTGATTTTGACACTTTACTGAATAGAATTAAAAAAAATATATATATATATTGCTGTTTGATTGATGTAGATTAATTAAATTGCTCAAAATTCATGTTAATCATTAACTGTTGTCATTTTTTATTCACAAATAATATAAAAAGCAGATAGCAATACTTGTAATCAATAATTCATGTTAATCATTAACTGCTGTCATTTTTTATTCACAAATAATATAAAAGCAGATAGCAATACTTTGTAATCAATATTTCATGTTAATCGTTAACTGCTGTCATTTTTTATTCACAAATAATATAAAAGCAGATAGCAATATTTTGTAATCAATATTTCATGTTAATCGTTAACTGCTGTCATTTTTTATTCACAAATAATATAAAAAGCAGATAGCAATACTTTGTAATCAATATAAGCTTTTATCGCTTTTATACCCCAGTGTCTAGGAGTATTGTAATGGTTGTTCTGTTGAGACAGGGTACAAATGTTATCAAGAGTATTCATCCGTATCTTTTTTAACCCTTTCGCAATGGTGCATTGCTGTCTGGGATGCTCGCTCAGGGCAGAGCAGGGTCGAAATACACTGATCACAAAGGATGAAGACTTTTGCATAGCTAAGCCTAACTTTAAAAAAAAAAAAAAATGCTAAATTCAATTGTTTCATTTTTTTTTATACAACCTTAGCTGACTGTTGAAGTAATCATGTCCATAAATATCATAGTTTTTGGGTTATATTTTCTTTTGAAAATTACATGAAGACCATAAAAAATTGATTTATATTGATTAAACATTTAATAAAAAAAATTAAAAAATTAGGAATTTTAATCAACATGATAATTAATGAAAATAAAGATCAGTAAAAAATATGCAAAGACTGTTTACAATAAAGTGTAACATTCTTTGAAAGTTTGACTTAGTATGATAACTTTTAAAACAAGGTTACATGCAAAGACTACATTGCCAAGACAATGCATTGCCCAAAACTATCATTTTATGACTCTTTCAGAAAGAAAGATGCGTAACTATCATCTGAATAGCTGAAAAGTTAATTTACAGTACGAATGATTTCTTCGAATAAAAAATGACTTCTTTTAGCTTTTGCAAATCACTAATTACTTCTCCGCTCCACAAAATATCTCTCTATATGTTACAAAAAACACAAAAAATACAAAACAACTGAATATCAAAACTACAGAAATATCTCTAAGAAATCCAAAAATATCTAAAAATCTCAGATATTTTTAGAAATAAAAGTATTCAGGAGAGCCGGAAGCATGAGAATGTCTATACCACATGCAACATTTAAAAAGCTAAGTTTGTTTACATTACTCACGGTTCTGGCTTCCACAATGAATCAATATATATATATATATTAAAAAAAAATAATAATAATAAAAATAAATAAATAAATAAATAAAAAAATAGTTGAACGAATCAAATATCAACATTCTAAACTCATGATAAATTCAACTGTAGTGGACATAGGGCTCCATCTAATAACATTAAATAACACTAAATTAATGTGTATTAATCCAAACTCTTATATGAGATACCCATCCTCAGAATCAATTCAAGCGGTGGTTCACATATGAACCACCCAGTTGTGACATTCACTACTGGGGCACCGGTGAGACACCCATCTCGAAAGGATTTTTAATAGTGGGACATGTCTCTGTAGAATGGTAGTCAAGCATTCATTTCATGAAATTTTGTTTGTCCTGTTATCATAATTTTAAAATAATGATAATATTATAACAAACGAAGGGTTTGATATTAGTTTTTCAAGTTCAATAGATTTAAATTTATCGGATCTGCATGAATTTAATAAAATTTTGTACTTTTTCTAGATTGTTCTGGACTGAAAGAAAAACAAACAAGGCTAGAGAATGGTTTAACAAAACAGTGAAAATTGATCCTGACTTAGGAGATGCTTGGGCATATTATTATAAATTTGAACTCATTCATGGAACTGAAGTAAGTCAAATGATGTTTTGAATTTGAATTTGAACAAAGTCAATGTAAAAGTGCTTTAAAGACATTTAAATGATCGTTTTCATTAAAAATGTATGATATAAGTAAAATACACTTTGTGTGAAGGATAAGGAAGATAAGAGCAACATAAATAAGCACAAATAGCATAATAATGCAGCATACAGCTGTTTCAGGGATATGCAGGATCCCCTTCGTCAGTGCAAGAGAAACCAACAAACCTGAATTCCAAAAGAGGAATGCGCGCAGATGAAAGAAGCAGAGGGGATTATATATCCAACACCTGGATTAAAAGAGAGCTAATTAGAAAGCAACAAGAACAGACCCGTCAATAAGAAAATGAGAAGTAACAACACAAGATTGACATGTGTCAAAAGACAATAAGAATATCCTGATAAGACAAATCAAGTCTGAACAAAGGATAAATAAAACCCAACAAGACAAACAAGAGGTTAAAAAGACACAAAACAGCCACAAAGGAATAGAAAAAAGGAGAAACTTATTTATGTTGCTCTTGTCTTCCTTAAATGTATGATATGCTTGGATGTTTTATCTTTATTACATCAATATGCGCCATATTATCAATTGGACATCTTATGTAATTCACATATTGTAGATTCAGGAATACTTTGTTCCAGCTGCATGGGCCTAGATCCATTGAGTTTTGTGATGGCAGCCTAGAATTTGGTGAACTTCCTAATTATTTTAAACATTTCTGAACTTTCACATTGTGCCATTTCTATGGGATGCATCATTGACTTTTCCAGCTCCTCAAAGCTCCTTCTCAAGCTTCACTGTTGCGCAAGTGTGGTTTGTAAGAATTGATATGTAGATGTTCGGCATTTGATGCTTGAACGTACTTGAATAAGTGAGGTTTTGCTTGTTATAATCTACCACACTTTTTGAGATTATAGTTACACACATGCCTGTCGTTAATTAATTCTTCAGGATTGTGTATGATTTTCTGCTTTTCTTTTTATCTAAGTACGCCTAGCTATAACTTTAAAGTGAACATTTCACATAGTTGAAAAATAAAACAAGAAAATGTTGAACTTTTCTGAATTTATTCTAAATTATTTTGAATTTGAAAATGGATTAGTATATTTAGACATAAAAGTTGTATTTAACATAGGCTCCCCGAAATCGCCTGTTCTCTTGTCCTAGCCAAGTTAAAATTCGGCAAGGATGGCTAATTTTCTGAAGTTGCTGTCCTCTCGGATGATTTTGAGATTAACAATTAGGTAAAAAAAAAAAGGGTCATCATCATAAAATTACGTTGAATTTCAACGTTTTCCTTGCCATGAACTCTCTGAATAAAAATTAAAATGTCGTCACTTGCTAATTCTCTGCCCCCCCCCCCCCCCACTCCCCCACCCCACTGCTTAGGCATAAACTTAGCTGGTGTGCAATCAATGCCTTCTTTCTAGAAGAGTTCTCAGGTCTGCAATGTAACCACAGGTGCTAATAAGTTTGGACTTTGGTTGACAAGTTTGGAAATGAATTTTTCCAATTTCAGCCAGAAGCATTTTTTCCCCTCCCCACTTTGATTTTAACTTTAAAACTAATAAGTTTACAATTAGATTAATTCATGGCATTTGTTCCAGTTGTCTGACAACTGAAGTTAATCTAAGAAACATGTATTTAGTCCAAGAAGATTTAAACTGCTTAGAGACAAGAGGATTTATAGGATTATTAACCACTTCTTGATGTTACCAAATATTGGAAAGAGGGGGGATTCCTTTCATACCTCACCCTCTTCATCCACCCATAGATTAGAATTCCACCATATCCCATCCTTTATTTGAGACTCCATGAGTTTGATCTTTAAATGGTTAAGCACTGTGGGGATGGCATATGCAGTTATCGCACTTCATCGTGAGGCAGTTGGTTCTTGATCTATTATTGTTGTGCAATGTATTTAAGCACACATATTGATGAATATAATGTGAAAAAAAAAATTCTTACGAGAATGGGTGAAAATTTTGAAAGATGAGTAAAAAATCTCAATAGCCATTCTCGTGAACGGGCTGGATTTTAGCAATTTTCCTAAGCCTGATTTAGCAGTTTTTTGCTTAATTTGAAATAATGTTCAGTCATCTGTTAAAAAGATTTTAAAATCCATCCGGAAATTCAGATTTCTTTTTGCAGATACCATAATAATTTGATTTAATTAGGATGTCTGAAGTATTTAATTTTTGGAGAAAATAATAAAAGTTGCTTCAAAAATGTGTTCAAATATATTGGTATAAAAAATTAAAAACTGTCATAGAACTAAAGAAATATTACTTACTCTTATTTCCATATCTTTTGTTTCTTGTCAGGAACAGCAAGAGGATGTGAAAAAGCGTTGTGTTCATGCTGAACCCAGGCATGGCGAAAATTGGTGTAAAGTGTCTAAAAATATTAGTAACTGGAGAAAGAAAACTGAACAAATTTTAGTTATGGCTGCAGCATCTTTGAGTATTCCTACATAATGTTATGTATAGATCTACAGTATCACCATTTTGAAATTGAAGACCAAGTTGTGAAGTTTTTTTCTAATATACTGTATTTATTCATTGAATATGTATGGAACAAACATAAACATGCTAGTGTTATTTAATAATTTTTATTGACATTGAACTTGTTTAATTTATATATCATTAGTGTGTGCTTGTAGTTATACAGTTTGCATTCAATTATTCTTTTATTTAATATTTCAACATTGCTTTGACATCTTGAAAACAAAATAAAATGAAAAATATTACTTGTTGAATAGAATCCTAATGGTTATCAAAACGGTTATCCATACAGTTATATATACGGTTATATATAACGGTACCATAATGGTTATCAAAATTACACAATTTTTGTACAGATTGCTTTTAATAATGAAATATGCATATATATCCAATTTTATGTATAGAGCTATGATATTCAGAAAGTTTGAATTTTGTATTTTTAATTCCCAGTCAATATTTTATAGCTGTTATTAACCTGGGATGTCATGGCCATTAATAAATATGTCATATAATGTCATTAATAAATATGTCATAAATATGTCAGCCTATAATAAATATGTCATAACATAAGCTTCTTTAACATTCTTTTAATGGTTGTAAAATACTTAAATTTTCACTTATACATAAATATTTTGAAAACTAAATTTAATTCAAAGAATATCATTCCAATGTATATTGGAGACTGACCTGAGCTATCCTTGCATCAGATTTTGTAGCTTTATGCCACTTTGTTTTTGATGTTGGTTATATCTATGGCTGGGGTATCTCTGGCTGAAATTGGAGCTTTACAAAAAATAACTTTATCACACTTATTATGAAAGTGAAGAAAAGTGATAATCATTTTCACTTATATCAATTTGGATGCTTATATCTCCAAACCTAATAGATAAAAATGTCACCAATTTTTGCTTTGCTTGTTATTTTGGAAATAGGGTACCATTTATAAATATACAAAAGTAATATTAATGGTTTAATATTTTGAACTTCTTTTTCTTGAAAAAACTGAAAAAGTTTTTGTTCAAGTGAGTTTTTGCTTCATTTAGCTTACTTTCACTCATAATATCTTCTAAACTATAAAAGATAGATATAAACAATAAGGGACAAAATGATGAGTAGGAAATCTAGTTTCTAGATTAAATTTTATTTAACAAGGCTCTTATATTTTTTAAGAATATTTTTTAACTCTTATATTGTTTATTTAGGTTGGTTTCTTTCTGTTTGTTAGGTTGGGTCAAATTGATGCAGATTGAAATTTTTCAGTTTTATAGTTTGTAATGCCCATATCTCGAAAACTAAAAATGCTAGCTACGAACAGTATGTACGTAAATTCTACCCCTATAAGGATATATAATTAGATTTCTGATCAAGTTCTTTGTTTTCAAACTATAGTAATTATAATTTTAATAATTTAATATTTTGATCTGCTAAAGTTTTCTAATAGGAAGGAAAGCTGTAAATTTAAAATACCATAAGTGTTGCAGCTCAATGTGTTTCCTTCTTGATGAAATATTGGTGCCCAAGTACGAGATGTTTAGTTTAAAAAAAAATAGGAAGTGTGGTGAATTTGGGGATTCTACAAATGTTTAATGATTGAAAAGGTTTAAAGAAAGGATATAGAAGAATGCAATTCTAGTATGTATTTATGTGCTGCCAGGCAAGTTTGTAGATTCACCTAAATAATAAATCATGTCGGAGATATAAGTTTTGTTTATATGCCGCATAGTAAGTTAGTAAAATAATTTGGTATAAAGTCTATGGTTAGCAGATCTGGCTGAAATCAGAGTGAAAATTAAAAGCTATGAATAGTTTGCGAGTAATTTGTCAGTCTTTGGAAAACCCTACAAGGATATCTAATTGGATTTCAGGTCAGGGTCTTACTTTTCATAATATAGTAGCTATAATTTTGATATTTTAATGTTTTAAACTATTTTGAAAAGGTGGTTCTAATTTCAGTATATTAATATTCTGGAAATGTCTACAGGCAAACCACTTGCAAAAAAATATGTTATTCATGCATCATTGTGGTTCTATGGAACTGGAGCCACTGCTAATTTTTTTTTTTTTACTGTAGCACATAGAGAGATAGAGACAGACAGACATCCTCTTTTATTATAGAAATAAGATGATGAATTGATGTAAAATTATTTTGATGAAACTTGTGATTTTGTATTTGGTATGATGATTGATTTTATAGAATAAGAATTTTTTTCAATCAAAATCTGAAAACCACTTCTGTTGTTAAGATGCTTTTTGTTTTTTTATATAATAGAGCCTAATGGTATATCCATGGTTTTCCCGTAATCACACTTGTTAGTTTGTATTATAAAGTATTGTACAGATTTATATTGATTTTAATTTATATTTCAATTTTCACTGAATTACTGAAATGCAAAATTACTGAAATTCAACTTGGTCACCAGTTTGTATCATTCATGTTCATAAACATTTGTTGTAAATTATTTCACCTTCATTTGTATCAAATTTTATAAATAATAAAACTTAAATGGTTCATATTTGTCATTTTGAACTCATGGGGATTCTTTATTTTTACACTGTTTTATTTAGGTTGGTTTCTTTCTGTTTGTTAGGTTGGGTCAAATCTTGAAATCAATTCTTGACCCACTTTTACCAATCCAATTTTCTTGAAATTTTACGTACATACAATTTAAGACGACAATACAACATTTAATCAAATTTGCGTTGATCCCCCTCTCTCCGGAACCTGGAACCATGCCCAGAAGGGCCCATAAAAATTCCATTGTTGTAAACTAGTTTTGAAAATTTTTCTCTTATATATATGCATGTGTATACATACACTAGGGTGCTATGCTCCTGCTTGCTACACTCGCCAACCCCTGTAACCCGCTTTGAAATGTTGGGAAGCTTCGCCTCCCACTCGCTGAGCTTGCTTTGTGAGCACTTTAGTGCCACCTGCTGCACCGGCATAATACACCCATTGGGAAAGGTGTAATATGCCTGTTGAGCTTAGCCCCCTTCTCGCTACACTCACTAGCCCTTGTAACTGGCTTCGCAAGTTGAGAGGCATCGCCTGCAACTTGCTAATACTCGCTGAGCTCACTTTGCAACCATTATATATAGTATATATCTATATATATATATAGAAGTGAGGCCGCATATTGAGAACTACTTTTAACTTTCTTACAACAATGGGATTATGTAAAGCAAAGAAGAATTTGCAGGGCATTTCGCAAAAAAATAACTGATTCTATTTTTCAAGAACCTGCAAAATTTTAATAGATTAAAATGTTCCACTGGACTATGCTATGCACCGAATTTCAGGTCTTTAAGACATAGGGAAGTATGTTAAAAATGCCATCAATTAGTTGAAACAGATATCCAGGCAGACAATCTTCAGTCATGACGAATTGAATAAAATATTTTAAAAAGGTTTGATTGGATATCCTCTGATGAAAAATTGAATACAAAATTATGAAATCACTCAAAGGTAAAAAAAAATTTTTACTTATAACATTTTTGGTCATATGAGACTAAATATAAAACTTTGGGGTGCTTATAAAAGACTTGTATTTGGACAATATAATAAAATTTTAATTAATAATAGAAGTGGTAACATAGAAATGACATTTATAAGAATGATGGAATGTTAAATCAAAATTGTCATGTTGTCATTTCTATGTTATCACTTCTATTGTTTAAAATTCTGTTTATGTGCAAATACTATTCTTTTATAGGCACCCCATTGCTTTATTTTTTAGTCACATGACCAAGAATGTTGTGATAGCTAAAAATTATTTTTTACTTTTAGTGCATTTTACTAAAACAGTGTAACTTAAAAAGATTTTTTATAATATTTTATTTTTATTCACACTGATGGATCTATTCCAGGCTGATCACACAGTTACACTTAAATCGGGTTATTTTAATTGTTTCGGAATTTTGATGCATACATATTAAAATAGGATTGGTAAGTATAGTGCCCTAGTATTGAATAAAATCATATATAACAAAATCTGATGTGGGCAATACACAACTTTCTCTATATGATGCAATGACTTTACTTTTTTCACAGCAAAATTTTGATATGCAAGATCCATAGCAAAATGTTTTTGGCATTGATTTAACACCACATGCATTGAAATTGGTTGCTTTTGGTAACTTATTAATTCAAATGAATGATTTATGCATACTGTCATGTAAAATTCACATCAAAATGCAGTTGACATTTTATTTATGTCCTGCATAATAAATGACTATTGGCGAATTCTTTCCTATCAACTATTACAAAAAGTATCTTCTCTCATGAATGAAATGAACTATGGGAATGACGTTAGCAGATTTGTTGCATAATATTGCATATCGAAAATGAATATATTGTATGATGTTGAATATGTTTCAAATTGTATGTAATGTTTTTGATAAATTAATTTTATTCTTTGATAAATGGGAAATATCTTGAGAATGGTTCATGCTAGTATTCTATTGTTTGTGTCATTTATTTTATAGTGAAATATTATACATGAAATGATTATTTATCATTAGTAAAGGTTCTGATTTTTTCATGATTGTTTCAAAAATTCATTTAAAAATTAGGGGACTTAAGAACATTTGATTCTGTTTAAAATTAATAGGGGTTTTAGTATTCACTGTACTTAATAATCGCACCAAATTATTTTAAAAATTCTTTATTCATTTATGAAGATATTATATACTACTCATGGACACACACACTAACATATATACACACATACTAACATTTATACACACATACTAACATTTATACACACATAGGCATTTCCTCAAAAATGTTCAATTCACACTCAGGGGTGCTTAAAACATGATCATTAGCCGTAAACTTGAATTCGAATTTTTGACACAATCACAATATTTTCCTTATACATTGTACTATACTTATAGGCAAAGTATAATGAATACACATTTAAATTTAAATGGAAGTTTTTAAATAACTTCATTTAGCAACTTGACATAGTTTGAGTAAAGTCAATTGCAGAAATTCCATAAAATGGAAATGTCTTTAGACCATAAATAACTAGATAACATAAAATGCTGCATAAATAAAATGTAGAAATCAGATGATTATATCAGAAATGCTCGAATTTCCTTCAGTGGGAACAAGCCAAGCAAATACCAAGTGATCATTTTATGTTGATCACTTGACTTGGTGTTCAGCTTTATGTCAAATGATCATTTTATGTTGATCACCTGACTTGGTGTCCAGCTTCTCAAATGATCAATGTAAAATGATATGTGAACTTCAATAATTATTTGGGTATTCAAATGCGAGTTTGTTCACACTGAAAAAGGAAATCCCAACATTTCGGAAACGATTGTCTGCTTTTTACATTTTATTTGCACAGCCTTTTATGTTAAGATTTAATTAATTTATTATTTGTCTAGAAAGTTATGTTTTGCACCTAACTTGAGACCTGTTTATTTTAACACAATTGGCATTATTTGTTATGATAAATGAGATATAAGAATAACAGCTAACTTTGATATAGTTAAGCATGTTTCTTTCTTGATCTTTGATTTTCAGATTTTTGTAGGCTGTTTTGAATGAAATATCCCTTCTATTTTTTCTGAATTATACTAAAATCTAATTGGCACTAAAGTAACATGCAAGTCAAATTTTATGAATATTAGGCATATCTTTGATCCATGGTGGATACAAGCATTGCACATGCACAGACAGACTCCAAAAAAGACCTACATCTAGGTGCTATGCTAAAAATTATTTATTCATATTGAGTACATGAAAAGTAATTTTTATACATGTTAGGCATAGCTAGATCATGTGAAAGCTAAGGAGGAAGGAGTGACAATAAAATTGGTAAATTTTAGTGCAAGGTATTGTTTACTTAATGTGAACCTAGAGGAGAACCAATATAATTGTTTAGCTAATTATTTTTTTGGAGGGTATTTTGACCACTCAATGTCACTGTGTATATTATGGAAGTGGCTGATCTTATATAGGCTGAGTTTAAGTTGTGTCTTTTTCCAAAGAATACAAGTCAAGGTGTTGGTTCACAGTATAAATATGTTGGTTACATGGGGTTCATGAGTCTGAAAAGATTGGACTATATTAATACAGCACATGATGTAGTACTATGTGAAGCACATGTTTATTTCATTGTAATTTTGTCTACAATGTATAAAAGGAATTTTAATTCTGGGCATGTTCTCAATTTTTGTATTACTTTCCTTATATACATAATGTATAAGGAAAGTATTGTGACGGGGTCGAAAATTCGAATTCGAGTTTTCGACGGGAGAGCACGTTTCAAGCATCCTTGATCACGAATCAAACATTTTTGGAGTGATGTCTGTGTGTGTGTGTGTGTGTGTGTCAGTGAGTCTGTGGAGACGATAACTGACGAACGAATGGACCGATTTGAACCAAATTTGGTACAAAAATCACAATCCGTAAACACTGTAAGCCTATTGTTTTTATACGCAATCGAATGTTCAGAACTCTCCTAAATTTTCGAATGAAATGTTGAAAAAATCGTCAAAAAATCAAAACCGCTCATAAAGTTACGCAAACAGACATTTCTTATGTAATTTTTCATTAGAAAACGATTGGCATAAATTTTAGAACGCTAACATGAACCGTTCTCGAGATATTGCACATTTTTCAAAAAAATTATGAAAAAGTCTTATAAAATGAAAAAAAAATATATTTCCCATTGAGAAACATGTTCACTTTTCATATGTAATACCATGCGATAAATTGGGTGACATCATTCTCGTGGATCTAGCTCGTTGCATTCATGAAAAAAGATACTTTGTGTAATACTTCTGTATTTGAACGCCAATAGTTATTTATCTTCTGTAAGAATAAGTTATTTCTCCGTTCATAACACTTGGCGAGATTTTGGCGACGAATTTGACGGAATGTCGCCAACTTGGCGACATTTTTAATTGTTGCCAAATTAACAAAAATCTCACCAAATTGATAAAAATGATGCTAAATCAATGAAAATGACGTCTAATTGAAGAAAATTCATTATCGTGGAAAGAATATAAGTATCTACTATAAGAATAACGTTTTTTTTTAGTTGTAAAAGTAGTAAATTCATTGCATTATTTAAGGAAAGTCATGTGTTGCCCACATCAGATTTTTTTTACTTTTTGTAAAGAAGGTAAAAAATTTTGAACAATGTTTTATTAATTTTTGTTTGAGTACCATATAGTAAATTTGCAGCATGATTTCTTAATATGCATTATAAAGAGCTGGGGTCCCAACTAGATTTTAGTTGCTGATATCAACTCCTTGGGTGGGGTGGGGGAGAGGATGATAGTATTTTTTATTCTATAGCTGGCCCATATTCTTTAGATTTCAGATCAAAATGAAACTTCAGATTTGCACGACCTCCTCATTCCTCTATTACAATGCAGGATAGCATCCTGTACATTATAACTGTTGCGAATTGAAAATTGCTTACATTAATCATAGGATTCTCATAAAATTCGAAACTTTGTATTTTATAAGCATCAGCAATTCGCTGCATCCAACTTGCATGGTTCAAGTTTTTGTAATGCGAATCAGAACAGTTATAGAGGTCTATAAGCCATATAGCTGTTAAGTCAAAGCTTTTTCAAAATGGCTTACGAAAGTATACACAAAAGAATAAATGAGACACCGTTTTTTTATTATATACCAAGTAGATAGGTTTTAAGTCTTACTTAGCATGAATGTGGATGATCAAAATTTACGCTCTTCAGGCCAATAGTGTTTTCAATATTCTGATCATGTTATAAATTAAAACAAAAAAAAAAATCTAGTGAGTAGTAATTTGGAATAAGATAGCAGATGCTAGATGTTGCAAGCATTATATAAGCTAATAAGCTATAAAATGAATTCATCAGTGTAATTACTGATTGAACAACTAAATAATATAGCATAGGCAGTGTTGTGTTTATTAATTTGTAGTTTTTGAAGTCCTAATAAGATGCTAGTCTTAGCTCATTAGTTCAATTCATTTCAGATATAACATAGAATACTAGTATAAATTTGAAAAATGATGTGTGTGTGTGTGTGTGTGTGTGGGGGGGGTGCTTAGCACACCTAAACTCCCTTTAGATCCGTCAATGTACAGGGTGGACTGTAAGTTGCATAGGGGTTCTTCAAATATTCTCAAGAGTTCAGAAGTTTGATTGGCAGTGTGAGCTGTAGTTCAATTTTGTTGGAATCATGTGCCTGGAGTATCGACTAACTCGGGTACTAAGACATTTTTTAACATTGGTCATTATTGTTCATTATTATAATGACAGTTGCTCCATTACAGTCTTTAAGAAAATAAATTTGATCACTTTGCCTTGTACTAGTTTAACGTGTATCTTTCCAATATGAATTGTAAGGAACATAACTTTTCAAATCTGAAATAAGGAATTTATAAAGTTAATATGAAAAATATTATGGACTTATAACTGTATAACTTATGGTCCACTCTTGAATAAGGTAGTTACAGGTGTAAATGAAACTGTTGATGCACATTTTGTCACTCAATACCAGAGCAAAATCTACAAATTTCAATGTCTGAAGTGGGGGGCCTCTAGCTCGTTCCATTCACGAGAGAAAGTACTTTGGGTAATAGTTTTGTATTTGGTGCCAATATCGGACGTCAATAGTCATTTATAGAAATTTTGGCAACGGATTTGGAGGAATATCGTCAACTTGGCGTCTTTTTTAAATGTTGCCAAATTGACGTAAATGTCGCCATATTGACAAGTGTCGTCAAATTGATAAAAATGTCGCTAAATTAGCGAAATTGATGACTAATGATGAAAATTCAATTTTTTGGGAAGAACAAGAATCGATTATAAGAAAAACCCATTTCTCTATCCGTACATCTGTAACGCTTGGCAAAGTATTTCGCGGGATGTCGCCATCTTGGCGACTTTTTAAATGTTGCCAAAGGGATAAAAATGTCGCCAAATTGTTAAAAATGTCACCAAATTTATAAAAATGACTCCGGATAGGAGGTAATGCTTTGCAAATTTAGAATTCCGTCACCTGACGAACATACTTACTAGTATTTAAAAAATGCTCTTCTCTTCGTTTATTTATAACACTTGGTGATACGTTTGGTGAATAATCTAGCGTAATATTGATAACGGCGGTATTTCACCCCAGATTGTCGAAAATATCGTCAAAATTGTAAAAATGACGCCAAGTTAATGAAAATGACGCCTTGCTGATGAATTAATTATTAAAATATTTTAATATATGGAGTATATTACTCATTGAGGATGCTATAATAATTGATAATTGTTAATAATTCTGACGTCCTCAATGAGTTGAGCGCGATATAAGTTAATTGGATATTTCGAAAATGTTGTCTTTCGGAAAAGCGTCAAATGAGCAATTCAACGTTAACAAGAAAGATCAATCATGCTTAAAGCATTGATTATGAAACACTTTCCAACTTCAATGCAATTTTATTTAAACCAGTCTAAAATGCAATACATTCCTCGGTAATATTTTGAAACTTATCACAATACTGCATTAATGTATTATATTTGAAAACTTAAACCTTCATCGAAAAAAATGAACTTCATTCAAATGAAGGCATTGAAATATAAATTGCCTGGTTTAAACATCTCTAAAATGTGATACATTCCTCGGTAATAATTTTAGAATTATAATAATACTACGATAATTTATTATATTTGAAAACTTCATCGAAAACAACTGAAATTCATTCAAATGACGTCCTAGAAAAAATAACACGCCTGGCTCTCTCTATAAAAACAGGATTTCATTCATAACTTTCTCCCATTCATTTCATTCATCACAATACTATAATAATTTATTTTATTTAAACATTTTGTTTAAGACCATGGAGCCACAAAAAATTAAACTCTATGCTTGAAACTTCATCGAAAAAAATCGTCCTTCTCTTTATGAAATCAATTAATATTTCATTCATATCAGCCATGCAGACTCCATGGACTAAATTATTTTGTGTTAAAAAATTACAGGAATTCTAATACAACTCATTCTATATATTTTGCTGTTTACATTTTACATGGGTGAAAAATAGGCTTAGTTGTAGAAATAATCAAATTTAGATGAGCATTTAAACTCAAATATATTGTCATTGCGTTGTTTCAGTATGTAGATGCACAGAATTTAAGCAAAAATAAAGCAGTTTTAGGACGGATACAACACTCAATATGAATTAAAAAGAACTTAAAAAAATCACGATTTTGAAACAAGATGGATGCCATATATCATTTTGAAGTGGGTCATGTGATCGTTTCATATCATGGTCACGTGATCGTTTCATATAAGAGGTGTAATTATTATTTTAATTTTTATTTAAAAAACTACTGAATATATTTCGCTGAATTTTTTTTATATATTTTATGGAACAATTTGAATATTACCTAAAATTTTCGAAGCAATTTGTGAATTTTAAATCCGCTTAAAAAATGTTTGAAAAATTAGGTCCCATAGGGCTCAATGTATTTCATTTTTTCGACCCGGGTTCAATCCAAAACTAATTGGGTGATATTATTCATTTATATTCCCATAGGTTCTACAGACCGTTTGAACAACATACTAAAATTTCATTTTGATTAAGTCATTTTTACGGCAGTTATCGTGCTAACGGACAGACAGACAGACAGAATGAACAAAGTCATAAACACTTTTCAACTTTGTTGTAAAGTGTTAAAAACACAGTACAGCAGTTATGCATCCTTTTGCCACTGTAGATTTCTTTCCACTTTCATAAGAATTTCGGATCTAAGTGGAACTAAATTAAATATGAATTTATCAGAAAGTCGAGTAATGATATCCACTCCAGACATACTTCTGTGGAATGTGTTTGAAGGAGCGTCAAAAAATTGCTTATAACAATAAATGCATTGTTAGCTAAAATGCAAATAACTTCTATGCAACGCGAATGTCATCAAATATTGCTTATCCACTATATCCAAATTTATTTCTAATTTAACTAATAGATAAAGTAAAGCATTCTTTATCAGAATGCGTAAATATTTCTCAACCAAATTGATTTTTAATAGTCTGCAAATAGGAACATTTCAACACGCTCTCATCACTTTTCAATTAGGCGTTTACTCCTTCATTTATGATTTGAATTAGCGCTATTGTGTTTAGCAAATGCTCAGACAGTTGCAATTTAATTAGAACCGCGTTTTGTTTGGATTGGTACCATACTTTGGAATAGTATTTTCAAAGCAAATTAATTAATTTCCCCCTGATTGCTTCTTCCAAATAACTCAACCCGGGTGTATTTATCATTTCGAAATTAGCACCTTCTTCTGGTTATTTGTGTTTCTCAAATTTCTTAAATATTTCTAACTAGAATATACAAGGCGTTGTCCGGGAGTTAAAACAAGGTAGTTATATAAAATAACAAAATAAGCAAATTTTTATGGACGAGCAAAGAGTATTGCATTTTACTAATTTAATTATATCACAGCTTCTAATTATGTTAGAGTTTAGATTTGAAAAATATATTTCTTAGCTTGAACTAGTAAAGGGCGCATATCCGCACTACATGCACCCGCGAGTGCTTATTTAGGGCATATAATGCCCACACAGCGGGCGTTGTGCAGACGTGTGTGAGTTAAGTATTTGTGTAGTGTTTAAGTATTTCTTAAGTAGTGTTTAAGTATTTCTTTAAAAGATTAAAAAAAATATGTGTCAACATATTTCTTTCAACATGTGATGAATGAACTAGTTTGTTAAGTGTCGAATTTATAATTACCTAATTCTAATGTGCGAAGAATTGGTATCCGCTGCTAGTTTCCAATAAATAAGCTGCCGCTATTTAAGTAATACAGATACAGATAACAACATTTAAATACCAAACCATCCGGAAACAGCACTCAATTAGTTTGTTTGGAACTAAAATAATTCTCGCGGCACAAATAAATGAAATTACTTGAAACCGCAAAAAAAAAAATCCTTTCAACCCAAAACTCTTTGCCATCTCACAGGGGCGCTAGGACCCGCGGCCTCTTTGAGAAAACACTCCAAATATTTTTTTTAGCTATATAGATTTATCCCAATTACTCTTGAAAAAAAATCTGAATTTTCACTTCAATTTAAGCGAGAATAGTGATGCAATATGTCACTAGATGGCAGCACTATAGCGTGAGGTTACTACTTTTGTGAGGTTAGGAGTCCCACAAAAGCTGTAGTGCATCGAATTTTCAACACATAGGGACACACATTTTCAACACATAGGAAAATACAGGTCCCTTTTCTCGGCATCTTATGAGCGAACGAATGGTATGGGAACAATATTAGAAATTTGGCGTGATAAGAAACAGACACTGCAGTTTTAGAACTTGTTATATGTCGCATTTTGCGAGCGCTTCTTGCCAAAGAGAAATAGAAGAGTAGTAAAACCAAAAGAGAGACCTCTCAAATTGGCTCGGTTTCGTTAATTTGGCTTCAATTTTCTACATTTAAGAATGTGTGTTGTTCTGTTTCTCGTCTTTTTTTATGAATGAATTTGGAAGTTTAAATAAACATTTGAACAAGTGAGTGGATTAAATGTGTGTGTGTGTGTGGTGGTGGTGGTGGGGATTGTTTATTATATTTTAAGGGTTTCTGACTATCGTGAGTAAAATGTGTTGTTTGAGTTTGAGGGATCACTTTACCCAGCTAGCTGTCATTGACGTTGTTTCGCATTATGTCATTTCTAATGTAGTGTGGTTATGTCCTTCGGGGGAAAGGGGTCATTTCTGATTTGTGGCATTTCTGAGGTCTGGCTGATCTGCTGGCGACGAATTTTAATATGTTTGATTTAAAATTAATTCTTTAAACGTCAGAGTTTCCAATTTTTGGCATACCCGTGACCGATATGTTATTTTTAGTGACACTTTCAGAAATGTGTTGTATCGGACATTTAGTTTGAGGGGTCACTTGACCTATTCAGCTGCTTTACTTATTCAGCTATTTAACATTCAAAATACCTAAAAATTAAAGAAATTCTAAATATTTGTTAAAAAAAACTTTAAAATTTGATTTTCAACATTATCCTTTTATCTGACGTCGTTTCCCTCGAACGTTTGACCCCAGCTGGTGATTATGTTGCTCAGATACTGCCTGGGCGTAAATTTTACATGAGGTAGCCCACAATTTTTCATTTCGTTTCCTAATTGAGAGATTGTAGTACTGCTAGTGGCTATAGTCCCTGCACCATTTGCAAATATCACTTAGATATGCATCTTTGTTGTAACAACGCTCTGAGTGTAACTTTCACTTCAGTTAGCCCCCCTCCCCCAAATTTCCCAACTCACCTCCCAATTGAGCGATTTTGATTCTGCTGATGGTTGTACTTTCACCTTGATATACATATTTGATGGATATAATATACATGCGTTTTTAGTGTCAACTCCCTGGGCGTAACTTTTAGTTTAACTAGCTCCCACAATTTTGTATATCAGTTCCTAATTGAGCGATTTTGATTCTGCTGGTGACTATAGTCTCAGCAACATTTGTACATGTCACCTAGATATACATATTTTTGTGTCAACCTCCGAGGGTAAATTTTAGTTTAACTATCCTCCACGATTTTACATATCTGTTCCTAATTGAGCGATTTTTGTTCTGATGGCGGCTATAGTCTCAGTAGCATTTGTACCTGTCACCTGAATATGCATCTTTAACGTGACAAATCCTTGAGCGTAACTTTTATTTTAGTTACACTCTCCTCCCCAATTTTCTATCTCGCATCCTAATCCACCGATTTTGATTTTACTGGTAGCTATAGTCTCTGAACTTTTTGTACTTATCACCAGAATATGCCTATTTTTTAGTCAACTTCCCTGGGCGTAACTTTTGGTTTAACTAGCCCCCACAATGTTACTTTAATGTAAGTTAGGACTATGTAATGTTTTTACCAGGAGGGATGCATCCACATGTGTCCAGGAATTTCATGAACGAGCGAACAGGTGAAAGGTATGTTATTTTACTTAATACATCCGACGTTTACTTAATACATTCTTAATACAGCCGTCTCTATGCCCAAAATACGCATATGTATATACACATACTTTATATATATATATATAATAAAATAAGATAGAAATGGGATACAAATGGAATAAAAAATGGATGGGAAGGCTAATGGGCAATATGCTAAAAAAAGCCTAAGGGGGGATTGTGACCCCTTAAAACCCCGGTTGCAGTATGCTGCTAGGCCGTGGCACACTCCCGGTATGGCCACAATTCCCGTAGCACTTCTCCAATGCCTGTACCTCGAATGAATAGACCTTGATTTTTCAAAGGAGTAAAGAAGAAATGTTACCTAATTCCTATAGAACGTTGTTAAAATCCAAAGACAATATAAGAAGAATTCATCCTTCCCCCTCATTATTATAAACAGTCATAAACCATACCATGTTGCTCTTTTCCCATATCAAATCATTAGAACATTCTGTTGTTTCTTCTTTCGTCATGAGTGAAAGTAGTTGTCATAAAATCGTGATCCAAATCTCTATTTCTTTTTGTTGCCATTTCGTCATTACAAACTTCCATGATGTTATGTACTTGTGAATGTTTATTTTTGTAATCATCAATTAGTTGACGTTTTAAAAAGGCCTTAGGATACTTTTGTCGCATTGCTTCCCTTATCACAAATATATCTCTATCTATTCTTTCCCTTTCATTGTTGATGATTCGTTGATGTCTTTTTAGATGTTGTATAATAACATTACGGAATATGTTACGATGTATATTGCTATTCCAATGCGTCAGATAACTGATTTTTATATAAAAATTTTTTCGTTTGTCATATATATGATTTTTAACTCGATCCTTTTAATCTTACAGTGCTTTATCGATTTTTATTTATATATATATATATATATAATTACTAACACATATATAGGCATAAATACATAGATGAGCGCCCCCCTTGACATATCGCGCACGAGCCGCCACTGCTATCTCAGCAAATATTTTATCCAAATTCAGTCACATTTTAACACAACACTCATAATGATATATATATATATATATATATATATATATATATATATCATATAATAGCCAGTAAACAAATTCAAAAAGAATTCCTATGCATATCCACTAAAATCAAAGGCACTACTCAGGAAAAGGCGCCAAGCCGCTCTATACTCCGAAGCAGAATGTAATCCAAGAAAAAGAAGATTTAAAGGAACTTGGGATAACCAAATGCTTTGCATTTAATGGTTGGGGAGGATTGCGACTCCCCCTCCCGTTTAAAGCTGCTTTTCCAGCCTAGGCAAACGCTCACGGTACCAATGCAAAGCAAAGGTTGGTCCCCAATGCGTGCTAATACGAAGGCACCCGGACACGGAAGAACAAGACAACCAAACAGAAGGAAACTGGACCAAAAGTGATTCCTGCCCAACTCGCTATCATATATATGTTCGATTTACGCATGCGTGCTTTCTTAGCAGGTACGCATAAACTTTATTTACTTGCAAATTGAAGAAGTAAACTGTCAATATCTACATGATCCTTGAAAATCGATCTATAGCAATCCTTTAAGAAATAAATAGGATAATGTTTATATAAAGCCTCTGTTATGATTTTAATATTGCTATTATTGCAATCTTTTTTAAACGTGTTGTAAATTTGATTTCTCTTGAAGTGTCCGAGTATGATATTTCTGAAAGTATTTTTGGTAAGATTAGTTTTCCAATCGATGATATGATTTATCTTAATACTATATAATTCACTTTTGTCATATAACTTTGTATAATGACCATATAATCCATGTTTTTTTATTGAGATGTCCAGAAAATTTACCGCTTCATTTTCTTCTTTACAATTTTCTAACAAAATAATAAAAACTAAAGGGCGCGAGTGAAAAATCAGTAAACACAGTATCAAACCGCGGGCAATATAATAACGTGTATTTAATAGCAGAAAGTAAAAAATAACGAGGAAGGGCTGGAAAAGTAGAGCACGGAAAGGCCAGGACATGGAAAATAAATCATTGGATAGTATATCTGCCAGAAATGTCTTCAGATATACTATCAGAGATACTTCAGGGGCACATTCTAGACAGATATACAAAAGTCCGTTGTTTCTATGATTGCATAAAAACACGTGGTTAACATTTTATGCAATCCGTGCCCAACAGTGGAATAAAAGAGATTAACGACCAAAGAGGACAAAATTCAACTTAAAAACAAAAAATGCTTGAATGTTTACCACGCAAAATACCGCGATGGAATGGACCAGACCAGAGAGAGTGGAAGTAGTTGTACATATTTCCGGTGAGACAAGCCCAGGAGTTCAGAAACTAACCGAGAAGTGACTTAAAAACATTACCACTACGATCGAAAACATTTAAAGCATGGATAACACTGTTTTTTGGATTCGTATATATATATATATATATATATATATATATATATATATATATATATATATATATATATATAAACGGGGTGTCCCCCAAACCCCAAAGCATTGACCTCGGCTTTTATTCTTTAAATATTGATCTTTGACATATATAATAAATTACAAAGCTGCGTAAAAAGGTACAGAATTTTATGAAATCGATAAAAATTTTCAGCGGATTAAATTTGAGGAAATTCAAAATTTAAATTTTTATACGTACCTCGTGTAAAAACATTTCCAATGAGTAAAATGTGCCCCATACACTAATAAGGTGATGTAGAAAATTTCAGCATTTTATCATAAAAAGTCCCAGAGCTATGTTTAAACAAAGTTGGTGAGGGATTAATCGCAAATGAAAATGTAAATGTTTACAGAAGAGTGCAAATGACGCAACGCAGAAATGCATCATGGGCAAATAATATCTGCCTCTTATCATTAATGGATCTTTGGCATGGATGGAAAACATTTTGAACAAGCTTTGTAACCTTTGTGTAAAGTTATTATTTTTACACAGTGTAGATACTTTTGTACCAATAAATAGCAAAATTATTATTTATTTATGTAATCATTGTTTTCTTTCGTAATTTGTGTATGACCCCTGAAATGTGATTTGCCGACATGATTTTTCCCTTCTGAGAACCCATGTCGATGCATCGGAAAGTGGTTTAAGTCAGCATTTTTGTCTTTTCATGTCTCTGGGACTTTTTATGATAAAATGCTGAATGCTTGTTATCACCTTATTAGTGTATGGGGTACATTTTACTCATTGGAAATGTTTTTGTAGGGGGGGGGGGGGGGGAGCGTATAAAAATTTAAGTTTTGTATTTCTTAAAATTTAATTCCCTTGAAAATTTTAATCGATTTCATAAAATTCTGTGCCTTTTTTTTACGCAACTTTACGTAATTTATTATATATGTCTAAGATCAATATTTAAGGAATAAAAGCCGAGGTCAATTTTTTGGGACAACCTGTATATATATATACATATATATATATATATATATATATATATATTATATATATATATATATATATATATATATATATATATATATATATATATATATATATATATATATATATATATATATATATATATATATCAATCAGATATTTTTGCTACCAGACTAAATGTCTGCCTAACTGCTAATGAATCTGCAGGAGCGAAGGAAGAATAGATTTAATTTCACAAAATTGTGGAAAATCTTTATTAGATGTTAAAAAAAAATTATAAACTCTCTTAGATGTGAAAAAAAATTATAACCTAAAAACTAATCCGAATCAAAAAAGAAATAACGGCAGGTGTACCTTCCCTGGTTCTTAACTGCCTATGTACCAAATTTCATGGCCGAAGGCTGTTTAAATTTTCCTTTACAGACCGCACGCGCAGCCACACACACACGCAGCCACACACACACACACACACACTCGCACACACACACACACACATACTGCATTCTTTTCCTGTATTCCAATTTGCTTAACTTAATATTAAAATTCTAAAAATTATATCCTTTTGTGTTTAAGGATTCTCAAATATTGAAACTATTTTTTTATACTTCTAATTTCATTATTGTTTGTAAAATTAAGTTTTAATTTGAAATCTCTCACTGAACTTTTCAACTGAAATTTTTCGTTTCGGGTTATATATTCCTCCTCCCCATTTTATTTAGTCATGTAGATTCAATTTCAGTAATTTTACAACCCAGTGAAGGGTATGAACTTTAATGGTTATTACATTACTTGTAAATAGTTTTATGTGTTTTTTGTAAATACATTATGTATCTGTTTAATGTACACACGGCCTTGTTTTTTTCGCGCTTTTACCGACGTATCCTAAAAGAGAGAGCTACCTCAGGACATGTGTGTGTGTGTGCATGTATTTATGAGCTTGTGTAGATACAATATCTTACGAACGAATGGAGCGTTTCGAAAATAATTTGGTATGATTATTGCAATCGGCGAATATTGGAATCCTATTTGATTTTAAAAGCACTCCTCAATTCTCGAATGCTTTTCCTTTTTTTCTTTTTGAAAAATTCATTAAGAGATCAGGACTTGGGCAAATTGTAAATCAATTTCAGACGCGAATTTTGATTAGAAAACGAAGGGTATAAGTTTTAGAAAGCTAGTATGAAGCTTTCTCCAGATTTTGCACGATTTATGAAGACATTTTTGAAAAAATATCATTAATAAATCAGGACCTTTAATATAGTGTTGAATAAATAATCATTTTATATTCAATTTTTTCGTTATAAAACGAATAACACAAAATATTGAATGCTAGTCAGAACCTTTTTGGAGATATTGGCCGTTTTTCGCATAAATTTATAAAAAGAAAAAACACATAAAATTACACAATTGTAAGCTAATTTTAAATAGATCACAACATTTCGGTGTGTTTCAAATTAAACTTAAAACAACATAAGTACCATAAAGTATACTTACATTCCATAATAACTATTATGCAACAGATTTGTTAACACCATTCTTGTGGATCTGGTTCATTTTATTCACGAGAAAAGACGCTTTTTGTAATAGTTTTACAATTTTAATGCCCAAGAATTCTCCAATATTATGCACGGAATATTAACTAAATGTCAATTGTATTTTGATTTGGATTTTGCTCGTTAGTATAAATAAGCTATTCTGATTGGACTAATACATTACCAGAATCGCCAGATTTTAACTTATATGGTGTTAAATTATTGCCCAGAACATTGTTCTGTGAATATCGTGAATCATAATTTCGTTGTGAAGGAAGTAAAGTGTGTAGGCAAAGTCATGTGCTGCTCTCATTGGGGGTATTTTTTTAATTTATTTTTGGAGTGGTAGAATTTTGGTTTCTTTTTAAATTTCAATGACTTTGACACCGATCTAAAATTTCGATTGAATTGCAGTTCAAAGAATCATCAGACAGCACAAGCAATTACTTTACAGATGCAAGCAGCGTGTAGAAATACATACAAATATCAAGAATGACTGAAAGTGTAAACGCCAATTTAAAACAAACATGTTTAAACATGCCCCCATGATCACGAACACCAGTAGCGAAAAGGTAGAAACATATTTATGTCTTATTCAGCCTACATTACAGCTTAAAGCATATATTGATTTTCGAAACCTTCGAAAGATTCCATATTAGGCAGGATTCTGTCTCTGATTACGTTTTACGCAGATTTTATCGTATATGAATAGCACTTTCAGAAAACTGTCTCATCTGTATCTTTTAATAAACTGTACATCACTATATCTTTTTTCACAGTTTTGAACTGATTATTTTAACAGAGGATCGATATTAAACTATGCAGTACTTACATCAAAAAATAAAATGAACCAGCCTACTTCTTTTAATTTTAAAGGTATTGTACGGTGATGGAATGAAATAAATGAATGAAAATGAATGAGTAAAAATAAATGAATGAAAATGAAAGAAAATGAGTTAATGAAAATTGAATGTATTGAATTGAATTCGTGAATGAAAATGAATGAATAAAAATGAATGAATGGAAATGAATGAATGAAAAATAAATGAATGAAAATTGAATGAATGAAAATGAATGAATGAATGAAAAATGAACGAATGCAAATGTACGTAAAAGCGGAATGGATTCTTGCACTTTAAGGTATTCTAAATATTTTTTTTCATAATTTTCTTCAAATTCATTGAAAACTGGATTAAAATTACAATTATGTCCATACTGAAGATATTTTAACATGTGTTTTTTCATGACGATGCTATAAATCAACCGCTATTTAAGTTTGATTAAAAAGTCGTGGAAACTACATTCGCTAATTAGAAACTGATCGAGAGAAATTTCAAACAAAGGAAACAATAAACATCAACTTCCATAAATCACAAAAGCGTATTTAGAACTTGTATTTTCATTTTAGAATATTCTAATCACTCTAAAATCAGCAAATCGTCTGCTAATTACGGAACGACTTCTATCTCTGTAAAGAAGATAAAATTGTTAATAACGAAATAAAAAGAGCATAATCCCAGAGTTAATTAAAGTTAATTGCATATCAATCATTTGACGGCAAAATTATGCTTGTTTTTTGCTTTCAGACTTCAAATAAAACAATTTTTTAATGTTCTTATTTCTAATCAAATAACGTGTTTTGCGTTAATTTATATTACAAATTTGTTAATAATTTTAGTGCTAAAAGGAACCAATCAATCTTTTATACACTTAATCAAAAAGAAGGAATACCTTTACGGATACAACATTATTTGGCAGGTATTTTTACTAGATGTTTCATAAAAGTAATTAGAAATGAGTATTAAATAAGCATCTTACGTAATAAAAGATGCTTGTGTGTTTGTCTTCTGTAGCAAAAAAATAGAAGCTCTGAACAGCCTCGTGGAGTTTTTTAAAATTATAATAATTTTAAAAGTTATGAATTTAAAAGTAGAAATTCAGCAGAATTTTTGATAGTTTTGATTCAAATTTTTTAATTTTAATCGGTGATTCTGCTCGAATACGAATATTTTCCTTTGCAGGTGTTTTGCATGCGATATCTCAGAGTTTAGGTCTAGGCCAGTGATTCTTAAACTTTTTGTTGTTACATCTCCCTTGGAAAAGATCTTATGACCTACGCTTCCCATGATTTCGGCCTAAACTAACTTAAAAACAAGAACGATCAATCATGCATAAAGAATTGATTATGAAACATTTCCCACCGGCAATGCAATTTTATTTAAACATATCTAAAATCTGATACATTCAGCAGTTGTATTGTTTAAACTATCACAGTACTACAGTAATTTATTATATTTGAAATCCCCCTTAAAACTTCATGGAAAAAAATGAACTTTATTCTTAATGAAGTAAACGAAGTATAAATCGTCTGACTCTTTATGTAAAAGCAGTGAATATTTCATTCATACACTTTTATTCCAGACTCCAGAGTTAAATAATTTTGCGTGGAAAAAAAATTCAGCAATTCTTATACAACTCATCTTACAATCACTTGTTTACATTCTGCATCCATTAAAATTAGGCCTCGTTGTAGAAATAATCAAAGTTTGATGATCATTTAAACTCAAATATTGTAATTGCGTTGGCACAGAATATAGATGCACAGAAAATACGCAAAAATAAAGCAGTTTCAGGACGGATGCAACACTAAATATAAATTTACTTTAAAAATACTTTAAAAATCGCAATTTTTAATACTTTAAAAATCACGATTTTTACACTGGGAAATAAAGATGGATACCATATTTTATTTTGAAGTGGGTTACGTGACCTCTTCATATTATATGGATGTAATTATTATTTTTAATTTTTATTTAAAAAACTACGGAACATATTTTGCTGACATTTGCTTTGAATATTTTATGGGATACTTTGAATATTTCCTAAAAGTTTCGAAGCAATTTGTGAATTTTAACTTCGCTTAAAAATGTTTGAAAAATTGGGTCCCATAGCATTCAATGTATTTCATTTTTTAACCCAGGTTCAATCCAAAACTAATTGGGTGATATTTCATTCATACACTTTTATTCATTCATACACTTTTATTCTCATTTACATTTCAACATATCCCATAGACCGTCTCAACAACATACTAAAATTTCATTTTGATAAAGTCATTTTTACGGCAGTTATCGTGTTATCGTACGAACGGACAGACACACAGAATAAACAAAGTCATAAACACTTTTCAACTATGTTGTAAAATGTTCAAAAGCATACTCACAGAAATGAATACAAACATAAGCAATTAAGCAGGTTTGTGAAAATAAAACCTGTCTTTAAAAAGTAATGTACCTGGTAGTTCAGTACATACAACTTAAAATTCATTTCAATGGGATGGAAGTTACCGTTTGAGGTCAGTAAGTATTCGAGGAGCGGAGGAATAATTTTAGTGCTAGGATATATTGTTACGAACATACAAAATGCTTTCTTTCTCTTACTGGAGTCTCTTCTGTAAACTAGACGGAAGGAAACACCCGTATAGGCAACCTTTCCTATGACGTGAATCTAGGGTTGCCATGTGCGGATTTTCGGGAGGGGGTTTCCAGATTTGGCGATTTAGCGCTAGTTTGGCGACATTTGACAACTTTTCAAAGGTTCGAGAAAAACCTCGAAATAACGAAAATTCTACGAGATGTGAGATATTTCAAGAAGTTTCTATAGAGATTCGGTAAATTGTGTCAACATTCAGTTGGAGAGCAATTGACGTGATAAATTGAACTGTGATATTTTTCAATGTTTTGAGAATAGTAGCCGATGTTTTGTGAAATGAAATACGTCAATGTTTTGAAAATAATATTGGCTTTATTGTGAAATTTGTGGAGCAGTTAAGTTCTATTTTACCGAATATTGCTCCTGTTTACGCTGTACTTGTAAATAAACGTGTTAGTTATCCAGAAATTTGGACTCATTCTTGTATCCTGAGCGTACATCCTCGATTTCAGAGGACACGTCGTAACAATATCGTGTCTTACACTCATCCAATTTCTAGCTTTTGTCTTTATGCTGACAACAGTTGAAAATCCGAATTCGCAGAGATAGGTTGTCATAAATGGAATTAAAACAGAAAAAGCTTTGCCAAAATAAGGTATGCTGCAATTTGAGAACACCAAAATTAATCAACATGCATCATTCACATTACGATAATATGTATGATTAGCAATTGAACTATAAGCAGTTTCTATATTAAATCAGTGCAAAATAGGAAATATGTTTAGCCATAAACCTGCTTCTTATTAAGCCCAACACACTAGTGAAAAGCTATGTGCAACCGTTGAGCCATTCTCGAGTTATAAGCGGTTATGACAGACAGAAACAGATTTTTACTTTCCCTGCAATACATGGGAAAGTATTGGAATCATGCCGAAAATCGCAACTCGAGTTTTCGACGGATCTACACGTTTCGGGACCTCTAGAATGCGAAAAACTATATTTGGCGTGGTGTCTGTGTGCGTGAGTGTCTGTCTATCTGTCTGTGAGTCTGTGTGTTTGTGTGTCTGTCTGTGTATCTGTCTGTGCAATGGATCCACTCTAACTCAAAAACTAATGGACCAATTTTCATAAAATTTGGTAGGTAAGTCACTTGTGTGTGACCCTGGTGCTGATTAGTTTTTGGTAGGATACTTATCCGTATCCACTAAACCCGCCTTTTTTTTAGCGAAATGGCTGGCAGAAATTGCTTGTAATCACTCTTGCTGAAAAACTGATCGATCAAATTTTACAAAATTTGGTAGATAAGTCACTTGTGGGTCACCCTAGTATTGGTTAGATTTTGAAATGATTCGGAAATAAATAACCTCCCTTTTTTTGCGAAATGGCCCTCAAAAATCGTCAAAATCTAAAATAAACAACTGCGTATGCTCAAATATATCAATTAAATGCTTGTTTTATAAGTCATTTTTAACGATGACAAGTATAGGACCAACCCCATTACACTAGAACTAGCCGTTCTCGAGATATTTTAGTTTTTACGCATTTTCGCCACTTCGCCTTTGAAAATACGCCCAGTTACCAAATAAGAACGAAACTTGAATTAAAAGTACAAATTCAGTGTAATTTAAGATAATTATGACTGTTATTTTGTGCAATTAAACTTAATTTAATGGATTATTGAAGAAATAAATAGAACGTGAATATGAGTCTGCAGGGAAAGTCGTGTGCTGCTTGCTCACATCAGATTTTTTATTTTCGTTACTCCACACTTCGTTGTATCGTGATTTTAGGAACGTGGTATCGTCCTGTTCTGCTAAGTCAATATGACCGAATCTGTAGCTAATAAGTGTATATTATACGTATTTCACTTTACAAAACCCGATTTTCAGGGGTAGCTTATCCCCCAGGATAGCTCTAGACATTACCTTTTTGTAATATGACCAAAAGCTGATAAAGAAAATAATTTTATGTAATTTTTTTTATACATTTATTAGAAGGACGTGGAGAACAGTTCATTCGAACATTGGGGTGGGGTGGGGGATCTTTCGAACATTCGACTGAGCTAAAAATCAATAGGGTTACTGTATTCACTGGTTGTAATAATTGTACCAAATAATTTTCGAAACGCTTTATTTGTCTGTGAGATATTACGTCCACAGACTCACAGACAGACACACACATAAGCTAGCATGCATACAACATTAACATACACTAACATACATACACTCTAACACGCACACACACGCACGCACACACGCGCCCGCACACACACGCACACACACGCACACACACACACACACACACACACACACACACACACACACACACACACACACACGAAAGCGTTTGATTCGAGTTCAGGGGTACCAAAAACGAGTTCTTCTGCTTAAACCTCAAATTCGAATTTTCGACCCCGTCACAATACCCCCTATACATTATACCTATATATTATACCCCCTATACATTATACCCCTTTTCCCTATACATTATACTCTATATGCAGGGAAAGTAAAAACTGTGGGACATTTTAGTTCCTCAAATAATTTAAGGGACAAGTGGGACATAAAGCTAAAAATTGGTTTTATTCCTCTTAATCGGGACATTTGTTCACTTTGGCTATGTCCCATTCGCTTTTACACTGTTGTAAACAACCTACTCTTAATACAAATTTAAAACGTTAATGAGTATGAACATTTTTCGTCTTTGGTAATTGGAAACTAATTTCAAGAAATTTAAACTGTGTGAATGATAAAAATTAAATTACTTAAATCACATTCCAAACAGCGATTCTAGATTTCCTAATCAGACTGAATTCTGCTCACCATTTGCTAATTACTTAATGACTTGTTTTAGTAAGAAGTGAAAACGGCTAAACTAAGAGAAAAGAAAAACCACAAAGTCACAGATTTATGCACTAACACTAATACGTATATCATATACACCATTTGGCGGTAGGACTTACTTTTCCTTTAAAACATCCAATTAAATAATTAGTTAATTCATTATTATGCAGCTTAATGGCGTGTTTTGCGTTAATTAATCACAAGTTTCATTATTATGCTAAAGTAGTTTGAGGGAGAACATGTTTTATTCTTGTATTTTTCTCGAAAGAAGAAAGATTTTTATAGATAATGTTTTATATGACAGGTTTCCGTGAGAAACTTTTTTGAAACTTGGAGGCTAACTTCCGCTCGCTATATTCACCAATCCAATTTTTTGACATGTGAACACCAAAATATTAACATGTATAAGCATATTTTTTCACTCTCACTAACGAAGGTTAATTCATGTAATTATGAACATGATTTAATTAAAGATAAAATATAATTAAAGTTTCAATGAGACTTTACCTTCTAAACATTATGCATGACACTTACTTGATACATGTCGAACAGTTGTCTATTGTTTGCCCGTCTGTTTATACGTGTCGTCTGTAGCGGAAAATTTAAGCGTTGTACAGCCATGAAATTTTTCACAGGGGTATCTCATAGGGCGCGGTAGCCCAGTGGTTAGCGCGCGGGAATTGCTATCGGTAGATCCGGTTTCGATTCCCGCCACTGCCAAAACTGCCGCCGTGTTCACGCGAGTACGATCACCTTAAACATGTGGGTCCGTAAGTCCTTCCGAGAGGTTGGTGATAGGGGAAGGAGGGTACGGTTCCTGTGGATGCCTCCCCCACTGGGTTCCGATATAAATTGGATGGCACTTCCCGGCCGTCCAAATACTTACCTTACACCTTTCTGGTAGGTCGGACGGTCTGGGTCTCAGCAACAACAGGGATACCTCATCGCCTGTGAAGAAGCATATGATCAAGTTTTTTTTTAATATTCACATTAGAATATTAAAAATAATCAATATAAATAGATTAAAAATTAAAAATAATCAATTGATTGATTAAAAAATAATCAATTGAGTGATTAAAGTAATCAATTGATTAATTAAAAGTATTCAATTGATTGATAAAAAAATAATCAATTGACTGATTAAAAGTAATCAATATCAGTTACAAATAATCAATTATGAAAATAGTTTTTCAAAAATTTAACGTTGAAGAGCCTTTTTGAGCCATTTTTGCACATATCAGTTATTTAGCGCTCAAAAATATTATGGCAGAGCTTCCCAACCCCATCGGAATATCCAATAGTTCTCTTTTATAAAAGCTTTTAAAGGAATTCATTCATCTTATAAAGAGCCGAATTTTTGTGAGTATTAAAAAAAATTTTTTTTCTGAAGAAAAAAAAAAGTTTAAGTTTTCTAAAGTTAAGTTTTCTAAGTTAAAGTTTTCTAAAGAAAAATTACTTAAGATATGTCTATTTGCGTAATTAAATTAAAGGTTTTGATTTTTTGACGATTTTTTCAAAATTTCACTCGAAAATTTAGGGGGTTCGGAACATTCGATTGCGTTTAAAAACAATAGGCTTCCAGTATTCACGGATTGTGATTGTTGTACCAAATTTTATTCGAATCGTTCCATTCGTTCGTGAGATATCGTCTCCACAGACTCACTGACACACACACACGCACAGATATTACCTCAAAAATGTTTGATTCGTGATCAGGGATGCTTGAAACGTGCTTTCCCGTCGAAAACTCGAATTCGAATTTTTGACCCCGTTACAATACTTTCCTTATACATTATATATAAGGAAAGTAATAAGACCTACTAAAAATGGATTCTGGTATGAAAAAATCAAGCTGAGCTACATCCTACAGTATTGTGGCAATTAATTGAGAAATTCAGTTTTGTTTATGAAATTCAGTTTTATTCAAGTTTTCTATGGATACATTTAAAACTAATAAGTGATATGACCTCCCCGAGACTTTATAACATCACAGACACGTTTCGGCATGGAATGTACTAAACTAGCACATGTAGTTTTAATTTCAACGTCTCTGAACCATATGTCAATAACGGCCGAAATTAGCTTGTCCATCGTCGTACAGTCAAATTTGTGAAGCCGTTTTTTGACAATAGCCCACAAATTTTCTATGGGATTCAAGTCTGGTGAATTCCCGGGCCAATCCAGTACGGTAATATTTTTTTTTTTGAGCAGAAATTTTTGATTCGCTTCGAAGTGTGACATGGCGCGCTGTCTTGTTGGAAAACTCAATCTCCGTTCGGCCACAGTTTAGCCATGGTTGGAAGCACTTTTCGGGTCAATATGACTTCGTAACTGGCACTGTTCATCATTCCCTCTACGGGAACAAGAGATTCTGTCCCCAAAACGCTGAAACAACCCCAAAACATCTTTTTGGGCGGATGCTTGGGTACTTGATTGATGTGGTGCTGATTGAGAGGTTCTCCTTGGCTCCTTCTCACGAACATAGATCTAAATCTCTGAACCACAAAATGTGTTTCGTCAGAAAAGAAAACTTTCTCCTAGTCCTTCTCAGTCCATGTTTTGTATTTCCGTGCCCATTCCAACCTTTTTTCTTCAGAAGCGTCAGAAGCTGCTTCTTGTACGGTCGACGTGCTCTCCGTCCGCGTTCTAACAGCCTGTATCGCACTGTTGAAGGTGCAATATCAACACCAGCTGCCACCATGGACTTAGACAGGTCAAAACTGGTTAATCGAGGATTTTTAACACTCATTCGATGTAAAGTTTTGTCGTCACGAGTCGAAGTAGTTATTTAGCACGTCATTTGAACACAAATATAAAATATTTTGAAGGTTTAAACATAAAATTAGAAAGAAAAAATTTGATGTGGGCAGCGCATGACTTTTCCTACTGACTCATTCATTTCCTTATTTTTACTTTCCTTATATACACAATGTATAAGGAAAGTATTGTAACGGGGTCGAAAATTCGAAATCGAGTTTTCGACGGGAGAGCACGTTTCAAGCATCCCTGATCACGAATCAAACATTTTTGAAGTGATGTTAGTGTGTTGTGTGTGTGTGTGTGTGTCTGTGAAATTATGCGTGTGTGTGTGTGTGTGTGTGTCAGTGAGCCTGTGGAGATGATAACTGCCGAACGAATGGACCGATTTGAACAAAATTTGGTACAAAAATCACAATCCATAAACATTGGAAGCCTATTGTTTTTATACGCAATCGAATGTTCAGAACCCCTCTAAATTTTCGAGTGAAAGTTTGAAAAAAATCGTCAAAATTCGTCAAAAAATCAAAACCACTAATTAAGTTACGCAAATAGACATTTCTTATGTAATTTTTCATTAGAAAACAATTGACATAAATTTTAGAACGCTAACATGAACCGTTCTATAGATATTGTACATTTTTCAAAGAAATTATCAAAATGTTATATAAAATAAAATAAAAAATATTTCCTATTGAGAAACATGTTCACTTTTCATATGTAATACCATGCGATAAATTTAGTGACATCATTCTCGTGGAACCTAGCTCGTTCCATTCATGAGAAAATATACTTTAAGTAATACGTTTGTATTTGAACGCCAATAGTCATTTATGTGCTGTAAAAATAATAATTTTTTTCTCCGTCCATAACGCTTGGCGAGATTTTGGCGACGAATTCGGCGGAATGTCGCCAACTTGACGACTTTTTAAATGTTGCGAAATTAACGAAAAACTTGTCATATGTAGAAAAATGACTCTAAATCAATGAAAATGGCGACTCATTGCCGAAAATTCAATATCTTGGAAATAATATCTACTCTAAAAATAAACTATTTTTACTTTCCTTATATACATAATGTATAAGGAAAGTATTGTGACAGAGTCGAAAACTCGAATTCGAATTTTTGACGGGAGAGCACGTTTCAAGCATTCCTGATCACGAATCAAACATCTTTGAAGTGACGTCTGTGTGTGTGTGTGCCAGTGAGACTGTGGGGACGAGAACTGACGAACGAATGGACCGATTCGAACGAAATTTGGTACAAAAATCAAAATCCGTAAACACTGGAAGCCTATTGTTTTTATATGTAATCGAATGTTCAAAACCTCCCTAAATTTTCGAGTGAAGTTTTGAAAAAATCGTCAAAAAATCAAAACCGCTAATAAAATTACGCAAATAGACATTTCTTATGCAATTTTTCATTAGAAAATGATTGACATAAATCTTAGAACGTTAACATGAACCGTTCTCGAAATATTGCACATTTTTAAAATAAATATCAAAAAGTCATATAAAATAAAAAAAAAATATTTCCTAATTAGAAACGCGTTCACTTTTCATATGTAATACCATGCCACAAATTTGGTGACATCATTCTCGTGGATCTAGCTCGTTCCATTCATGAAAAAAGATACTTTGAGTAATACTTTTATATTTAAACGCCAATAGGCATTTATATGCTGTAAGAATAACTTATTTCTTCGTCCATAACGCTTGGCGAGATTTTGGCGACGAATTTGGTGGAATGTAGCCAACTTGTTTTTTAAATGTTGCTAAATTAACGAAAAACTCGCCAAATGGATAAAACTGACGCTAAATCAATGAAAATGACGACTCGAATTCAATATCTTGGAAAGAATATAAATATCTACTATAAAAATAATCTATTTTTTTTTACTGAAAAAGTAGTAAATTCATTGTATTATATAAGGAAAGTCATGTGCTGGCCCCATCAGGTTTTTATAACTGTGATCCATTCCTTTCGCAAATTGTGGTAATTGTAACTAAATTCGTCCCAAATGATTCTTCAAACATGATTTATTCATTTTCCTCAGAGGATAATAACTGCTTTGTCTACATTCACTACAACTGAAAACCGAAAATTTCTTTCAAATGAAAATTTAATTTACACATGACTACCTGGGAAAAGTGTGAAAATAATAATCTAATTTACCTCTCCAACAACTTCCAAAACTAATAATAAACAGTGTGCTTAATTAACGCAAAATAAATTATCTGATTCTATACTACTCATTGCGTTATCTTATCTGACGTCTCAAGGGTAAACTTTTGTACTTGGATGATTGATAACATGAACTGTTCTCGAAATATTGCACATTTAAAAAAAAATATCAAAAAGTTATATAAAATAAGAAAAAGTATTTCCTATTGAGAAACATGTTCACTTTCCATATGTAATACCATGCGATAAATTGGCAGACATCATTCTCGTGGATGTAGCTCGTTTCATTCATGAAAAAAGATACTTTGAGTAATACTTTCGTTTTTGAACGCCAATAGTCATTTATCCAATAGTAAGAATAACTTATTTCTCCTTCCATAACGCTTGACGAGATTTTGGCGACTAATTTGGTGGAATGCCGCCAACTTGGCGACTTTTTGAAATGTTGCTAAATTAACAAAAATCTCGCTAAATGGATAAAAATGACGCTAAATCAATGACGACTCATTGATGATGACGACATGGAAAATGATGACTCATTAACGAAAATTCAATATCTTGGACAGAATATAAATAACTACTATAAAAATATTCTGTTTTTTTTATTGTAAATTCATTGCATTATATAAGGAAAGTCATGTGCTGCCCACATCAGATTTTTTTTTTATTATGATACATTAAGTTTAAATTCAGAAAATAGCATGGATACTTTTCTGATATTATACCCAATTTGCATTTTTGATTCATCTTCATTTCATCTGGCAACTTAATGCATTTCAAAACGTCTGCAGTTCTTCAAAATTTCAGAAAGCTAAAATATCTCAAGAACGGTTCATCCCAGAGCCATTGATTCAGCCTTATTCGCTTTGTCAAAAATTGCATGACGATCAAGTATATAATTGATATATTTCAACAGTTTTATTCATTTCTTTTCAGAGTTTCAAGATCTTAGCGGGTCATTTCGCAAGAAAGGGTCGGTTACATTTTTCTGATTCGAATCAGCATCAAGATAACCCTCAAAGGACTTAACTGCTAAATTTACATAAATTTCCTCAAATAGATATTTAACTGCATTATGAAACGTCTTTAGCACCTCAATATTGAAAACAAGTTCAATATCTCTAGAATGGTCCATCTTAGAGTACTGTGGTTGGTCTTATTCTTTCTGTCGTCAAAAATTAAATACAAAACAAGCACTTAATTGATTCATTTGAGCACCTGCAGTTTTTACTTTTCTTATATACATAAAGTAATGAAAGTGCGCAATTTGCCATTTTAGTTTTTCAAAATTTGCTACTTTAGCGGTGCAAAGAAGGAAAGTATTGTGACGGGGTTGAAAATTCGAATTCGAGTTTTCGACGGGACAGCACGTTTCAAGCATTCCTGATCACGAATCGAACATTTTGGAGGTAATGTCTCTTTCTCTCTCTCTGTGTGTGCTGTGTGTATGTGTGTGTGTGTGTGTGTGTGTGTATCTGCATGTGTGTGTGTGTGTGTGTGTGTATCTGCATGTGTGTGTGTATGTGTGAGTGTATGTGTCAGTGAGTCTGTGGAGACGATATATCACTAACGAATGGAGCTATTCAAATGAAATTTGGTACAAAAATCCCAATCCGTGAATACTGGAAGTCTATTGTTTTAAAACACAATCGAATGTTAAGAACCCCGCTAAATTTTCGAGTGAAATTTTGAAAAAATCATCAAAACATCAAAACCTTTAATATAGTTACGCTAATACACATTTCTTATGTAATTTTTCTTTAGAAAACGATTGCTATAAACTTTAGAACACTAGCACGAACCGTTCTCGAGATATTGCATATTTTTCAAATAAATTTATCAAAAAATCCCATAAATTAAAAAAAAATATATTAACTGTTAATAAACATGTTTACTTTTATCATGCGATACATTTGGTGACATCATTTTCGTGGATCTAGCTCGTTCCATTCATGAGAAAAGATACTTTGAGTAATACTTTTGTATTTGAACGCCAATAGTTATTTATTTGCTGTAAGAATAACTTATTTCCACGTCCA
The DNA here is from genome assembly GCA_951213105.1 of Amaurobius ferox. Taxonomy (NCBI): domain Eukaryota; kingdom Metazoa; phylum Arthropoda; class Arachnida; order Araneae; family Amaurobiidae; genus Amaurobius; species Amaurobius ferox. The sequence continues at coordinate 57,301,652 of OX578148.1, read as the reverse complement.
TTACGCTTGGCGAGATTTTGGCGACGAATTTAGCGGAATGTCTCTAACTTGGCGACATTTTTAAATGTTGCCAAATTAACGAAAATCTTGCCAAATGTATAAAAATGACGCTAAATCAATGAAAATGACGACTAATTGAAGAAAATTTAATATCTTGGAAAGAGTATAAGTATCTACTATAAGAATAACATTTCTTTTAACTGTAAAAGTAGTAAATTTATTGCATTATATAAGGAAAGTCATGTGTTGCCCACATCAGGTTTAATTTAGGTTTTGACGATTTTTGCGGGCTACTGCGAAAAAGAAGGCAGGTTTTTTTTCTAAATTGTATCAAAATTTAATCACCACCAGGGTCATCTACAATTGACTTACCTACCTAATTTTATGACATTTTGTCATTTAGGCTTTGAGTTAGAGTGGATAAATACTTTGTACAGACAGACAGACGCAGAGACAGACGCAGAGACAGACGCAGAGACAGACACACACATAAACGTTACTCTAAAAATAGTGTTTTCGTGTTTTAGTGTGCTCGAAATTTGTAGATTTGGCAAAACTCGAGTTGCGATTTTCGACACGCTTCCAATAGTTTCTTTATACATTAGCATGCATTGTTGGGAAAGTGAAAATCTGATGTGGGCAGTACATGACTTCCTTGCGGAATCAAATTCATTTCCCTTTTATTTCTTTAACAATATTGAGTTTAATTGCTCAAAATAACACGCATAATTATTTGAAACTACACTGAATTTGCACTTTTAATTCAATTTTCGTTTTCATTTGGTAACTGGATTTATAAGTTTCCTTATATACAATAATGTACAAGGAAAGTATTGTAACGGGGTCGAAAATTCGAATTCGAGTTTTCGATGGGAGAGCACGTTTCAAGCTTCGCTGATCACGAATCGAACATTTTTGAAGTGATGTCTGTGTGTGTGTGTGTGTGTGAGTCTGTGGAGACGATAACTGACGAACGAATGGACAGATTCGAGCAGAATTTGGTACAAAAATTACAATCCGTAAACACTGGAAGCCTATTGTTTTTATACGCAATCGGATATTCAGAACTCCCCTAAATTTTCGAGTAAAATTTTGAAAATGTCGTCAAAAAATCAAAACCTCTAATAAAGTTACACAAATGGGCATTTATTATGTAATTTTTCGTTAGGAAACGATTGATATAAATTTTAGAATGTTAACATGAACCGTTCTTGAAATATTGCACATTTTTCAAAAAAATTATCAAAAAATCATATAAAATAAAAAATAAAAAGTCCTATTGAGAAACATGTTCACTTTTCATATGTAATACCATGCGATAAATTTGGTGACATCACTTTCGTGGATCTAGCTCGTTCCATTCATCAAAAAAGATACTTTGAGTAATACTTTTGTATTTGAACGCCAATAGTCATTTATCTGCTGTAAGATTAACTTATTTCTCCGTCCATAACGCAAGCCGAGATTTTGGCGACGAATTTAGTGGAATGTTGCCAACTTGGCGACTTTTTTAAATGTTGCTAAATTAATGAAAAACTCGCCAAATGGATAAAGATAACTCTAAATCAATTAAAATGACGACTCATTGACAAAAATTCAATATCTTGGAAAGAATATAAATATTTACTATAAAAATAATCTATTTTATTTACTGTAAAAGTAGTAAATTCCTTTCATTATATAAGGAAAGTCATGTGCTGCTCACATCATATTTTTTTCAAAAGTAGCGTGGCGAAAACGGTAAAAAACTAAAATATCTCTGGAACGCCTAGTCATAGAGTAAAGAGGTTGGTTTTATTCTTTTCATCGTCAAAAATCATCAAGCATTTGATTGACGCATTTGAGTATATGTACTCTTTTATTTTAGATTTTGACGATTTTTGCGGGCCATTCTGCCAAAAATGGAAGATATTTTTGGAATGATATCAAAATCAAATCATTACCAGTGTAACCCATTAGGGGCTTATTTATAAAATTTTATGAAAGTTGGACCATTATATTTTGAGTTAAAGTGGATACATACATTGGGCAGACAGACAGACACACACAACCACAGACGTCACGCAAAAAATAGTATTTTCGTGATCTAAAAGTCCCTAACCGTGTAGATCCGTCGAAAACTCGAATTGCGATTTTTGACACGATTCCGATACTTACCCTATACATTACCATGTAGGGAAAATAAAAAGAGAAAATTGTAAGTTTATCTACTAATATATTTATGTATATAGTAAAACAAAAATTTGATTTCATTTATTTTTTGTATTTGAATTTAGAATCAGGTAATTATTAAATGCGTTATTTTACCGTGAAATAGCGTGTTTTCAGGTAATTAATCATAAAGTTTATTAGAAGATTTAGAAGTTTTTCAAAAGGGACTTTCTTTGATCTGTTTCACATTTTTAATGTGTGTAAGAAATTTACTTTTAGATGAAATTGTGCCTGACAATTTCACGAGAAGAAATTTTCATAAAATTTAGTATAAGGATTGACTAAAGAGGCAGTTTCTGGGATACATTAAAAATTGCATTGTCATTATTTAGCACTTTTCATGTATAACACAAATCTATATAAATAAAAATGAAAATCTGTCTGTCTGTCTGTCTGTCTGTCTGTCTGTCCCATCATCACGGGAGAACGGCTGAACCGAATTTGATGAAATTTTGTGGGTAGCCTAGAAATAGCCCCACTTAAAATTATATCCGTGTTTTGAGTTTTTACGACCAGTAGTTCTCGAGATATTAGTAAAAAACGAAATTTTCGTTTGTCTCATCATCACGGGAAAACGGCTGAACCAAATTTAATGAAATTTGGTGAATAGCCTTGAAATAGCCCCCCATAAATTTTGCCCAAGTTTCGAGTTTCTAAGACTAGGGGTTGTCGAGATATTAATGAAAAACGGAACTCCTAAAAGCTTGAAAATCGTTTGAAAGTGAATTAAAATTTAATCTCTGAGTTTGATGGGAGATTTTTTGCGCTAATTAGTCACTTTCTGAAAACATGAACTGTTTGAAACATGATTTAAAGGGGAAATCTATCTCCATGTTTTATTTAAAACAAGATTTTACGCTTGAAAATCGTTTGAAAGTGAATTAAAATTTAATCTCTGAGTTTGATGGGAGATTTTTTGCGCTAATTAGTCACTTTCTGAAAACATGAACTGTTTGAAACATGATTTAAAGGGGAAATCTATCTCCATGTTTTATTTAAAACAAGATTTTACGGAACAATGAGAAGTATAAAGAAATCAAAATGGTTATTTAATTTCGCAGTTTATGATATAAGACATGACATATTTAACATGATATAAGATTCTATCTTATAGCATGTTACTCAGAAACGCAATTAAATTAAATCTGTCTGTTAATTTTAGTAATTATTTTTTGGATTTGAATAATAAATAAATGGATATAAAAATATATTTTAGAAAAGAACGATTTGATTTTTCTTATAGCATTTTTGACTGGATAATATCAATAACGGTCTTCAGGTTTAGAAATTATTATTATTGATATTTTCGGGGAATACTGATCTTCTACTAACACATTGGCATATTTTCTAATCTGCGACAATATGATTAGTACTGGGTTGCATATATTGATTCAATTCCTTTTTTTTCTTCTGAAAATTTGCTTACAAAATGGGCCAGGATGTTTTGATCTGCCCGTGAAGATAATTTTGCATAGTGAGAACATACATTCTTAATAATAAATAAATGGATAAATGGATATAAAAGTATATCTTATGTATGAACGGTTTGATTTTTCTTTTAATTATATTAATTGCTGACTGCGTACATTAATTTCATTTATTTTGGCAAAGAGTTTTCAAGCTTATATCGTATTTAGCTACTAAACTCATATATTGTGTTTAGCCAATAAATTCATTTAGCCGATTGTTGAAACAGAAAAAGAGTAGAGCGGGTATATCTTCTAATACAATTGTAGGGTTTTCATTTAGTATATTGAAACGGGATAAGGATGTTTCATTCAGATCTGCAAATTCAGAGCAACGAATTTGGCAGGATATCGCTAATTTGACAACTTTTCTTAAACTTTGCCAATTTGACGGAAATGTCGCCAAATTGATAAAAACGACGCATATCAATGAAATTTATTTTGTTTTGTTAGAAGAGAGTACTGAAATGATGTTTGGTTAGCATTTATCTGTCAGACCAACCATCCTACTTAGTAATATATTTAGCGAATTTTTAAAAGGTCACTAAATTGATAAAAATATTTTCAAATCTATAAAAATATCTTGAAATTGATAAAAATGAGCTAAATAAATGAAATTAATTGTGTTTTGTTAGGGGATAGTATTGTGATGATATTTCGTAAATTTGTCGCCAAGTGGGACTGTCAGTTCTACAGTCCCACTTGGCGATAAATTTGGCGATTTTTTAAAATGTCGCTAATTTGACGAAAATGTCGCCAAAAGTTCCATAGAAATATAAATATTTAGACGATATTTTTTCTACCAATTTATTTGAAGCAAATGATACGTCGCTTAGCAACGGATTTAAATCCAATGTGTTTATGCGGCAGACGATTTTTATTAAATCCTTTCCGATTTGAATAATGAAGATATGTATATAAAATAAATTTCATTGCCATTTCAATTTGGACTGAATAATATCAATTACACTCTTCAGGTTTAAACATTATTATTACTGATATATTCCGGAATTATTGATTCAGTGATTATTGATATTTTTAAGTTATTACGCCATTGTTTTATTGCGGCAAATATTGCTGACACTCGCATATTGTACGTTGTACGAGTAATCTTCTAGGAATGCACGGGTATATCTTCTAACATACGATAATATAAGTAGTACATGTATATTGGCATATATTTTGACATATATTGGCGTATATATTGGAATCAATTACAGTCTTCTGGTATGAAGATTAAGGGGATTAATGATATTTTCAATTTATTACGTCGTCTGTTGTATTTTGCCAAAAGCATTTGAGACTCATATTGCAATACGGGTAATCTTCTACTAATAATCGGACATTATAAGTAGTACGTTTATATATTCCCATATAATTTTAGCACTTTCATTTTGACATATATTGGAATAAATGACTGTCTTCAGATTAAAAGATTACGGGTTTATTGGTATTTTCAATTTATACATGTAATCTACTAATAGAGGTTATATTTTCTAATATACGCGTATATAATTAGTACGGGTCCCATACAATTTTAACGCTTTTATTTTGCATATATTGATTCAATTCCATATTTTTTTTTATATTTGCTTACATAGGGATCCAGGATGTTTTATTCTTCAGATATGTCCATAAAGATAATTTTATATAGCGAGTACAGAGATTCTTAAACTTCTTTTTAGGAGCAATGTATTAAATATTTTAACAGAATATTTTGATTAAACATGTCATTTAGTATACTATAAGAATTTGGGCATGATTATGAATTTCAAGTTTCTTTATATTATATACTCCGTACGAAGAACGGGTATGCTGCTAGTCTATATAAATAAAAATGAAAATCTGTCTGTCTGTCTGTCTGTCTGTTTGTCACACCATCACGGGAGAACGGCTGAACCGAATTTGATGAAATTTTGTGGGTAGCCCAGAAATAGCCCCACTTAAAATTATATCCGTGTTTTGAGTTTCTACGACCAGTGGTTCTCGAGATATTAGTAAAAAACGAAATTTTCGTTTGTCTCATCATCACGGAAAAACGGCTGAACCGAATTTAATGAAATTTGGTGAATAGCCTTGAAATATCCCCCCATAAATTTTGTCCAAGTTTCGAGTTTCTAAGACCTGGGGTTGTCGAGATATTAATGAAAAACGGAACTTTTTCTTAGGAGTTCTACTCCCTAACTCCGTGGTTTATCCAAACGAAAAGCTTGAAAATCGTTTGAAAGTGAATTAAAATTTAATCTCTGAGTTTGATGGGAGATTTTTTGCGTTAATTAGTCACTTTCTGAAAACATGAATTGTTTGAAACATGATTTAAAGGGAAAATCTATCTCCATGGTTCATGGTTTATTTAAAACAAGCTTTTACGGAACAATGAGAAGTATAGAGAAATCAAAATCGTTATTTAATTTCGCAGTTTATGTTATAAGACATGACATATTTAACATGTTATAAGATTCTATCTTATATCATGTTACTCAGAAACGCAATTAAATTAAATCTGTCTGTTAATTTTAATAATTATTTTTTCGATTTGAATAATAAATAAATGGATATAAAAATATATTTTAGAAAAGAACGATTTGATTTTTCTTATAGCATTTTTGACTGGATAATATCAATTACGGTCTTCAGGTTTAAAAATTATTATTATTTATATTTTCGGGGATTATTGATTCAAGGATTATTGATATTTTCAAGTTATTATGCAATTATTTTATTATGACAAAAATTGTTTAAACTCATATATTGTATGTTGTACGAATCTTCTACAAGTACACGTGTATATCTTTTAATCTACGAGAATATTAGTACAGGTATATTGACATATGTTTTGATATATATTGGCATATATTGGAATCAATTACGACCTTCTGGTATAAAGAGTACGGATATTATTGATGTTTTCAATTTATTACGTCATCTCTTTTATTTTGGCAAATATTTTTGAGACGCATATTGTAATACGGGTAATCTTCTACTAACACATTGGCATATTTTCTGATCTGCGACAATATAATTAGTACGGGGTTGCATATATTCATTCAATTCCTATTTTTTCTTCTGTAAATTTGCTTACAAAAGGGGGCAGGATGTTTTATTCTTCAGATCTGATCGTGAAGATAATTTTGCATAGTGAGAACATATATTCTTAAACTTCTCTTTAGGAGCAATAAATTTAATATTTTAACAGAATTTGCACATGATTGCGAACTTTAAGTTTCTTTAAATTATACACTCCGTACGAATAACGGGTGTTCTGTTAGTGGTTAATAAATTTTAACATTTTAGGAGGATATATCATGTTGCTCGGCATCGCAATTAAATTAAACTTGTTTGCTAATGTTTTTATTATTTTTTTTCGATTTAAATAATAAATAAATGGATAAATGGATATAAAAGTATATCTTATAAATAGACGGTTTGATTTTTCTTTTAATTATATTAATTGCTGACTGCGTACATCAATTTCATTTATTTTGGCAAAGAGTTTTCAAGCTTATATCGTATTTAGCTACTAAACTCATATATTGTGTTTAGCCAATAAATTCATATAGCCGATTGTTGAAACAGAAAAAGAGTAGAGCGGGTATATCTTCTTATACAATTGTAGTGTTTTCATTTAGTATATTGAAACGGGATAAGAATGTTTCATTCAGATCTGCAAATTCAAAGTTACGAATTTGGAGGGATATAGCTAATTTGACAACTTTTCTTAAACTTTGCCAAATTGACGGAAATGTCGCCAAATTGATATAAACGACACACAAACAGCTGCCATAAACCTTCGGGTTGGTCGTGTGGCTTGGGTCTTCTACATATCAATGAATTTTTTTTTTGTTTTGTTAGAAGAGAGTACTGAAATGATGTTTGGTTAGCATTTATCTGTCAGACCAACCATCCTACTTAGTAATACATTTAGCGAATTTTAAAAATGTCACCAAATTGATAAAAATGTTTTCAAATCTATAAAAATATCTTGAAATTGATAAAATTGCGCTACATAAATGATATTAATTGTTTTTTGTTAGGGGATAGTATCGTGATGATATTTCGTCAATTTGTCGCAAAGTGGAACAGTCAGTTCTACAGTCCCACTTGGCGATAAATTTGGCGATTTTTTAAAATGTCGCTAATTTGACGAAACTGTCGCCAAATGTTCCATAGAAATATAACTATTTAGACGATATTTTTTCTACCAATTTATTTGAAGCAAATGATATCATGTCGCTTAGCAACGGATTTAAATCCAATGTGTTTATGCGGCAGACGATTTTTATTAAATTCTTTCCGATTTGAATAATGAAGATATGTATATAAAATAAATTTCATTGCCATTTCATTTTGGACTGGATAATATCAATTATACTCTTCAGGTTTAAACATTATTATTATTGATATTTTCCGGAATTATTGATTCAGTGATTATTGATATTTTTAAGTTATTACGCCATTGTTTTATTGCGGCAAAAATTGCTGACACACGCATATTGTACGTTATACGAGTAATCTTCTAGGAATGCACGGGTATATCTTCTAACCTACGAGAATATAAGTAGTACAGGTATATTGGCATATATTTTGACATATATTGGCATATATATTGGAATCAAGTACAGTCTTCTGGTATGAAGATTAAGGGGATTAATTATATATTCAATTTATTACGTCGTCTGTTGTATTTTACCAAAAAACATTTGTGACTCATATTGCAAAACGGGTAATCTTCTACTAATAATCGGACATTATAAGTAGTACGTGTATATCTTCCCATATAATTTTAGCACTTTAATTTTGACATATATTGGAATAAATGACTGTCTTCAGATTGAAAGATTACGGGTTTATTGGTATTTTCAATTTATACATGTAATCTACTAATACAGGTTACATTTTCTAATATTCGCGTGTATAATTAGTACGGGTCCCATACAATTTTAACGCTTTTATTTTGCATATATTGATTCAATTCCATATTTTTTTTTATATTTGCTTACATAAGGGGTCCAAGATGTTTTATTCTTCAGATATGTCCATGAAGATAATTTTATATAGCCAGAACAGAGATTCTTAAACTTCTTTTTAGGAGCATTATATTAAATATTTTAACAGAATATTTTGATTAAACATGTCATTTAGTATACTATAAGAATTTGGGCATGATTATGAATTTCAAGTTTCTTTATATTATATACTCCGTACGAAGAACGGGTATGCTGCTAGTATAAAATATATTAATAATTTCAATAAATACTTTATGAGAAAAGACAATATCTCTATTCGGAAGACACTTGCATTGCAGATATCAGCATCGATGTACCTGTTTCGCATTCATTATACGCTCGTCAGCATGGAGCAACCGGTATCTGCAATGGCAGCATAAAACTTACCATAAGCCACAATTTTTGTGAACTTCCATGGTGACTGAGAATTTCAAGTCTTTTCACGTGGTCGGCATAGAGTTTATTTGCAATTTAGTTAAGGCCACACGAAGCTGCAAAGGAAATATTTATAAACACAAAACCCGCCTAAAAGGGATGTTCTTTAAATTCGGATCACAGATATCTATGGATCGGTTTCGCGTTTATTACTTTCCTTATATACATAATGTATAAATAAAATATTGTGACCGGGTCGAAAATTCGAATTCGAGTTTTCGGCGGGAGAGCACGTTTCAAGCATCCCTGATCACGAAACGAACATTTTTGAAGTGATGTCTGTGTGCGTGTGTGTGTGTGTGTACGTTAGTGAGATTGTGGAGACGATATTTCACGAACGAATGGAGCGATTCGACTGAAAATAGATACAAAAATCACAATACGTGAATACTGGAAGCCTATTGTTTTTAAATGTAATCGAATGTTCAGAACCCCCTAAATTTTCGAGTGAAATTTTGAAAAAATCATCAAAAAATCAAAAAATTAATAAAGTTACGCAAATAGACATTTCTTATGTAATTTTTCCTTAGAAAACGATTAACATAAACTTTAGAACGCTATCATGAACCGTTCTCGAGATTTTGCACATTTTTCAAATAAATTTATCAAAAAATCCCATAAATTAAAAAAAAAATATTAACTGTTAAGAAACATGTTCACTTTTCATATGTAATATCATGCGATAAATTTGGTGACATCATTCTAGTGGATCAAACTCGTTCCATTCACGAGAAAGGATACTTTGAGTAATATTTTTGTATTTGAACGCCAATTAGTCATTTATCCGCTGTATGAATAACGTATTTCTCCGCCCATAACGCTTGGCGAGATTTTGGCGACGAATCTAGCGGAATGTCGCCAACTTGGCGACATTTTTAAATGTTGCCAAATTAACGAAAATCTCGCCAAATGGATAAAAATCAATGAAAATGTCGACTCTTAGAAGAATATTTAATATCTTGGAAAAAATATATCTACTATAAGAATAACATTTTTTTAAATGTAAAAGTAGTCAATTCATTGCATTATATAAGGAAAGTCATTTGTTGCCCACATCAGATTTTTATGTATTCGCAATGGGAGTGTGTCGACAGCAATGGGGGATGTTGTAATGGGCGTGGACTTTTTTTTTAATTTTTATTTATTTAAAAGAATGCAAGCTACAGGACAAAGTCCCAGTAACAGTGTGCAAGACAAAACAAAATACAAAATATACAAATTAAAATACAATAAATTACTATAAAATGAAAACTATTGACAACAAATGATCTTCAAAAGCACTTGCTAAATCATTAAAATATAAAATATTTACAATAAATGATTTTTAAAAACAATTTGCGAGGAATAAAAAATAAGATTATCGGGGAAGTTGTTGTAAAGTCTACAGAAATTATTAATTGCACAATAACAACCAATATTTGTACTAAAATTCCTTTCAGCAAATAAACTTATGTTCCTGGTAGAAGACTGGGGAACATGAAACATGATCCCACTTTTGACAGGGGAACAATCAATTTTGTTGTTGAACAGATTCCTGAAGAATGAAAATAAAATGAAATTCCTTCTGCTCTGTAAGCTTTTAACATTAAACATATCACGAAGAAAAGTAGTAGATAAGGTATAACAAAAGGTACCAGTTTTCTTATAATAAAGATATCTCAAGAATTTATTTTGAATAATTTCGGTCTCTTTTGTATGAACAGCATGAAAAGGCCTCCACACCACAAAGGCATACTCAAGCCCAGATCTGACCAAGGCAAAAATGATCGTATCCTTATTAGTAAAATCCTGAGTAATTCTCTTAATGTAACCGAGTTTCCTATAGGATTTAGTACAAATATCAGAAATATGAGGAGGAAACGAGAAATCAGACGCATAAATAACGCTAAGATCAGCAGAGAACTTTTTAGCCAAATCAGAATTGCCAATACCATAAGAAAAAAATCTGATGTGGGCAATACATGACTTTCCTTATATAATGAAATGAACTTACTACTTTTAGAGTAAAATAAATAGGTTTTTCTTCTAGTAGATACTAATATCCTTTCCAAGATATTGAATTTTCGACAATTAGTCGTCATTTTCATTGATTTAGCGTCATTTTTATCCATTTGGCGAGATTTTCGTTAATTTGGCAACATTTCAAAAAGTCGCCAAGTTGGCGATATTCCGCCAATTTCGTCGCCAAAATCTAGCCAAGCGTTATGGACGAAGAAATAAGTTGTTCTTACAGCAGATAAATTGGCGTTCAAATGCAAAAGAATTACTCAAAGTATCTTTTTTCAGGAATGGAACGAGCTAGATCCACGAGAATGATGTCACCCAATATATCGCATGATATTATATATGAAAAGTGAACATGTTTCTCAATAGGAAATATTTTTTTTTTCTATTTTATATGACTTTTTGATAATTTTTTTGAAAAATGTGCAATATCTCGAGAACGGTTTATGTTAGCGTTCTAAAATTTATATCAATCGTTTTCTAATGAAAAATTACATAAGAAATGTCTATTTGCGTAACTTTAATATTGGTTTTGATTTTTTGACGATGTTTTCAAAATTTCATTCGAAAATTTAGGGGGGTTCTGAACATTCGATTGCGTATAAAAACAATAGGCCTCCAGTGTTTACAGATTGTGATTTTTGTACTAAATTTGGTTCGAATCGGTTCATTCGTTCGTCAGTTATTGTCTCCACAGTCACACTGACACACACACACACATACTTTCACACACACACACACACAAACACACACAAACACACACAGACATCACTTCAAAAATGTTTGATTCGTGATCAGGGATGCTTGAAACGTGCTCTCCCGTCGAAAACTCGAATTCGAATTTTCGACCCCGTCACAATACTTTCCTTATACATTATGTATATAAGGAAAGTAATAAAATAGACACTTTTCTACGAGTAAAAGACACAACACTATATTTACAAATAGTTGCAATGGGAGAGCTGTTGTAAGATTATCGATTAAATTTTACAGCGGATTTTTCGTTTCTATTGGAAGCCCCATGCGGTAGATGCGTGTCAACCGTACTACCCAGACCATCCTTCATACCTGAAGATGTAACAGGAAAATTTTCGCGAAATCTAAGGTAGACGACATGTATATACAGGTTGACCCAAAAACACTCACCTCAACTTTTATTCCTTAAATATTGATCTTAGACATATATAATAAATTACAAAGTTGCGTAGAAAACAGAAACATAATTTTATGAAATCGATAAAAATTTTCAGGGGATTAAATTTTAAGAAATACAAAATTTAAATTTTTATACGGCCCCCGTACAAAAACATTTCCAATGAGTGAAATGCGCCCCATACAATAATAAGGTGCTGTACAAAATTTCTGCATTTTATCATAAAAAGTCCCAGAGATATGTTTAAACAAAGTTGGTGAGGGATTATTCACAAATTAAAATGTAAATGTTTACAGCAAAAGTGCAAATGAAGTAACACAGAAATGTATCATAGACTTGTTATCAGGCGAATGCACCTCTGTATTAGCATGGATGGAAATATTTTGAACAAGCTGTGTAATCTTTGTGTAAAGTTATTATTTCTACACAGTGTAAATACTTTTGTACCAATAAATAGCAAAATTATTATTTATTTATGTAATCATTGTTTTCTTTCGTAATTTGTGTATGACTCCTGAAACGCGATCTGCAGACATGATTTTTCTCCTCTGGGAACCCATGTCGATGCATCGAAAAGTGGTTTAAGTCAGCATTTTTGTCTTTTCATATCTCAGGGATAGCATATGATAAAATGCTGAAATGTTGTACATCACCTTATTAGTGTATGGGGCACATTTTACTCATTGGAAATGTTTTTGTAGGGAAAGGGGAGGGGGGGGGGGGGGGGGGAACGTATAAAAATTTAAGTTTTGTATTTCTTAAAATTTAATTCCCTTGAAAATTTGAATCGATTTCATAAAATTCTGCACCTTTTTTTACGCAACTTTGTAATTTATTACGTATGTCTAAGATCAATATTTAAGGAATAAAAGCCGAGTTTTTCTTTTGGACCCTCTATATATATATATATATATATATATATATATATATATATATATATATATATATATATATATATATATATATATATATATATATATATATATATATATATATATATATATATATATATATATATAAATATTTAAAATATACGACAAAACAGAAACTTATAGCTTCAAAGTAAATAAATTTCAAACTTCAACGTTATTCATCCAATCTTTCAAAATCAGTATATAAAAATATTATTAATAACCAGTTATTAAGAATAAAAATGTTATGTTATTACAAAAAACACATTTTTAAATTCATAAACAACACTATTCAAAATACCTACCCTCCAAACCTTATTTTTTCATTTATTGAAACACATTTTAATTTTAAATTCAACACCTTGCTACACTTACAGCAACATATGGGCAGATCATTTTCAAACAACTTTAAATAAGTTTTTCATCTCCATGTTTCACTTCCAACAGTAGAAATCCTAGTATAGAGAATTAACTGTAACCTGTTTTTGGGTTAAAATGCTTAGTCAGTATCACTTCACCTTCACTGTTAAGCAGCGCAAGGGGTAAATACAATTATTATATTATATTCTTATACCTTTTCATTACAGTGTATTCTCCTATAAATACTTAGCCACACTCTGCTACATTAGAATATATATATATATATATGGTACATTACAATGTACCACACTCTGGTACATTATATATATATATATATATATATATATATATATAAAACGGGAGGGGGAATAACTTTAAACGGGAGGGGGAGTCGCAATCCTCCCCAACCATTAAATGCAAAGCATTTGGTTATCCCAAGTTCCTTTAAATCTTCTTTTTCTTGGATTACATTCTGCTTCGGAGTATAGAGCGGCTTGGCGCCTTTTCCTGAGTAGTGCCTTTGATTTTAGTGGATATGCATAGGAATTCTTTTTGAATTTGTTTACTGGCTTTTATATGATATATATATATATATATATATATATATATATATATATATATATATATATATTTGATTTTTTATATATCTGATCCAATTTATATTTTCTTCTACGTCGGGCCATGTGCATTATTTCTGTAATACAATATACAGTAATGCACACAGAAACGTAGAATCTGAATTGACGAAACAGGTATGGCCCTGGATAATGTCCATCGTTTCGGAAATGTTTTTCACTATATTCAATTTATTCAATTTCAAATTATTTTTGGGAGCTAGAGAAGGCCTAGCCCATTGTGTAAAATAATGTTTTTGTTTTGCAATTTTTCTTCTTACACACATTTCTCGCATTTACATTATGTATGTTTATGCAAGGAATAAGGGGTTAGTACCTTAAGTACCTGCATTACATATATGTTTTATACAAATACTTTCATCTAAATGTGTAAAAAAAAAAATAAAAAATAAAAAATCACCCTCTTTACCACATGTAATACTTATTACCTGTTTTATTTATAATGTTTACTTATCATGTTCTTTTTAAAATATTCCACTGCTTGTCGTATAATCTTTTTGATATCACATTTACATTTCAGTCTGAGTTAGAGTATTTATAGTAATGTACTATTGTTCTATCTGAAACAGGCATGTGTTTGGGTTAGTTAGAGTTAAATACTCAGACCTGAGAAGGAATTTAACTCTGACTAATCATCGAATTTGGGCTGGTGCTGTTCTCTTCTCTTATCGGCATTATGGCCGTGAATTTACTTCTATGGTGATGTTAATATTACTTGAATTAATTTTTTTATTATTATTACATAAATTTTTATTATTACATATTTCTAATATATATATATATATATATATATATATATATATATATATATATATATATATATATATATATATATATATATATATATATATATATATATATGTATATATATATATAAATATATATATGTGTGTGTGTGTGTGTATATATACACACACACAATAATAATTAACAGAAATATAATTAATTTTGTAGTCTCATTGGGGTAATAAACTTTGATCGTGTTATAAAGACAAAATGGAATAAAAAGATTTAATAATATCGTGGAAATAAATAGAACAACGTTATTCATAAATATCGAATAACGGCCGTTTTTCCTTTACAGCTTTTGAAATAAAAGAGCAGCTTAACTATTGATTTTTCCCAGAGCTCTGTGTTTTCTTTCTTCAGAAATAAGTCTCCCCGGCCGAGGGATAAATGAAAGAAAATCGAAAAAGTCTCTTTCCTGGTTTTGATAAAATGTATATGATCTGTTTAGGTAATTTTTTCTTGTCTTCCAATAAGGCGTTTTGAAATATTTGACGGTCGGATTTTATTTTAAATTTATTTCGTTTCTGATTTCGTGAGAATGATTCAGCTATGACATATATATAAAACTAAAGACTGTTTTTACTTTCCCTGTAATACATGGTAATCTATAGGAAAAGTATTGGAATTATGTGGAAAATCGCAACTCGAATCTACACATTTTGGGACCTCTAGGAAGCGAAAAATTATTTTTAGCGTGATATCTGTTTGTGTGTCTGTCTTTCTCTCTCGTGTGTGTATGTATGTGCAACGTATGCATCCACTGTAACTGAAAATCTAACTGACCAAATTTCATAAAATTTGATAGGTAAGTTACATGTGGATGATTCTGTTGCTGATTAGATTTTGGTACGATTCTGGAAAACAGAACTTGTCTTTTTTTGTAAAATGGCCTGCAAAAATCATCAAAATCTAAAATAAGACTACGCATACTGAAATATATCAATTAAATCCTTGTTTTATACGTAAATTTTAACGGTAAAAAGAATAAAACCAACCTCATTAGACATTTTATTTTTTTCGCACTTCTGCTACGCCACCTTTGAAAATATGCCTAGTTACCAAATGAAAAGGAAAATTGAATTAAAAGTGCAAATTCAGTGTAATTTCAAATAAGTATGCGTGTTACTTTGTGCAATACAACTCAGTCTAATGAATTACTAAAGGTATAAAGGGAAAATAAATTCAGATCTGTAGGGAAAGTTATGTGCCCCCCACATCAGATGTTTTGTTATAGCATCGGCAGAACATGGTCTGCCGATCCTGTGGTCGAGCGGTCAGGGGCATGCGTTTCCGACTGATCGCTGGATTGCCGGGTTGCGGGTTCGAATCCCTCCAGCGGGCATGGATGTTGTCATGTCGAGACCAAGTTATACTTCCGCCCTTCGGAGGGCCTCTATAAAAATGAAGCTGCAATTCCTCTCCCCTTCGCCATGGGATACCCTGGGAGGTCTTGTGGACGTGATGCTGTTGTTGTTGAAACCCAGACCGTCCGACCTACCAGAAAGGTGTAAGGTAACCGTTTGGACCGTCGGGAAGTGCCACCCAATTTAGACCGGAACCAAGTGGGGGAGGAATCCACAGGGACCGTACCCTCCTTTCCCTACCACCAACCTCTCGGAAGGACTTACGGACCCACATGTTTAACGTGATCGTACTCCGCGTGAACACGGCGGCAGTTTTTGGCAGTGGCTGGAATCGAACCCGGGCCTACCGAGTGCAACTCCAGCGCGCTAACCACAGGGCTACCGCGCCCCTGTGGACGTGATGTGTAGGCGCTCCTTCACGACGGGAGATTAGTAACGAACGAAGAACATGGTCTTATTGACACGCATATGTTAGGTATCATTGCATTATATTTCGAATGAGGGACATTGAATTAGCGTTTTAGGAATTTCGTCTTTAACGGGTTGAAAAAGGTGATGTTATTCCACACTGAAATGAATTTCCTGCCGTTGCCTGGGTCCTAAATGAGTGCTTACTGCTTATAAAGTATAATTTTATAAATCAATTCTTAATTAACTCTTTATGATTCAAAAATTTCCTTTGGCAAAATATATGCATCTACTGGAATAATCGCACCATTGATCTTGTGAATTTAGGCCAATTTTATGATTTTTAAATGGATTTAGATTGCAAAGTGCGAAATAATTTTTACAGCCGTATTACACGCGTCGTGGAGAACATATCTTCACTATTAAGAAAACTAGAGCAATGTAAATAAATACAAATAATACAATAATGCAGCTGCTTCGAGGATACGCTGAATCCCTTTTATCAGTGCAAGAAAATCAACAAACCCGAAGAAAACAGGAATGGGAGAGGAAGAAAGAAGCGGGGGAGGAGGGATTATATACCTAAGCGTTTGTAATTGGCTGGACTGTTCTTCATGCTGATTTTTGATTGGCTCTCTCTTAATCCATGTCTTGGGTATATAACCTCCCATGCTTCTTTATTTCGCGCCCATTCTTCCTTTAGACTTCAGATTTGTTGGTTCTCTTGCACTGATGAAGGGGATCCAGCATGTCGTCGAAACAGATGTATGCTGCATTATTATGCTATTCGTGCTTATTTATGTTGCTCTAGCTTTCCTTGTCCTTTTGCACAAAGTGCATTTTACTTATTGATCTCCTTATTGTAGGAGGTAAACGGCCGATTTGAACATTTTGGTAAAAATTTAAAATTTAAATAAAAACATATAATTTAAAAGTTTCAGAAAAAGGTTTTTAAGTGCATTAGTTTAGGTATAGATGCTACTGTGTGCAAAATCCCAAATTTGCAAGTGCGGTAGATATGACTCGACGTGGTGGACAAACAGACAAATTCTTTCTTTTATTATTATAGACTAGCAGTATACCCGTTCTTTGTACGGAATATATAATATAAAAGAACTTGAAATTCAAACTCGTGTGCAAATTCCTATAATATACTAAATGACATTGAAACATTCAAAGAATTCTATTAAAAATTTAAATTAATGCTCTTCAAAGAAATTTAAGAATCTCTGTTCTTACTATGCAAAATTGTCTTCCCAGGAAGATCTGATGAATAAAATATCCTGGTTCCGCTTGCAAACAAATTTACAAAAAATTTGAAATTAAATCAATATATGCCAAAATAAAAGTGCTAAAGTTGTAAGTGAAGATATACCCGTACTGCTTATATTCTCGAATTTTAGAAGATATACTATATACCTGTGTATCAGTAGAATATTACCGTTCTACAATATATGAGCTTCAAATATATTTGCCAAAAAGTAAGATAACGTAATAAATTGATAATGTCAATAATCCCCATAATCAGTAAACCCGAAGGCCGTAATTGATCCCAATATATGCAAAAATGAATGTGCTAAAATTGTATGGTAAGATACACCCCTACTATTTACATTCTCCTGGATTAGGAAATATACCAGTGTACTTAGTATCAGATTACCCGTACTATATAGGCGTTTTTCGTGCGGAATATATAATATAAAGAAGCATAAAATTCACATTCAATCATGTACAAATTCCTATACTTTTCTTAATGACATTGTTATTCAAAACATTCTATTAAAATATTTATATTAATGTTCCTAAATTGAAATTTAAGAATCTCTGTTCTCGCAATGCAAAAATTATCTTCAGAGGCAGATCTGAACAATAAAACAGCTTGGTCTTGGTGGTAAACAAATTTGCAAAAAGTATGAAATTGAATCAATATATGCCTAAATAAAAGCGTTAAAATTGTATCGAAAGATATACCCGTTATACATATATTCCCTAATATTAGATATACTCGTGTATTAGTCGAAAATTACCCGTACAACAATATATGAATTTCAAAAATCCATGCCAAGATACAACATATGATGTGATAAAATGAAAATATCAATTATCTTTAAACTTGAGGACCGTAAGTGATTCGAATATATGTCAAAACGAACGCGCTAAAATTGTATGGGAAGGTATAACCGTGCCACTTACATTTTAAAATATATGCCTATACTAATCGAAGATTACCTGTACTAAAATATATGAATTTCAACCGTTTTTGCCAAAATATAACAGATGACATAATACTCGTAAATTGAAAATATCATTAACTCCAAAGTAATCTTTAAACCTGAAGGCTGTAATGGATATAAGCCAGTCAAAAAACAATTTCGATAAATTTAATTTTATATGCATTTCTTTTTTATTTAAATTGGAAAAGATTGAATAAAAATCATCTGATGCATGAACACATTGGATTTAAACCCGTGGCTAAGCAACATGATATCATTTTCTTAAAATAAATTTACGAAAAAATATCGTTGCACAATGCTATGTCTATGGAAGGTTTAACTATGAGTTTTTTATTTTTTAATTACATAACATTTGGTCATGGGCCAACGGCCGTACCGTGCTGAAAACACGGGTTCTCGTTAGATCACCGAAGTCAGGCAGCATCGGGCGCGGCTAGTACTCGGGTGAGTGACCACCTGGGAACACCGCGTGCTGTTGGCACATTTCGGGCGCGGTAGCCTGGTGGTTTGTGCGCTGGATTTGCACGCTGCCACAACTGCCGCCGTGTTCATGCGAAGTACGATCACGTCAAACATGTGTGTCCGTAAGTCCTTCCGAGAGGTTGGCGGTAGGGGAAGGAGAGTACGGTCCCTGTGGATGCCTCCCCCACTGGATTCCGGTCTAAATTGGGTGGCACTTCCCGACCGTCTACACAGTTACCTTACACCTTTCTGGTAGTTCGGACGGTCTGGGTCTCAACAACAACCTTTGGTCATAGAAACTCGAAACATGGACTAAATTTTATGTGGGGCTATTCCAAGCCTACACACAAAATTTCATCAAATTCGGTTCAGCATTTCTCCCGTGATGATGAGACAAACATATATACACTCTAGGGCAAAAAAATCGACTCACCCTGCAAAATAATCCGGTAGTAATGAAACTGTACATGCAAACACCTGTCGACCGAATATGCAAATGATCAAAAATTCGCAGCCAATGAATGAATAGTCGGAACTACAACGCATTGAAACTGAGCAACATGGTGGTGTACATAAGGAGCGAACCTCGCTTCCAGGAACAAAATGTGCAGTGGATTTCGATTGCGTTTACGTACCTTGATTGTTAAAATGCCTCGTCGGCGAATTCGCGGCCAGTGTGAGCATATGAAGGAGTTTGAAAAAGGGCGTGCGGTCGGACTGCATGAGGTTGGATGGGAACACCGCCGAATCGCTCCGCATTTGGGTAGGAGCGATGCAGCAATTAGACGATGTTGGAAGGAATGGGTCCGGAATGGCAGATTTCAGCGGGCAGCGGATGGCCTAGAGCGAAGACAAAACTGGAAGATAGAGCGATTGTCAGAGCAGCTGTAACAGCACGAGATTCGTCGTTATCAACCAGCCAACGTGTGACAAACACGGAAGTGACCACACGGACCATTAATAGAAGACTACGAGAGCGGAATCTATACTCGCGGCGTCCATTATGCCACCTACCACTGACCAGTATGCACCGTCAACAGCGATTGTAATGGTGATGGGTCAACGTGGAATTGTCCGGATTGGGAACGAATTGTCTTCAGTGATGAGTCCTGTTCCGAACTGAGTCCCGACGACCAGCGCAGATGTGTCTGGAAACATCGTCAGGATCATGCTCTTACCGTCACACGCCACGGCCCGACAACAGGGAGTTATGGTCTGGGGTGCCATTTCTTTTGATTCATATTGTAATACGGGCAATCTTCTTCTAACACACGGACATATCTTCTAATCTACGACATTATAAGTAGTAAGGGCATATCTTCCCATATAATTTTAGCACTTTCATTTCGGCATATATTTTAATTAATTACTGCCTTCAGGTTTAAAGAATACGGGTTTATTGATATTCTCAATTTATACATGTAATCTACTAATACAAGGTATATCTTCTAATATTTGTGCATATAAGTAGTACGGGTCCCATACAATTTTAATACTTTTATTTTGCATATATTGATTCAATTTCATACTTGTAAATTTGCTTACAAAGGGGGCTAGGATGTTTTATTATTCATATCTGCCCGTGAAGATAATTTTGTATAGCGAGAACAGAGATTCTTAAACTTCTCTTTAGGAGCATTACATTAAATACTTTAACAGAATATTTTGATTAACAATGTCATTTGGTCTACTATAGGAATTTGTACATGAATGTGAATTCTTAGTTTCTACTTCGTAATAAGAACGGGTATCCTGATGGTTTTAAATACATTTTATAACAATGTTGTACATTTATGTTGATGTATGAATTTTAATACATACTTTTATAGATATATATATTTTAAATTATTATTAGTACATAATTTATGTACTAATCATCATATATTTCAAGTTTGCAATATATGAAGTATATATAGAAATTTACACCTTAGACTGTTTATTGTATTTATTGAATATTTTAACCCAGAAATGATGTAAAGAGATTTCTTTTTATATTGCGGCAGCAACGACATCTGATCAAAGATGCTTGGAACTTGTACCCGAATTATAAGAACGGAGCCGAAGCTAGCTTTAGCTCTAAACCAGTCGTGCACAACCCTAATCGTGTGCAGCCCGCCGCCAACCTAAGCTTGGCGAACACATAAAAAAAAAATTCTAAGACTTTAGCAAAAAAAAAAAAAGAAAGAAAAGAAAACTGCATCATAAAATTTTATAAAAAATTATTTTTTTATATCAAATTTTCTTTAAGATTAGTAGAAAATCTGCAAAATAAGTTCAGTCGTCGATTTCAAGATATCAGAAAACTTGAGAAATCTTTGAAAGTGTTTGCAATACCATTTGCGACAAATATTGAAACAGCGCCCGTCAATTTTCAGATGGAGCTTAACGAAATTCAAAGTAACTCCGAATTGAAAGCTAAAATTTCCGAAGTTTCCTTGCTAGAATTTTACAGAAATTACTTGCCTTGTGAAATGGAAATATTGAGAATTCACTCTTAAAAACGATAACATTATTCGGGAGCACCTACTTATGTGAGCTATCATTTTCATTAATGAAACAAGTGAAATCAAAAGGTCGTTCTCGTCTAACTGATGAACACTTAGAGGGAAACCTACGGATCGCTGTATCCAACATTGAACCAGACATTGAAAGAATAATGAAAACCAAACAATTTCAAATTTCCCACTTGCTCTACAAAAAAATAAAAGGATTTTGGCGATGTCTGTACGTTTTTGAAGCAAGTGAGTTGTTTTGTATTTGTTTTTAATTTTCACTTTTAATATTTTGTTTCCGTATTTACTAAAAATGCATTGTTGGGTGGTACCCCCCCCCCCCTTGCGTAGTCTATGTGAAATTGGCCCGCAGGCCGCTAAAAGGTTGTGCACCCCTGCTCTAAACGTATAATGTCGGTCTTGTAAGCACTAGGTCCCTGGTTCGGGCCTGGCAAAATCCTTTCTGCCACAATGATGACTGAACGTTTGAACACGCAAACTTCTCACGCCAACGATCAACACAAGATGGCAGCACCACATGGAGTCAGAGGCCTTGCCACTCCCTTCCTGGTTGACCACGACTGACGTCACGCCCGAATCGACACGCCTTCCGGCCTTCAGCCCTCAAATGAAATTCGGACGAAGGACACGCTGGGATTTTCGAGGCGGCCCCCTCCTCGCCGAAATTCGATCCGGGCTCCTCATCAGGTGGGGGAGTGTGCGGCAGCAAAGACATCTGATCAAAGATGGGTCCCGAGTTCCGTCCTGGCGACTCTCTATCGCCACAATATTTTTAATTTTGATATAAACGCTTAAATATACATGTTGCATTTTTTTGTTATTTTTTATAAAGATAATTGAGAATTTACAGTATCTGTAATGATGGCCCGTCTACAAAAGCAAAAAAAAAAAAAAATATTTTTCTGTAGTTATTATAATTTGCTTCATGTTAGACGTCTTACTGTACCAGATAATCTGGCTGAATGAAATTTAAATTTAGACTTAAATCGTTTGAAAAATGGTTGGATCATTTGATTTAAAATTACAGGACTCCAAATAATTTTTTGATTCGGCGCCTATGAATGTAACAGCGTCTGGAGCACAAGAAATCTATGACCAGTGTTTAGACGGTTATTTAGGGCATATTATGCCTAAACAACGTAGGCACAATGGTTGAATACGCCATGGAATTATATGAAGTCCTCTTTAGGCACTCATCTAAGACGTGTTATGCCCGAGCAGCTGGCATTTTTTTATTGTATATGTGGTGGACAACGATGTCAAAAATGCTTATGCAAGGTATGAGCTTTTAATAAAAACGATCGTGCTGATGGTCCCTATTAGAAAATATTTAAAGACCTTTAAAAATTAGTGCACAATTGCGGTAAATAAATTAATGGCGAAATTTTAAGTCACACTATTCAGGATGTTTATATATCACAACACGCTAGATATGTTTATCTATCCAGACAAAGTAGGGTCGTTCATTTTAGCTCTGTATTTTCATTGGCTGCCCTCTTTTTCAAAAGCAGCTTTCTAGATACGAAACCTCTGTCATAGAAACATTACTAACTTTACTTACTAAAGACAATCATTAATTATATAACATATACTATTAAAATATTACTGGTAAATATTAACATTATGTAAATATACTAGTTTATGTTTAATTTTTTGCAATCTCACACTTTGTGGGGCAAAACAATAATGTTGTAGATTACGAACTTAGTGATGGGCTGTCAAAATGGATGCAGCCTATAAAATTTACCCATACCCGTCGGGCTACAAACAAAAGACACTCTAAGACCAAAAAAATCGACGCACCCCGAAAAATAATCCGATAGTAATGAAACTTTGCACGCAAACGACTTTCGAACGAATATGTAAATGATCAAAAAGTCGCAGCCATTGAATGAATAGTCGGAACTACAATGCATTGAAACTGAGAACCATGTTAGTGTATATAAGGAGCTAACCTCGCTTTCAGGAACAAAACGTGCAGTGGATTTCGATTGCGTTTACGCACCTTGATTGTAACAATGCCTAGCCGGCGAATTCGCGGCCACTACGAGCATATGAAGGAGTTTGAAAGAGGTCATGCGATCGGACTGCATGAGGTTGAATGGGCACACCGTCGAAACGCTCGGCATTTGGGTAGAAGCGATGTAGTAATTAGACGATGTTGGTAGGAATGGGTACGGAATGGCAGATTTCAGCGGGCAGCGGATGGCCTAGAGCGACGACAGAGCGGGAAGATAGATTGCCAGAGCAGCTGTAACAGCACAATATTCGTCGTTATGTACCATCCAACGTGTGACAAACACGGAAGTGACCACTCGGACAATTAATAGAAGACTACGGGAGCGGGATCTATACTCGCGGCGCCCATTACGCCGTCTACCACTGATCAGTATGCACCTTCAACAGCGATTGCAGTTGTGCCGGACGCAATCAACGTGGAATTGTTGGGATTGGGAACGAATTATCTTCAGTGATGAGTCCCGTTTCGAACTGAGTCCCAACAACCAGCGCAGACGTGCCTGGTGATAGCTTGGATATCGCCAGGATCATGCTCGTACTGTCACATGCCACACGGCTCGACAGCAGGGAGTTATGGTCTGGGATGCCATTTTTTTTCATAGGCGGATTCCTTTGATAGTTTTCTGTGGCACCATCACAGCACAGTGGTATGTCGCCGATATTCTACGACCGGCTGTATTGCCATTCCTTTCGCGATACCCTGGGCTAACGTTTCAGCAAGATAGTGCCAGGCCACACGTACGGCACGCCTCTCTATTGATTAACAGCGTGCTTATAACACACTTCCTTGCCCCGTTCCCGGCCACTCAAAGGGCTGCTGTAAGCCCTTGAGCCAGACGAGTGGTCTGGGTTTTCGACATTTCCTTGACCTGCCAGATCCCCAGATCTCTAGCCTATTGAGCACATTTGGGCTGATATGGGGCGTCGGCTGCGACCATTCCAGAATGTAAAGGAATTGGCTCGTCAATTGGAGGCCATTTGGAACGACATACCTCAGATCACCATCCGGCAACTTTATGCATCAATGCCACGTCGGATAACAGCCTGTATCAAGGCCAGAGGTGGACTAACGCCATATTGACGTGCTCACTTTGTGTAGATCTTTCAGTGTAATGAATTATCCAATTGTTCTGAAATTCTAATCATTTCTTTTTCTGTACATCCACATTACACGTATCAAATTTTGTTTCATTTGGATAATTCTTTCTTGGTGCGTCGATTTTTTTTGTCTTAAAGTGTACATACAGACAGACATATTTTCAATTTTATTTATATAGCTTAGTCGTCTTCTTTGATAGTTTGTCCAGTTGTTGTTTTAAAAGCTCTGAGATGTCTTATGAAGATATTTTTCCTCCAGACACTTCTTTAATTTTTCACATGTTAACCCAAAAGAAAATAGTTTCTAACCTCTAGATTTTAGAATTTTTTCCCCGATGTTTCTTGCCCAGTACAGATACTAAGAACGGGAAGGTTTGTGCTTTTTTAAAATCGCTGTAGTAAGAAGTATTTGTAATATTTTTGTAAAATGGATGCAATACTTTTTGATGACTGTTAAATTTACTTCTATCTGTTTTACAGATTTTGTAAAAAATCACAGAACCTCTACTTTTAAAAATCTATGCTCAAAAAAAAAAACAAAGACATCAACCGAATTTAAAGACAAGAATATTTTTCTTTGGTCAGTAGAAATCAGACTGAGAACTACGAGTAGAACGCATACTCCTCCCCATATAACTCTAGCTGAGTTTAACTGCATGAATGGGCATATTTACCTTATCATGCTATAGAATGTAGTATCAGAAAGTATTGTTTTCACGAAAATTTACGATTTCCAGATTTTGACGATATATGTTTAAGGACCTCCTGAACACGTTTTGGCTGTTTCTAGAATGATGTCTTTTTGTTGTCGATTTCTTGTGTACGCGATTGCTGTTATAAATATTAATGGATTATCGTGAAACTTTATATCCTACTTTGATAACGAAACATCTATAACTAGATATAATTTTTTGAAATTCCTGCTAAAACTTGGCATTATGTACTTAACATGGCAACATAAGACAAAATTTGACATAAGCGTAAAAGAGGTTATATGTCTCAATCATCACAAACTCAACAGTTTCAGTCATTATAGTGAAAGAAGAAAGATCAATCATGCTTAAAGCATTGATTATGAAGCACTTTCCAACTTCAATGCAATTTTATTTAAACATGTCTAAAATGTAATACATTCCTCGGTAATATTTTAAAACTTATCACAATACTACATTAATTTATTATATTTGACACCTTAAACCTTCATCGAAAAAAATTAACTTCATTCAAATGACGGCATTAAAGTATAAATTGCCTGGTTTAAACATCTCTAAAATGTGATACATTCCTCGGAAACTTTAGAATTATCATAATACTACGATAATTTATTATATTTGAAAACTTCATCGAAAACAACTGAAATTCATTCAAATGACGTCATAGAAAAAATAACACGCCTGGCTCTCTCTATAAAAGCAGCATTTCATCCATAAACAATTTCCCATTCATGTCATTCATCACAATGCTATAATAATGTATTGTTTTTAAAATTAAGACCATGGAGCTACAAATAATTAAACTCTATTCTTAAAACTTCATCGAAAAAAATCGTCCTTCTCTTTGTAAAATCAATGAATATTTCATTCATATCAGCTATGCAGACAGACTCCATGAGCTAAGTAATTTTGTGTTAAAGAAATACAGCAATTCTAATACAACTCATTCTACATATTTTGCTGTTTACATTTTACATAGGTGAAAAATAGGCTTCGTTGTAGAAATAATCAAATTTGGATGAGCATTTAAACTCAAATATATTGTAATTGCGTTGTTTCAGTATGTAAATGCACCGAATTTATGCAAAAATAAAGTAGTTTTAGGACGGATACAACACTCAATATGAATTAAAAAGAACTTTAAAAATCACGATTTTGAGACAAGATGGATGCCATTAATCATTTTGAAGTGGGTTACGTGAAATTTTCATATCAGGGTCACGTGATCGCTTTATATAAGAGGTGTTATTATTATTTTAATTTTTATTTAAAAAAGTACTGAATATATTTCGGTAAATTTTTTTTAATATATTTTATGGAACAATTTGAATATTACCTAAAATTTTCGAAGCAATTTGTGAATTTGAAATCCACTTTAAAAATGTTTGAAAAATTAGGTCCCATAGGGCTCAATATATTTCATTTTTTCAACCCGGGTTCAATCCAAAACTAATTGGTGATATTATTCATTTATATTCCCATAGGTCCTACAGACCGTCTGAACAACATACTAAAATTTCATTTTGATTAAGGCATTTTTACGGCAGTTATCGTGCTAACGGACAGACAGGCAGACAGAATGAACAAAGTCATAAACACTTTTCAACTTTGTTGTAAAGTGTTAAAAAATGATATTTCCTATTGAGAAACATGTTCACTTTTCATATGTAATACCATGCGATTCACTTTTCTTCATTCACTTTTCTTAGTGAGATGTCTGACACTGATGTTCGTCAACATTTTTTTTTATATTAGGTGAATATCCTGTTACAGCCATTTTAATGCAATTGTGTAAATGTTTATCAGTGAGTTTATTCCTGATTTTGTTTTTAATCAGCTTCATGTTTGAGAAGGAAGACTCACAAAGAAAAGTAGAACTAAACAACGCCTTCACTCGTAGAGCAACTAGAACCAAAACAGGATACTTAATATTGGACACAAGAGGTCAAATAGGGTTTGAACTTGAGATGACACTTTTCAATGACAAATCACTTTACGGTGCTATGAGTTCCATTTCCACAGCGGCGCCATCTTCTTCAAAATATTGCACAACGCAAGTCCAAACATTTTCAATATCAATCTCAATGAAGGGAGAACTGATGAATTCAGCCAAAAGTGCAATTTTCTTGAAATCTTGAAAGCGTTCCTCAAATTGGTTTCTCAAACTTGAAAGTATTTTAATGTGGTTTTTATAGCTGCAGGACTGTAAGGTTCTTTGTTTCTCCAACTTGTCCTGCAAACAGTTGAAGTGTTTGACATCTCGGCAAAGATACTGCTCCCACAACTGAAGCTTCTTGGAAAAAGCATTGACATCGGATATCATTTCTTGCAATTATTTCTCTTTGCCTTGAAGAAGGCCATTGAGGTCAATAAGTTTTTCTGTTATGTCTACAAGAAAAGCAAATTCCTGCAGCCAGGATAAATATTCAAATTCAGGAATGGGTTCACCTCGTTGTTTAAAAAATTCCACAAGTGCAGGCAGCAATTCATTGAAACGCTGTAGAACTTTTCTTCTACTCAGCCACCGGACCTCGGTGTGTAATAGTAAGTCCCCATTCTGGCACTCCAGTTCATCAGTGAGTGCTCGAAATACACACCTTTGTAGATGAAGTGCTCTTACTTTGTTTACTATTTTCACCACAACTTTCATAACATCAATCATTTTTAAAAACTTCCCACATAAAGCCTGTCGGTGAATAAATACAATGGTAAAGTACCAGTCGCAGGAAGCCATTGTCTTTACGGCATAATCCTATAAGTTCCTTATTCTCTCCAACCATAGCTTTAGCTCCATCGGTTGTTAAATCTACCATTTCATGTAATGGAATGTTCTCGGGGGAAATAAGTTTCTTTAATTCGGAAAACATTTCTTGACCTGTAGTATGTCCCTTAAGGGGAATAATCTTTACAAGTTCTTCTTTTATTGTAAAATCATTGAAGATCATTCTAACAAAAACAGACAATTGAGTTGTATGAATAATGTCCGTGGATTCATCCAACTGAAGTGAAAAACAACAACAGGTGTCAAAATCTTTCAGCAGTTGTGAATAAACATCTTTGCTCATTACCTCGATTCGTCTCATTACCGTGTTAGGGGAAAACTGCATAGATTTTATGGCACATGATATGTCGTCCTTATTTTTAAAATTCTCACATAAAGCATCAGCAGCTTCCAAAAATGCCTCTTTTATAATTTCCCAGTCTTCATAGGGTTTCTTTTTTTTACAATAATCCGCGAAACATGGTATGATGCATCAGTTGCAGCTTTGTTTGTGTCTGCCTTTTGGAAAAAAAATTGATTGCTGTCCAATTGATTGCGATATCAGCTGTTTCAATCTCCCTTTGAGTACCGCAGAATGAAGTGGAAAAGAATTTTTAAAACCCAGATGAACAGATTTGTAGTATCGTTCAATGTTTCCTATCTTTCCCACGGACACACTGACATTGCACAATAAGCACACACTTTTACCTTTTACCTCGGTAAAAAAATATTCCTCTTCCCACTCCAGGTAAAAGTGATATGACTTTTGTTTTTTACTAGTTATTACTAAAAGTTTAGGCCAGACACAAAACTTATTGAAATGACAAACACTTTAGAAAAGTCACTTAAAAATGCACTTGCAGTCGATGCTGCAATATGATCCTTGAAAATCTGTAGTGTCAATAGTAGAAACTACCAAACAAGCGATGCGTTCTGACCGAGTTTATTTTCTTAGAAAACGAACTTAAACACAAAGAAGGGCGGCCATGAAAAGGAACCGTCCAATCAGGTAAGAGCTGAGAGCATTTGGCTAATCAGCAACTTCGGAGTGCGCGAAATTATGACCACTTTCGGTGGTCATAATTTCTCAAATATTGTTAGAATGTACACAATAAAAAAGAGAGAGAGAGAGAAAGAAACACCTACAAATCTACATCTAAGTTTTAATAAACATGCTGGAACAGCCTGTGTGGCCGATTCACCTCAGAGGTCTCGCAGGATAGCCAACCTTTCGCGAGCTACCATAAATGTCCCCGCGAGCTACCAGTAGCTCGCGATGGACGGGTTGGCGACCCCTGCTCTAAACTATTGTTTTAAACTTAGGACGATAATAGCGATGGTGAGTTCCTACAAGTTTTTTCGACTGTATCCACTGTGCATTGTTGTTGAGACCCAGACCGTCCGACCTAACAGAAAGATGTAAGGTAACTGTTTGGACGGTCGGGAAGTGCCACCCAATTTAGACAGGAACCCAGTGGGGGGAGGCATCCACAGGGACCGTACCCTGCTTCTCCTACCACTAACCTCTCAGAAGGACTTACTGACCCACATGTTTAACGTGATCGTACTCCGCCTGAACACGGCGGCAGTTTTGGCGGTGGCGGGAATCGAACCCGGGCTTACCGAGTGCAATTCCCGCGCGCTAACCACTGGGCTACAGCGCCCTACTGTGTATTGTTGTGTCAAAGTTGATAATGATGGTATACTCTAATAAGAGCCAAACTGGTTCACTGATGATTGTCGATTCAATGAGAGCATGATTGCGATGCAAATGTGTGTTTGTTGAATAGAAAGCAGAATCAAAGTTACTTTAGCAGATCATGGATTCTAAAAATTATCGAAATTTTTCATTTAGAACAAATAGAAAAACAAACTAGTTGCGATCATCAAAGAAATATATTCATTCGCATAAAGTACAGAAATATTCATAACTACTTAAAGAGAAATTATACTCAATTGCTAACATAATATTTACTACCGCAATCGATTCCTTGGTATCCCAATCATCTCAGAGTTATGAGGAGAAAGTGCAAAACTTTTGTATTTAGAATGCATGCAAACTTTTCGATATGTTGAATATGTTTTTTATAAATTCTTCCCCAGGAAGGGAAAAGAAAAAAATCCCTTTCCGCATTTTGTCATATGTCACCAAATACGGAAAGAAAAATGTATAACTTAAATGCAGGTAAATATAAAAGCTTTAGAGCATAAAAAAGGAAAAATATCGCGAATTGGCAACAACTTTTTTTCACTTTTCTTTTGAATATCTTCCCTCCTAAGGATTCCGGGGAGAAAGAAAGACATCCGAAAGGATAATTAGGAGTGAAATATTTTGGAAAAAAAAAAGTATTTTGTTGAAGATGACGGAAATTTGTGGGAATGAAGTAGAAAAGAAAAATAAAATAGTTGTATAACTCTCGATCCATTTTTTACGCTGTTGTATAAAATGTTTGCTTTTATATGAAGAAATATATTTCTATTGCATCAGAAGATGATTGTCTAAATAACTGTATGAAGCAGTTTTAAAAGTGCTTTGCGAAACATTCTATTTAGAACCCGTAGCGTAGCTTGAGATTTTTCATTGGGGAGGCTGAAAATTTGGCAAAAAATTTGGAATTACAAGTGAAATTTATATTGGAATTCGCATTTTCATAAGTTTTATTTCAAGAAGTTTTATTTATTGGTGAATAAAATAAAATAATTTTAATGAATGAATAAAATAAAATGATTTTTTTTTAAGTGCAAAGAATGCACGAAATGCACAGGACTTTAAAATGCTACCTATGTAAGATGAATACAAGATATAACATTTTAAATGCTTTCTTATTTCTAAATTAGATTAACTTTTACAATAATTTTATTAAGTATGAAATCATGGTCGTCCATAAGGGATGTAAAGGGGGGGGGGGAGTCACACTCCCCCTTGGACATTAAGATAAAAAAGGCGAGCATCAGGCCTGTCTATGTTGCACATCATGAGCTTGAGTTTGACCCCTCCCCCCCTACTCCTGGAAAAGGTTTTACAGGCACCTATGTATGATGTAGAAATAAATTAGAATATTATTAGCAAGTGATAGAAAAAATATCTCAATTTTGGAAATATAGGCAGCTTAAACTAGCGAAATATTGCAATTCAAAGGAGTCATGTTATTTGTGGAAAAGGAGTCATAATTTTTAGTATTATCTATGACTTTTTTCTGCGAAGATTAATTAATAGAACCATGTTTGACCCAATATAGCGGATCCATTCGCCTTTCCCAAGAAATTTTCATTCATGAAATGTCTCGTCCCATATCCAATCATTGTCTTTCATTACTTTGTTTATAAAGGGCTGAAAATAGGGGTAGAAATAAGCACGCCTTCCTGGAAGCTAGTTTATAGTTCTAGCTTATCAGCCAGAGCGGAGTTTAAGAGGTGGGTGGGTCTAATACCATGCTTCTTTCAATGAACCGTAAAAGTTAGATGATTTCAGACTCTAGATATGCGTTTTAATGGGAAAATACTTTGAAATGTCTTATTACTTTCCTTATATACATAATGTATAAGGAAAGTATTGTGACGGGGTCGAAAATTCGAATTCGAGTTTTCGCCGGGAGAGCACGTTTCAAGCATCCCTGATCACGAATCGAACATTTTTGAAGTGATGTCTTTCTGTGTGTGTGTGTGTGAAAGTATGTGTGTGTGTCAGTGAGTCTGCGGAGACGATAACTGACGAACAAATGGACCGATTAGAACGAAATTTGGTACAAAAATCACAATCCGTAAACACTGGAAGCCTATTGTTTTATACGCAATCGAATGTTCAGAACCTCCCTAAATTTTCGCGTGAAATTTTGAAAAAATCGTCAAATAATCAAAGTCGCTAATAATGCTACGAAAATAGACATTTCTTATGTAATTTTTCAGTAGAAAACGATTGACATAAATTTTAGAACGCTAACGTGAATCTTTCTCGAGATATTGCACATTTTTCAAAAAAAATATCAAAAAGTCATATAAAATAAAAAAAAATATTTCCTATTCAGAAGCATGTTCACTTTTCATATGTAATACCATGCGATAAGTTGGGTGACATCATTCTCGTGGATCTCGCTTGTTCCATTCATGAAAAAGATACTTTGAGTAATACTTTTGTATTTGAACGCCAATAGTCATTTATCTGCTGTAAGAATAACTTATTTCTTCGTCTATAACGCTTGGCGAGATTTTGGCGACGAATTGGGCGGTATGTCGCCAACTTGGCGACTTTTTGAAATGTTGCCAAATTAACGAAAATCTTGCCAAATGAATAAAAATGACGCTAAATCAATGAAAATTACGCCTAATTGTCGAAAATTCAATATCTTGGAAAGAATATAAGTATCTACTATAAGAAAAACCTATTTTTTATTGTAAAAGTAGTAAATTCATTACATTATATAAGGAAAGTCATGTGTTGCCCACATCAGATTTTTTCAAATAAGTAAAGTGTAACAGTTTTCTAAAAAATTACATGTATATTGGCAAAGTTATATTAAAAAATATAATAAATAAAAGTACCTTTAAATTAGATTATAAACAGAAGAGGCTCAGCTGAACCTCAATGGGCGCTACGCTATAATTAGAACATTAGAAAGTTATATAATTGAATCTCTGTCTAATGAATTTATCCCACATAATACAGGGATGCCTGCATACTCACTCGTTGTCTGTATTAGATCCAATTTATCCAACCTGTTAATTGTTGGATTGTTAGGTGTTTTATATAGGTATTTGTTCTGAAATTCTTCACCACTCTCCTAAGACTGGTTAAATAAATATTGCTTAAAAATAAAAATTATTTCATTGTGGAAAACGCGATGTTCTCCTATCGATAATTAAGTGGTCTTTATCTGCAGGTAAAAATAAGGAGTTAAAACTTTATATTAAGAAAACGTGAATATCGTTTGTGCCAGTAATGCAGGTGTTGCTGGGATAAAAATAAGTAGTCCTGCATTATATGCATTTCTATGGCGAAAGGCCTAAAATATGTATTTAAACTGTCAATTTTGTAAAAATGGCTAGCGCAAAGCAGAGTAGAACTGAAACAATAAAGACAATTCCTACGTATTCAAAATTATTTTATCTTTCCATTTATTTTTATTTCCATATATTATGTACTCTATCCTACAACTACGAAAATTACTGGTTAATTATACTTATAATTAGGGAACCTTTAATGTAAAAATAATCCAAAGTACATATACTAAATACTAAGCCTTTCTGTTATGTTAACTCACAATAGCGGCTACTTCACTAACAGTAATGACACCTACATATAATTCTCAAAGCATTATAGCATTTTCAAGCATTTCAACCACAGGAGTTTGATCTCCTTCTTTCTAACTTCATGGGTCTGTAATTATTTTCTGATGTCTTAAAAGCAACAGACGATAATTATGATAAATTTTTGAGGGTATACGAGTATTAGTGCCACCTAACAAAGAAATCTTCTATTTCAATTTTTCAGTACAATATTTGATACGGAATTACCCTTTTGATTATCGCAAAACCTGCTTACGGTAAACTTAAAAAAAAGGAAAGATACCAATCTCAGTACCTCCATAAATAAAGCATTGTGTAAACAGCTAGAGATTGGTGATTCGACTTATGAAGTCACTTCATATATATATTTTTACTTTCCTTATATACATAATATATAAGTAAAGTATATTGTGACGGGGTCGAAAATTCGAATTCGAGTTTTCGACGGGAGAGCACGTTTCAAGCATGCCTGATCACGAATCAAACATTTTTGAAGTGATGTGTGTGTGTGTGAAAGTATCTGTGTGTGTGTGTGTGTGTGTGAAAGTATGTGTGTGTGTGTGTGTGTGTGTGAAAGTATGTGTGTGTGTGTGTGTGTGTGTCAGTGAGTCTGTGGAGACGATAACTGATGAACGAATGGACTGATTCGGACGAAATTTGGTACAAAAATCACAATCCGTAAATACTGGAAGTCTATTGTTTTTATACGTAATCGAATGTTCAGAATCCCCCTAAATTTTCGAGGGAAATTTTAAAAAATCGTCAAAAAATCAAAACCACTAATAAAGTTACGAAAATAGGCATTTTTCATGTAATTTTTCATTAAAAAACGATTGACATAAATTTTAGAACGCTAATATGAACCGTTCTCGAGATATTACACATTTTTCAAAAAAATTATCAAAAAGTCATAAAAAAAAAAAAGATTTCCTATTGAGAAACATGTTCACTTTTTATATGTAATAAATACCATACGATAAATTGGGTGACATCGTTCTCGTAAATCTAACTCGTTCCATTCACGAGAAAAGATACTTTGAGTAATACTTTTGTATTTGAATGCAAATAGTCATATATCCGCTGTAAGAATAACTTATTTCTCCGTCCATAACACTTGGCGGGATTTTGGCGACAAATTTAGCGGAATGTCTCCAACTTGGCATTTTTAAATGTTGCCAAATTAACGAAAATCTAGCCAAATGGATAAAAATGACACTAAATCAATGAAAATGACGACTAATTGAAGAAAATTCAATATCTTGGAAAGAATATATGTATCTACTATAAGAATAACATTTTTTTAAACTGTAAATGTAGTAAATTCATTGCATTATATAAGGAAAGTCATGTGCTGTCTGCCCACATCAGATTTGTTAATAATTTTTGATGCACATATAATCGGGATATCTCTGGCTGAAATTGGTGCGTTACAAAAAATATAAGTAATTTGAACGCTTGTATCTCCGAACCTGATACATAAAAATGCGAACAATTTTTTCTCTTTTTAAAAGAAATAGAACACCATTTATGAATATATAAAAATAATTTGAATATGTTAAAATTTTGAACATATTTTTATTTTCTAAAAAATCTTCCGCTTTAGTATGAGTTTTTGATTCGCTTTGTTTACTTTCACTCGAAATATCTTCTAAACTATAAGAGAAAGATATAAACAGTAAGCAATAAAACTGTTTAGTGGGAAATCTAGTCTTTCGACTATTAATTTGTTTTAATAGAACTATTACAGTTTTTGAGGAATTGGCTTGTCAAGTTTACGAAGACTGAAAATATGCTGTTTTCAAAGTTTGTAATGATTATATCTCTGAAACTAAAAATTCTAGAACCGTAAGAAGTAATTTGTACACCTTGATTTGTACCTTCTATGAACTGCAAGAAGTAATTTGTGCCCTTTTGAAATACCTATAAGTATATATAATTGAGATCTTAGTTTTTAAAATATAGTGGTTATAATTTCGATAATTTGATATTTTGAACAATTTTGAAAAGATGGCTCTAATAATGACATTTTAATATCTCAAACTGATTAATAGTAAATGTCAGAAAAGAATAAATGACTCAAAAATGAAAACCACTATTCACGCAAAATGTTATATCTTTGTAGCTCCTAGATTTTACAATCTTCTGCCTCAATCTTTTAAAAGCATTGTTACCTATTGTTCCTTTTCGAGGGCTTTCAAAGACTGGTTATTTACTTATATGTTAGTTGAAATTGAGATATTTTCTCGTATTGATATCTAATTTTTTACCTGCTTTTATTGTCATCTTTACCTTCTTTATTGCCTATGTTTACCATTTTGGATGTTATGTTGTAATGATTTATTGTGTTTTATCTGTAACAGTTTTTATGTCATTTGATGCTGCTATATTTACCGTGTTTACCCATCTCCTTCTATATAAGGTTATCTTTCAGTGCGTGGGTATTCATGGATCTTGTTATCTCCTTACTTCTGAATATATTAAAGAATATGCAAAGTCCACGATAAGTACTTGCAATTTCGTCCCAGTTGCTCAACGTGGAGCGTCGGCTTGCCAGCTTGGAGATCCAGGGTTCGATTCCTGGTTGGGGCAGCAAGGCTCTTTAGAATAGCTCCCAAACCAATCAACCCTGTAGGTTAGTGCAAAGATCTTTGAGGTCCGAAAGTTACCTCAATACGACTAGTACGGATTCAGTGGACTTTGTAAGATTGAGCGTCGATTTCAAATTGAGTGGAAAACGACCACGGAGGATACTAACCTGGGTAAAAATAGTAATAGCAGGAGGCTAACCTAATGTAAAAGTATCAGAAGGTGGTTAGTTAGATTGTCAGTTGTCCGTTATCTGGCATTAGAGAGTGGATAATGCAGAGTCCTCTTCGACAATAAGACCTTGCAATTTCATCCCAGTAGCTCAACAGTAGAGTGTCGGCTTGTCAGTTGGAGAACCAGGGTTCGATACCTTGTTGGGTTAGCAAGTCTCCTTACAAATATTAAAATGCTTTCGACTCCATCGGATAAGAGCCACTGACGATATTTCTTTTTGAAAGAAAAACTTGCAAACGAAAACTCATAAAAATAATATTTTTCACTCCAATACTGATTGTGACACAAATAAATGGAGGAAATGAAATATAAATGCACCCGAAAATCGAGGGGCTTTTCACACATCCAGATATTTATTTGAGAAAGAAACGCATAAAAAACGAGCAAACGAAAAACACTTTTCTATACTTTGTCATATGTCATCAAACACCAAAAGACAAAAATACACAACTTTAATCCATATAAGTAGAAAAGCTTACGAGTTTAACACGAAGCAAAACAAATCATTGACTGGCAATAGTAATTTATAGCAAAAAATTCTCCCATCCAAGGATTCTGTATGAGATAAAGCTTCCAAAATGTTCTCTATAATTAGGCGCAAAATGTCGTCGATAGAAAAACGTTTCGTTAAAAACGAGGAAAATATGTGGGAATAAAGTGGAAAAGAATGCGTTTTTTGACTCGAGAATGTTTTTATTCCACTGTTTGCGTTACGGATTTTGCTTCTAAAAGAAGGCTGAATTATTTCTCTTATCAAAGGATGAATCACTTAGTTTAGAAATGCGTATTCAAAAAATATCAAAGATTACCAACTTTAATGAGAGAATCTCAGTGAAGCTCATTTATTACTTTCCTTATATACATAATGTATAAGGAAAGTATTGTGACGGGGTCGAAAATTCGAATTCGAATTTTCGACGGGAGAGCACGTTTCAGGCATCCCTGATCACGAATCAAACATTTTTGAAGTGATGTCTGTGTGTGTGTGTGTGTGTATGTGTGAAAGCATGTGTGTGTGTGCGTGTGTGTGTGTCAGTGAGTCTGTGGAGACGATAACTGACAAACGAATGGACCCATTCGAACCAAATTTGATACAAAAATCACAATCCGTAAACACTGGAAGCTTATTGTTGTTATACGCAATCGAATGTTCAGAACCCCCCTAAATTTTCGAATGAAATTTTGAAAAAATCGTCAAAAAATCAAAACCACTAATAAAGTTTCGCAAATAGACATTTCCTATGTAATTTTTCATTAGAAAACGATTGACATAAATTTTAGAGCGCTAACATGAACCGTTCTCGAGATATTGCACATTTTTCAAAAAAATTATCAAAAAGTCATATAAAATAAAAAAAAAAATATTTCCTCTTGAGGAACATGTTCACTTTTCATATGTAATACCATGCAATAAATTGGGTAACATCATTCTCGTGGATCTAGCTCGTTCCATTCATGAAAAAAGATACTTTGAGTAATACTTTTGTATTTGAACGCCAATAGTCTTTTATTTGCTGTAAGAATAACTTATTTCTTCGTTCATAACGCTTGGCGAGATTTTGGCGACGAATTTAGCGGAATACCGCCAACTTGGCGACTTTTTGAAATGTTGCCAAATTAGCGAAAATCTCGCCAAATGGATAAAAATGACTCTAAATCAATGAAAATGACGTCTAATTGAAGAAAATTCAATATCTTGGAAAGAATATTAGTATCTACTATAAGAAAAACCTATTTATTTTACTGTAAAAGTAGTAAATTCATCACATTATATAAGGAAAGTCATGTGTTGCCCACATCAGATTTTTTTTCCTGTGTTCATAATTTTTTTAAAAATTTATAAAATCAAAATAATTTTTTTATCAAAAATATGAAACAAACGATAATCATTAGAATATTTATGAGTTTCATTGATTTTATTTTAACAAAATTTTTCCCATGCTAATGCTATTGTTCTTACGAAACCATTTTTAAACATTTATTTGTCAGAATCTGCAATAAATAGATAATGGCTGATATGGATTCAGCATCAAATTTTAGAGGAGAATGAGGGGATGTACTCAGGATTCCTATCTTCTTTTCTTTTTTAACTTCCGGGTCAAAATAATTTCTTTAATTATCTATTTCTCATGACTGACTATTGATAGACCTTAGATTGTGACTGATATAGATTTAGAATCGAATTACGTAAGGGATTAAAATATTTGCTAAGGATTTCCATTTCCAGTAATGTCTCTTCCCATTTTTACGAAAATTTGCAGGACTTTTCGAAATAAATGTGTAAAAATGAATAACAATACTTAATTGCTCCGTCAAAATGAAGTGTGTACACAGTTTGCCACCATATGAAGGATACTTCATATGGTGGAATGAAGGATACTCCATTCCGCTAATGAAGGGTACTTCATTTCACCATTGAAAGATACTTCCAATGAATGATACTTCAATGAAGGATGCTTCCACTGAAAGGATACTTCATTCCACTAATAAAGGGAACTTCATTTCACCACTGAAGGATACTTCCAATGAAGGATACTTCCAACGGAGGATACTTCATTATGAAGGATACTTCCAATGAAGGAAATTCATTATGAAAGTTACTTCATTCCACCAACGAAGGGTACTTAATTTCACCATTGAAGGATACTCCCAATGAAGGATATTTCCAATGAAGGATACTTCATAAATTTCTTGTATGAAACATTTCTTTAAAGAATAATTTGCAAATGAAAATTCATGAAAGATAAAATATTTTAATTTTGTGATAAAAATATATGAAGAAAATAAAGTATAAATGCATCAAAAAGTCTAGTGTAGATTTACACATCGAGATATTTATTTCTAAAAATAAAAGAAAAAAAAATGCATAAAGAATAAGTAAACAAAAAAAAATACTTTTCAGTTCTTTGTCGTATGTCATCAACGGCTAAGAGGAAAAAAAATTACATAACTTTAATCCGCATAAGAAAAAAAGCTTTACGAATTTAGATTGAAAAAATATTATTGACTGGCAACAGTAATTTATCTCTAAAATTCTCCCTTCCTAGGATTATGTATGAAATAAAGCTTCCAAAGTGTTCTCGATAATTAGGCACAAAATGTTTTCGAAAGAAAAGCATTTCTTTGAAAACGAGGGAATTTTGTGGGAATAAAGTGGAAAAGAATATATTTTTTGCAACGGGAAGGTTGAACATTGTTTGCATTACGGATTTTACTTTACAAAGAAGGCGGAATTATTTCTCATATCAAGGAATGCATGTCTAAATCGCTTAGTGAAGCGATGTTTAGAAATGCACATTTAAAAAATATTAGAGATTATCAACTTCAATAAGAAAATCTTGGTGAAGTCCATTTATTTTTTCAGTGTTCATGTTTTTATAAAAATATTATAAAATCAGAATCCATTTATATGTTGGTTATGAAATAAAACATAGTCACTGGAGTATTTATTTATATCACTGACTTTATTTGTTACTACTTTAGTTTTTGCAAAGTAAATGACTGGATTTTAAATTAAACATATAACAGCAGTAAATTAGTATTTATAATATATGGAGCATTAACATATATTATTTTAAATTCTAATGTTTAATCAAATAACTCATTTTCCGATCATTTTGTTTACGTCTGTTTGCATAACAAATCTGACTGAAAATAAATCAATATGTTTACCTGAATTTGAGCTTACAATTTGTTCTTTTAATTCTTTAAAATAATATATACGTTACAATCATATTGGGTAAGTCAATGAGTTAGACTTAACGATGGCATTCCTGAAATTCTCGCCAAATACTTGATCAAGAAATTCGGGAATTCGAAATGGTAAAATCCCAAAAATTCCGGATTTATTTCAGTTTTTTTACTTTCCTTATATATAATAATGTATAAGGAAAGTATTGTGGGGGTCGAAAATTCGAATCCGAGTTTTCGACGGGAGAGCACGTTTCAAGCATCCCTGATCACGAATCGAACATTTTTGAAGTGATGTCTGTGCGTGTGTGTGTCAGTGAGTCTGTGGAGACGATAACTGACGAAAGAATGGACCGATTCGAACGAAATTTGGTACAAAAATTAGAATCCGTAAACACTGGAAGCCTATTGTTTTTATACGCAATCGAATGTTCAGAAACCCTAAATTTTCGAATGAAAATTTGAAAAAATCGTCAAAAAATCAAAACCTCTAATAAAGTTACGCAAATAAACATTTCTTATGTAATGTTTTATTAGAAAGCGATTGACATAAATTTTAGAACGCTAACATGAACCGTTCTCGAGATATTACACATTTAAAAAAAATCATCAAAAAATCACATAAAAAATATTTCCTATTGAGAAACATGTTCACTTTTCATATGTAATACCATGCGATAAATTTGGTGACATCATTCTCGTGGATCTAGCTAGTTCCATTCATGAAAAAGATACTTTGAGTAATACTTTTGTATTTGAACGCCAATAGTCATTTATCTGCTGTAAGAATAACTTATTTCTCCGTCCATAAAGCTTGGTGAGATTTTGGTGACGAATTTGGTGGAATGTCATCAACTTGGCGACTTTTTAATATTGCTAAATTAACGAAAAACTCGCCAAATGGATAAAAATGACGCTAAATCACTGAAAATGACGACTCATTGACAAAAATCCAATATCTTTGAAAGAATATCTACTATAAAAATAATATTTTTTTTTTCACTGTAAAAGTAGTAAATTCATTGAAGGAAAGTAATTCATATAAGGAAAGTCATATGCTGCCCACATCAGTTTTTTTTTAAAATTTATGAATAAATATTTTCTCAGCTCTGAAACTATGTCAAAAATGTTAAAGGGATGTCGTTAATTTAATGGAACAAAACTCGACCGGAATTGTATTTACGAGTAATTATACTTTAAACAATTAGATGATATATGAAGTATACAATTAAAATGTGTTCTAATTCCAATGAACTATCCCATACAACATCATATTAAAATTAACTGGAGTGAGATTCAACTCGACTTTCTCATACTAAAATCCATTTTTAGTAAGTAGCTTTTTTTTTTCAAATTTTACAAGAAAATTTTTGAAAATTCGGTATCATGGGTCTAAATGATTACAATTATAGTGTCGAAAGCCCAGGCCGACCGACTCATCCGAAGACTAAGAGCAGCTTAATGGACGGCCGGGAAAACACAATTATAGTGTGTTACTCTTCACTTTAAAGGGCTTGAAAAAATATTTTGATTACATTTATTACACAATTATAGTGTGCTACTCTTCACTTTAAAGGGCTTGAAGAAATATTTTGATTACATTTATTTTTTATTACACAATT
This sequence comes from Amaurobius ferox, assembly GCA_951213105.1. Lineage (NCBI taxonomy): Eukaryota > Metazoa > Arthropoda > Arachnida > Araneae > Amaurobiidae > Amaurobius > Amaurobius ferox. The sequence continues at coordinate 57,259,695 of OX578148.1, read as the reverse complement.
ATAGTGTGTTACTCTTCACTTTTAAAGGGCTTGAAAACATATTTTGATTACATTTATTTTTTATTACACAATTATAGTGTGCTACTCTTCACTTCAAAGGGCTTGAAGAAATATTTTGATTACATTTATTTTTTATTACACAATTATAGTGTTGTTGTTGATGTTGTTGAGACCCAGACCGTCCGACCTACCAGAAAGGTGTAAGGTAACTGTATGGACGGCCGGGAAGTGCCACCCAATTTAGACCGGAACCCAGTGGGGGAGGCATCCACAGGGACCGTACCCTCCTTCCCCTACCACCAACCTCTCGGAAGGACTTACGGACCCACATGTTTAACGTGATCGTACTCCGCATGAACACGGCGGAATTTGTGGCAGCGTGCAAATCTAGCGCGCAAACCACGGGGATACCGCACCCGAGATGGCCAACAGCACGCGGCGTTCCGAGGTGGTCACCCACCAAGTACTAACCGCGCCCGATGCTGCTTGACTTCGGTGATCTAACGAGAACCGGTGTTTTCAGCACGGTACGGCCGTTGGCCTACAATTATAGTGTGCTACTCTTCACTTTAAAGGGCTTGAAGAAATATTTTGATTACATTTATTTTTTTATTACACAATTATAGTGTGTTACTCTTCACTTTTAAAGGGCTTGAAAACATATTTTGATTACATTTATTTTTTATTGCACAATTATAGTGTGCTACTCTTCACTTCAAAGGGCTTGAAGAAATATTTTGATTACATTTATTTTTTATTACACAATTATAGTGTGTTACTCTTCACTTTTAAAGGGCTTGAAAAAATATTTTGATTACATTTATTTTTTATTACACAATTATAGTGTGTTGTTTTTCACTTTAAAGGGCTTGAAAAAATATTTTGTTTACATTTATTTTTTATTACACAATTATAGTGTGTTACTCTTCACTTTTAAAGGGCTTGAAAAAATATTTTGATTACATTTATTTTTTATTACACAATTATAGTGTGTTGTTTTTCACTTTAAAGGACTTGAAAAAATATTTTGTTTACATTTATTTTTTATTACACAATTATAGTGTGGTACTCTTCACTTTAAAGGGCTTGAAGAAATATTTTGATTACATTTATTTTTTATTACTCAATTATAGTCTGTCACTCTTCACTTTAAAGGGCTTGAAAGAATATTTTGATTACATTTATTTTTTATTACACAATTATAGTGTGTTACTCTTCACTTTAAAGGGCTTGAAGAAATATTTTGATTACATTTATTTTTTATTACACAATTATAGTGTGTTACCCTTCACTTTAAATGGCTTGAAAGAATATTTTGATTACATTTATTTTTTATTACACAATTATAGTGTGTTACTCTTCACTTTAAAGGACTTGAAAAAATATTTTGATTACATTTATTTTTTATTACACAATTACAGTGTGCTACTCTTCACTTTAAAGGGCTTGAAGAAATATTTTGATTACATTTATTTTTTATTACACAATTATAGTGTGAAAGCCCCAGGCCGTCCGGCTCGTCCGGAGGACTTAGAGCAACAAAATGGACGACCGGACGGACACGACCGGACACACAATTATAGTGTGTTACTCTTCACTTTTAAAGGGCTTGAAAAAATATTTTGATTACATTTATTTTTTATTACACAATTATAGTGTGGAAACCCCAGGTCGTCCGACTCATCCAGAGGACTTGAGTAACCATTTGGACGACCGGACACAATTATAGTGTGTTGTTTTTCACTTTAAAGGGCTTGAAAAAATATTTTGTTTACATTTATTTTTTATTACACAATTATAGTGTGTTACTCTTCACTTTTAAAGGGCTTGAAAAAATATTTTGATTACATTTATTTTTTATTACACAATTATAGTGTGCTACTCTTCACTTCAAAGGGCTTGAAGAAATATTTTGCTTACATTTATTTTTTATTACACAATTATAGTGTGGTACTCTTCACTTTAAAGGGCTTGAAGAAATATTTTGATTACATTTATTTTTTATTACACAATTATAGTCTGTTACTCTTCACTTTAAAGGGCTTGAAAGAATATTTTGATTACATTTATTTTTTATTACACAATTATAGTGTAGAAAACCCAGACCACACGACCAACCCATAGGCTAATGGTAGCTTTCTGTGTGGCCGGACACAATTATAGTGTGAAAGCCCCAGGCCGTCCGGCTCGTCCAGAGGACTTGGAGCAACAAAATGGACGACAATTATAGTGTGTTACTCTTCACTTTAAAGGGCTTGAAGAAATATTTTGATTACATTTATTTTTTATTACACAATTGTAGTGTGTTACTCTTCACTTTAAAGGGCTTGAAGAAATATTTTGATTACATTTATTTTTTATTACACAAATATAGTGTGTTACTCTTCACTTTAAAGGGCTTGAAAAAATATTTTGACTTAGCAATGTACTGGGGTGGATAACTTAGCCCGCCGAGGTGGAGGCTAATGACGTCACCACAAAAAAATTCCGTCACGGCTATTTTTCAGAATAATGATTGAAACTATGAAGTCTCTTGATCACTGAGCCATAAATAAACTCTTTCATGCATGATTATTTCAAATTTTGTGCTATGTTGTCATAGTAAATGATATAAAATTTTGAATTTCTCTCAAATTAAAAAAAGTCTATCTTAAACTACCTTTTTTAATAACAAAGCCGAATATAAAGTTTCGTGAAAATCCATTAATATTTGTGGTTGCTATCGCAACCACAAAAAATCGACCACAGACATACAGACAAACAGACAAACGGACATCACTCCGAAAGTAGCACATATATATACAGGGCGTCCAGAAAGTTCTGGAACGGCGCAATATCTCGAGAAATACACATCGGATAAAAACAAACAAACAAAAAAACCCCCCACATATTCAATATTTTTAGAAAAGCTATCCAATGATACCAAAATTGACCCCTCTTCCTCCTGGGGGGAGGGGGGGCAACTTTGAAATTTTCAATGGAAACCCCCATTTTTACTTTCCTTATATACATAATGTATAAGGAAAGTATTGTGACGGGGTCGAAAATTTGAATTCGAGTTTTCGACGGGAGAGCACGTTTCAAGCATCCCTGATCACGAATCAAACATATTTGAAGTGATGTCTGTGTGTGTGTGTGAAAGTGTGTGTGTGAAAGTGTGTGTGTGTGTGAAAGTGTGTGTGTGTGTGTGTGTGTGTGTGTCAGTAACCCTTTGGAGACGATAACTGACGAACAAATGGAACGAACGAAATTTGGTACAAAAATCACAATCCGTAAACACTGGAAGCCTATTGTTTTTATACGCAATCGAATGTTCAGAACCCCTAAAATTTCGAGTGAAATTTTGAAAAAATCGTCAAAAATCGAAACCGCTAATAAAGTTGCGCAAAAAGACATTTCTTATGTAATTTTTCATTAGAAAACGATTGGCTTAAATTTTAGAACGCTAACATGAACCATTCTCGAGATATTGCACATTTTTCAAAAAAATTATCAAAAAGCCATATAAAATAAAAAAAAAATATTTGCTATTAAGAATGATGTTCACTTTTTATATGTAATATAATGCGATAAATTTGGTGACATCATTCTCGTGGATCTAGCTCGTTCCAATCATGAAAAAAGATACTTTGAGTAATACTTTTGTATTTGAACGCCAATAGTCATTTATCTGCTGTAAGAATAACTTATTTCTTCGTCCATAACGCTTGGCGAGATTTTGGAGACAAATTTGGCGGAATGTCGCCAACTTGAGTAAAGATACTTTGAGTAATACTTTTGTATTTGAACGCCATAAATTAACAAAAAACTCGCCAATTGGATAAAAATGACGACATGGAAAATGACGATTCATTGAAGAAAATTCAATATCTTGGAAAGAATATAAATAACTACTATAAAAATAATCTTTTTTTTTACTGCAAAAGTAGTAAATTTATTGCATTATATAAGGAATCACACATCAGATTTTTTATTGCAGATTTGGATTTTCCAGAAAAAATTACATACATTTGACCTGCGATTTTTGCTCCCACAAACGGCGCTTAATCGACAAAAACGGAAGTGGTGCACTGACGGTTAAAAGTTACAGAAAAAATTACCCTGATCATGAGAGGAAAGGGGACACATGTTAATCAAGCACCCCGAAGGGAACAGAAAACTACTGCGTCCACATCGTTGTTCCAGGGTAGTGCAAAAAGTAGTTTTGAACCGTTTTCTAAACTGAAGTCAACTATTGTCGCTAAAGTTAACGGTTAGCTGGAGGAGGGAGTCAATTTTAGCATCATACCTAGGATAGCGTTTTTGAAAATATTGAACACGTAATTTTTTATTTTTCTATCCGAAGTGTATTTCCCGAGACATTCCCATTTTAAACGTTTGTGCCCCACTTCCGTTTTTCTCAATTATAGCGCTATTGGGGGAGCAAAAATCGTAGGTCAAATGTATGTAATTTTTTCTGGAGAATCCAAATCTGCAATAAAAAATGGGGTTCCTATTGACAATTTCAAAGTTGTCCCACCCCCATCCCCCAGGGGGTCAATTTTGGTGTAATTGGATAGCTTTTTTAAAAATATTGAATACATGTTTTTTTATTTTGTGATCCGAAGTGTATTTATCGAGATATTCCGTCGTTCCGGAACTTTCTGGACACCCTGTATATATATTTGCATTAGAATCTCGAATTCGAAAATTTTTATGAATCTTATACTTTCTCTACACTAAATTACATAGCATTAGAAAATTAAAAGTAGCCACCTTAGCTTTTAAAAGTTTTCGCTCGAATTAAAAAAAAATTCTATCTTGTCCTAGATTTTTTGATAACAAAGCCGGATATAATTTTTGGTAAAAATCCATTAATATTTGTGGTTGCTATGGTGTACACAAGAAATCCACCACAGACAGACAGACATTTCTTTAAAAACAGTCAAAACTTATTCAGGAAACTTATTCTTAAAACACATATTGTCATCAAAATCTCGAAATCAAAAATTTTCGTGAAAACAATACGACGTATAAGAAAGTAAAAATCGGGGTAGGTTTTTTTCTGGGACACACTCAAAGGTTATATTTACAGGGATACGTGTTTGACAGTAAGGGGGTTTGAGGCAGATGTCGGTTAATAAAAGAGGAGTGCAGTTATACTATAATTTTATTTTTACTTTCCTTATATGCATATAATGTATAAGGAAAGTATTGTGACGTGGTCGAAAATTCAAATTCGAGTTTTTGACGGGAGAGCGCGTTTCAAGCATCCCTGAACCGTTTTCGAGATATTGCACATTTTTCAAATAAATTTATCAAAAAATCCCATAAATTAAAAAAAAAGTATTAACTGTTGAGAAACATGTTCACTTTTCATATGTAATATCATGCGATAAATTTGGTGACACTAGCTAGTTCCATTCATGAATAAAGATACTTTGAGTAATACTTTTGTATTTGAACGCCAATAGTCATTTTTCTGTCATAAGAATAACTTAGTTCCGCGTCCATAACGCTTGGCGAGTTTTTGGCGACAAATTTGGCGGAATATCGCCAACTTGGCGACTTTTTAAATGTTGCCAAATTAACGAAAATCTGGCCAAATGGATAAAAATGACGCTATATTAATGAAAATGACGACTAATTGACGAAAATTTAATGTCTTGGAAAGAATATAAGTATCTACTATAAGAATAACCTATTTTTACTTTCCTTATATACATAATGTAGTATTGTGACGGGGTCGAAAATTCGAATTAGAGTTTCCGACGGGAGAGCGCGTTTCAAGCATCCCTGATCACGAATCAAACATTTTTGAAGTGATGTCTGTCTGTGTGTGTGTGTGAAAGTATGTGCGTGCGTGTGTGTGTGTGTGTGTGTCAGTGAGTCTGTGGAGACGATAACTGACGAACGAATGGAACGATTCGAACGAAATTTGGAACAAAAATCACAATCTGTAAACACTGGAAGCCTATTGTTTTTAAACGTAATCGAATGTTCAAAACCCCCCTAAACTTTCGAGTGAAATTTTGAAAAAATCGTCAAAAAATCAAAACCGTTAATAAAGTTACGCAAATAGACATTTCTTATGTAATTTTTCATTAGAAAACGATTAACATAAATTTTAGAACGCTAACACGAACCGTTCTCGAGATATTGCACATTTTAAAAAAAAATTATCAAAAAGTCATATAAAATAAAAAAAATCTGATGTGGGCAACACATGACTTTCCTTATATAATGCAATGAATTTACTATTTTTACAGTTAAAAAAATGTTATTCTTATAGTAGATACTTATATTCTTTCCAAGATATTGAATTTTCTTCAATTAGTTGTAATTTTGATTGATTTAGCGTCATTTTTATCCATTTGGCGAGATTTTTGTTAATTTGGCAACAATTAAAAAAGTTGCCAAGTTGGCGACATCTCGCCAAATTCGTCGACAAAATCTCGCCAAGCATTATGGACGAAGAAATAAGTTATTCTTACAGCAGATAAATAACTATTGGCGTTCAAATACAAAAGTATTACTCAAAGTATCTTTTTTCATGACTGGAACGAGCTAGATCCACGAGAATGATGTCACCCAATTTATCGCATGGTGTTACACATGAAAAGTGAACATGGTTCTCAATAGGAAATATTTTTTTTATTTTATGACTTTTTGATAATTTTTTTGAAAAATGTGCAATATCTCGAGAATGGTTCAGGTTAGCGTTCTAAAATTTATGTCAATCGTTTTCTAATGAAAAATTACATAAGAAATGTCTATTAGTGTAACTTTATTAGCGGTTTTGATTTTTTGACGAAGTTTTCAAAATTTCACTCAAAAATTTAGGGTGGTTCTGAACATTCGATTGCGTATAAAAACAATAGTCTTCCAGTGTTTACGGATTGTGATTTTTGTACCAAATTTCGTTCGAATCGGCCCATTCGTTCGTCAGTTATCGTCTCCACAGACTCACTGACACACACACACACATACTTTCACACACACACACACACACACACACACAGACACACACACACACACACACATACACACACACAGACATAACTTCAAAAATGCTTGATTCGTGATCAGGGATGCTTGAAACGTGCTCTCCCGTCGAAAACTCGAATTCGAATTTTCGACCCCGTCACAATACTTTCCTTATACATTATGTATATAAGGAAAGTAAAAATATATTTCCTATTGAGAAACATGTTCACTTTTCATATTTAATACGATGTGATAAATTTGGTGACATCATTCTCGTGGATTTAGCTCGTTCCTTTCATCAGAAAAGATATTTCGAGTGATACTTTTGTATTTGAACGCCAATAGTCATTTATCTGCTATAAGAATAACTTATTTCTCCGTCAGTAAAGCTTGGTGAGAATTTGGCGACATATTTGGCGGAATGTCGCCAACTTGGCAACTTTTTGAAATGTTGTCAAACTACCGAAAATCTCGCCAAATGGATTAAAATGACTCTAAATCAATGAAAATGACGACTAATTGTCGAAAATTCCATATCTTGGAAAGAATATAAGTATCTACTGTAAGAAAATCCTATTTTTACTTTCCTTATATACATAATGTATAAGGAAAGTACTGTGACGGGGTCGAAAATTCGAATTCGAGTTTTCGACGGGAGAGCACGTTTCAAGCATCCCTGATCACGATTCAAACATTTTTGAAGTGATGTCTGTGTGTGTGTATGTGTGTGTGTGTGTGTGTGTGTGTGTGTGTGTGTGTGTGAAAGTATGTGTGTGTGTGTGTGTGTGTGTCAGTGAGTCTGTGGAGACGATAACTGACGAACGAATGGACCGATTCGAACCAAATTTGGTACAAAAATCACAATCCGTAAACACTGGAAGCCTATTGTTTTTATACGTGATCGAATGTTCAGAACCCCCCTAAATTTTCGAATCAAATTTTGAAAAAATCGTTAAAAAATCAAAACCGCTAATAAAGTTACGCAAATAGACATTTCTTATGTAATTTTTCATTAGAAAACGATTGGCATAAATTTTAGAACGCTAACATGAACCGTTCTCGAGATATTGTACATTTTTCAAAAAAATTATGAAAAAGTCACATAAAAAAAAAAAAAAAATTCCTATTGAGAAACATGTTCACTTTTCATATGTAATACCGTGCGATAAATTGAGTGACATCATTCTCGTGGATCTAGCTCGTTCCATTCATGAAAAAATATGCTTTGAATAATACTTTTGTATTAGAACGCCAATAGTCATTTATCTGCTGTAAGAATAACTTTTCTCTTAGTGCATAACTCTTGGCGAGATTTTGGCGACGATTTTGGCGGAATGTCGCCAACTTGGCGACTTTTTTGAAATGTTGCCAAATTAATGAAAATCTCGCCAAATGGATAAAAATGATGCTAAATCAATGAAAATGACGACTAATTGTCGAAAACTCAATATCTTGGAAAGAATATTAGTATCTACTATAAGAAAATCCTGTTACTTTCCTTATATACATAATGCATAAGGAAAGAATTGTGACGGGGTCGAAAATTCGAAATCGAGTTTTCGACGGGAGAGCACGTTTCAAGCATCCCTGATCACGAATCAAACATTTTTGAAGTGATGTCTGTGTGTGTGTGTGTGTGTGAAAGTATGTGTGTTTGTGTGTGAGAGACTGTGAAGACCATAACTGACAAACGAATGGACCGATTCGATCCAAATTTGGTACAAAAATCACAATCCGTAAACACTGGAAGCCTATTGTTTTTATACACAATCGAATGTTAAGAACACCCCTAAATTTTCAAATGAAATTTGGAAAAAATAGTCAAAAAATCAAAACCACTAATAAAGTTACGCATATAGACATTTCTTATGTAATTTTTCATTAGAAAACGATTGACATAAATTTTAGAACGCTAACATAAACCGTTCTCGAGATATTGCACATTTTTCCAAAAAAATAATCAGAAAGTCATATAAAATAAAAAAAAAATATTTCCTCTTGAGAGACATGTTCACTTTTCAGTAATACCATGCGATAAATTGGATGACATCATTCTCGTGGATCTAGCTCGTTCCATTCATGAAAAAAGATACTTTTTGTAATACTTTTGTATTTGAACGCCAATAGTCATTTATCTGCTGTAAGAATAACTTACTTCTTTGTCCATTATACTTGGCGAGATTTTGGCGACGAATTTGGCGGAATGTCGTCAACTTGGCGACTTTTTGAAATGTTGCCAAATGGATAAAAATGACGCTAAATCAATGAAATGGCAACTAATTGTCGAAAATTCAATATCTTGGAAAGAATATTAGTATCTACTATAAGAAAAACCTATTTATTTTACTGTAAAAGTGGTAAATTCATTACATTATATAAGGAAAGTCATGTGTTGGCCACATCAGATTTTTTTTACTGTGAAAGTAGTATATCTATTGCAATATAAAAGGAAAGTCATGTGTTGCCCACATCAGATTTTTTTTACTGTAATAGTAGAAATTCATTCCATTATATAAGGAAAGTCATGTGCTGCCCACATCAGATTTTTACTTTCCTTATATACATAATGTATAAGGAAAGTATTGTGACGGGGTCGAAAATTCGAATTCGAGTTTTCGACGGGAGAGCACGTTTCAAGCATCCCTGATCACGAATCAAACATTTTTGAAGTGATGTCTGTGTGTGTGTATGTGTGTGTGTGTGTGTGTGTATGTGTGTGTGTGTGAAAGTATGTGTGTGTGTGTGTGTGTGTCAGTGAGTCTGTGGAGACGATAACTGACGAACGAATGGACCGATTCGAACCAAATTCGGTACAAAAATCACAATCCGTAAACACTGGAAGCCTATTGTTTTTATATGTAATCGAAAGTTCAGAACCCCCCTAAATTTTCGAATAAAATTTTGAAAAAATCGTCAAAAAATCAAAACCACTTATAAAGTTACGCAAATAGACATTTCTTATGGTAATTTTTCATTAGAAAACGATTGACATAAATTTTAGAACGCTAACATGAACCGTTCTCGAGATATTGCACATTTTTCAAAAAAATTATTAAAAAGTCATTTAAAATGAAAAAAATATATTTCCTATACAGAAACATGTTCACTTTTCATATGTCATACCATGCGATAAATTGGGTGACATCATTCTCGTGGATCTAGCTCGTTCCATTCATGAAAAAAGATACTTTGAGTAATACTTTTGCATTTGAACGCCAATTTATCTGCTGTAAGAACAACTTATTTCTTCGTCTATAATGCTTGGCGAGATTTTGGCGACGAAATTGGCGGAACGTCGCCAACTTGGCGACTTTTTGAAATGTTGCCAAATTAACGAAAATCTCGCCAAATGGATAAAAATGACGCTAAATCAATGAAAATGACGACTAATTGTCGAAAATTCAATATCTTGGAAAGAATATTAGGATCTACTATAAGAAAAACCTATTTAGTTTACTCTATAAGTAGTAAATTCAGTTCATTATATAAGGAAAGTCATGTGTTGCCCACATCAGATTTTTTAAAGGGCAATGATATGAGACGTAACAAACATATAGCATACAGTCCGCATTTATGTTTCGTACTAAGGTTTAGTTGATATAAGTATTGCCTAAAGTACTTGGTGGAGAATTTGTCAAGCCGAAATTATCTTTCATGAACTTGATTAACTTTCATGAATTTGTTTCCATTCGGTGTCTTGTCTGATACGAAATTATGAAACCCCCAACAGCCATTTATGCAGGGATGTTTTAGAGGCAGAGGTGATAATAGTAGAAGTAGTTTTTGCTGCTCAAATGGGCTTCATACGATACTGAATTTGGAAGCGAAAAAATCTTATGTTATCAGATATTTATTATAGCATGAGTAATTTGTGAGATAAATTTTTATCTGAATAGCGTGATTTTTTTTACTTTCCTTATATACTTAATATATAAGGAAAGTATTGTAGCGGGGTCGAAAATTCGAATTCGAGTTTTTGACGGGAGAGCAAGTTTCAAGCATCCCTGATCACGAATCAAACATTTTTGAAGTGATGTCTGTGTGGTGTGTGTGTGTGTGTGTGTGTGTGTGTGTGTGTGTGTGTGAAAGTGTGTGTGTGTGTGTGAAAGTGTGTGTGTGTGTGTGTGAAAGTGTGTGTGTGTGTGTGTGTGTGAAAGTGTGTGTGAAAGTGTGTGTGTGTGTGAAAGTGTGTGTGTGTGTGTGAAAGTGTGTGAGTGTCAGTGAGACTTTGGAGACGATATCTCACGAACGAATGGAGCGATTCGAATGAAATTTGGTACACAAATCACAATCCATGAATACTGGAAGCCTATTGTTTTTAAACGCAATCGAATGTTCAGAACTCCCTTAAATTTTCGAGTGAAATTTTGAAAAAATCGTCAAAAAAATCAAAACCTTTATTAAAGTTACGCAAATAGATATTTCTTATGTAATTTTTCCTTAGAAAACGATTGACATAAACTTTAGAACGCTAGCATGAACCGTTCTCGAGAGATTTTGCATTTTTTAAATAAATTTATAAAAAAATCCCATAAATTAAAAAAATATATATTAACTGTTGTGAAACATGTTCACTTTCCATATGTAATTTCATGCGATAAATTTGGTGACATCATTCTCGTGGATCTAGCTCGTTCCATTCATAAGAAAAGGTACTTTGAGTAATATATTTGTATTTGAACGCCAATAGTCAATTATCTGCTTTAAGAAAAACTTATTTCTCCGTCCATAACGCTTGGCGAGATTTTGGCGGCAAATTTGACGGAATGTCGCCAACTTGGCGACTTTTTTTAATGTTGCTCAATTAACGAAAATCTCGTCAAATGGATAAAAATTACCCCAAATCGATGAAAATGACGACTAATTAAAGAAGGTTTAATATCTTGGAAAGAATATAAGTATCTACTATAAGAATAACCTATTTTTTTGCTGTAAAAGTAGTAAAGTCATTGCATTATATAAGGAAAGTCATGTGCTGCTCACATCAGATTTTTGTGTTGCAAGTTTCACACAAACAGTAGTGTATAAATAATAAATTATTTGAGTCTGCAGAGTGTCACGTGCTGCCCAATATTCGGTTTTTGAAGTTTTTTAAATGAAATTTTATGTGTAAATTTTTTATTCCTTAGGCTCGGCAAGTACAGATTATGCCTTATGGATAAAGCTTTAATAATTATGTTATTTTTTGCTCGCTTGCGTGACAACTTCATCTTTAAAAGCTTTATACATTATTAGCTAAATGATATTTTTATGCAAAGAGAAACACAAGGTTAATCTGCTTCTTTGAACTAAACGTTTTGCTCATTTTTTTAAAAAATCTATTAATATTTCCATCAACAATATTTTGCGTGTTGTGTTGCCATTTGTTTTCTGATGAAAAGAGGAAAAACTTCTAAATAATTACCGTTAATGCATCTCTCAATTCGAGGAAGTACACAGTTAAAAATAATGTTTCTTCTTAGGGCTTAACTATCTATAAAACAATTTTCTAGTACACAATACGTGTGTGTATATCATTACAGATCTTCTAGAAGCTCTCTAGGCTGAATTTTTGTGACCTTCAGGCTGAATTTTTGTGACCTCCAGGTTGAATCTTTGTGACCTCTAACCTGAATCTTTGTGACCTCTAGGCTGAATCTTTGCGATCTCTAGGCTGGATTTTTGTGACCTCCAGGCTGAATCTTTGTGACCTCTAACCTGAATCTTTGTGACCTCTAGGCTGAATTTTTGTGACCTCCAGGCTGAATCTTTGTGACATCTAACCTGAATCTTTGTGACCACTAGGCTGAATCTTTGTGACCTCTAACCTGAATCTTTGCGACCTCTAGGCTGAATCTTTGTGACCTCTAACCTGAATCTTTGTGACCTCTAACCTGAATCTTTGTGACCTCTAACCTGAATCTTTGCGACCTCTAGGCTGAATTTTTGTGACCTTCAGGCTGAATCTTTGTGACCTCTAACCTAAATCTTTGCGACCTCTAGGCTGAATCTTTGTGACCTCTAACCTGAATCTTTGTGACCTCATACCTGAATCTTTGCGACCTCTAGGCTGAATTTTTGTGACCTCCAGGCTGAATCTTTGTGACGTCTAACCTGAATCTTTGTGACCTCTAACCTGAATCTTTGCGACCTCTAGGCTGAATTTTTGTGACCTCCAGGCTGAATCTTTGTGACCTCTAACCTGAATCTTTGTGACCTGTAGGCTGAATCTTTGCGACCTCTAGGCTGGATTTTTGTGACTTCTAGGTTGAATCTTAGCACTCTAATGTACGGAGCATGGGATAGAACCTAAAGAAGCCCGATTTTGGATTCTTCTCTCTGGGATGCAGAAAAAAAGGGGGGGGGGGGAAGGGTTAAAAAGTTCTTATTGACATTCCAGAACTCTCCGGTAGCTTAGGCTGAATCTACGTACACCTATAATAAGTATGATACAAAATTATCTGCGTTACAGGAACATTAAGCGTTCCTGTAACGCAGAAGTCTTAATCTTTGCAAATCGACCACTGCACAGTACCTAACGGAGCTTGATTTTAGAATCTCTCTCCCGGCAGACAAAATAGGGAGAGGGTCTGAAGGACTGTACAGTCTCTCAGAAGTTTCTCGGTGATGTAGAAAGGTGAATTTTTGCACACTAATCGTAATGGCTACAGGGCTAAACCTAAGTGAATCGGATTCTGATTAAGACGACTATTTTAGACACTACGCTCTATACGTTGTCAAACTAATTAAAACATAAACAAGAAAGATCAATCATGAATAAAGCATTGATTACGAAACACTTTCCAACAGAAATGCAATTTTACTTAAACACCTCTAAGATGCGATACATTCAGCGCTGATATTTTTAAAATTATCACAGAACTACAATAATTTATTATACATGGAAACGTAAAACTTCATCAAAAAAGTCAATGCTATAAATCGTCTGCTTCTCTATGTAAAATCAATGAATATTTCATTTATATCACTTATATTCCAGACTCCAGAACTAAATAATTTTCCTTGAAAAAATTCAGCAATTCTTGTACAACTCATTTTACAATTCCTTGATTTGTTTACATTCTGCATTATACAGAAATTAGGCTTTGTTGTAGGAATAATCGAAATTTAGTGATCATTTAAAATAAAAAATATTGTAATTGCGTTGCACAGAATTTAGATACACAGATAATATGCCAAAAAACTGTTTTATGACTGATGTAACACTAAATATAAATTTAAACGATCTTTAAACGTCAGATTTTTACACAAGGGGAAAATGGATATCATATTACTTTCTTTATATACATAATGTATGAGGAAAGTATTGTGACGGGGTCGAAAATTCGAATTCGAGTTTTCGACGGGAGAGCACGTTTCAAGCATCCCTGATCACGAATCAAACATTTTTGAAGTGATGTCTGTGTGTGTGTGTGAAAGTATGTGTGTGTGTGTGTGTGTCAGTGAGTCTGTGGAGACTATAACTGACGAACGAATGGACCGATTCGAACCAAATTTGGTACAAAAATCACAATCCGTTAACACTGGAAGCCTATTGTTTTTATACGTAATCGAATGCTCAGAATCCCCCTAAATTTTCGAATGAAATTTTGAAAAAATCGTCAAAAAATCAAAACCCCTAATAAAGTTACGCAAATAGACATTTCTTATGTAATTTTTCATTAGAAAATGATTGGCATAAATTTTAGAACGCTAACATGAACCGTTCTCGAGATATTGTACATTTTTCAAAAAAATTATGAAAAAGTCACATAAAAAAAAAATTCCTATTGAGAAACATGTTCCCTTTTCATATGTAATACCATGCGATGAATTGAGTGACATCATTCTCGTGGATCTATCTCGTTCCATTCATGAAAAAATATACTTTGAATAATACTTTTGTATTTGAACGCCAATAGTCATTTATCTGCTGTAAGAATAACTTTTTTCTTAGTGCATAACGCTTGGCGAGATTTTGGCGACGAATTTGGCGGAATGTCGCCAACTTGGCGACTTTTTTGAAATGTTGCCAAATTGATGAAAATCTCGCCAAATTTATAAAAATGACGCTAAATCAATGAAAATGACGACTAATTGTCGAAAATTCAATATCTTGAAAAGAATATTAGTATCTACTATAAGAAAAACCTATTTTTTTACTGTAAAAGTAGTAAATTCATTACATTATATAAGGAAAGTCATGTGTTGCCCACATCAGATTTTCTTATTTTAAAATGAATCACATGATCTCTTCATATAATATGGGTGTAATTATTATTTCGATTTTTACTTAAATAACTACCTAACATATATTGTTGAATTTTTTACACAATTTATGTGATAACTTGAATACCTCTGAATATTTTCTAAAATTTTCGAAGTAATTTGTGAGTTTCAACTCTGCTTAAAAAATGTTTGAAAAATTATGTCCCATAGGGTTCAATGAATTTCATTTGTTCAACCCGGGTTAAATCCGAAACTAATTGGGTGATATTATTCATTTTTATTGCCATATATTTCACAGACCGTCTGATCATCATACTAAAATTTCATTTTGGTAAAGTTATTTTTACGGCAGTCATTGTGCAAATAAACGGACAGAATGAACAAAGTCATGAACACTTTAAAACAATGTTGGAAAGTGTTAAAAAAATATCAACCTAACCTTTTAAAATAGGTTTGTCCTACCTTTGTAATTCTAGAATACTAGTTTAATAAATAAAATTTATTGCATTTACCATGTTTAACTACCAAATTTAATCTCGTCGATAACACATATAAAATGAAATTCTATGAATATTTCCCTCAAAATTATGAATTATAAATCAATAAAAAAACTCTGAAGTAATGCAATAGAATGTAAAATGTAAATTTAAATAAATAACGCTCTGTAAAGCCGCAGAATCCAGAACTCCGTTTTAGATACAAATGTGTTTTCGCAATCCTAGAATATGTATTTATTGAAAATTGCTCAATGACTATTCCCAGTATATTTATGAAATTTCTTAATTAGATTTCTAATGTGTTGCCACGGTGTTTATTAAATTGATGCAAAGAAGATGCAATTTTTTTTAAACGGACGACAAAATATTGTTGTTGAAATTTAGTTGATATAGATACAAATCAAATTTTAATTACCACTATATGCACATATGATGTTGCAGACAAATGCGTGTTGGCTCATCACATAGTGTTTTTCTATTTCAATAAAGAACGATGCACTAGAATTTTAAATCGAAAACAAGAACATAATGTTACAACGTATCCTCTGGAATCGTGCGTGTGCGCTCAGGATATAAGAATGAGTCCAAATTTTTGGATAACTAACACGTTTATTCACAAGCACAGCGTAAAAAGGAACAATATACAGTAGAAAGGAACTTAACTGCTCCACTAATTTCACAAAACAACCAATATTATTTTCAAAACATTGACAGTTCAATGTAGCTTGTGTGACGTCATCTGCTCTCCGATTGAGTGCTGACCTCTTTTATAGACTCTCCATAGAAACTTCTGGAAATCTCTCATATCACGTAGAATATTAGTTATTTCGGGGTGTTTCGAACCTTCGCAAAATCGCCAAATGTCGCCAAATTGCTAACTAATCGCCAAATCTGGCAACCGGTTTTCGAACTTCGATACATGGCAACCCTAGATGAACGTCATATGAAAGGATTGCTTATTTGCAATGTACGGGCGTTTTCTCCGTCTGGTCTTCAAAAGAGACGAAAGTGAGAAGGAAAAAGGGGTTTCAGAGCGTTTAAAAAGTTCGTAACAATAAATATTATATCAATACTTTCTTTTATCAGGAGAGTACAAGGAATTTGTACAACGCTCATTGTTTAGTGTTCAGCGTCGTAACAATATCTCATAACAATACCCTGCCGCTTCTGAAAATTATGAGTCACAAACATTAGCTATCCAATGATTATGCTAGTTATATGGGGTGTAAGACTATCTGTAAATGCTTGCGGTAATGCTTATGTTATTATATTTTCGTAATCATTACTATTTCGAAAATCTCTCGAACAAATTTCAAACGTGTGAAATGAACACAAATGCATTTTTTACAGCACAGTTTTTTAACCCTCAATTTATAAATTTCTTTTGATTAACATACTTTCATTTAACTAACATTGAATTTTCCAAGAAATTAGCCATAATGCAGACCGATTTAAATATAACGGCTTTATAATAACAGGAAGTCACCTAGATATCAGTGCTGTTTACAAATTTTTTTTAATAGTTACTAAAGGACTTTGTTAAATTAAATGGCTAACTAATGATCAAGAATGTATAAAAATGTCACATAACGAATAAGACATTTTGAACAACAAAATTCCATACATTACATTTCGCGCCATTTTGATGATTCTACCATGATCGTCGAATGAGCCACAAAGAATGTAAATAAGAATTTAATTGAGGAACATTATGAAAATAATATATATTAGAAAATATTTTGAAATTATTAGTTCTAAATAAAAAATATAAAATTTTTTTATCACTTTTATATGCAATAATAAAATTGATATCAATCATGGATAGAAAATTCAAATACCTAACAGAAATGTCCTAAATTAAAAAAATCTGATGAGGGCAACACATGGCTTTCCTTATATAATGCAATGAATTTACTACTTTTACAGTTAAAAAAAATGTTTTTCTTATAGTAGGTACTTATATTATTTCCAAAATATTGAATTTTCTTCAATTAGTCGTCAATTTCATTGATTTAGCATCATTTTTATCAATTTGGCGAGATTTTTGTTAATATGGTAACAATTAAAAATGTCGCCAAGTTGGCGACATTCCGACAAATTTGTCGCCAAAATCTCGCCTAGCATTATAGACGGAGAAATAAGTTATTCTTACAGCAGATAAATGACTATTGGCGTTCAAATACAAAAGTATTACTCAAAGTATCTTTTTTCATGAATGGAACGAGCTAGATCCACGAGAATGATGTCACCCAATTTATCGCATGGTATTACATATGAAAAGTGAACATGTTTCTCAATAGGAAATTTTTATTTTTTTATTTTATATAACTTTTTGATAATTTACTTGAAAAATGTGCAATATCTCGAGAACGGTTCATGTTAGCGTTCTAAAATTTATGTTAATCGTTTTCTAATGAAAAATTACATGAGAAATGTCTATTTGCGTAACTTTATTAGCGGTTTTGATTTTTTGACGATTTTTTCAAAATTTCACTCGAAAATTTAGGGGGGGGGGGGGTTCTGTACAATCGATTGCGTATAAAAACAATAGGCTTCCAGTGCTTATGGATTGTGATTTTTGTACCAAATTTCGTTCGAATCGGTCCATTCGTTCGTCAGTTATCGTCTTCAAAGACTCACTCACACACACACACACACACACACACACACATACGCACACACGCACACACACACACGCAGACATCACTTCAAAAATGTTTGATTCGTGATCAGGGATGCTTGAAACGTGCTCTCCCGTCGAAAACTCGAATTCGAATTTTTGACCCCTTCACAGTACTTTCCTTATTACATTACTTACATTAAGGAAATATATTATCAGGAAAGTAAAAATTAAAAACTCACTTGGATTTCCTTGCTAAGATATTTAACAAATGTCCTTTTAAAATACAGATTAATTAGACTTTCCCTGCAATTCACCATTTACTTAGCACATTAGATTTGGATTTTCAGTTCCACAACCTGAAAATGGAATTTCAGTTTTAATTACACTAAACAGTTCATGCAGGCAAAGAATGTCAAACTAATTTTTCATTGAAGTAATGAAATATTGAAAGAGAAGAATAACAGCCATCATCGGAAGAGATTTGAGTAAATCTTTAACACAAAACAAGTAGATTTATATAGCAGCTTCCATACTTTAAATTCCATAACATGCCAAATAATCGTGACGTAGTCGCCTTTGCAGCAAAATAACAGTGGTATTATTATCTTATTTAGCAGGTATTGATGGTAACTACTATTTCTTTGGTCCTCTCATTATATTAAATATATTATGACGATTTTAATAATGTTCATGGGTACTTAAAAGAAAAATATAGGGATATGGAGAAACAACGTAATTAAACACAAATAAATAAATAATTGTTTATTCATTTATACTTAATTACGTTGTTTAAGTTTCCCCTTATCCTTTGCACAAAGTGTTCTTAACACTTTACAACATAGTTGAAAAGTGTTTATAACTTTGTTCATTCTGTCTGTCTGTCTGTCCGATCGCACTATAACTGTCGTAAAAATGAATTTATCAAAATGAAATTTTAATATGTTGTTCAGACGGTCTGCGGGACCATTGGGAATTTAAATGAATAATATCACCCAATTAGTTTGGGATTGAACCCGGGTAGAAAAAATAAAATACATTGAACCCTATGGGACTTAATTTTTCAAACATTTTTTAAACGAATTTAAAATTCACGAATTGCTTCGAAAGTTTGAAGAAATATTCAAATTATACCATAAAAAATATAAAAAAAATTCAACAAAATATATTCGGTAGTTTTTAAAATTAAATTATTTTTCTTTTAAAAATTCTTCTTTTAAAAATTCTTTTTAATTTATATTTAGTGTCATATCCGTCCTAAAACCGCTTTATTTTTGCTTAATTTCTGGGCACATGTATTCTGAAACAGCGCAATTACAATATATTTGAGTTTAAATTATCAATATATATCATCCATCTTGTGTCAAAATAGTGATTTTTAAAGCTTTTTTAAATTTAAATTTAGTGTTGTATCTGCCCGCTTTATTTTTGCTTAACTTCTGTGCATCTGTATTCTGAAACAATACAATTACAATATATTTGAGTTTAAAGGATCCTCAAACTTTGATTATTTCTACGACAAAACCTAATTCACGAATTGCTGCGAAAGTTTGAGGAAATATTCAAATTATCCCATAAAAAATATAAAAAAAATTCAACAAAATATATTCGGTAGTTTTTAAAATTAAAATTAAAATAAAAATTACATCAATATTATATGAAGAGATCACGTGACCTACTTCAAAATAAAATATGGCATCCATCTTGAGTCAAAATCTTGATTTTTAAAGTTCTTTTTAATTTATATTTAATGTTGTATTTGTCCTAAAACCGCTTTATTTTTACATAATTTCTGTGCATCCATATTCTGAAATAGCGCAATTACAATATACTTGAGTTTAAACGATCAATGCCTTGTGTCAAAATCGTGATTTTTGAAGTTTCTTTTAATGTATTTAGTGTTGTATCCGCCCTAAAACCTCTTTATTTTTGCTTAATTTCTCTGCATCTGTATTCTGAAACAACGCAATTAGAATATATTTTAGTTTAAATGATCATCAAACTTTGATTATTTATACAACGGAGCTTAATTTTCACTGATGGAGAATGTAAATATATGAAGCTGTAAGATGAGTTTTACAAGAATTGCTGAATTTCTTTAATGCAAAATTATTTAGCTCTGGAGTCTGCAATATAGCTGATATGAATGAAACAGTCATTGATTTTACATAAAGACACAGATGATTTTATAGCAGACTTTTCCGATGAAGTTTTACGCATAGAGTTAAATTATTTTTACCTCCATGGTTTTAAGTTTTTAAGTAAAATAAATTATTTTATTATTGGGATGAATGAAAGGAATGGAAAAAAAAGTGTATGAATAAAATATTTACTGCTTTTTCACAGAGAGCCAGGCGATTTATATTTCAATGACGTCATTTGGATAAAGTTCATTTTTTCGTTTCAAGTTTTAAGTTTTCAAATATAATAAATAATTGTAATATTGTGATAATTTTAAAAATATTACCGCTGAATGTATCGCATTTTAGAGATGTTTCAATAAAATTGCATTGCAGTTCAAAAATGTTTCATAATCAATGCGTTATTCATGATTGATCTTTCTTGTTACTTATTGCTATGGTAATGTACTGCAAAAAATGCAATTTGACAATTAGTTACTGCTACCATTTAGATCATAAGACATCATTGCATACATTTTTAGAAACAAGAAATATTATGGAGCTTTCATGTGGTGGAAAATGGTACGTACACTTCATTTTTAATGCAACTTTATTTTCTTTTACATATTTATTTCGTATTGTCATACGAATTTCCGGAAAAAAAAAACTAAAAAAGAACAAAAACAGGAAGTAGTATTTCAAGAACCAGAAATTAAAATCCTTAGTGAACCCAACACCGATGCTGAATCTATATCAGTCACCATCTAAGTTATATCTATAACCAGTCCTGAGAAATTGATGTTTCAAGGAAATTAATTGAACCGTAAGTGAAAATACTTAGTAAATCACTATACCACCTTAAGAATTTAATGCTGAATTCATATCAGTCACCATCTAAACTCAATAACCAATTTTGAGAAATAGATGTTTCAAGAAGATTTTTTTGACCCAAAACTGGAAAAAGTATAGGAAGTGGAAATCCTTAGTACCCTCATCCCCTCCGATCTTCTTCGTAAACTGATGCTGAATCCTTTTCAGGCGTCATCTAAGCTATATCTTTCGCAGATCTCGAGAAATATAAGTTTCAAGGGAAATGTGATTTTTTTTAATCCCCTCTACAATTCGATGCTGAATTTATGTCAGTCACCATCTAAGTTCCATTTATAACCAGCCCTGAGAAATATATGTTTCAAGGAAATTAATTGAATCGTATGTGGAAATATTCAGTGAACCACTATACCTTTTCAGGAATTTAATCCTGATTTCATGTCAGTCATCATCTAAACTATATCTATAACTAATTTTGAGAAATAGATGTTTCAAGAAATTTTTTTGACCGAAACTGCCAAAAAGTATAGGAAGTTTAAGTCCTTAGTAACTCTCCCCACCTCCTGTCAATCGGTCAGAAATTGATACTGAAACCATATCAGTCCTCATCTTAGCTATATATCTAGCATATCTCGAGAGATATATGTTTCACGGGAAATGTAATTTTTTAATCGGAAGTTGCATATCTCGA
Source organism: Amaurobius ferox (assembly GCA_951213105.1). Taxonomy (NCBI): domain Eukaryota; kingdom Metazoa; phylum Arthropoda; class Arachnida; order Araneae; family Amaurobiidae; genus Amaurobius; species Amaurobius ferox. The sequence goes on along the minus strand of OX578148.1, from coordinate 57,237,765 downwards.
ACCGGAAGTGCACATTCTTAGTGAGTTCCTTAACTACCATCCAGAGTTCGATGTTCACATCATATTAGTTATCATCTAAGCTCTATCTATAGCTAATCCTGAGAAATTGATGTTTCAAAGAAAGTTATTGAGCCCAAAGTGGGAAAGAAACCGGAAGTGAAAATTCTTAATGAACTACCTTACCTCATCTAGAAATTAATTCTGAATCCATATCAACCATTATCTATAGTTAATTTTTATAAAAATTAATAGTAATTATAATAATTTATAATAAAATAATTATAGTAATTACAATAATTTATAATAATTTATAATAATTATAATACGAGTAATTTATAAAACTTATAATAATTTATAATAATTTTTATAATAATTTTTATAAATAATAAGTTTTATCTATAGTTAATTTTTCTAAATAAGTGTTTCAAGTAAAATAAAATATTTTAAACCAAAAATAGAAGAAAATGTGAAAGTTAAAATCCTTAGTAAATTCCCCCTACTCTCGAATTTTATGCAGAATCCAAGTTAGCCATCGTCTGAGCTCAATCTATAGTATTTTCTTAGAAACAAATCATGAGTAGATAATTTGAAGGAAAAATTTTTCATAAAAATAATAGTATGGCAAAATTCTTGGCACCAATAAGTATTTATAGATTTAAAAAAATAGATTAGATAAATTTACTAAATATGAAGATTTTAAATGGATTCTTAAAGGGCATGATGAAAACGCTCTTTGCATGTTTGAACAAAAAATTTTGCGGAATACTTCTATTGGAGTTAGGAAATTTGGAGAAGTAGAAACAATTTTGAACTGTACAAATTATGTAAAGATTCTGACATAATTCAATAAAGTAGAACTAACATGCAGTGGACAGGGCACTTGCTAAGTATGGATAACAAAAGAGTAACAAAGAAAATTTGTACGTCCACACTGAACAGGAAAAGGCCTAGAGAACGATCGAAATTGAGATGAAATCGATTGTATGGACAAGGACTTTGAGGTGAAAAATTAAAAATTGGGTAAACATTATTCCAAGAGAACTGTTTGGAAGGAACTTCTGGGGAAGGCATAGCACCATAGTGGGCTGTCGGAGCATTGATGATGAATATATGAGCGGATTTATTGCGTAAGATTCTGTACATAAGATTTATTTTCTTACTTTCTGGGTTCTTGCCTTATTGGAGGGTTTTGTGACTCTTATTTAAAAACAACTGCAGTGAGAACATGAAATACCAAACTTAGCAATGACGAAATATTTTCTATCGACAAAGCGTTGTATGCAATCATTATGACGTTGAGCTAAACATGTCTCCTGATCTAAGTATTTAATACTGTCTGACGGCTTGGCAGAATCTTCTGGGGAAGGCAAGGTTCACAGTAAGCTGTTGAGCCATTGATGATGATGATGATGATGAGAGATTTTAAATAGTTTAAATTATTTAAGAATTTAAATTTTTTTATTTATCAAGGTAAGTGTATCTAGTTAATCTTGTTGTTGTTGTTGCTCATAACCTTCTGTTTCGGTCGAACCACAAACAGGACCAGTGATGCCAGAAGAAGGACAAAGAATGACACAAGACGAGATCCCAAAGTTTTTATTAACACAAACAAGCATCACTGTCGAAGGTCTGGGGGGGGGGGGGGGGGGTGCAGCTTCACATTTGGCGAGGACCCAGAAGGCGGAAGACGGACTTCATCCTCAAGAAAACGCCCATGCCTTACTCGGAATTCGAACCCAAGTCCACTAGACAGCAGTCGGAGACGCTATCCACTTCACCACCTGGGCGGCAGTTAATCTTTATGAAATGTATTTTCAACATTCCTAAAACATTTATAAAGAAGATTGTCTTTTCAACATCTCTAAAACTCTTATAAAGAAGATTTTTCTGAAGTACTACACTTTCTGGATAAGTTTTTTCCTGATAAGTTTTTTTTTGAAGTACTACACTTCCTGGATAAGTCCCGCCCGCACAAATCGCTACTGTAAGCCGTCGGTTCAGCCGTGTGGTCTGGGTCTTTCACTTTCAATTTCTGGATAAGTGTAATCTAGTCAATCTTTATGAAACGTCTTTTCAACATCCCTAAAACGCTTATAAAGAAGATTTTCTGAAGTACTACACTTTCAGGATAAGTGTTGCTGTTGAGACCCAGACCGTCCGACCTACCAGAAAGGTGTAAGGTAACTTCTGGATAAGTGTAATCCAGTCAATCTTTATGAAACGTTTTTTCAACATCCCTAAAACGCTTATAAAGAAGATTTTACTGAAGTACTACACTTTCTGGATAAGTATAATCTTGTCAATCTTTATGAAACGTCTTTTCAACATCCATAAAACGCTTATAAAAAAGATTTGGTTGAAGTTCTACACTTTCTGGATAAGTGTAATCTAGTCAATCTTTATGAAACGTGTTTTTAACATCCTTAAAACGCTTATAAAGAAGGTTTTGCTGAAGTACTACACTTTCTGGATAAGTGTAATCTAGTCATTTTTTATGAAACGTCTTTTCAACATCCCTAAAACGCTTATAAAGAAGATTTTGTTGAAGTGCTACACTTTCTGGATAAGTGTAATCTAGTCAATCTTTATGAAACGTGTGTTTAACATCCCGAAAACGCTTATAAAGAAGGTTTTGCTGAAGTTCTACACTTTCTGGATAAGTGTAATCTAGTCAATCTTTGTGAAAAGTCTTTTCAACATCCCTAAAACGCTTATAAAGAAGATTTTATTGAAGTACTACACTTTCTGGATAAGTGTAATCTAGTCAATCTTTATGAAGCGTCTTTTCAACATCCCTAAAATGCTTATAAAGAAGATTTTGTTGAACTCCTACATTTTCTGGATAAGTGTGAAAATAATAACCCATGTTTCCTCTCTTAACTGTTTCAAAACAACTTATAAAACGCATGATTAATTAACGGGAAAATAACTTATTCGATTCAGAAACCTTCATTCCCTTATCTAATTTAAAGCCTAAAAGTGTAAATTAATGCACTCGGAAAATTAATAACAAACGCCTCAAGTGCATTGAAATTGCGAATTCCTATTAACTTTTCAAAACTGTTCGTTCAATTTCTTGTTAAAGATAAAAATGATTTTAGAATTAATTAATAAGAAATGCTGTGCAGTAATTAATGATATTATTATTTTTTTTCCAAGAAAATTCGCATTCGGAATATGATGTCTTCTAGAAATTTTGTTGAGGCAGTGGAATTAATTGCTGGAAATAAAACTGTTTTGAGGAATTTAAATACTTTCTATGATTTACTTGAAATTAGTTGTTGTAAAAAGAATTAAATTTAAAAATGGAATAATGAATATTTTACGCTCTTTATTTGAAAAGGATAAAATAACAAGTATATACAGGAATCTAAGAATTATACCTCGTGAAGTCCTTAAGTACCCTATTAACTATATTTAATAACTATATTAATTTAACCATGCCCGATCGAATAAAAGTGATTGCAGAGACCCCTATCAGATAATTTAAAAAAGTTAAGATATTGAACACGGTAACTAAGAGATATTGACAAGTAAACCAATTACGAAGTTAGAGCATTTTCTATTTACTAGGTATTGACACAAGAGCCAAACGAAATGCGTATATGGAAAGCAATAAATATCTAGTAAAAAGTCGTATCATCAGATCCTGTAATATGTGGTGGCACCAGAAATACTTGTAAAAGTAGGCGGCCGTATTTTTCACAGAGTTGAAATTTGCATTGTTGCTAACGAAGGACATTTTACTACTACTAGTTACTACTAGTTAGACATTTTATCACGTGGTAAACACTCTACACACACACACACACACACACACACACACACACACACACACACACACACATATATATATATATATATATATATATATATATATATATATGTACATATATATAATAAAGATGGAATAAATTAAAATTTGAAGAGAAATAATGATGCATCTATAACAAACCGTAGAATTCTAATTCATTTCATCTTTATTATTTATAAATCTTATCTTATTTATATGCTGCAATAGCGTAATAAGTAGAAGTAATTTTAATTAAAATGTAATTTTAATACTTCTGCATAGTTAATTTTACTAGTTTATATGCTTTGTATTTTATATTTAAACACTTTGAACATATATATATATATATATATATATATATATATATATATATATATATATATATATATATATATATATATATATATATATATATATATATATATATATATATATATATATATATATATATATATGTATATATGTAATATATATAATGTATATATATATAATATATATATATATATATATATATATAATATATATAATGTATACTAGCAGCATACCCGTTCTTCGTACGGAGTATATAATATAAAGAAACTTGAAATTCATAATCATGCCCAAATTCTTATAGTATACTAAATGACATGTTTAATTAAAATATTCTGTTAAAATATTTAATATAATGCTCCTAAAAAGAAGTTTAAGAATCTCTGTTCTCGCTATATAAAATTATCTTCATGGACATATCTGAAGAATAAAACATCTTGGACCCCTTATGTAAGCAAATATAAGAAAAATATGGAATTGAATCAATATATGCAAAATAAAAGCGTTAAAATTGTATGGGACCCGTACTAATTATATACGCGAATATTAGAAAATATAACCTGTATTAGTAGATTACATGTATAAATTGAAAATACCAATAAACCCGTAATCTTTAAATCTTAAGACAGTCATTTATTCCAATATATGTCAAAATTAAAGTGCTAAAATTATATGGGAAGATATACACGTACTACTTATAATGTCCGATTATTAGTAGAAGATTACCCGTTTTGCAATATGAGTCACAAATGTTTTTTGGTAAAATACAACAGACGACGTAATAAATTGAATATATAATTATTCCCCTTAATCTTCATACCAGAAGACTGTACTTGATTCCAATATATATGCCAATATATGTCAAAATATATGCCAATATACCTGTACCACTTATATTCTCGTAGGTTAGAAGATATACCCGTGCATTCCTAGAAGATTACTCGTACAACGTACAATATGCGTGTGTCAGCAATTTTTGCCGCAATAAAACAATGGCGTAATAACTTAAAAATATCAATAATCCCTGAATCAATAATTCCGGAAAATATCAATAATAATAAGGTTTAAACCTGAAGAGTATAATTGATATTATCCAGTCCAAAATGAAATGGCAATGAAATTTATTTTATATACATATCTTCATTATTCAAATCGGAAAGGATTTAATAAAAATCGTCTGCCGCATAAACACTTTGGATTTAAATCCGTTGCTAAGCGACATGATATCATTTGCTTCAAATAAATTGGTAGAAAAAATATCGTCTAAATAGTTATATTTCTATGGAACATTTGGCGACAGTTTCGTCAAATTAGCGACATTTTAAAAAATCGCCAAATTTATAGCCAAGTGGGACTGTAGAACTGACAGTTCCACTTTGCAACAAATTGACGAAATATCATCACAATACTATCCCCTAACAAAAAACAATTAATATCATTTATGTAGCGCAATTTTATCAATTTCAATATATTTTTATAGATTTGAAAACATTTTTATCAATTTGGTGACATTTTAAAAATTCGCTAAATGTATTACTAAGTAGGATGGTTGGTCTGACAGAGAAATGCTAACCAAATATCATTTCAGTACTCTCTTCTAACAAAACAAAAAAAAATTCATTGATATGTAGAAGACCCAAGCCACACGACCAACCCGAAGGTTTATGGCAGCTGTTTGTGTGTCGTTTATATCAATTTGGCGACATTTCCGTCAATTTGGCAAAGTTTAAGAAAAGTTGTCAAATTAGCGATATCCCTCCAAATTCGTAGCTTTGAATTTGCAGATATGAATGAAACATTCTTATCCCGTTTCAATATACTAAATGAAAACACTACAATTGTATTAGAAGATATACCCGCTCTACTCTTTTTCTGTTTCAACAATCGGCTATATGAATTTATTGGCTAAACACAATATATGAGTTTAGTAGCTAAATACGATATTAGCTTGAAAACTCTTTGCCAAAATAAATGAAATTGATGTACGCAGTCAGCAATTAATATAATTAAAAGAAAAATCAAACCGTCCATTCATAAGATATACTTTTATATCCATTTATCCATTTATTTATTATTTAAATCGAAAAAAAATAATAAAAACATTAACAAACACATTTAATTTAATTGCGATGCCGAGCAACATGATATATCCTCCTAAAATGTTAAAATTTATTAACCACTAACAGCACACCCGTTATTCGTACGGAGTGTATAATTTAAAGAAACTTAAAGTTCGCAATCACGTGCAAATTCTGTTAAAATATTAAATTTATTGCTCCTAAAGAGAAGTTTAAGAATATATGTTCTCACTATGCAAAATTATCTTCACGATCAGATCTGAAGAATAAAACATCCTGCCCCCTTTTGTAAGCAAATTTACAGAAGAAAAAATAGGAATTGAATGAATATATGCAACCCCGTACTAATTATATTGTCGCAGATCAGAAAATATGACAATGTGTTAGTAGAAGATTACCCGTATTACAATATGCGTCTCAAAAATATTGGCCAAAATAAAAGAGATGACGTAATAAATTGAAAACATCAATAATATCCGTACTCTTTATACCAGAAGGTCGTAATTGATTCCAATATATGCCAATATATATCAAAACATATGTCAATATACCTGTACTACTTATATTCTCGTAGATTAAAAGATATACACGTGTATTTGTAGAAGATTCGTACAACATACAATATATGAGTTTAAACAATTTTTGTCATAATAAAATAATTGCATAATAACTTGAAAATATCAATAATCCTTGAATCAATAATCCCCGAAAATATAAATAATAATACTTTTTAAACCTGAAGACCGTAATTGATATTATCCAGTCAAAAATGCTATAAGAAAAATCAAATCGTTCTTTTCTAAAATATATTTTTATATCCATTTATTTATTATTCAAATCGAAAAAATAATTATTAAAAATAACAGACAGATTTAATTTAATTGCGTTTCTGAGTAACATGATATAAGATAGAATCTTATAACATGTTAAATATGTCATGTCTTATAACAGAAACTGCGAAATTAAATAACGATTTTGATTTCTTTATACTTCTCATTGTTCCGTAAAAGCTTGTTTTAAATAAACCATGAACCATGGAGATAGATTTCCCCTTTAAATCATGTTTCAAACAATTCATGTTTTCAGAAAGTGACTAATTAACGCAAAAAATCTCCCATCAAACTCAGAGATTAAATTTTAATTCACTTTCAAACGATTTTCAAGCTTTTCGTTTGGATAAACCACGGAGTTAGGGAGTAGAACTCCTAGGAAAAAGTTCCGTTTTTCATCAATATCTCAACAACCCCAGGTCTTAGGAACTCGAAACTTGGACAAAAGTTATGGGGGGATATTTCAAGGCTATTCACCAAATTTCATTAAATTCGGTTCAGCCGTTTTTCCGTGATGATGAGACAAACGAAAATTTCGTTTTTTACTAATATCTCGAGAACCACTGGTCGTAGAAACTCAAAACACGGATATAATTTTAAGTGGTGCTATTTCTGGGCTACCTACAAAATTTCATCAAATTCGGTTCAGCCGTTCTCCCGTGATGGTGTGACAAACAGACAGACAGACAGATTTTCATTTTTATTTATATAGATATATATAATATATATATATATATATATATATATATATATATATATATATATATATATATTATATGTATACATATATATATATATATATATATATATATATATATATATATATATATATATATATATATACATATATATATATATATATATATATATATATATATATATATATATATATATATTTATATATATGTGTTTAATACACGGAAGCTATGTAAGTTGTTATACTTAATACTGTCTTAATTTTATGTACTTTTTAGTAAATTAATATGGAAAATGTACACAATCTGAAGAAGGGTTCGTGGTAGCTTTTTAAAATCAATTCCTTTAGATTTTAATTGTAAATTATGCATACAGAGAATATTTATTCAATATGATTGAATTTACTAATTTTTTATGATATTTTAGAAACATCATACGGAAATTTGAGGGGGTGGAGATTCCAAAAGTTCAGTCGTCATTAAATTGAATAGAATTCCTGTATTAATAAATTATGACATTGGCATCAAACACTGGATTTGATTATGAAATATCTGGGCAGACTCACAGTCACATGTACGTTTCATTGAAAACTTTTGATTTGAGTTCAGGGACATTTAAAAGTCTTCAAAGACGATTAAGTTCAGGGAAATATAAATTCGCCACAAATTAAAATTTGAATTTTCGGTTTAAATACTCCCTATGCGTATAGCGAAAGTCATTATGAAATATTGGGTTTGTTTCAGAGTTATAATGATTTTCAAAATGTTAACCGTTAATTTTTTTTGGCGGTAAAAAATGTATTTATATTATTGTTTTTATAAAAAGTTTTTTAAACATGTATTTCTTAGGATCTACTATAGATATGGTTCAGATGATGATGGACCTAGATTCAACTTCAAATTAATTCCAAGGAACAAGGGGTTTTACTAAGGATTTCCATTTTCGGTTCAAAAATTTTAATTTTACTTGAAACATCGATTTCTAAAAATTGGTTATATATGGATCCAATATGTAAAGGTAATATACACAGCTAAGATAATAACTGATATGAATTTAGTATTGGATTTTGGAGGAGGCAGTCTACTAACTTTACTGATCATTTTCCGATCCGGTTCAAAATTTTTCATTGAGACATCTATTTCCAGAAATTGGCTACAGAAAAAGCTTAGATGATGATTGATATGGATTCAGCCTCAAATTCTGGAGGAAGTAGGAGGGAGGGGGGAGGGGGTTACTAACAATTTCTATTTCTGTTTCTTACTTTCCCTGCAATACATGGTAATGTATAAAGTATTGGAATCGTGCCGAAAATCGTAGCTCGAGATTTCAATTGATCTACACGTTTTGGGGCCTCTAGAACACGAAAAAACTAATTTAGCGTGACGTCTGTGTGGTGTGTCTGTGAAATGTATATATCCACTATAGTCCAAAAATTAATGGACAAAATTTTGAAATTTCATAAAATTTTATAAGTCACTTTGTGTGTGACTCTGGTGCTGATTATATTTTGGTACGATTCGGGATATAAAAAAAAAACTCAAAATGGCCAGCAAAATTCTCATGTATCCACTCTAACTTTGAAACCAATTGACCAAATTTCACAAAATTTGGTAGATAAGTCATTCGTGCTCATGAGATTTTAGTATGATTCGGTACAGAAGAACCTGCTTTTTTTTACCAAACGGCCAACAAAAATCGCCGAAATCTGAAATAAAAGACTGCCCACTCTCAAATGTATCAATTAAATGCTTGTGCTATACGTAATTGGATTGGAGAGAATAAAATCATCCCCATTACACTAGGACCAACTGTTCTTGAGATATTTTAGTTTTTTCGCATTTGTTACGCAGCCTTTGGAAAAGCGTCCAATTACCAAATAAAAACAAAAATCTAATGTGGACAGCACATAACTTTCCCTGTAGACCCATATTCACGTTCTCTTTATTTCTTAAATAAATTCATTACATTGAGTTTAATTGTTCAAAATAACAGCCATAATTATTTTAAACTAAAAAAAACTATTAATTTTTTTAAACTATTAAAAAACACTATTTATTTTTAAACTATTAAAAAAACTGAAATATCTCGTGAACGGCTAGTCTCAGAGTAATGGGGTTAGTCTTATCCTTTTCATCGTCAACAATTACGTATAAAATACGCATTTAATTGATATATTTGAGCATACGTAGTCTTTTATTTTTAGATATAACGATTTTTGCTGTACATTTCGCAAAAGAGGAAGGTTATTTTTATTAATTTAATTATATTACCATGTATTGCAGGGAAAGTAAACATTGAATTAAAAGTGCAAATTCAGTGTTACTTTGTGCAATTAAACTCAATTTAATGAATTATTATATAAATAAATGAAAGTAAATTTGAGTCTGTATGAAAAGTCATGTGCCACTCACATCAGATTTTCTCACTTGGGATTCAAAAATGTTTCTTGAAACAGAACACCGGTTTCTCAGAATTTGCTATAGATAGAGCTTAGATGATGACTAATATGGATTCAGCATGGAATTACCGAGGAGTTAGGGATGTTCAGTATGTATTTCTTTTTTCAGTTCTGGAAATGTAACTTCCGAATATTATTTTGTTCTAGATTAGTTTTTAGATTCAGAATATTCTAAATTCTGAAGATATCAAAGACTCTAAAGATTCTATATTTCAAAGAGTAACATCTTTGAAGTAACATCTGAATAAGAAACATTTTTCGAAAATTCGTATGATTTTACGAAATAATAAGTATGCTAAAGACTAAGAGAAAATTATGCTTAATTTTACCTCTGAAAATGAATCATACACGCTATTTGCTACTATATATGAAGGTAGCCACGCTCCTTCCTAAATTTCTCGTTCTCCATATTTTTTGCTGAAAATTTTGAACAAATAACAGCTCTATTTTTATATGTTGTTTTATTACTTTCCTTATATACAGTAATGTATGAGGAAAGTATTGTGACGGGGTCTAAAATTCGAATTCGAGGTCTCGACAGGAGAGCACGTTTCAAGCATCCTTGATCATGAATCAAACATTTTTGAAGTGATGTCTGTGTGTGTATGTGTGAGAAAATATGTGTGTGTGTGTGTGTGTGTGAAAGTATATGTGTGTGTGTGAAAGTATGTGTGTGTGTGTGAAAGTATGTGTGTGTGTGTGTGTTTGTGTGTGTATGTGTGTGTCAGTGAGTCTGCGGAGACGATAACTGACGAACGAATAGTCCGATTCGAACGAAATTTGGTGCAATAATTACAATCCGTAAACACTGGAAGCCTATTGTTTTTATACGTAATCGAATGTTCAAAACCCCTCTAAATTTTCGAGTGAAATTTTGAAAAAATCGTCAAAAACTCAAAACCTCTAATAAAGTTACGCAAATAAACATTTCTTATGTAATTTTTTATGAGAAAACGATTGACATAAATTTTAGAACGCTAACATGAACCATTCCGAGATATTGCACATTTTTCAAAAAATTATCAAAAAGTCATATAAAATAAAAAAAAATATTTCCTATTGAGAAACATGTTCACTTCTCATATGTAATACCATGCAATAAATTTGGTAACATCTTTCTCTCGGATCTAGCTCGTTCCATTCATGAGAAAAAAAACTTTGAGTAATACTTTTGTATTTGAACGCTAATAGTTATTTATCTGCTGTAAGAATAACTTATTTTTCCATTTATAACGCTTGGCGAGATTTTGGAGACGAATTTGGTGGAATGTCGCCAACTTGGTTTTTAAATGTTGCTAAATTAACGAAAAACTCGCCAAATGGATAAAAGTGACGCTAAATCAATGAAAATGACGACTCGAATTCAATATCTTGGAAAGAATATAAATATCTACTATAAAAATAATCTATTTTTTTTTACTGAAAAAGTAGTAAATTCATTGCATTATATAGGGAAAGTCATGTGCTGCCCCATCAGATTTTTATAACTGTGATCCATTCCTTTCGAAAATTACGGTAATTGTAACTAAATTCGTCACAAATGATTCTTCAAACATGATTTATTCATTTTCTTCAGAGGATATTAATTGCTTTGTCTACATTCACTACAACTGAACACCGAAAATTTCTTTCAAATAAAAATTTAATTTACACATGACTACCTGGGAAAAGTGTGAAAATAATAATCTAATTTCCCTCTCCAACAACTTCCAAAACTAATAATAAACAGTGTGCTTAATTAACGCAAAATAAATTATCTGATTCTATGCTACTCATTGCGTTATCTTATCTGACGTTCCAAGGGTAAATTTTTGTACTTGGATGATTGATAACAAATTTCTCGGGATGTATTGATATATAGACCCAGAATCAACATTAATGCTTCAAAACAAAATCCTTTCTACTTCTCAAAGATGAAAACTGCTTGAAAAGTAATTAATAAATGGCGTGCAGTTTGTTGTTTTGGTAAAAAATCCGTAGAAAGCTGGATTTTGGAATGTAGTGTTATTTATTATTCATGTGTGACTTATCACGTGTTCCATAAATTTATAATTTTTACACAGCGTTGAATGACGCGTTTGAATTGAAATAGTTTCAAGTCGTTATTGCTTTTAGCGATTTGTTTTTAATTTTGACATTTTGGTGAAAGAAGTAATTGATTAATTTAAAGAATGAGCGCTTGAATCTTGACTGGTGAAGAAGTGTGTGTTTTATGATAATTATCTTATGCAAGATCGTGTTCACATTGCAGATAACAGTATCAATGAATTGGTTTCGCAGTCATTATGTATTCAGCATTTGGAGACATTTTCGTTTATTTATCGATACTTTATTCCAATCGGCGGCATATAAAAACTTCGCCAAATTTGTAGCCAAATGGAACGGTTGGATTGACAGATAAACGCTACGGAAACATCATTACAGTACTATTTCCTAACAAAACACATTTAATTTAATTGATTTAGCGTTATTTTTATAAATTTAGCGACACTTATTATCGTTTTGGCGACATATATTATAGGTTTCGTGACATTTTTATCGATTTGGTGAACTTCTCCATCAATTTCACAACATTTTAAAAAGTAGCCAAGTTAGCAACATCTGACCAAATTTGTCGCCAAACGTTACAGACACTAACGGATGGAGAAATGGGTTCTTAAAGTAAGTTTTAAATAGCTTGTGATATTTTTCTTGAAAGAAACAATTTGAAGAATCTGTTTTGTAGGTCCAAATGATTGCAATTATAACATGTCACAGTATACTTTAAAATGCTTTAAGAAACCATTCAATTGATACTATGGTTGATAATGTACAGCGGGTGTAACTACCTCCTCGTCTGAGGGGGGCTAATGACGTCAAGAACACAAAAACTGTATCATGGCTGTTTTTCACAACAATGATTGAAATTATTAAGTCTCGATCTCATTGAGCCATAAATAATCCCTTTCATGTATGATTATGCCAAATTTTGTCCTATGCTGCCATGTTAAAAAAATATAAAATTTCGAATAAACATCGAACTTTTCTCTCGAATTTAAAAAAATTCTATCTAGTTTTAGAATTTTCGATAACATAGCTGGATATAAAGTTTCGTTAAAATCCGTTAATATTTGTGGCAACTAGCTTGCACACAAACAAACGACCACAAACAGACAGACAGACGGCCAGAACTCCACAAATAGTCAAAACGTGTTTAGGCGGTCCTAAAATATAATGTTGGCATCGAAATCTCGAATTCGGAAATTTTCGGGAAAACAATTTTTTCTCTATATTACATTACATATTAGTATTAGAAAGTAAAAATACAGTGATTGTGTTAAAATAAAATATAAAGAGGCATTGTGAAGAAACATATATAGAATGTCCCAAAAAGGACCCGCGAACTTTAAAAATAAATATCTCGAAAACGGTTACAGATAAAAGGGTGAAGTAAAATGTATGTTTATTGGACAGCCAGTAAAATTTGCATACAGTGATTTTCAAACAATTGTTCAAAAAATGGTGTGTTCCACAGTTCATGTAGTCTTCTTTGTGTTCCGCTGTCGAGACATGAAAGAATATTTTGTGCAGTGAACGTGATGGACAGAAACATTGGAAGAGAGATATATTTTTTGGAACAAGGGATTTACATTCTGCCCGTTTACCAGCGGTTGAACCGCAGCAGCCCGACGGAAACAAGGGCTTTCAACGTAGATATCAAGTATCGAAAGGTCCGGATCGGAAAAAAAAATTCAACATTTGTTCATAAAATTTGAAAAGCTAGGAAGCATTGACCTGACTTGACTATATATGCTTATCAGAGTTATAGGTGTAAAGGTTCCACAAGTAAGCATCTCTGTGCGGCGGTATTGTAAAGGTTCGGGCGCCATTGTAAATAATCGGGTGCCATTATAAAGGCTTTTACTTGATTTACGTTCCATTAATGATCTACAACATGTAACAAACACATACTTTATTCCAGCTAACTTCATTGACAACTCAATACACAATTATATACACAGAATATTTACAAGTTAGCACTATCATATGTATATCTCGACCTAATCTTAACCTTTCGTTACTGAACTGAATTAGCAATACTAACCAACTATTAAATCATAGCTATCTATACTCACAATATTGTTGAGACCATCACCTTACTGCGTGCTTCCATCAATGAACAGACCAACACAGCTAACAGCCGAAGCTGTCGGCCGCGATTCACACTTGCATCTCGCTCGACTACGGATACGATCTACGGATACGATCTACGGATACGATCAACTACGAGATATCATCTGACTTCTACCGAACGTTTGCCTCATTTATAGTCCTGGCCGGTCGTGAATACGAGACTCTCGATTGCAGAGTTGAGGCGTTTCGTGCATAAATTAACATAATGAACAGTAGAATTAGCATACAATAATAGAATCCTCACACTGGTTGGCAAAAATTTCAACTACTTTTTGACACCACATTAAATTTTACTGGCTGTCCAATAAACATACTCTTTATTTCACCCTCTTATCTGTAACCGTTTCCCAGATATTCATTATTAAAGTTTGGGAGCCCTTTTTGGAACACTCTGAATAAAGAAGCATTGTTTTAATACAAAATGAAATACTTTTGTTGAAATGTGTTCTTCTTAATTAATGATCTTTAACTTAACTTCGTCCTCGTCTCACCTATTCAAATAGAAGGTAAATTTAATGTTTTTAAATATTTTATAATATATTATTATGCCGAGGGGATTATGCTGTTCTGCGAATTATGCGAAGCATCTTTTTTCGCTCTCTGAGAAATACGCATGTGGATTATACGCCGAGGCGAATTATACACAGAAAATTACGGTAATTAATTTTATACGTTTTTAGATTTAAAATATATAATATGAATGTCTAGAAAAACAGTATTTTTCTACTTCTTCTTAGTCATTATATTTCTTCATAATTGTTCTGCAGAATATTTTTTGCCTGATTTCTCTGTCGTGTATTTATTCCCTGGCGTGGATGCATTAATAGTAATTACACATTTCATTTGATTTCATCAGTAAATAAAAAAAAGCTTTTGAAAAACTTTTTATTATTCCTTTCACCCTGATACAAAATGAAAAGGGATCACGGAATGCAGATATCAATGTAGAAAAAAAAATGGCGCACGAAAAAACAAGTAGAATATGACGATATTTCTTTCTGAATGAGAATATCATTTAGCCAATTAAGCATGAGGCTTTTAAAGTTGAAAGTGACACGCAACCGATCTGAGAGAGAAAACTGGAAACAAAAAATCTGTACATTAAACATATTACGCACTTGATGAAAGGTAATTGCTAATGGAAAACAAATTTTTATCTAAAGCCTTGAAATATTTTTACAAACGTATTTCCCAATTTATTTAAATGGACATCCCTTTTTAGAATATTTTTTTGTTTATGAACTGATACAAATGCTTTGGGGATAAATGTTAATGTATTTTGAAGTTTTTGCATACATGATGGTTAATTTTATAACGCTTTAGAATTAATCTTTTACATTTTAAATACTATAAAATACATTGTGGGTAGCACATGGTTGTTCTTATGATGTTCATGGCTGTTCATCATAATGATGATATTTATGATAAGTTTAAAGAAAAGAGTCACTCATTAATAGCGATGATTAAAACGCATACAATGATACGCAAAGCTCAGCTTCCTGCTAACTTAATAAAACTATATAAAACTTCGTATAAAGAAGCATAAAACACTATTAAATTGTGTCAATCTATTTCGGAGTGAAAAAAAGTCTTCTTCATCAGGACTAGCAAAAAGCACGACCTCTCTCAATACAGCAAGATGGGCAACTGAAAGTAGAATAGGAAGTATATTTGAAGTAGGAAAAGGGCGTTGTTAAGGGAAAGAGCAGGAAAATGAGTTAAAAACCACGGAGAAGGGCATGAGAAGCAGGATATTATAAACGAACGACAAAACAAAACAAAACAAAGGAGAATATGAACGTCTAGCAAAAGATTCAAAGACCATTGAGTAAAACTACTAACACAAGTTCCCTACAATAAATTCAATTTAAAAAAAACTAAAAAGTTTTGCAAGTTACGCGAGTCGTTCAAACCAGCTGTAAAATAATACTTTATAAACAACTGAAAATAAGTATAGAGCAGAAAATTTATGATGTCTGAGCCTATATAAGAACTAACTCAACAAATACTGAGAATATAACAAGCATTCGAAAACAAGTAGAAAATAATCGAAAAATAAAAAACAAACGGTAATTAAGCCAAAGATTTCTCAGCGGATGAGTGATAATTATCAAGTGAATGTGACTGAGAAACAAACTAGAAACAATTGATGAAGTCCAATTCAAAAACAGTCTTATCTTTCGGAAAGTTAAAAACATGGTTATAGAGTCCCAATAATGTTCAGCAATTGAAGATTTCTTGTTTTGAAACATAACTTTCCTGTCATATGTCTCTGATGATGGGCATTTCACGTTCGAAAGTGCTGAGGCTTATACATATTGTTATGAATACATAATACAATACATAATACGTTATATATAATGCAGAATACATATTTAATACTTTCGTGGTATATTGCCTATCTCCACGAAAAACTAACTTTACATGCAGCAATTCATATTAGGTAAAAGTAGAGTTGCCATAATTCTAGGGGCATGGGTGCTAGATTGCTCTTCATCGCCAACTTGTCGACGTTTGGTGACTTTTCGAATATACTAGAACTTCCTCGAAATATCAAATATTCCTTTAGATGTGAGCACTTTCTAGAATTTTCTATGGAATGCATATGAGGAAGTAGTCATCCTTCATTTTGAGATGATTTGATGAAACACAAGCTAAATTAAATTGGGACATACGTCCGTGTTTTGAGAATAAAATCCATTTTTTTATGAATTAGATGAATATTTAATTGCCGTATTATTTTATCTGACATATATTTAGTGACCTTCTAAGATAGTTATAGAGCTATTCACCTCTGCATATTGTTTATGTTTACGCTTATTAGTTAGCATATTGTTTATGTTTACGCTTTTAAATAAAAGCGTTAGTTATCCTGAAATTCGGATTCATTTTTGTATCCTCAGATTTCAGAAGATGCATCGTAACGATACGGTTTTTACGTCTTTGAGTGAAATTAAAGACATTTCATTTTTTTAAAGTCGTTTTGTATTTGACTTCATAATAATTCAAAAATTCGAATTATGATCTGAAAAATATTAAAACATTTAATCAGTAGAAAAATAAAATTAAAATTTTTTTAGCATCATGTGTATATAGTATAAAATTTTAGTTTGAAAAAATCCGATGTGGGTAACACATGACTTTCCTTATATAATGCAATGAATTTACTACCTTTACAGCAAAAAAAAAAAAAAAAAAAAATAGGATTTCCTTATAGTAGATACTTATTATATATTCTTTCTAAGATATTGAATTTTCGACAATTACTCGTCATTTTCATAGATTTAGCGTCATTTTTATCTAAATGGAGAGATATTCGTTAATTTTGCAACATTTCAAAAAGTCGCCAAGTTGGCAACATTCCGCCAAATTCGTCGCCAAAATCTCGCCAAGCGTTATGGACAGAGAAATAAGTTATTCTTATAGCAGATAAATAATTATTGGCGTTCAAATACAAAAGTATTACTCAAAGTATCTTTTCTTATGAACGGAACGAGCAAGATCCACGAGAATGATGTCAACAAATTTATCGCATGATATTATATATGAAAAGCGAACATGTTTCTCAACAGTTAATATTTATTTCAATTTATGGGATTTTTTGATAAATTTATTTGATAAATGTGCAATATCTCGAGAACGGTTTATGCTAGCGTTCAAAGTTTTTGCCAATCGTTTTCTAAGGAAAAATTGCATAAGAAATGTCTATTTGTGTAACTTTACTAAAAGTTTTGATTTTTTGATGATTTTTTCAAAATTTCACTCGAAAATTTAGGGAGGTTCTGAACATTCGATTACGTTTAAAAACAATAGGCTTCCAGTATTCACGGATTATGATTTTTGTACCAAATTTCATTCGAATCGCTCCATTCTTTCGTGAGATATCGTCTCCACAGACTCACTGACACACACGCACACACACATACTTTCACACACACACACTAACAAACATACACACACACACAGGTAATACCTCAAAAATGTTTGATTCGTTATCATGGATGCTTGAAACGTGATTTTCCGTCGAGAACTCGAATTCGAATTTTCGACCCCGTCATAATACTTTCCTTCTACATTATGTATATAAGGAAAGTAAAAATTGAACTAACGTTAAGTTTTAAAGCACATAATATAAAATAAATAGGAGCAGCGATCTGCTCTGTCCTTTAGAGCAATTTAAACAACATATATCAATTATCTTGAAGGCCGAGACGGGCAGATTATTTTGGCAATAATCTTTTGATTGATGTTTTTCCTCTCTTTTTAATTTTTTATTAATAAATTTCTTTCCGAAAAGAATACTTGATCTTACTCTTTACTTTTGTTTCTTAAAGTAAGCTAAAGTCTCGAATGATAAATTGATGCCATTAAATAAAATACAAACTAAATTTTCTTTTTTCACCTCGTACCACAAGGTGTTGAGTTCAGCTTAGTATATTAATAACGTGATCACGAGTGCTAAAAAAAATAAAAGAATTTATGCAAACATTATGCATGTTTAAGAAATTTAAGAAAGGAGTTCAATTAGTGTTTTAAAAATACACTATATAGTATTTATTTTATTCATAAATACACGGTTCCTGGTTACGTGTTTAAGCACTCCAATAACTTTGCAAGGAAAGGTCCCTGAGTGTATACGTTAGGTTTATTTTTAGTAAAGTGAGCATGCCCGATTGAATAAAAAAAATCTGATGTAGGCAGCACATGAATTTCCCTGCAGACTCAAATTCATATGTTCCTTATTTCATTAATAATTCATTAGATTAAGTTTAATTGAATCGAATAACACTAAATTGGCATTTTTAATTCAATTTTTGTATTTATTTGTAATTGGACATTTTTACAAAATCGGCGTTACAAAAACGCATGAAATCTCAAATATCTTGAGAAAGATTAGTCCTAAAGTATAATGGAGTGTGTGATATTATTTTCCTCTTCAAAAATTGCTTATAAAACAAGAATTTAATTGATACATTTGAGCATCCACTACTTAGTCTTTTTTTTTGGCGATTTCTTTTGGCGATTTTGGCGGGCTATTTCGTAAAAAAAAGGCAGGTTGTTCTTTTCCGAATCGTACCAAAATCAAATCAACACCAGAGTATTCCACAAATAACTTATCTACCAAATTTTGTGAAATTTGGTCAATTAGTATTTTAGCTAGAGTGGATACATGAAATTTTTGCTGGTCATTTAGTAAAAAAGGGCGGGTTCTTCTTTCCCAAATCGTACCAAATTCTAATCAGCACTAGATTATATATCAAGTAACTTATGTACCAAATTTTGTGAAATTTGGTCAATTAGTATTTTAGCTAGAGAGGATAAATGAAATTTTTACTGGCCATTTCGCAAAAAAAGGCGGGTTCTGTTTTCACAAATCGTACCAAAAACTAATCAGCACCAGGGTCACATCCAAGTGACTTACCAAATTTTATGAAATTCGGTCCATTAGTTTTTGAGTTAGAGTGGATACATACATTGCACAGATACACAGACAGACATACAGACACACAGACTCACAGACAGACACACAGACACACACACACAGGCGTCACGCTAAAAATAGTTTTTCGTATTCTAGAGGTCTCGAAACGTGTAGATACTTCGAAAACTCGAGTTGCGATTTTTGACATGATTCCAATACTTTCCCTATACATTAACATATATTGCAGGGAAAGTAAAAAATTGCAGTTCCTATAGTGGAGAATTAAAAAGTTAGATTTCTATTATTCTTCCAATTTAGCGGCTGGATCACGAACCATTTTGCCGTCGTATGTCGTTGGCCCGGCGCCCCAGACGAGGAGGAACACACTACGCTCTTAATGGGCACTACACTATCCATGCCTGCACATTATGTTGCTCTTTGCTCATTGAGGTGAGTCTTGTTGTCTGGGACGTGGACTTTCCATGTTCGCAGGTAAGACTCGAACCAGCACTTATTGGGCACTACAATATCCATGCCTGCATGTGAGACTCGAACCAACATTTAACTGACACTACAGTTACCATTCCTGCAGGTGAGCCACGGACCAACACTTGGGCATTATAATATTCATATTTGCAGGTGAGACTCGAACCTACACATTATTAGTACTGCAATATCTATGCCCGCAGGAGAGACTCGAACCAACACTTAATGGGCATTACAATATCCACTGTAAATGATTCTTCATTATACAAGATTGTAAATAACGTTGATTGACCTGTGCCAGGTCTTAAATCTCTGGACTCAGTATCAATATCTATTATCATCGTTACTATCGTAACCCATTTTTGTTTCGGAGTTCGAGTGTAATTCGAATCCGTGAGTGTGCTAAATCAAAGGAGCCAATGGTTAATCGAAAACAGAACAAACCTTGAAATTGAGCAGCAAACTTTATTTCATATCATCATCAGTGTTCAAAATCTACAGCAACTCTCTGAGGGTATGAGGTATGTGAGATCAATTAGCATCTGCTCGCTTCGCAAGCTGCTTGCTCTTGGTACGACTGACCGACAGGACTGTAGTGAGGCGTCTCTCTCTCTCGAGCGCGTCCTTTCTGTATATATCTTCTTCTTGTCCCATACCACCGTGATTATTGGACCGCCCACGTATAACCTTTTGGAATTTTCCCAGCATTCAACGATCTTCAGACCACCCTGTCTCATTTCCACGGATTTATATTCCCCTCGCTTTGATGACAGGCAAATAGCTATATTTTGCTTCTTCGAGCTTATTCCTGGTGGCGACGACAATCTTAACGAATTTATTTTGAACATTCTTAACTGACTCAGGTTCTATGACCGCCTGTGAGCAAAACATCCCTAACACAGCATTATGCTACTTTCAAAATTCGTCTGGATGTCTCACATCCATGTCCACAGGATCCATGTCCACACACACACACACACACACACACACACAGACACACACACACAACAGGAACACACACACACACACAAGCCAACGGCCGTACCGTGCTGAAAACACCGGTTCTCGTTAGATCACTGAAGTCAGGCAGCATCGGGCGCGGTTAGTACTTAGGTGGTTGACCACCTGGGAACACCGCATGCTGTTGGCACATTTCGGGGGCGGTAGCCTGGTGGTTTGCGCGCTGGATTTGAACGCTACCACAACTGCCGCCGTGTTCATGCGGAGTACGATCACGTTAAACATGTGGGTCCGTAAGTCCTTCCGAGAGGTTGGTGGTAGGGGAAGGAGGGTACGGTCCTTGTGGATGCCTCCCGCACTGGGTTCCGGTCTAAATTGGGTGGCACTTCCCGGCCGTCCAAACAGCTACCTTACACCTTTCTGGTAGGTCGGACGGTCTGGGCCTCAACAACAACAACAACACACACACACACACACACTGGGTGTCTCACATCCATGTCCACAGGATGTGAGACACCCAGACGAATCTCCACCAAAGAATCTGTCCACTCTAACCAACACTTAATAAGCATTACAATATCCATGCCCATAGGTGAGTTTCGAATCGACACTTAATGAGCACTACACTATCCATGCCCGCAGGTGAGATTCGAGGCAACACTACCTAGAGTTACAAAGAATTCTAGGTGTTGCTGATCGAACGTACAACTGGGCATATGAAAAGAGCATATGAAAAAGGTTGCCTTAGACCTCTCAGTAAGTATAGAACATTGCCTAATGAGTAGAAATGGATAATAAAATTGTTACCGAATGCATTTATTACTTTCCTTATATACATAAAGTATAAGGAAAGTATTGTGACGGGGTCGAAAATTCGAATTCGAATTTTCGACGGGAGAGCCGGTTTGAAGTATCCTTGATCAGGAATCAAACATTTTTGAGGTGATGTGTGTGTGTGTTTGTGTGAAAGTATGTGTGTGAATGTGTGTGTCAGTGAGCCTGTGGAGAAGATATCTCACGAACAAATAGAGCGATTTGAATGAAATTTGGTACAAAAATCACACTCCGTGAATACTGGAAGCCTATTGTTTTTAAACGTAATCGAATAGTCAGAACCCCCTTGAATTTTCGAGTGAAATTTTGAAAAAATCGCCAAAAAATCAAAACTTTTACTAAAATTACGCAAAAAGATATTTATTATGTAATTTTTCCTTAGAAAACGATTGACATAAACTTTAGAACGTAACCTGAACCGTTCTTGAGATATTCCCCTTTTTTAAAATAAATTTATCAAAAAATCCCATAAATTAAAAAAAAAATATATTAACTGTTGAGAAACATGTTCACTTTTCATATGTAATATCATGCGATAAATTTGGTGACATTATTCTCATGGATATAGCTCGTTCCATTCATGAGAAAAGATACTTTGAGTAATACTTTTGTATTTGAACGCTAATGGTTATTTATCTGCAATAAGAATAATTTATTTCTCCGTCCATAACGCTTGGCGAGATTTTGACGGCAAATTTGGCGGAATCTTGCGCTAACTTGGCGACTTTTTAAAAGGTAGCCAAATTAACGAAAATCTCGCCAAATGGACAAAATTGACACTAAATCAATGAAAATGACGACTAATTGACGAAAATTCAATATCTTGGAAATAATATAAATATCTATTATAAGAAAAACCTATTTTTTATTGTAAAAGTAGTAAATTCATTGCATTATATTAGGAAAGTCATGTGTTGCCCACATCAGATTTTTTTATACAATATGGTTATTCGCGAATCACTGTCATATTTAGGAATGATACAATAAACAGCTCTTACATAGACATAAATCTAGTATACAAGCTGCTTACAGTATCTTTCGTTAGAAACAATGCGCATTTGAATTTCAGAAATGGTACTACCGCGCACTTTGACAAGCATTGCAGGTGCCACCGTGTTCAAGTCCTTGATGATACAATTTTTGACAGTTATTTATTATTTTCAGCATAAGTGTTTCGTTCATTGGATTTCTGCTGATTAAACAACGTTCTACAACTTGGTAATTGGATTTTATCCTCCGCCTCGCTTTGTTCGTTATCCTAACTTATTAGTTCTCCAGTAGGGGCGCTGAAATCACTGTTATTTGATCAGATGTGGTCACTTTATTATAGATAGATTTATCGTGTATATTGAACTTTCCTTACAAAGTTATTGGGGTGCTTAAGAACTTTCCTGAAATCTCTGTACATAGAATCCATTTTAAACAAAAAACGTAACTTAATAGATGCTTCAGTAACTTAATAATGCTTCAGTAACTTAATAGATACAGCGACGTCTGACATGAATGTTGGTCAAAGTAATGCCTGCTTATAAAAAACTAATGTTATTTAAACACAATATCGACAAAAATAAAATAAAATAAAATAAAATAAAAATATATGAAACATGAAAAGTAATTGTGTTTTTATTTAAATGATCTTTTGAAGATATCTTTGAAGATATCTTTTGAAACGTAATATTTTATGTAAAAGCAAATGATTTAAATTCTAAGACATTATCATCTTCAATTAAGCTCGTATTCCATTTAAAATAGCAGAATTATTAAAATATTAAAGATAGTACTTTTAAATCAGCCGATGTTTTTTTACAGGTTTTCTACTTTCCCTACAATACATGGTAATGTATAGGAAAAGTATTGGAATCGTGTCAAAAATTGCAATTAGAGTTTTCGATGGGTCGACACATTTTGTGATCTATAGAACACGAAAAATTATTTTCAGCTTCACGTCCGTGTGTGAATCTGTGCAATGTTTGTATCCACTCTAACTCAAAAACTAACTGAACAAATGTCATAAAAATTTATGCATAAGTCACTTTCACTTGTGGGTTACCCTGGTGTCGATTAGATTTTGGTACGATTCGGAATAAAAGAACATTTTTTTTTTGCAAAATGGCCCACAAAATTATCGCATGTATATCCATTCTTCTAGCTAAACAACAAATTGTCCAAATTACACAAAATTTGGTAGATCTGTTACGCGTGGATTATGCTAGTGCTGATTAGATTTTGGAATTGTTTCGGGAAAAAAAACCCGCCTTCTTCACGAAATGGCCCGCAAAAATCATCATAATCTAACATAAAGGACTACATATGTCCAAATATATCAATCAATTGCTTGTTCTATGCGTAATTTTTGGCGAGGAAAAGAATAAAGCTAATCCCATTACTCTACACAGCTTTGAAAATACGCCCAGTTGCCAAATGAGTACAGAAATTGCAAAAAAGTGTAAATTCACTGTAATTTCAAATAATTATGCGTGTTATATTATGCAATTAAACTCAATTTAATGAATTATTAATGACATAAAGAGAAAATGAATTTAAGCCTGTAGGTAAAATCATGTTCTGCCCACATCAGATTTTTTAACCGGAAATCTGTCGCACAGTTGCTTAGATGTTCTTAAAAACAGATCTAGAGATATTAGGGATAATTTTTACTTTCCTTACATACAATAATGTATAAGGAAAGTATTGTGACAGGGTCGAAAATTCGAATTCGAGTTTTCGACGGGAGAGCACGTTTCATGCATCCCTGATCACGAATAAAACTTTTTTGAAGTGATGTGTGTGTGTGTGTGTGTGTGTGTGTGTGTGTGTGTGTGTGTGTGTGTGTGTCAGTGAGCCTATGGAGACTATTACTGACGAGCGAATACACCGATTTGAACGAAATTTGGTGCAAAAATCACAATCCATAAACACTGGAAGCCCATTGTTTTTATACGCAATCGAATGTTCAGAACCCCCCTAAATTTTCAAGTGCAATTTTGAAAAAATTGTCAAATAATCAAAACCTCTAATAAAGTTACGCAAATAGACATTTCTTATGTAATTTTTCATTAGAAACGATTGACATAAAACACACACACACGCACGCACAGACATCACCTCAATAATGTTTGATTCGTGGTTATGGATGCTTGAAACGTCCTCTCCCGTCGAAAACTCGAATTCGAATTTTCGACCACGTCACAATACTTTCCTTATAGATTATGTAAATAAGTAAAGTAATAAGAAAAGTGGTAATTTATAAATTGCATGATTAATATTTATATATAAATTAGTTTTGTGGAAATTCATAAAATCACTTAATCGAAGCGAAGGAACGAAGTGGGTAGGCTTTTTTCTTTTGAAGCGATGTGCTGTTGTTTGTCTGTCTGTCTGTTTGTCTGCGGGTTTTATCCGACAATAACTGCTCTAACACTAAACCATTTGGAATTCGAATATGTGGTATATTTATTCAGCGATTACGGAGATTTTACACTCCGTAATCGCTGCTGAACGTCATCGAATAAAAATTGCACGTGTTACGGTTTCTTGATTAAAATATTATGCACGACAATAACTACTCTAAAACCATATTCTCAACATGTGATTCAGACAAATATATTACACGTCGAGATAGGTCAGTGAACGTGATGGGATAATATTTGCGCATGCCACACCCCCTTTACTGTATGTTCAGCGACAATTCCTTTAAAACGTAACCGATGTTTTTACACTTTGGATATGTGGTGAAGATAAATGAATGTTTTATAGATCTAATTCGTTGCTGAATATGGTCGGGCAAAAATTGTACGCCCTCTTCCTTTTCCGATTTGATATTGTTTGATGATAATTCATTTAAAACTTGATCAATTTTTCTGAATTTGGATATGTGGAACATATTGATATTTTACAGTTCGAGTTCGTGCATAAACGGAGTCGATTAATTATTATTGTGCGTGCTATGCCCTTATTACTGATGTGCGTATAGCGCGACTATATCTTCTCTAAAATTCAATGGCTTTTTACTTTCCTAATATACATAATGTATAAGGAAAGCATTGTGAAAGGGTCGAAAATTCGAATTCGAATTTTCGACGGGAGAGCACGTTTCAAGCATCCCTGATCACGAATCAAACATTTTTGAAGTGATGTCTATGTGTGTGTGTGTGTGTGAAAGTGTGTGCGTGTGTGTGTGTGTGTGTGCGCGTGCGTGTGGTGTGTGTGTGTGTGCGTGTGTGTGTGTGTGCGTGTGTGTGTGTGTGAATGTATGTGTGGGGGTGTGGGTGGGTGTCAGTGAGTTTGTGGAGACGATATCTTACGAACGAATAGAGCGCGATTCGAATGAAATTTAGTACAAAAATCACAATCCGTGAATACTGGAAGCCTATTGTTTTTACACGTAATTGAATGTTCAGAACCCCCCCCCTCCTAAATTTTCGCGTGAAATTTTGAAAAAATCATCATAAAATCATTACCTTTAATAAAGTTAAGCAAATAGACATTTCTTATGTAATTTTTCCTTAGAGAACGATTGACATAAACTTTAGATCGCTAGCATGAACCTTCCTCGATATATTGCACATTTTTAAAATAAATTTATCAAAAAATCCCATAAATTAAATAAAATCTATTAACTGTTGAGAAACATGTTTTCTTTTCATATGTAATATGATGCGATATATTGGGTGACATCATTCTCGTGGGTCTAGCACGTTTCATTCATGAGAAAAGGTACTTTGAATAATACTTTTGCATTTGAACGCCAATAATCATTTATATGCTATAAGAATAACTTATTTCTCCGTCCATAACGCTTGGCGAGATTTTGGCGGAAAGTCGCCAACTTAGCGACCTTGTAAAATGTTGCCAAAGTAACGAAAATCTCGCCAAATAGATAAAAATTACGTTAACTCAATGAAAATGGCAACTGATTGTCGAAAATTCAATATCTTGGAAAGAATGTAAGTATCTACTAGAAGAGAAACCTATTTTTTTACTATAAAAATAGTACATTCATTGCATTATATAAGGAAAGTCATGTGTTGCCCACATCAGATTTTTTTATTTGCATATATAGTGTAAATTAATGTTTCACATGGCTAAACAGCCTTGCTGCAGCAACCGGGAATCGAACCATGGATCTCCGAACTGGCCAGCCGACGATCAACAGTTGAGTTACTGGGACGAAATTGCAAGCTTTTATCGCCTAACTGGAGTCTCCAGTCTCCACCCTCTAATATCAGATTGGCGGGCAACTGACTATCTGACTGACCACTTCCTGCTATTTCTAACTCAGGTTAGCCTCCTGCTACTACTATTTTTTCCCAGGTTAGTATCCTGCGTGGTCAGTGGTCGTTATCCTCTCAATTTGAAATCGGTGCTCAATCTTCCAGAGTCCACTGAATCCGTACTAGTCGTACTAAAGTCACTTCCAGACCTTCGATATTAATTTTGATCAATGAATCCCTTTATTTCATTCTTATTATCTTATTAACTTATATGATCTTCTTGTGTTCCCTCCATATTTTCTGTTAAACAAAAATAAAAATATTATGTTAACTGTTCTTATTTTCTCGGTTCTTTCTTTTTCTTTTGACCTTTTTATGTTGTTGTTGTTGTTGAAACCCAGACCGTCCGACCTACCAGAAAGGTGTAAGGTAACTGTTTGGACGGTCGGGAAGTGCCACCCAATTTAGACCGGAACCCAGTGGGGGAGGCATCCACAGGGACCGTACCCTCCTTCCCCTGCCACCAACCTCTCGGAAGGACTTTCGGACCCACATGTTTAACGTGATCGTACTCCGCATGAACACGGCGGCAGTTTTGGCAGTGGCTGGAATCGAACCCGGGCCTACCGAGTGCAACTCCAGCGCGCTAACCAATGGGCTACCGCGCCCCCTGACCTTTTTATGTGTATTTTTTCTAATTTTTCTTTTCTAAATTTTATTCTAAATTTCTGTTTCTGTTTTTCATGTGCCTAAATATTTTTCCCTCTCATATATTTTCTTTTTATATATTTTCTAAATTTTACTTTTAAAATTTTATTATTTTCTTTAATTTTAATCTATTTTTCATCATGTTATTATACCTCACTCTAAATTTTATTTTTCAATGATCTTTCTATCTATATTCGCAATAATCCTTTTCCCATTTTTGAAAAATGGGCGTACTTGTCAAATTCAAATATAATGCAAAACTGTCTGTTTAATCACAATATTTTTCATCAATTGTTATCTTTTTAGATACAAATAAATATTCGTTTAGCGGGATGGTAGACTTTGGGTGCCTCCTGAGTGCAGGAGGTATTATTTCTCGGTCGTGCAGCTAGCTACTCTAAACCCACTATGTGAGTCGCACGGTCTGGGGTCTTCAGACTTTCGACATTTTTGTACTAACCTACAGGGTAGATTTATTTGGGTGCCATTGTAAAGAGCCTTGCTGCACAAATCGGGAATCGAACCCTGGATCTCCGAACTGGCTAGCTGACTCTCTACCGTTGAGCTACTGTGACGAAATTGCAATCTCTTATCGTCTCTACACATGCCGAATTTGTTCCTAAACTTGATCGTATGAAAATTGCACGTGTACTTTAGAATTGCACCCTTTACTGTACGTATAACGGTAAATCTTCTAAAATTGAACCGATTTTTTTACAATTAGGATATGCGGTGAAGATATATCTTTTACAGGTCGACTTCGTTTCTGTACGTGGACAAAAAAAAATTGTGAGTGCTACGCCACACTCCTTTGCTGCCGAGATAATTCCTCTGAAACGTAACTTAATTTATTGCATGTTCTAAGGACCGAGATCATTAATGAATATAATTAAATAATTATTTGCTGAAGAAATCAATAAATTTCGACGTACTGTGTACGAAAATGTTGAATTTTGAATTCTTATTTTCATTTCCATGAAAATTATTTTTGTAAGCCAATTAAAATATCACTTGCTTTAATTTGAGTCTCATTTATATCTTTTTAACTTAAAGTAAAAATATTTGTATTTAAACGCTAGTTAGCCAAGCTTGCTCGCGTATAAAAAATGAAATGAGAACGTGGCCAGTGTTTTTTCCATAAAAATCTGGTAATTTAAAATTTATGTTATAATGCTTTTTCTATGTATGCTGGTAATATTTTGAGTTTTGAAAAATTCTGGCAAATCTACAGATTTGTATCATTATTTTAATACGCAAATTAACATCCTAGGTATAGTATTCGTGAAGGAGATACATGGATATTAATAGATAAATAGAATAGATACAACGATAGTGTTTAATAGTATAGATTGTGCCCAGTAAATAGGTTTAAGTATGTTTAACTTGTTTTATGAACATAGAGCATAGTATGAATTATGAACATAGGGCATAGTATAAATTATGAACATAGGGCATAGTATAAATTATGAATATGGAGCATAGTATAAATTTATGAACATAGAGCATAATATAAATTATGAACATAGGACATTTTACTATTAGAAATATTAAAATTGAATTTTTTTCATGAGAAATTTTTATAATCACTAATTTCCAGATATGGTTTATATAACTTATGTCTGTAGTAATAAAATTAATCTCCCCCTAAACAGTTTGAATCGAATTTTATGAAGATAAGAAAATATAAATTCAAACCAAACTTTCTGTTTAAGCTGTAAAAGTTTAAGCTTTTACAGCTTAAGAAAAGCTTAAGGTTAAGCTTTCTGTTAAGTTGCGTTTAAGCTGTAAAACTATTCTCTATTTAATTTTCAACCTATAAAGTTCCTTATTACATTTTAAACCTTGTCACAATATTCCATAATATATACTAAAAGTGCAGACAGACTTAATTGCATTTAAATATCTTATAAAGCACAGAATATATTTTTCACTTTCTTTAAGAAAATGTTAAGAAAAACAAACGATATGTCATAAAGTGTAAAACATAATTATGTGACAAAACATGTGTTCCGGGGGAGGAAGTACTTTAAGATTTTTTCACATAATTTTTGTCTAATAAATAACATATATTGTATAATGCAATTACAATGCTCGTCTCATGCTTATAAATTATAACATATCTGAATTATTTTTTTAATTATAACATGTCTGAAAATTTTTAAATTAATTAAGATAAGATGATAAATTGTTTTTTGAAACAGTGCTATAAGTATTTACGTAACGACATGAGCTCTATAAAATACTTCTCAGGATTTGTCAGAAGTATTTAAATTTTAATAGTTACAGACAAACCTCGCTTACAGCATTTTACAGTTAATCATTCGTAAAAAGAATTTCTTATAAGTTAAAGTCCTTATACAATCAATATGTATTTCAGATACATTACTAATTTTCCTACAATATGTAGTATATATATAAATGAAAAGTGATTGTCAAAACTCTGACCGAGAGATTCAATGGATTTGCAAGTGCTGAGTATCTAGAATAGTTGTCTTCTTAAAAAGATATATAAAACCGAATGAAATTTAGTATGATTATGCCAATCGGAGAAAGTCAGACGTCTATTTCTTTTCGGGGCGTACTGACAAAAAAAAATAAAGTTCTTAATATTTTGAAATTTTTTTTTCTTGAATGTCAAAAAACCGTTATAAATAAAATATAATAACGGTAAAGCGTTAAGACAATAGATATTTGATAAGTAAAATTCTTATATAAAAGAGAATGGTATCATTTATAAGATGTCGATACGTGCCGTTCTTGAAATATTTCATGTTTGGGAACTAAAATAGCAAAATTCTTATAAAGAAAATAATCTCATTCTTATATCACTATTATCAAATGAGTGAATGATTTGCAAACAGGGCCTGATTAACAAACCAACATAAGAGAAGCGTAATCTCATTTGGGGGCCCTCACTTCGATCTTGTGAGCATGGCCCAAGAAACGTTTTCAAACTAATTTCTCATGTCATTATCTAATTTTTAATCCATCTCATTTCCCGTGTTCTCTCATCAGTGTTAGAAAAATAATATTACCGCAGCTGCTCTGGTCAGCTAACAGTTCCCATCGTGAAACTGTTTACTATTTTATTTAAACTGGGCGCCTATACCAAAATTGTAGAACTTTTAGTGCAATTAATTCTAACGTCAATATTAACTGCCATGCCACTTTTTTCATAAACGGTTTAATTTTAAAATAAAAAAATATGGGCAATAAAAATTTGGGGTCAGACAACTAAAATATTTATTTTCTTGCTTTCCTGTACGAGCAAGATACTATTCAATTTAACTTATAGACTAATAACTTAAATTTAAAAAAGTGTAAATTGAAGATGCAATTTGACGCCCCATTCAAATCTTTTGAAGGGAAGTAACTGCTTCCCGTGTTTTTAATGTAGTCAGGTCCTGTTTGTAAAGACGTGTAATCCGAAATGAATGGACACAATTCTCATGAAATTATCATGAGCCATTCTTGGGATATTAGAGATCTGTAACACTAAACGAAATTGAGGAAACTGAATAACATTTAGTACGACTTTGCCAATCAATAAATTTTGGAAGTTTGTTGATTGTCGAAGGGCTCAAATCTGAGGAATACTACAATTTCTCAAATATTATTTTGCAAACACAAAAAAAAAATCTGATGTGGGCAACACATGACTTTCCTTATATAATGTAATGAATTTACCACTTTTACAGTAAATAAATAGGTTTTTCTTATAGTAGATACTAATATTCTTTCCAAGATATTGAATTTTCGGCAATTAGTCGTCATTTTCATTGATTTAGCGTCATTTTTATGCATTTAGCGAGATTTTCGTTAATTTGGCAACATTTCAATAAGTCGCCAAGTTGGCGACATTCCGCCAAATTCGTCGCTAAAATCTCGCCAAGCGTTATGGACGAAGAAATAAGTTGTTCTTACAGCAGATAAATGACTATTGGCGTTCAAATACAAAAGTATTACTCAAAGCATCTTTTTTCATGAATGGAACGAGCTAGATCCACGAGAATGATGTCACAAAATTTATCGTATGGTATTACATATGAAAAGTGAACATGTTTCTCAATAGGAAATATTTTTTTTTCATTTTAAATGACTTTTTAATAATTCTTTTGAAAAATGTGTAATATCTCGAGAACGGTTCATGTTAGCGTTCTAAAATTTATGTCAATCGTTTTCTAATAAAAAATTACATAAGAAATATCTATTTGCGTAACTTTATTAGTGGTTTTGATTTTTTGACGATTTTTTCAAAATTTTATTCGAAAATTTAGGGGGGTTCTGAACATTCGATTACGTATAAAAACAATACGCTTCCAGTGTTTACGGATTGTGATTTTTGTACCAAATTTGGTTCGAATCGGTCCATTCGTTCGTCAGTTATCGTCTCCACAGTCTTACTGACACACACACACACACACACACACACACACACAGACATCACTTCAAAAATGTTTGATTCGTGCTCAGGGATGCTTGAAACGTGCTCTCCCGTCGGAAACTCTTTTTCGAATTTTCGACCCCGTCACAATACTTTCCTTATACATTATGTATATAAGGAAAGTAAAAACATGAGACCATAATTATGAACAATTAATTGCGAAAATATAATTTTATGGTTTTTTTTATTTAGAAGTGAATGACATACTTTAAAGAACGGAAAGATGAACCTCGCCGTTTTATAGGTATTACAAGTTTTTCTGAAAATTATTTTAGACGTGTTTATTTATTACTTTTCCGTAACTAAGGAAAATGAGTGTTAACGTTTCTGACTTCAAAAATTAAACAGGAAAGATCAATTATGCTTAAAGCATTGATTATGAAACACTTTCCAACTTAAATGCAATTTTATTTAAACATCTCTAAAATGCAATACATTCCTCGGTAATATTTTAAAACTTATCGCAATACTACATTAATTTATTATATTTGAAAACTTAAGCCTCCATCGAAAAAAAATGAACTTCATTCAAATAACGGCATTGAAATATAATTTGCCTGGTTTAAACATCTCTAAAATGCGATATATTCCTCGGTAATATTTTTAAAATTATCATAGTACAACGATAATTTATTATATTTGAAAACTTCATCGAAAACAAATGAACTTTATTCAAATGATGTCATAGAAAAAATAACACACCTGGCTCTCTCTATAAAAGCAGCATTTCATTCACAAACTTTTTTCCATTCGTTTCATTCATCACAATTCTATAATAATTTCATTTATTTCAAAACTTAAAACCATGGAGCTACAAGTAATTAAACTCTATGCTTAAAACTTCAAAATCGTCCTTCTCTCTGTAAAATCAATGAATATTTCATTCATATCAGCTATGAATACTCCATGGATTAAATAATTTTGTGTTAAAGAAAAACAGCAATTCTTATACAACTCATTCTACATATTTTGCGGATTACATTTTTCATAAGTGAAAAATAGGCTTCGATGTAGAAATAATCAAATTTGGATGATCATTTAAACTCAAATATATTGTAATTGCGTTCTTTCAGTATGTAGATGCACAGAATTTAAGCAAAAATAAAGCAGTTTTAGGACAGATACAACACTCAATATCAATTAGAAAGAACATTAAAAATCACGATTTTGAGACAAGATGGATGCCATATTTCATTTTGAAGTGTGTCACGTGATCTTTTCATATCATGGTCGCGTGATCGCTTCATATAAGATGTGTAATTATTATTTTAATTTTTATTTAAAAAACTATTGAATATATTTTGCTGAATTTTTTTTTATATAATTTAAGGAATAATTTGAATATTACCTAAAATTTTCGAAGCAATTTATGAATTTTAAATCCGCTTAAAAATGTTTGAAAAATTAGGTCCTATATGGTTCAATATATTTCATTTTTTCAACCTGGGTTCAATCCAAAAGTAATTGGATGATATAATCATTTATATTCCCATAGGTCCTACAGACTGTCTGAACAACATACTAAAAAATTTCATTTAAGTCATTTTTACGGCGGTCATCGTGCTAACGGACAGACAGACAGACAGAATGAAGAAAGTCATAAACACTTTTCAACTTTGTTGTAAAGTGTTAAAAATCGGTATTTTTAACACTTTACTACAAAGTTGAAAAGTGTTTATGACTTTGTTCATTGTGTCTGTCTGTCTGTCCGTTAGCACGATAACTGCTGTAAAAATGACTTAAATAAAATGAAATTTTAGTATGTAGTGCAGACGGTCTGTAGGACCTATGGGAATATAAATGAATAATATCACGCAATTAGTTTTGGATTGAACCCGGGTTGAAAAAATGAAATACATTGAACCCTATGGGACCTAATTCTTGAAACATTTTTTAAGCGGATTTAAAATTCACAAATTGCTACGAAAATTTTAGGTAATATTCAAATTATTCCATAAAATATATAAAAAAAATTCACAAAAATATATTCAGTAGTTTTTTAAATAAAAATTAAAATAATAATTGCACCTCTTATATGAAGCGATCACGTGACCATGATATGAAAAGATCACGTGACCCACTTCAAAATAAAATATGGCATCCATCTTGTCTCAAAATCTTGATTTTTAAAGTTTTTTTAAATTCGTATTGAGTGTTGTATTCGTCCTAAAACCTCTTTATTTTTGCTTAAATTCTGTGCATCTACATACTGAAACAACGCAATGACAATATATTTGAGTTTAAATGATCATCCAAATTTGATTATTTCTACAACGAAGCCTATTTTTCACTTATGTAAAATGTAAACAGCAGAATATGTAGGATGAGCTGTATAAGAATTGCTGTATTTTTTTAACGCAAAAATATTTAGATCATGGAGTCTGCATAGCTGATATGAATGAAATATTCATTAAATTAAAGAGAGAAGGACGACTTTTTTCGATGAAGTTTCAAGCATAAAGTTTAATTACTTGGAGCTCCATGGTCTTGAATTTTTAAATAAAATAAATTATTTTAGTACTGTGATGAATGAAATGAATGGGAAAATGTTATGGATGAAATGCTGCTTTTATAGAGAGAGCCAGCCATGTTATTTTTCTATGACGTCATTTGAATGAATGTCAGTCGTTTTCGATGAAGTTTTCAAATATAATAAATTATTGTAGTATTATGATGATTTTAAAAATGTTACCGAGGACTGTTTCGCATTTTAGAGATGTTCAAACCAGGCAATTCATATTTCAATGCCGTCATTTGAATGAAGTTCATTTTTTTCGATGAAGGTTTAAGTTTTCAAATATAAAAAATTAATGTAGTATTGTGATAAGTTTTAAAATATTACTTAGGAATGTATTGCATTTTATAGATGTTTAAATAAAATTGCATTGAAGTTGGAAAGTGTTTCATAATCAATGCTTTAAGCATGATCGATCTTTCTTGTTTATCAATCTCGGCACGCTTAAATTTTTTACACCTCACATGAATGTTTTTATAACCTTTTAATTGTCACACCTCTTTTTCAAATCAATCTGAAGCGATTGTAATATATTTTGTTTTGTATTTGGGTTTGTGTGTAATATCTCCGAAAGCAGATTCCGATTTGTTTTCGTTCATTACTTTTATAAAAGAAAAAAATGAACATTTGTGCTTTTTTTTAACTAGCTCTCTTCCCCGACTACTCCAAATTCAATAATTTGATATTTTTAATACTTTACAACATAGTTGAAAAGTTTATATGATTTTGTTCATTCTGTCTGTCTGTCTGTCCGTTAGCATGAGAACTGCCGTAAAAATGACTTTATCAAAATGAAATTTTGGTGTTGTTCAGACGGTCTGTGGGACCTAATGGAATACAAATGAATATTATCACCCAATTAGTTTTGGATTGAACCCAGATTGAAAAAATGAAATACAATGAATCCTATGGGACCGAATTGTTCAAACATTTTTTAAGCGAATTTAAAATTCACAAATTGCTTCGAAAGTTTTAGAAAATATTCGAATTATGCCATAAAATTTATAAAAAAAATTTCAGCAAAATATATTCAGAAGTTTTTAAATAAAAATTAAAATAAAAATTACACCCTTTATATGAAGAGATGACGTGACAATTATAAAGAGATGACGTGACAATTATATGAAGAGATCACGTGAAATCTACTTCAAAATAAAATATGGTATCTATCTTGTGTCAAAATCGTGATTTTTAAAATTCTTTTTAATTCATATTTAGTGTTGCATCCGTCCTAAAACCGCTTTATTTTTGCTTAAATTCTGTGCATGTACATACTGAAACAATGCAATTACAATATATTTGAGTTTATATGATCATCAAACTTTGATGATTTCTACAATGAAGCCTAATTTTCACTTATGGAGAATGTAAATTGCAAAATATATAGAATGTGTTTTATAAGAACTGTAGTTCTTTAACGCAGAATTATTTAGCTCATGGAGTCTGCAATATAGCTGGTATGAATGAAACATTTATTAATTTTTCAGAGAACCAATACGATTTTTTCGATGAAGTTTTAAGCTTAGAGATAAATTACTTGTACCTCCATGGTTTTACGTTTTTAAATAAAATAAATTGTTATAGTATTGTGATGAATGAAAGGAATGGAAAAACGTAAATGAATGAAATACTGCTTTTATACAGAGAGCCAGTCGATTTATATTTCTATGACGTCATTTGAATAAAGTTCATTTGTTTTCGATGAAGTTTTCAACTATAATGAATTATTGTAGTATTATGATAAATTTAAAAATATTACCAAGGAATGTACCGCATTTTAGAGATGTTTAAACCAGACAATTTATATTTCAATGCCGTTATTTGAATGAAGTTCATTTTTTTCGATGAAGTTTTAAGTTTTCAAATATAAATGAATGTAGTATTGTGATAATTTTAAAACTATTGCCGAGGAATGTATCGCACTTTAGAGATGTGTATATAAAATTTCATTGAAGTTGGAAAGAAAGTGTTTCATAATCAATGTTTTATGCACGATTGATGTTTCTTGTTATAGTTTGTTTCTAGTTCTCTCACTTCAATATATTTTGTGGCCTCGTTCCTTCATTTCGTATTCATCCTGGGTATCCTGTTATATTTTCCTGGGGTTGGGTTTGAATGGTGTAACTTTGATAAGTTTTCAGAATTTTTATTTTATTTTAATTAAGAAATAAGAAGAAATTGGAAACATATTTCGCAATAGTTAATATTTTTTTAATTTATATATTTTTAATTTATTGAATTTTTTGATAAATCTATTTAAAAAATGCAATATCTCGAGAACGGTTTACGCAAGGGTTCTAAAATTTGTACCAATCGCTTTTAATGAAAAATTGCATATGAAAGTAGTATTTACGTAATATTATTAAAAGTTCTGAATTTTTGAGGATTTTTTCAAAATTTCATTCGAAAATTTGGGAGTCGTCCTAACATTTGATTAAGTTTAAAATCAATAGACTTCCAGTATTTACATAGCATAATTTGTGTTCCAAATTTCCTTCGAAATGTTTCATTCGTTTATGAGATATCGTCCACACAGGCACACACACATCAACTCAAAAATGATAGATTCGAGTTCAGGGATACGCAAAACATGATGTCCCGTTGAAAACTCCAATTCGAACCTGTCACAATACATGCTCCATATATTATACTATGTACATAGGAAAAGTAAAAGTGCGATTTAGCGTATTGTCGATACAGGTGCATGTTGTATTTTTAACACTTTACAACAAAGTTGAAAAGTGTTTATGACTTTGTTCATTCTGTCTGTCTGTCTGTCTGTCTGTCTGTCTGTCTGTCTGTCTGTCTGTCTGTCTGTCCGTTAGCACGATAACTGCCGTAAAAATGAGTTTATCAAAATGAAATTTTAGTATGTTGTTCAGTCGGTCTGTAGGACCTATGGGAATATAAATAAATAATATCACCCAATTAGTTTTTTATTGAACCCGGGTTGAAAAAATGAAATACATTGAACCCTATGGGACCTAATTTTTCAAACATTTTTTAAGTAAATTTAAAATTCACGAATTGCTTCGAAATTTTTAGGAAATATTCACATTATCCCATAGAATATATGAAAAAAAATTCAGTAAAATATGTTAAGTAGTTTTTTAATTAAAAAAAATTTTAATATAGGGAAAAAAACAAATTCAATTAAATTCTGACTTTGGGATATCTTCCAGAAAGAAAAGAAAGAGATATTATATAATAGATATCTCTCCATTTGTTTAAACGTTTTGGATATGGGAGTGGCTTCATATTTTAAAGTAAATTTGGTAGATAACAATTTTTCTTTTTTTTAAAATTTTATATAACTCTTCATGAAAAAATTTAATTGATGGCATTTTAAATGCACTTTCCTACGTCCTAGAGAGTTAAAATTTGGTACACAGCTTAAATTTGTTGAACATTTTATTCGACAAAAATTTGATGGATCTTTAAATATAGATCATACATTTTTTTCGAAATGGCCTGAAAATAATCCCCGTTCACTTCTATAAATCATTGTTGTAATATTGTTAAAAATTCTGATGTGGACAGCACATGTCTTTCACTGCAGACTCATATTCGTTCTCTTTATTTATTCAATGATAATTTGAGTTTATCTGTACAACATAAGTATTTTAAATGACATTGAATTTACACGTTAAACTTAAATTTGGTTCTCATTTGATAGCTGGACTTATTGTCAAAGGTGGCGTAGCGAAAACGCGAAAAAACTAGAATATCTCAAAAACGGCTAGTCCTAGAGTAATGGGGTTAGTCTTATTCTTTTTGTTGTCAAAAATCACATATAAAATAGGAATTTAATTGATATAATTGAGCACACGTAGTCTTTTATTTTTATATATAACGATTTTTGCTGGCCATTTCGCAAAAATAGCCCATTCCTTTTTCCCGAATCGTACTAGAATAACCTACAAATGACTTATATACAAAATTTTGTTAAATTTGGTATATAAATCACTTGTCGGTTATTGAAATATTATACACCAAATTTTGTTAAATTTGGTTCATTAGTTTTTAGCTAGAGTGGATAAAGGCAATTTCTGCGGCCATTTCGCAAAGAAGG
This sequence comes from Amaurobius ferox, assembly GCA_951213105.1. Lineage (NCBI taxonomy): Eukaryota > Metazoa > Arthropoda > Arachnida > Araneae > Amaurobiidae > Amaurobius > Amaurobius ferox. Next base: position 57,198,774 of record OX578148.1, on the reverse strand, counting down.
CAGATTCTTTTATTACGAATCGTACTATAATCTAATGAACATCAGGATTTCCCACAAAAAACATACCTACCAAATTGTATGAAATTCGGTCCATTAGTTTTTCAATTTGAGTGGATGTAATATCCACACAGACACACAGAAACATACACAGATACACCCCTACACACACAGACGTCTTCCTAAAAGTAGTTTTTTCGTGTTCTAGAAGTCCCAAAACGTGTAGATCCTTTGAAAATTCGAGTTCCGATCTTCGGCACGATTCCAATACTTTGAGTACATACACATACACATATATATTATCTGTGTATTATCTGTGTATCTAAATTCCGTGCCTATGCAATTACAATAGTTGTGATTTTAAATGATCCCTAAACTTTTATTATTTCTTCAAGGAAGCCTAATTTTAACATATGCAGAATGCAAATATCTCAAGCTATTGTAAGATGAATTACATAAGAATTGCTGTATTTTTTTCACACAAAATTATTTAGCTCTGGAGTCTGGAATACAAGTTATATGAATGAAATATTCATTGATTTTGCATAAAGAATCAGATGATTTATATTTCGATACAGTTTTAAATATTTAAATATAATAAATTACTGTAGTACTGTGATAATGTAAAAGATATTACCACTGAATGAATCACATTTTAGAAATTTTTAAATGAAATTACATTTCAGTTGGAAAGTGCTTCATAATCAATGCTTATGCATGATTGATCTTTCTTGTTATTTATTTGTGATTGATTACCTTGCTATTTTACGATTTTACGTATTAAATTCGAGTGTAATTATTCTACTTATTTAATCTAGCTGCCCCTTCTCTATTCGGTGCAGCGTTCTTGATCGTTTTTAATAGTCCATGCTACTCTAAAGACTGATTAATCGAAAAAATTTTTTATATAGAATATACCATTAAAATATTATCGGTCAGTATTTATGGTCGGCATAAATAAAATATTTTAATTTATATTTTTAGCAATTCCATGTTCTGTGGGGCGACAGAGCACTGTTGTCTATTTAAGCTTAACGAATAACTTTCAAAATGATGGCCGATAAATAAAATTGACACATGACTGTTTTAAGTAAAATAAAATAAAAATTAGATTTAATATGATAAAAATATAGGAGCTCGGTTGTGCATAGGTAATGGCACTCTGCCTCAACAATGAGAAAATATGTTATTATATCATTTTTCTTTATAAACAGCATAATTATAATAAGGTAAAATGCTTACCTTTCTGAGCGAAGGGCGTAGGGCAATTTGACTTCGTTTCCCCTAAAGTCTTAAAAGAAATATCATTTTATTGTGTTTGGTTACCATCTTGATGTCAGGAATAATTGCGCTTGATTGAAAGAAAAGATTATTTAATTAGATTCTGCATTTAAAATTACATAGAAGAAGAAACGAGCATTTTGCTCCGTCACAGTACAAAACATCAACAACACAGAACAGAACTTTTGGTTCGTATAAGTGTACCGGTAGTGTCTTATGATGCGCGCGCAGATCACACGATGTAAACACATTCCTTTTCTTGCGGAAAGGCGAGAGTCAGTGTTTTTGGATTTGTCAGTCTTCCGTAGCGAGGAGAGATCATTTATTTCTAACAGTCCCCCTTGATCTCTGGAGCTGCATATCACGGCTGTAGCAGTTTGGATCTGTGCTTCAAAAATTCAGGCTTTGGCAGCGGTTTTGTCATCATGTCCGCTGTCATTAGCTTAGTTGGAAGATAACTCAACTGGATTACACCCGATTCCTGAAAATCTCTTATGGCGTGGAATCTGATGTCAATATGTTTGGTTCTTGACATGTACTTCGGTGATTCAATCATTTTTATACATGATTGGTTATCTTCGAAAATAGTAATCGGGAGCTGTTGAAGCATATCGAGATCTTTGAGTAGGTTGATTAACCACAGTACTTCTTGAACTGCGTTAGCAGCGGATATATATTCCGCCTCTGCTGAGGAAAGCGCAACACATGATTGTTTTTTGCTTAACCAGTGTATAGGAGAATCATCAATTAAGAAAAGATTACCACTCGTGGATTTCCGATCCGTTTTATCGCTTGCCCAGTCGGCATCAGCGTATGTTGTGAGAATTGGTTTTGTTGTTTATTTTATTACCAAATTTAGATCCTTTGTATGATTTAGATAACTTATTAGCGCTTTACTGCGTTCCAATCCATTTGACGTGGTTTCTCATTTCTCCGACTTAAGATGTTTGTAGCCGCTGTGATATCTGGTCTTGTGACCGTGGCAATATATAGAAGAGCTCCAATAGCTTGGCGATATTTGGTGTTATTAGGAAGCAGGTTTTCTTCTGTTTCATTTCTCAAATATCCAGCTTCCATTGGTGTACTATAGGGCTTTGAATCTTGCAAATTAAATGTATTTACAATTTCTTCAATCTTATTTTTTTGATTTAATAGATAATCTCCATTATGGTTTTTTCTTATGTTAATTCCAAGGTAATAATTAACTTCACCCAAATTTTTTAATTCATATTGTCTGCCCAATTCTTTCGTTGTTTTGTCAATTTGTTCTTCTGATCCTGATATTAGAATATCATCCACATATACGATTACATAGACAGTTTCTCTTCCTTTTCCCTTTTTGAATAAACATGGATCAGCAGTACTCTGTACGAATTTTAATTGTTTTAGAGAGTCACCTATTTTTAGATGCCAGGCTCTTGCGGCCTGTTTCAACCCATATATAGCTTTATTTAATTTCCATACTTTGTTTTCGTTACCAGGGGAGATGTAGCCATCTGGCTGTTGTATGTAAACTGTTTCGTCTAGATCCCCGTGTAGGAAAGCAGTTTTGATATCAATGTGTTGTACGTTATGTTTTCTAAATGCTGCTCCTGCCAGGAATGCTCTAATTGTGCTGTGTGAGACCACTGGTGCGAAAGTTTCGTAATAATCTTCACCGTATTTTTGTGAAAATCCTTTTGCTACCAGTCTAGCTTTGTATTTAGCTATTTTTCCCCGAGAGTCGTGTTTAATTTTATAAATCCATTTTGAACCAACTATTTTTCTTCCATGCGGGGGGTCCATCAATGTGAATGTGTTATTTTCTTGCAAAGATTGCAGTTCTTCTTCCATGGCGTCTAGCCAATTTTGTTTCTCTTGTGGGCTCTTAATTTTTAGTACCTCAGTATAGTCTCTGGGTTCGACGGTGTTAACTTGTTGCGCTAAGTAGATGAGTCGATCGGGAGGTACTCCCTTGTTCGATCTCTCGGATCTGCGAGGTTGATTGGCGGTTATGTTATCAGAATTTATTTGTTCATCATCTGACGGTGCCTCAAACTCAATCTCACCCTCTTCAGGTTTTTCTTTTGTTTGAGCATTAGTTATTTCGACTTCACTATCTGTTCCTTCGAATAATTCCTTTGAGCTTAATTCTGAAATTTGCATTGATTTTTCGAGGAATTTAACTGTTCTAGCAAGTGTTATGTTTTTTCCTTCTGTATATATTCTGTAAGCCTTTGATCTGTCGTCGTATCCGACAAAAATTCCTTCTTGGGCTTTTTCATCTAATTTTCCTCGTTTGCTTTTATGGATGTAGGAATAGGCCTTACAGCCAAAGACCCTTAAATGACGAAGATTTGGTTTCATACCAGTCCACATTTCGTACGGTGTTTTTGAATTGGCCTTTGTGGGAAGTCTATTTTGTAGGTAATTGGCAGTGTTTATAGCCTCTCCCCAGAATTTTTTTCCTAAATTTGCTTCTGACAACATAGCTCGTGTCATCTCGATTAGTGACCTGTTTTTTCTTTCCGCTACGCCATTTTGGGATGGACAGTGTGGCACGGTCAACTGGTGATGTATGCCGTTGTCACTTAGATATTCCTCGTATTCTTTACTGACGTATTCGCCGCCATTATCGCTTCTCAGTATTTCTGGTTTTTTTCCGAATTTGTTTGTCGTAAAAGCGATGTATTCCTTCAGTTTACACAAAACTTCACTCCTTTTTGATAAGAGATAGGTCATTGTGTACCTGGAGAAATCATCAATAAATGTTAGCACGTATGATTTTCCTCCTATGGTGGGAGTTTGCATTGGTCCGCATACGTCGCTGTGCACAAGTTGTAGAATATGAGTCCCCCTGTTTTGAGTAGATTTGGGGTATGGCATGTCGGTGAGTTTTGATTTTATACAAGTTTCGCAATTTAGTTCATGTTTACATTCGTTGATGTTTATGCCTTCGGCTAACTGTTTCGATTTAATTTCCTTTATAGAGCCGAAGTTTTTGTGGCCCATTCTTCTGTGCCATAATGTAACACAATTGGGGTTGTTACAGTTATTTACCATATATGTAACATTTTTGTTTTGTGGTGTGAGCAGGTCTAGCTCATATAGGTTATTTTTTATTTTTCCTTCTAAGAAAACTTCATCATTGTAAGTTAACTGACAGTTGTCTTTAGTAAAAGTTACTTTGCATCCACGTTGTGTTGCTTTTCGTACGGAAAATAAATTAGCTTTCAGTTCTGGCACAAATAGTACTTCCTGTAGTGTTACTTGTCTTATTTCTCCATCCGAGGCTCGACTTTTTATTTTTACTTCGCCTGACCCATAGGCGGTTAAGGCTTTACCGTTAGCAACAATAACTTCAGATTTGTTTGCATTATTTATTTTAGTGAATAAATTCTCATTATTTGTTATGTGGGATGAGGAACCACTATCAACGATCCAGCTGTCTTCTTCAGTTTGATTCGTTATGAGCGCTAAGTCTCTAAATTTCGATCCTACTTTATCTACAGTGTCTGAATATCTTTCTTGTGTTCGTGATTTAGCGGCAGGTCTGTCGTTTCCCTCATACACAAACTGTGATGAGTTGTGTCTGAATTTATTTTTATAATCTTTATATCTGCCGGGCTCGTTGGTCTTATTCTTTAGACGCCAACATTCAGATTTGTTGTGGTTCTTCATTTTGCAATGTGAGCAGTATTTGTTATCCATTTTGTAGCCGTAGGTGTTAGAGAATTTTTTATTCGCGTGAAAAGCCTTTGCCATATTTTGCGGCATTTCTTGGTGATCCCTACGTCTATTATATTCATCAATCAGTTTGCTGCTAATGAATTCTGGCGTTAGTTCCTCCTCCGGTCGCGCTTCCAAAGCCGTTATCAATGTTTCGTAACTGGGGGGTAGCGAACACAGAAATAGTGCTGATACATGCGAATTATTAATCTCCTCCCCGATTGCTTTAAGTTTATCCACTGTCTCCAGAATTTTGGTTATATGTTGCTGCATGTTTCCTCTTTCATCTAACTTTATACTGTACAACTTTCGTAACAGGTATAGCTTGCTGAATAAATTTGTTCTTTCGTGTATTGCCCGAAGCGCATTCCATGTATCGCGCGCCGTGGTGAAATTTTTGATGTGAGCGATTTGGGAATCCTCTATACATAAATTTATGAGCGCTCTGGCTTTTCTATCTTTTTTCTGCCATTCGTCGGTAATTGGGTCAGGAGCCACTTCGGTTATCGTTTCTGATAATTCTTTATTCAATAACATCATTTCCATTTTGAATTTCCAATTGGAGTAGTTACTCTGGTTTAATTTTTCAATCAAGCGATTTTCCTTTATAGGTACCATTTTGATTTATTTTTAGTTTCCTTGAGAAACGTTTTCTTTTTTTTTTTATTTGGAGTACGGTATTTCTTTTTATCTTATTCCGTAAAAAATCACTTTCGGTTACTTATGCTTATGCCCCTCTTCAAATAATAATTGTATTGTTCATGAAAATGCTGCTATTTTATTTTATTAATACAAATTCCTCTAGCGAGACAGGCTTAGACTTCAGTCTCATAATCTGATAAAAATATTATAGGAGCTCGGTTGTGCATAGGTAATGGCACTCTGCCTCAACAATGAGAAAATATGTTATTATATCATTTTTCTTTATAAACAGCATAATTATAATAAGGTAAAATGCTTACCTTTCTGAGCGAAGGGCGTAGGGCAATTTGACTTCGTTTCCCCTAAAGTCTTAAAAGAAATATCATTTTATTGTGTTTGGTTACCATCTTGATGTCAGGAATAATTGCGCTTGATTGAAAGAAAAGATTATTTAATTAGATTCTGCATTTAAAATTACATAGAAGAAGAAACGAGCATTTTGCTCCGTCACAGTACAAAACATCAACAACACAGAACAGAACTTTTGGTTCGTATAAGTGTACCGGTAGTGTCTTATGATGCGCGCGCAGATCACACGATGTAAACACATTCCTTTTCTTGCGGAAAGGCGAGAGTCAGTGTTTTTGGATTTGTCAGTCTTCCGTAGCGAGGAGAGATCATTTATTTCTAACATAATATAGGAGACTTTTTCCCAATATGGAATGCACACATAAAAGTTATTTCAGTTTTTGAAATTATCCCTGGTCACTTAACACTTTACAACAAAGTTGAAAAGTGTTTATGACTTTGTTCATTCTGTCTGTCTGTCTGTCCTTTAGCACGATAACTGCCGTAAAAATGACTTAATCAAAATGAAATCTTAGTATGTTGTTCAGACGGTCTGTAGAACCTATGGGAATATAAATGAATAATATCACCCAATTAGCTTTGGATTGAACCCGGGTCGAAAAAATGAAATACATTGAGCCCTATGGGACCTAATTTTTCAAACATTTTTTAAGCGGATTTAAAATTCACAAATTGCTTCGAAAATTTTAGGTAATATTCAAATTATTCCATAAAAAATATAAAAAAAAATTCAGCCAAATATATTCAGTAGTTTTTAAATAAAAATTAAAATAATAATTACACCTCTTATATGAAGCGATCACGTGACCATGATATGAAACGATCACATGACCCACTTCAAAATGATATATGGCATCCATCTTGTTTCAAAATCGAGATTTTTTTAAGTTCTTTTGAATTCATATTGAGTGTTGTATCCGTCCTAAAACTACTTTATTTTTGCTTAAATTCTGTGCATCTACATACTGAAACAACGCAATGACAATATATTTGAATTTAAATGCTCATCTAAATTTGATTATTTCTACAACTAAGCCTTTTTTTCACCTATGTAAAATGTAAACAGCAAAATATATAGAATGAGTTGTATTAGAATTCCTGTATTTTTTTTAACACAAAATAATTTAGTCCATGGAGTCTGCATGGCTGATATGAATGAAATATTAATTGATTTCATAAAGAGAAGGACGATTTTTTTCGATGAAGTTTCAAGCATAGAGTTTAATTTTTTGTAGCTCCATGGTCTTAAACAAAATGTTTAAATAAAATAAATTATTATAGTATTGTGATGAATGAAATGAATGGGAGAAAGTTATGAATGAAATCCAGTTTTTATAGAGATCCAGGCGTGTTATTTTTTCTATGACGTCATTTGAATTAATTTCAGTTGTTTTCGATGAAGTTTTCAAATATAATAAATTATCGTAGTATTATGATAATTCTAAAACTATTACAGAGGAATGTATAACATTTTAGAGATGTTTAAACCAGGCAATTTATATTTCAATGCCGTCATTTGAATGAAGTTCATTTTTTTCGATGAAGGTTTAAGTTTTCAAATATAATAAATTAATGCAGTATTGTGATAAGTTTCAAAATATTACCGAGGAATGTATTGCATTTTAGACTTGTTTAAATAAAATTGCATTGAAGTTGGAAAGTGTTTCATAATCAATGCTTTAAGCATGATTGATCTTTCTTGTTTTAACTTCTAGAGGATGAGGCGGAACGGGAAGTTGTTATACGTGTTATACGTTACAGGATTTTAAAGAATATGTATGAAGAAAAATACGAACTAGGATTAGAATATTTTATTACCAAAACATTTTATTACTAAAGAATAATTTTGTTAATAAAGTCAATTTCGTAAAACAAATTGAATTACAAAGCAATTGCAAATAGAATATGATATGAAATAGATTACAAATATACAAATTGAAGAATATGCATAATATATTTGAAAATAATTAAAAAGTATACGGAAAATTTGTATGCATGCTTGCGTAAAATGTAGAATTCTCCACTTTTATCTTTGAAAGTTGTGTTAGCAGTATCCATATGTGCTTTGAGGCGTAATACGACTGAGTCATTTTTACATCAAATTTATTTTAATATATTGTATGCGTATTGTCAAATATAAAAAAAAAAAATGTAATATTTGCAATAATGAAATATTTGACTTTATTTATATATTTTTTGTTTATAAAATGACATTTCAGAATAAAATTCAAAATTATGTCTAAATTCATAAATAGGAGCTCTATTGAAATAGCCACGATTCTTAAATTGTCAAAACGTGTTCGGAAGGTTTTTTCATGTTTAATCGATATAGAATTTGGAAATTGTTTTAAAATGTTTTTCTATAAAGTATATATGGGAAATAAATAAGATTATAAAATATTATGGCACAAAATACAAAAATTGCATTTAATTATAATAGTTTCAGAGATTTGGTTGCTAATAATTCGTTTAAAAAATGCTTTAAATACATATTGTGAAATTTGCATCCAGAATTAAATAGATCCACATACCATAGACCCCGTAAGCACAATTACAGTGGGCTAACTCAATGTGGCATAAAAATATCAAATGTTGTACATATTAAGAATTAAAAACTTATAGGAAAAATTGCAAATCAATCTATCCAAAATTATTTCTAAAAATTTTAAAAACAACTGAAGCATTAGGACCAAAATTATAATTAAAGCTTTGTGCAGAATTAAGTCTTATTTTTAAATAGAGTTAATTTTTTATTAAATGCTTCTGCATTTGTAATGTAAATTATGTAAGTAAAAATGTATGATGTAAGTAAAAATATTTATATTGGTAGAGCTGTTTCTAGATTAAGAAGCCTATTACTTAAATTATGATGAGGAGAATGTGAGGTTCTTTTAGAGTTAAGATTGCTCATTTAATAGATTTCTAACTAATCAAGAAGACGGTAATTCAAATACTTCTTTGGGCAAGGCATATTTCTTTCTCGAGAACTAAACAAGAGTTGTTGTTGTTGAGACCCAGACCGTCCGACCTACAAGAAAGGTGTACGGTAACTGTTTGGACGGCCGGGAAGAGCCACTCAATTTAGACCGGAACCCAGTGGGGAAGCATCCACAGGGACCGTACCCTCCTTCCCCTACCACCAACCTCTCGGAAGGACCTACTGACCCACATGTTTAACGTGACCGTACTCCGCGTGAACACGGCGGCAGTTTTAGCAGCGGGGGGGATCGAACTCAGGCCTACCGAGTGCAATTCCCGCGTGCTAACCACTGGGCTACCGCGCCAAACCAAACAAGAGTGTAATACCAAAATACTTCTTGAAAACACTGGGAGTTTGGTGATACATCCTTTGATTTTTAATTTGTGAACGGGGGGAAAATATATCTTTTTAATCGAGATGTTTATATGAAATTAATTCTAACCAGCATCGGCACCTATAGAATTTATCCGGAGGGATTCAAGGATAAGATTAACAACATCGACTAGTTTGATACCCGCCTTTGTGATTTTGGAGTGCCCCCTTGTCATCCCCTATGGGCGTCCTGCTAACTAATAATACTTATTAAGTACGATTTACTCTGAACTAGAAATGAGATCATTCTCATATATCATATATCTTTATATAAAATGCACCGAAAAATTATGATGTAAAATCTAGCTGACATTTTCAATGAATGTAAACTATTATTATATTTTATTATGAACGTAAAATTTTATCATACGACACGTCTTTACTCTCATTAAAACTCCCATTTTACTTCCCTAGCCACCCAATCTTGTGAGTCGCCAAGTTCTACCTCGAAGGGAAAACATACGAGGATACCGAAAATAACTCTATAACTATTAGCAAAGTACTCCGAATGTTTTTTTAAAGTGTTAGAATGACATTATAAGTCTTTTGCAATATCACAAACACCAAAAATAAAGCAAAACTTCTAATTATACAGCATTAAAAGCAATGAAATTAATAGCCAAATGAAATGCACCACGTTAAAATCTAGCACAATTACTTTTTAACTATATTTGTAAGATATATAATGAAAACAAATGTTATCCATGAAAAAACAAATGTTATCCAAAGCCCTCCTTGTACATGCTTTTACTTGCAGCCGTAATTACAACAGTACATAACCATTATTTTACCATTTATATTTCTCGAGTACGCTCTCGATGTGAAATTGCCATTGAAATGTATAGGGTCACAGTGGGGAGAAAACGCGTTCTCGGGAAATTCGTCCGTACAGCACCTGCCTTTATCTTTGACTCCATATAATACTACCTCGATGGATTCAACTCACTCACGAAACACCTGCACGTCGTATTTTTACTTAATTATGTAAAGCTTGTATTTAACTAGCTGCGTCCTCTATATTAGCGCAGCGTTTTTAATGACTTGTGCTTACCTGCTCACCTATATCACTTGAACGGAAATATTTTTTACATAGTGTATATCATTAAAATATTATTGGTTTGTATTTATGGTCGGCATAAATAAAAGTATTTTATTTAATATTTTTAGTAACTCTATGTTCTATAAGGCGTTAGAATATTGTTGTATTTTTAGGACTTAACGAATAACTGTCTAAATGACGGCCGTTACCTATAATCGACTATATAACTCTATGTTCTATAAGGCGTTAGAATATTGTTGTATTTTTAGGACTTAACGAATAACTGTCTAAATGACGGCCGTTACCTATAATCGACCCCTGATTCTATGAGTTAAAAATTAAATAAAATTAAAATTTAGACTTAATACAGCAGAAATTTTGCCAGGATGAAATGTACACCTAAACGTTATTTCAATTATTGAAATTATCACTGGTAGCTCTTTTTAACACTTTACAGCAAAGTTGAAAAGTGTTTATGACTTTGTTCATTCTGTCTGTCTGTCTGTCTGTTAGCACGATAACTGCCGTAAAAATGACTTAATCAAAATGAAATTTTAGTATGTTGTTCAGACGGTCTGTAGCACCTATGGGAATATAAATGAATAATATCATCTAATTAGTTTTGGATTGAACCCGGGTCGAAAAAATGAAATACATTGAGCCCTATGGGACCTAATTTTTAAAACATTTTTTAAGCGGATTTAAAATTCACAAATTGCTTCGAAAATTTTAGGTAATATTCAAATTGTTCCATAGAATATATAAAAAAATTGAGCGAAATATATTCAGTAGTTTTTTAAATAAAAATTAAAATAATAATTACACCTCTTATATGAAACGATCACATGACCCACTTCAAAATGATATATGGCATCCATCTTGTTTCAAAATCGTGATTTTTTAAAGTTCTTTTTAATTGATATTGAGTGTTGTATCCGTCCTAAAACTACTTTATTTTTGCTTAAATTCTGTGCATCTACATACAGAAACAACGTAATGACAATATATTTGAGTTTAAATGCTCATCTAAATTTGATTATTTCTGCAACTAAGCCTATTTTTCACCTATGTAAAATGTAAACAGCAAAATATATAGAATGAGTTGTATTAGAATTCCTGTATGTTTTTAACACAAAATAATTTAGTCCATGGAGTCTGCATGGCTGATATGAATGAAATATTAATTGATTTCATAAAGAGAAGGACGATTTTTTTCGATGAAGTTTCAAGCATAGACTTTAATTTTTTGTAGCTCCATGGTCTTAAACAAAATGTTTAAATAAAATAAATTATTATAGTATTGTGATGAATGAAATGAATGGGAGAAAGTTATGAATGAAATCCTGTTTTTATAGAGAGATCCAGGCGTGTTATTTTTTCTATGACGTCATTTGAATTAATTTCAGTTGTTTTCGATGAAGTTTTCAAATATAATAAATTATCGTAGTATTATGATAATTCTAAAACTAGTACCGAGGAATGTATAACATTTTAGAGATGTTTAAACCAGGCAATTTATATTTCAAGGCCGTCATTTGAATGAAGTTCATTTTTTTCGATGAAGGTTTAAGTTTTCAAATATAATAAATTAATGCAGTATTGTGATAAGTTTCAAAATATTACCGAGGAATGTATTTCATTTTAGACTTGTTTAAATAAAATTGCATTGAAGTTGGAAAGTGTTTCATAATCAATGCTTTAAGCATGATTGATCTTTCTTGTTAATTTCTGGATTAGTGATTTGGAGTGAAATAATCCAATTAAAATGTTACGCAGACTTTCACATTTATTGAAAATAAAAACTATTATATTACCTCAAGAGAATTGCGAATGAAAAAATGGGTGTGGCCAAATAAACTATTGGATACATTTGGCTCGTCTATTTACCAACATTGTCGGTATTTAATAATAATGTCTAATTTTATAATTGAATGTAATTGCCCGGATTTCCCATTAGTTTTATTTCTATTGGGATTGTGCGAGGCCTAAAATATTCAAAACTATTTGAATATCTATATGCTTATCAGTTCGGTTGAAGTCTAAAAGTGACGACAAGAAGTAAGAAAAATTATTTCAAAAAAGTTTACGAAATATTGATGAGGTAATGGAAATGGGCCTTTAACTAACTGTGATCCTCAGAATCTGCCTGATTTACGTATGGTAAAATACGATCTTGGAAAATGAAAATCATATTTGGAAATTAAACATAGAAACACAGCAGATAAAATTAGTATTTCTTTCTCCAAATTTTGTATTTGAAACGAACTATAGCTACCAGTGGTGGCTTGTAATCGACATGTAGAAACAGACGCTTATTTGTGTACTATTTATGTCTATATATATGTGTTAGCACACACACACACACACGGGGCGCGGTAGCCCATTGGTTAGCGCGCTGGAGTTGCACTCGGTAGGCCCGGGTTCGATTCCAGGGACTGCCAAAACTGCCGCCGTGTTCATGCGGAGTACGATCACGTTAAACATGTGGGTCCGAAAGTCCTTCCGAGAGGTTGGTGGTAGGGGAAGGAGGGTACGGTCCCTGTGGATGCCTCCCCCACTGGGTTCCGGTCTAAATTGGGTGGCACTTCCCGACCGTCCAAACAGTTACCTTACACCTTTCCGGTAGGTCAGACGGTCTGGGTTTCAACAACAACAACACACACACACACACACACACATATATATATATATTACCAGCAATGTATGAAATGCTGGCCGGCATGCTATAGAATACCGGCAGTTTTTAAGCAAAGTATGAAATATGAGAATTATTATATACTTTCCCTAGGCATTATATATAATACCTAGGCATTCTATTGAACGACAAATGCCATTTAGGCAAAGTATGAAAAAAGAAATGAATCGGAGATATATTTCATACTTTGTCGGTTTGTCATTTGACATTCTATAGGATGAATGTTTAGGAAATGTATGAAATGCTAATCATTTCATAGACTGCCGACCAGTTTTCGGTATTCTATAAAATGCCTAGGTATTCTATAGAATGCTGGCTTTCATACATTGCCGGTTATGTTACCGGTAATGTATGAAATGCCGGCATTCTATAGAATACCTAGGCATTTTATAGAATACCGGCCAATTTTAGGCAAAGTTTGAAATATGTGAGAAGTATTATATACTTTCCCTAGGCATTGTATATAATACCTAAACATTCTATAGAATGACAAATGCTATTTAGGCAAAATATGAAAAAAGGAATGAATCGGAGATGTATTTCATACGTTGCCGGTTTGCCTAGAAAATCTGTGAAATGTTAATCGTTTCATAGGTTGCAGACCAGTTTTCAGTATTCTATATAATGCCTCTTCTATAGAATGCCGGCTTTCATACATTGCCGGAAACATATATATTAATGGTATAGATTGTGCCCAGCAAATATGTTTACGTATGTTTATCTTTTGATTTATGAAAGTATAAATATTGAACATAGGATGTTTTATTATTAGAAATATCAATATTGAAATTTTATTATTAGATATTTTTATGATCGCTAATTTCTAGATAGAGTTTATACAATTTATCTCTGCAATAATACAATCAAATCCCACACCAAATGTTTTAATGGAATTCTTTGAAGATACGAAAATATAAATTCAAAACAAACTTTTCTGTCCAAGCAGTTGAAATATCCTCTGTTTAAATTTCAATCTTTCAAATTCCTTATTAAATTTTCGACCCTGTCACAATATTCCATAATTTATACTGTAAGTACAGATACCCTTGTTTACACTTACATATTCTATATATAAAAAGACAGAACACACTTTTCGCTTTCTTTAAGAAAATGTTAAGAAAAACAAATGATATGTCATAAAGTGTGAAATATAATTATGTGACAAAACATGTCTCTAGGGGAGCACGTCCTTTATGATTTTTTTACATAATTTTCATCTAATAAATAAAATATATTGTATGGAGTAATTACAATGCTCGTCTTACGCTTATAAAACTGCCTGCTTTTGTAGTATTTTTAATTATAACATGTCTGAAAAATGTTAACTTAATTAAAATAAAATGATAAATTGTCTCTTTAAAACAGTGCCATAAGTATTTACGTAACGCCTTGAGTTCTATAAAATATCTTCCAGGATTTGTTAGAAGTATTTAAATTTCAATAGTTACAGACAAACATCGCTTATAGCAATTTACAGTTAATCGTTTGTAAAATGAATTTCTTATAAGTTAAAGTCCTTATACAGTCATTATGTATTTACGATGCATTTTTTCTTCTCTATAATACATAGTATATGTAAAGGGAAAGTAAGTGTCAAAATTGTGATTGAGAGATTTAATGGATTTGCACGTGTTGAGCATCTAGAATAGTTGTCTGTCTGTCTTTAGAAATGATAGTTCTTAGAAAGATAGATGGAATCTAATGAAATTTTGTATGATTGTGTCAATCGGAGAATGTTCTAGGTCTACTGATTATCAGGGTGTACGAACAAAGAAACAGTTTCTTAAGGTTTTGAAATCTTTTTTTATTCGAAAAACCTTCGAAAAATTGGAAAATCATTATTAATAAAACATAATAACTTATAAAAACGTTACTACAATAGATATTTCACATGTGATTTCGTATTTAAAAGCGAATATCACCATTTATAAGACGTTGATATGTGCCATTCTCCAGATGTTTCATGTTTAGGTAATAGAATGGAAAAATTAATAAAAATAAAATAATCTCATTCTTCTCATTATTATCAAATGAGTGAATGTTTGTAAAGACGTTTAATCCGATATGAATGAAATACAATTATTTAGAAATTATCATGAGCCACTCTTGGGTTATTAGAGATTTTTGACACCAAATGAAATTTAAGAAATTGAATAAAATTTGTTTCGACTTTACAACTCAATAAATCTCGGAAGATTACTGACTATCGACGTGCTCAAATCAGATGAACACTACAATATCTCAAACAATATTTTTTCGAAAATAAATAAAAGTATTAGAGCATAATTATGTAAAAATTATTTGTGATAATACAATTTTGTATTTTTTTTTTAGAAGTAAATTATATAATTTACAGAGCAGAACGGTAACTCGTGCCGTTTTTGAAATGCTACACGCTTTACTGAAAATTGTTTTTTTTATCAATATCGACACTCCAAAATTTTGTATACCTCACTTGAATATTTTCATATTTTTTTAATTGTCATACCTTTATCTCTAATCAATTTGAAGCGTCCGTAATATATTTTTCATCCTGGAATTATCCTGGAACGTCCGGCCCATTTTTAATGTATTTGGGTTGGGATTATAAAACTCTGATAATTGATAATAAAGGTAGTATCACGTCTATTCTAAATTCAGTTATAAAATCAACGACACAACATCATAGATAAATGGCTATTTAATAAAATCATCTTACAAGACGTACATTAATTAATAGGACGTACATTAATTCCCCAGAGGCGGATGCTCTGGTTAATGTGGTTCCAGGCCATAAAGATAGAGGCCGTTTTATCATATATAGGTCTATTACCAATTTCCAAAACAAGAATAAACTTATAAGAAAAAGTAGAAATAATTCTAGTTCTGATGTTCCATTACATATAACGCGGGGGTCGAGCGATTGCTGTGGAAACGCTCGCCTTAACCACTCGACAACCACGTCGGCAACTCAATAAACTTAAATCTAATCCCGACTTTGTTATTTTATCAGTTGACAAAACTAAACAACTTGTTCTTACTAATAAAATTGATTATGTTAATTTAATGCAGAAGTGTATTGCTGAGATGGATTGCAATCAGGTCAAAAAATTCTCGATTGTGATGATTAACACCAGGATAGCTAAACTTAAAAAATATGCCGATCTCCCTTCTAACAATAAATCTGCTATCTTCCGCACTTCCCACCAACTTCCTAAAATTTTTGGACAAATTAAACTTCATAAAATTAATCATCCGATGCGCCCTATTGTTTCCTACTTATTTTTCAAAGAAAGCCCTTGCTTATTTCCTAAAACCGTTTTCAGTAATCATATTTTTTCAATTAGTTCTACTGAAAATTTCAATAATATTTTGTTTGAAACTAAATTTGTTACAAATAGTACTCTCCACAGTTTTGACGTTATTTCTTTATTTCCCAGTATTCCTGTTACTAAAGCTATTAATATTATAGCCAAAAATCTTCAAAATCCCAATTTTAACATTGCTTCTATCGACGCAATCACTTCTGCCTTGAACATCGTTGCGGAGACAAATTATTTTGGTTTCAGTGACACTATTTACTTGCAAAATTCCGGTGCCCTTATGGACAGCTCGTTGTCTGGTATTTTTACTGAAGCTGTTTTGCAGGAGCTCGAGGACGAGATTTTGCCTTTTTAACACTTTACAACAAAGTTGAAAAGTGTTTATGACTTTGTTCATTCTGTCTGTCTGTCTGTCTGTCTGTCTGTCTGTCTGTCTGTCTGTCTGTCCGTTAGCACGATAACTGCCGTAAAAATGAGTTTATCAAAATGAAATTTTAGTATGTTGTTCAGACGGTCTGTTGGACCTATGGGAATATAAATAAATAATATCACCCAATTAGTTTTTTATTGAACCCGGGTTGAAAAAATGAAATACATTGAACCCTATGGGACCTAATTTTTCAAACATTTTTTAAGTAAATTTAAAATTCACGAATTGCTTCGAAATTTTTAGGAAATATTCACATTATCCCATAGAATATATAAAAAAAAATTCAGTAAAATATGTTAAGTAGTTTTTTAATTAAAAAAATTATTTAATATAGGGAAAAAAACAAATTCAATTAAATTCTGACTTTGGGATATCTTCCAGAAAGAAAAGAGAGAGATATTATATAATAAATATCTCTCCATTTGTTTAAACGTTTTGTATATGGGAGTGGCTTCATATTTTAAGACTAGCCGCCTTTGGCGACCAGCCTGTTCGCTACCCTTGAAAATTCTGACCGTGGCAAACTCGTTGGCGCGACCTACCAGAAAGGTGTAAGGTAACTGCTTGGAAGGCCGGGAAGTGCCACACAATTTAGACCGGAACCCAATGGGGGAGGCATCCAAAGAGACCGTACCCTCCTTCCCCTACCACAAACCTCTCGGAAGGACTTGCAGTCCCACACGTTTAACGTGATCGTACTCCGCGTGAACACGGCTGCAGTTTTGGCAATGGCGGGAATCGAACCCGGGCCTACCGAGTGAAATTCCCGCGCGCTAACAACTGGGCTACCGTGCCATCCGCGACAATCTCCATAACTTTATTTTTATTCGGCAAATTTGGGAATCGAACCCGGGCCTACCAAGTGCAAATCCCGCGCACTAACCACTGGGGTACTTCACCCTCCACGATATTCTTCATAACTTTCTTTTTATTCACCCAATTTAGACCGGAACCAAGTGGGAGAAGCATCCACAGGGACCGTACCCTTCTTCCCCTACCACCAACCTCTCGGAAAGACTTACAGACCCACATGTTTAACGTGATCGTACTCCGCGTAAACACGGCGGCAATTTTGGGAATCGAACCCGGGCCTACCGAGTGCAATTTTCGCGCGCTAACCATTGGGCTACTTTGCCCTACGCGACAATCTCCATAACTTTCTTTTTATTCATCCAATTTAGACCGTACCCTCCTTCCCCTACCACCAACTTCTCGGAAGGACTCACGGACCCACATGTTTAACGTGATCGTACTCCGCGTAAACACGGCGGCAATTTTGGGAATCGAACCCGGGCCTACTGAGTGCAATTCCCGAGCGCTAACCACTGGGCTTCTTCGCCCCCAGCGACTATCTCCATAACATTCTTTTTATTTACCCAATTTAGAACGGAACCCAGTGGGAGAGGCATCCACAGGGACCGTACCCTCCTTCCCCTACCACCAACCTCTCGGAAGGACCAACCCACATGTTTATCGTGATCGTACTCCGCGTGAACACGGCGGCAGTTTTGGAAGTGGCGGGAATCGAACCCGGGCCTACCGAGTGCAATTCCTGAGCGCTAACCACTGGGCTGCCTCGCCCTCCGCAACTTTCTTTATATTCACCCAATTTAGACGGGAACCCTGTGAGGGAGGCATCCACACGGACCGTACCCTAATTCCCCTACCACCAACCTCTCGGAAGGACTTCCGGACCCACATGTTTATCGTGATCGTACTCCGCGTGAACACGGCGGCAGTTTTGGAAGTGGCGGGAATCGAACCCGGGCCTACCGAGTGCAATTCTTGAGCGCTAACCACTGGGCTGCCTCGCCCTCCGCAACTTTCTTTATATTCACCCAATTTAGACGGGAATCCTGTGAGGGAGGCATCCACAGGGACCGTACCCTCCTTCCCCTACCACCAACCTCTCGGAAGGACTTCCGGACCCACATGTTTATCGTGATCGTACTCCGCGTGAACACGGCGGCAGTTTTGGAAGTGGCGGGAATCGAACCCGGGCCTACCGAGTGCAATTCCTGAGCGCTAACCACTGGGCTGCCTCGCCCTCCGCAACTTTCTTTATATTCACCCAATTTAGACGGGAACCCTGTGAAGGAGGCATCCACAGGAACCGTACCCTCCTTCCCCTACCACCAACCTCTCGGAAGGACTTACGGGCCCACATGTTTAACGTGATCGTATTCCGCGTGAACACTTCGGCAGTTTTGGCAGTGGCGGGAATCGTACCCGGGCCTACCGCTAACTTCCCGCGCGCTAATTTACAATTTAAAATGACCATATGCTCTCTAAGCTCTTAATTCCATCATCCTCATTCCATTGTTCCATCATTTAAAATATCCATAAAATTTAAATATCCATCGTTCCATCATTTAAAATATCCATAAAATTAAAATATCCATCGTTCCATCATTTAAAATATCCATAAAATTAAAATATCCATTTAAAAAATCCATATCGTTCCATCATTTAAAATATAAATATAATAATTTCTACAGTGCATATGTTAAGCTCTTATTTCATTTAAAATCGGAAGCGCGGGAAACGGAAAGTAAAAACTAATTCGGTTTCTTATTGTCCCACCCATCGCTATGCATATACAGAACCGTGACGTCACCTCCACCTTGACGTCCCCACCCACCACCTTCCCTGCTTCAGCGGGGGAGAAACGAAGCGGTACGCCGAGCGGAACACCGAGAAATATAAAATCATGACGTCTTTAAAATTGCGATCCTGAAAGCAATTTTCATTATTTCTGGACCAGATTAGACTTGTAAGAATGCCAGATATTTCAGCTTTCTAAAAATGTAAATTATTAGTCGAAATTATGAGTACTTTTTACTGTGCGAGAATTTAAAAACCAAAAATCGTTTTTTTGAGCCAAAAGTGACTTTTGTTTTAAAATCTTTAAAAAATATTAGAAGCATCCACAGGGGCCGTACCCTTCTTCCCCTACCACCAACCTCTCGGAAGGACTTACAGACCCACATGTTTAACGTGATCGTACTCCGCGTAAACACGGCGGCAATTTTGGGAATCGAACCCGGGCCTACCGAGTGCAATTTCCGCGCGCTAACCATTGGGCTACTTTGCCCTACGCGACAATCTCCATAACTTTCTTTTTATTCATCCAATTTAGACCGTACCCTCCTTCCCCTACCACCAACTTCTCGGAAGGACTCACGGACCCACATGTTTAACGTGCTCGTACTCCGCGTAAACACGGCGGCAATTTTGGGAATCGAACCCGGGCCTGGTAACTGGTTGGACGGCCAGGATGTGCCACCCAATTTAGACCGGAACCCAGTGGGGGAGGCGTCCACAGGGAACGTACCCTCCTTCCCCTACCACCAACCTCTCGGAAAAACATACGGACCCATATGTTTAACGTGATCGTACTCCATGTCAGTGGCGGAAATCGAACCCGGGCCTACCGCGTGCAATTCCCGCGCGCTAACCACTGGGCTACTTCGCCCTCCGCGACAATCTCCATAACTTTCTTTTTATTCACCCAATTTAGACCGACAATCTCCATAACTTTCTTTTTATTCACCCAATTTAGACCAGGCCTTCGTCCTTCGCGTTCAACTTGAAAGCACGCTTGTTTGTTGGCTCTCGCTGTTTTATGCCGTGTGCGCGTGATTTTGAAGTATTTGTTTAATTGTTTAGTATCTCAGTGTTGTGTTTCTCGTCAGCTCTTCAACGGTATCTGTAGTTTTCGGCTACGACGACTCGTTGGTGAGAAATCGGTTTATATAATCTTAAAACATTCTATTTTATTGTTCTTCAAAAACAATGCAATTGTAATGGGAGAATCATTTAAAGTGCTCAAATTGAGCACTTTATACATCTGTTAATTCTACAATATTTGTATTATTTTATGATTTCAAGTATATATTTAACTAATATAATGTATTATTATTGTTTATTGATTATGATTTCCCCCCCAGTAGCAAAAATTTATAGTGTAATCTGCATTTTAAAATTGTATGTTTTCATATTTTCCACTTTCGTTTTTTCGTTTCCCCCCTTTTTCTGTGTTGGACGCTGTCCTGGCCCTGTACCTATCTATTCCCGTCCCCTTTTTCAGTAGTGTATTCTCCCTGCCGCTGGAATGCTCTCTGCTGGTCCTCTTCTTCCCTTGCATACCTCTTCTTCTCTCATAACAGATGGTTAATGAGTAACAGATTGTTATTTTCATTCCTGATCAGTTTCAAGCATATATTATTTAACATGGATTTTCCTATTCAAAAATTTCATAAATTTTTAATTTCTCCATTTTTTATTTGTTTTTGCTCCGTCCCAGCATTCTTCCATCCTGGGTCATTTTCTTTGTAAATTATTTTCTCCGACCGGTTTCGGCGAAAATTTTGGCACAGGCCTTTTAACATTGGTCATTTCTGTCATGCTTTTGAAATTTCTGACTTCCTTTCGACTGTACTTTTAAATAACCTCCTTTTTCAATATATGGCGCCTTTTGAGCCGGCATCCACATTCATGATATATGGAAAAATTGGATATGATTTTTTGGAAGCTATAACACAGTTGATTATGCATGAATTCGGCATTTCCCTCTCATCCATTTGTAATTTTATAGTGTATAGTATTATTTTAGATATGTGTAAGGTATTAATTAGTGGTTTCCCTGTTATGTTGATTTACATTCAGTATGGTTATAAAAAAATTTCAGGTTTTAACTTGTAAGGTAACACCTCCTCCTAGAAATAAGTTTTATCATTTAATTCTTGATATATTGATAATTTATGTATTAGGAAATATTGTATATAATGTCTACCGGTAAAGGAATTTTCTCAGCTTCAGACTTTCCGTCGCTGGCTCCTCCTCTTCTTTTACCAACCGTGGTGATCTCGCCCATTACAATGCACCCTTCATTCCAAAAACTCTCAACGACAAACAATTCAAAAGATGGAATTAGTGCTACGAATACCAATATAAATGATGAAATCAGTGCTACAATCTCAAACAACAGTGCCCCTTGTGGAGAGACTTCAATTGTTCCAAGTTCGAGTGCTACCATGATCGATGATACTGAAAACAGTGCTTCTTCTACCCACGAGGACACCCCTACCACGGGGAACCCAATACGCTTTACTAACTTCAAATGTACATCCCGCTCCTCAAAAATATATGATTCATCACTCTTTTCAAATACAATACTCCCGCCACGATTACCTCGATATAGTGGTTCTTCTCAACCTTCTGTGCACTCCTCCCCCTTGGCTCCTGCTTCAATAACAGCTTCACAACCTACAGTGGCAACTACAAAAACATTCCCCTATCCTTTGTCTACTAGATCTACCTCTACAGCGTATGCTGCTACTACGTTGCCCTCTTCAATTGCTCCTCCAACTCTGCCAGTAACTGATCCTGTGGAAACTTCATTCATACCATCATCCAGATCCTCTTCAAGAGCTTTTTCTTCAACTTTCAACTCTCCAGCTACCCCGCCTGCTGTAACTCCTTCCTCTCCGCCTCCGTCCACTTCTCCGGAAATGGTTCCTCCAGGAACTGTGGAAGGTTCTCAAGCTTTGCCTCCTCACGGAAAACATTCGCCAGCAGAAGTCCCCTCTACATCCTCTAGTCCCGAGTCAACTTTCACTGATGCTTCTTCAGCCCCATTAAATATTAATAATGAACACTTACTTAAAATTCTATCAAATGTTTCCAAATTGAACAATTATTTGATGAGAAATGTAAAAATGAATGCGGGACAAAAGATATATATTGAAGAGAAAATCAAAGAGATTCGAATAGCTGGACATACTCTTGAAAGTAACCTTTCTTCGGTCCCGTCTCCTCGTTCCAGGCTTCTTATTCGAGATCCGGTAACCTTGTCTGAGCAAATTTCTTCAAATATCACAAAAACATTTAACGAAGATATCTCAGAACATATCACTACGAATCTCTCAAAATCTTTGAGCGAAGACATGAACAAATTTCAATCACTAATGTTGGCTGAAATGAGATCTTTTGCCAAAACATTGCGGAAAGATATTCCTGCAGATATGAATGCTTCTGGCCATCTCCCTCCTGGTGCTTCTTCTGGAGGTGCCTCAAACTTGTCTGCTTCCTCTTCTAGATCTCGTCCAGCTACTGCTGCTCCAAACTCTTCCCGTACCTTCTCAAGTGTCCTTCTCCAAGGAAAAGATCGAACCATTAACAACGAACAATTAAAGAAAAACTTGTTCTCACTACCTGTTCCAAAAGGTGTGGATGTGAAAAACGTTATTGCGCTTCCAAATGGCACGCTTAAAGTGACTTGTCGGGAAGGTGACCCGAATAAACTACTCACACTTTTCATGAATTCTGAAATCAGTAGACATTTTACTATTAGAAAGCAAGAGGATAAGAGAAAGGCTCTGATAATTTTTAACATACCACCTGAATTCACGGGGGACAATATCAAGGCACTTCTGTGTAACAATCACCCTAATCTCAAACCAGAGGAAATCAAAATATTGAAAAGTTTCAAGTCAAGAAATGGTAATTCTAATTGGGTGTTCCTCGTGGATCTTATCGCGGCCTCACGCATTTTGGAGGCAAAGAAAGTTTTCAACCATTTCACATACTTTTTTATTAAAAGATACATTTCATTGAAAATCTGCTTTAAATGCCAGGGGTATGGCCATGTGGCGAACTTTTGCAACCACCCAACTGGCAACTGTGGTATATGCACCCGTTCGGGTCATACTTTTAAAGAATGCAGGGCGAGATCCCCCAAATGTGTCAACTGTGCTACTAGTAATGATGAAAATCCAAATCTAAACTACAGAATCGATCACTCGGCCTATGACAGAAAAAACTGTAAAACTTTTCAGGTCGAAATTGAAAAAATTAAGAAACAGCAAAAAGAGAGTAATTAAGTTAGCTCACACTTTGAACCCTTCGTTAGCTATGGTTTCACTCTTATATATTGTGTTTGGTTATGTTTTATGTGTTCTATAGTATTTTGTATATAATTTATGTTTAGTACTAATATGTATATTTTTAGTAGTAATATGTATATTTTTAGTAGTAATATGTATATATTTTTTATTGCCCTTTCTCCATTTGGTTTTTATATGGTTAATTGCTTTCTTTCTCCCTGCATCCGGGCTCTAGCTTTCGTATTGACCACTTTACCTTATAAATGTCATTTAAATGCATACAGATTAATAGTAACCATTCTTTGATAGCTCATTCAAATGCAATAAAATTTGCCATCGACAATCATATTGATATAGTCTGCTTGCAGGAGCCTTATGTTTTACAAAATAAAATTCTTTCTCCCCCTCCCGGAACTCGCCAATTTGCTTCTGACTCCCAAAAAGCTATTATATTGATATTTAATACTTCCTTAGTTGTAAACTTTAAATTTAAAAGTTCCTCCTCTGTATTCATCAGTGTTGTGCTCCCCTCTGGCAAATTTTTGTCAGTTGGGAGCCTTTACTTTCCTCCTCATGATGACTTTCAAGACATGTTGGCAGAACTTTCCCCTTTCGACTTTTTTACTGGGGGATACTTTACTTTTAGGAGATTTTAATGCCCGGGCCCGGATGTGGGGATATAACTTTACCGACCAGAGGGGTTTGGATTTAATTGATTTTTGTCTCTCTAATAACCTATTAATTTGTAATGATATTAGCTATGGTCCAACATTCGTGTCCCACTCCGGTGTCGGTTTCCCAGACCTAACTTTAATTAATTTTTCCCTTTTTGATTCTTTGCTCTGCTGGGAGGTCCTCTCAAGTGATTCCCTAAGCGATCACAAATTTGTACAAGTTACTTTAAATCTTTCTCCTATTTTAAATAATTCTTTTTTCCTTAAGACCCAATATGGTCTTGGCAAATTTATACATAATTTTAGACCTCATAATAAATATTTACTCTCCCTTTTAGATAAAGTTAGCGATATCCTTTCCCTTGATAACTATTTTAAAACTCTAATTGAACTTACACAAAAATGTGCCCTCTCTTTTATCCGCAAGAAAAAATCTAAAGTTTCTAGCTTTTCCTGGTGGAATAAAGACCTCTCCAAATTTCGAAATTTTGTTACTGCCCTTTCAAAAAGAGTTAAATCACTTGAGGGGAACTCAGCTCCTTTAGAGGAAATTAACGCAGCAAAAGTTAAATTTAAACGCAACAGAGCTAAGTATAAACAGATGATCAAAAAAGTACGACTGGAATCGTGGAAAAAATACTGTTCCAGTTGCAATCAAACTTTCGGCTCTCACTTCAAATTTGCTTTCAAAAAACATAAGAAATTTAATAACTTATCCCTTTTTTTCCCTGATGCCCCTTCCCTTAACCCTAAAGAAAAGCTCACTCGTCTTTTGGATCATCATTTTAAAGAAGATACTAATTTTGATTGTTTTCCAACTTTTCCCCTTCCGGAATTCGGTCTGGGTCAAGTTTCGGATGAAGAGCTCATTTCAGTCTTTAATAATTTAAAATCGGGTAAAGCTCCAGGTCTTGATCTCCTGGACTTTACCGTCTGGAAACATATCTTTAAATTTTTCCCCTCCCTTATTTCAAATTCCATTAATCTTTGTTTTAAATTTTGTCATTTCCCGTCCTGTCTCAAAAATGCTAACATTTTGTTTTTTAATAAACCTGGTAAAGATCCCTCCCAATGCTCTTCCTTTAGGCCAATTTCTCTTCTCCCAACCCTTGGTAAAATAATAGAAAAAATTTTCATACACAAACTCAACTTTTGGTTAACGACTGAAGGGGCTCTTCATCCCCTCCAGTTTGGTTTTAGAGAGCTCACATGCTGTGAGGATGCTGCTCACAGGCTGATTGAATCAATTAAAATACATAAATCTATAAATTTTGTATCATTAACCACCGTGGACATCTGCGGGGCTTTTGACAGTTTGAATTGGGGTGTACTGCCTCATACATTTGCAAATATCAATCTACCACCAACTTTTCAAACCTTTCTATTTTCATACCTGGTGGATAGAAAAATAACATTTACAGAAAACTCAATTATACTTAATAAAACATTATCTATGGGTGCTCCACAGGGTTCGGTTATTTCCCCTACCCTGTGGAGCATTTATTTTAATTCAATATTAAATCTCAATAGTAATCTGTTTCACATTCAGGCCTTCGCAGATGATCTTGCGGTGGTTACCTATGGATTAAACCTAAAAACCCTCCGAACAAACACAGATAATCTATTGAATCAGATCTCCTCAGCCCTTGCAAACCTCAGTTTAACAATTACCCCAAACAAATGTAAAGCAATTATATTTAATAAAAATCGCTCTAAAATCCGTTGCAGACCCTCATTCAAAATTCTAAACCACAAAATTCCTACCTCCCGCTCTTTATCATATTTAGGAATTACTATTGATGATAATTTAAAATGGAGTACCCACATTTTTAACCTTAAGGAGAAATGTTACAAGATTGCCAACACCTTTGGGCGGGTGTCAGGCAATAACTGGGGGGTAGATAAATCCTTATTAAAAATATGGTATTTAACAGTAATTGAAAAATCTATTATTTATGGCGCGGGTATTTGGGGTCATGCTTTAACGGGGGATCAAATTAAAAAACTTATTTCTCTTCAAAGGATTTTTCTTCTAAAAATTTCTGCTGGCTTTCGGACCACTTCTAACATTTCTCTATTCTCCATTACAGGAATTCCCCCCATTCATATTGTAATAAATACTAATTATAAAAAATATATCTTTTGGAAACACAGAATAAATCTTTTTACTAATTTAGAAATCCCTTCCCCCTCCCTTTTTGACTTTAACCGCCCCTTATCTTCAGTTCCTCCCGCTTCCAGAATTGTTAACCTTGCTCCCTGCCCTCCCTCTTCCTTTTCAGACTTAAATGTTTATACAGATGGCTCCTCCATTGATAATAACACTGGATTTGCCATCTGTATATTTAACCTAGACTCCCTTCTTGAAACATTTAAATTTAAACTTGCCGATGGGAACACAGTTTTTCAGGCAGAAATTGCCGCTATTGACTTTGCCGTAAACTGGGCCTCAACCAATAAATTAAAAATTAACATTTTTACTGACAGTCTTTCTTCCCTTTCGGCCTTAGATTCAGTTAAAAACAAATCAAATTACCTATTAAAAATTAAACAAAATGCCATTGCAAACAAAAACCTTATAAACTTACGTTGGGTTAAGGCCCACTCTGACGTCTCCGGGAACGAGGCTGCTGATAAGTTTGCCAAGCAAGCAACTATTTCAGGCTCCCCATTCTCCCTTCCCTTCCCCTTTTCCCTTCTTAAAAAATTCTGTAAATCAAATATATCCCTCCTTTGGCAGGATTATCTAAACGCATATGTTTCCCCTCGGACCCATGATCCCGCCCGTATTTCTTTATTTTTACCCCAAGTTAAATCTTCTACTCAAATAACAAATAAATATCTAATCTACTTTATTACAGGACATGGGCCATTCATGGATTACCTTTATTTCTTCAAGCATAAATCTACTTCTAGTTGCTCCTGCGGCGCCTATGGCGACGCAGATCACTTCATATTTTCTTGCCCCCATACAAAAAATTTTCATCTCACTAAACCTTCCCCTCCTAACTGTGCAGCCTGGTTCTCGAGAGTCAGTTCCAACAAATCTTCCATCGAAAAAATTAAAAACTGTGTTCTCATCGCAAGAGAAATTTCAAATCATATTAACTAATCAGCTTGTGAGTTTTCCCCTCTTCCTCTGGTCGGTTCCCCGGAGGTGTTACCCCCTTGTTGCGTGTGTTGTTGGCTTTTGCCAGTTTTGTATTGTTTTCTGTTTTGTTTTCTGTTTTGTTTTTTGTATATTAGTACTCAGTGTTCAGCATATCGTTTGCCAGTTTTGTATTGTTTTCTGTTTTGTTTTCTGTTTTGTTTTTTGTATATTAGTACTCAGTGTTCAGCATATTATGTTTACTTCGACTTTAATATTTGAATTTTAGTCAGCCGTTTGTGCTTTCTCCACCTGAAAAATTTCTGTTCCCTTAAGTGGTGGAAACTTGTAACTCCTCCAATGTAAAATTTTTTAAGTTTCTAAAATAAACTTTGCCCTGTTTCGGCGCCCGCTGCGGGAAGCTCGTGGGGCCCTGGTGTTGGTTGGTGTTGGCTGGACCGTGGGACGTTGGCCCTGGGAGTTAGCTTCGGCTTTCTTTTTCCCGGCCGTCCAAATAGCTGCTCATGTCCTCAGGACGAGCCGGACGGTCTGGGTCTTCAACCCAATTTAGACCGTACCCTCCTTCCCCTACCACCAACCTCTCGGAAGGACTCACGAACCCACATGTTTAACGTGATCGTACTCTGCGTGAACGTGGCGTAAGTTTCGGCAGTGGCGGGAATCGAACCCGGGCCTACTGAGTGCAATTCCCGCGCGCTAACCACTGGGCTGCCGCGCCCTCCGCGACAATCTCCATAACTTTCTACATATTCACCCAATTTAGACGGGAACCCAGTGGGGGAGGCATCCACAGGGGCCGTATCCTCCTTCCCCTACCACCAACCTCTCGGAAGGACTTACGGACCCACATATTTAACGTGATCGTATTCCACGTAAACACGGCGGCAGTTTTGGCAGTGGCGGGAATCGAACCCGGGCCTACCGCTAACTTCCCGCGCGCTAATTTGCAATTTAAAATGACCATATGCTTAATTCCATCATCCTCATTCCATTGTTTCATTGTTCCATCATTTAAAATATCCATAAAATTAAAATATCCATTTAAAATATCCAAAAGTTAAAATATACATTTAAAAAATCCAGATCGTCCCATCATTTAAAATATAAATATAATAATTTATATAGAGCAAAGGTGCTCTATTCAGAACCGTGACGTCACCTCCACCTTGACGTCCCCACCCACCACCTTCCCTGCTTCAGCGGGGGAGAAACGAACGGAACGCCGAGAAATTTAAAATCATGACGTCTTTAAAATTGCGATTCTGAAGGCAATTTTCATTATTTCTGGACCAGATTAGACTTGTAAGAATGCCAGATATTTCAGCTTTCTAAAAATGTAAATTATTAGTCGAAATTATGAGTACTTTTTACTATGCGAGAATTTAAAAACCAAAAATCGTTTTTTTGAGCCAAAAGTGACTTTTGTTTTAAAATCTTTAAAAAATATTAGAAATCGAAATGGAGATTTGAAATTGATATATTTTTACTCGTAATTGTCTGCTCTTTCCGATGGTGTGAGTTGTTTTTTTCTACGACGTCTGGATCGTGGAGAAAAAAGGGCAAAAAGGGCAAAAAAAGGTCGAAATCGCATAAAACATTAAATAAATAAAAAAATAATTAGAATTTTGAAAATCGGTTTTCACGTGTCCCCTTCCTTCCCCCGCAGGTCTCCGATTGCCAAATTTCGTAGCTCTCCGACGCGTGGTCGCGAAACGTATAGTGTATAAGGCAGGGAACGTACCCTCCTTCCCCTACCACCAACCTCTCGGAAAAACATACGGACCCATATGTTTAACGTGATCGTACTCCATGTCAGTGGCGGAAATCGAACCCGGGCCTACCGCGTGCAATTCCCGCGCGCTAACCACTGGGCTACTTCGCCCTCCGCGACAATCTCCATAACTTTCTTTTTATTCACCTAATTTAGACCGTACCCTCCTTCCCCTACCACCAACCTCTCGGAAGGACTCACGAACCCACATGTTTAACGTGATCGTACTCTGCGTGAACGTGGCGTAAGTTTCGGCAGTGGCGGGAATCGAACCCGGGCCTACTGAGTGCAATTCCCGCGCGCTAACCACTGGGCTGCCGCGCCCTCCGCGACAATCTCCATAACTTTCTACATATTCACCCAATTTAGACGGGAACCCAGTGGGGGAGGCATCCACAGGGGCCGTATCCTCCTTCCCCTACCACCAACCTCTCGGAAGGACTTACGGACCCACATATTTAACGTGATCGTATTCCACGTAAACACGGCGGCAGTTTTGGCAGTGGCGGGAATCGAACCCGGGCCTACCGCTAACTTCCCGCGCGCTAATTTGCAATTTAAAATGACCATATGCTTAATTCCATCATCCTCATTCTATTGTTAAAATATACATTTAAAAAATCCAGATCGTCCCATCATTTAAAATATAAATATAATAATTTATATAGAGCAAAGGCGCTCTATTCAGAACCGTGACGTCACCTCCACCTTGACGTCCCCACCCACCACCTTCCCTGCTTCAGCGGGGGAGAAACGAACGGAACGCCGAGAAATTTAAAATCATGGCGTCTTTAAAATTGCCATTCTGAAGGCAATTTTCATTATTTCTGGACCACATTAGACTTGTAAGAATGCCAGATATTTCAGCTTTCTAAAAATGTAAATTATTAGTCGAAATTATGAGTACTTTTCACGATGCGAGAATTTAAAAACAAAAAATTGATTTTTTGAGCCAAAAGTGAGTTTTGTTTTAAAATCTTTAAAAAATATTAGAAATCGAAATTCAG
This sequence comes from Amaurobius ferox, assembly GCA_951213105.1. Classification (NCBI taxonomy): domain Eukaryota; kingdom Metazoa; phylum Arthropoda; class Arachnida; order Araneae; family Amaurobiidae; genus Amaurobius; species Amaurobius ferox. The sequence continues at coordinate 57,168,511 of OX578148.1, read as the reverse complement.
ATTTGAAATTGATATATTTTTACTCGAAATTCTCTGCTCTTTCCGATGGTGTAATTTATTTTTTTCTGCGATGTCTGGATCGTGGAGAAAAAAGGGCAAAAATGGCAAAAAACGGTCGAAATCGCATAAAACATTAAATAAATAAAAAAATAATTAAAATTTTAAAAATCGGTTTTCATGTGTCCCCTTCCCTCCCCCCCGGGTCTCCGATTGCCAAATTTCGTAGCTCTCCGACGCGCGGTCGCGAAACGTATAGTGTATAAGACAGACAGACACACACACACACACACACACACAGACATTGCCTTTTATTATTTACTAGCCGCCTTTGGCGACCAGCCTGTTCGCTACCCTTGAAAATTCTGACCGTGGCAAATTCTAACCGTGGCACACTCGCTGGCGCGACCTACCAGTAAAGTGTAAGGTAACTGTTTGGAGGGCCAGGAAGTGCCACCCAATTTAGACAGGAACTCAGTGGGGGAGGCATCCACAGGGACCGTACCCTCCTTCCCCTACCACCAACCTCTCGGAAGGACTTACGGTCCCGCATGTTTAACGTGATCGTACTCCGCCTGAACGCGGCGGCAGTTTTGGCAATGGCGGGAATCGAACCCGGACCTACCTAGTGCAAATCCCGCGCGCTAACCACTGGCAGACTGTTCGCTACCCTTGAAAATTCTGACCGTGGCAAATTGTAACCGTGGCACACTCGCTGGCGCGACCTTACCAGAAGGTGTAAGGTAACTGTTTGGACGGCCAGGAAGTGCCACCCAATTTAGACCGGAACTCAGTGGGGGAGACATCCACAGGGACCGTACCCTCCTTCCCCTACCACCAACCTTTCGGAAGGACTTACGATCCCACATGTTTAACGTGATCGTACTCCGCGTGAACGCGGCTGCAGTTTTGGCAGTGGCGGGAATCGAACCCGGGCCTACCCAGTGAAATTCCCGCGCGCTAACCACTGGTGTACTTCGCCCTCCGCGACATTTTCCATAACTTTCTTTTTATTCACCGAATTTAGACCGGAACCCAGTGGGAGAGGCACCCACGGGGACCGTACCAGCCTGTTCGCTACCCTTAAAAATTCTGACCGTGGCAAATTCTGATCGTTGCAAACTCGCTGGCGCGACCTACCAGAAAGGTGTAAGGTAACTGTTTGGACGGCCAGGAAGTGCCACCCAATTTAGACCGGAACCCAGTGGGGGAGGCATCCACAGGGACCGTACCCTCCTTCCCCTACCACCAACCCCTCGGAAGGATTTACGGTCCCACATGTTTAACGTGATCGTACTCCGTTTGAACACGGCGTTAGTTTCGCCAGTGGGGGGATTCGAACCCGGGCTTACCGAGTGCAATTTCTGCGCGTAACCACTTGGCTACCGCGCCCTTCGCGACAATCTTCGTAACTTTTTTTTTTTCCAGACCAATGTAAATTTGTTTTGGTTCTTCCGGACGTGAACATGGCGGCAATTTTGGGAATCGAACCCGGGCCTACCAAGTGCAAATCCCGCGCTCTAACCACTGGGTTACTTCGCCCTCCGCGACATTCTCCACAACTTTCTGTTTATTCACCCAATTTAGACCGGAACCCAGTGGGAGAGGTATCCACTGGGACCGTACCCTCCTTCCCCTACCAACAACCTCTCGGAAGGACTTACGGACCCACATGTTTAATGTGATCGTACACCGCCTGAACACGGAGGCAGTTTAGGCAGTGGCGGGAATCGAACCCGGATCTACCGAGTGCGATTCCCGTGCGCTAATTTTAATTTTATAATGACCATATGGTATTTAAAATATCCATAAAATTAAAATATCCATCGTTCCATCACTTAAAATATCCATAAAATTGAAATGTCCATTTAAAATATCCAGAAATTCAAATATTCATTTAAAATAACCATAAATTAAAATATCCATTTAAAAAATCCATATCATTCTATGAATCATCCATATCGTTCCACCAATCCATAAATATAATAATTTCAAATACATCACCAGAATTCTATCCACCATAATTCAATCATTTAAATAATTTAAAATATCCATTTAAAATATCATATAAATATAATAATTTCACCCGATGTATCTATCCAATACAAATGCTAAGCTCTTAATACATTTAAAACCCGAAGCCTGGTCTCCATGGAAACGGGGGAAAAACTACTGCGGGGGGAAAAATGTCGGGGAAGAATCGGTTCTTCGCCGAGTATTGGGCAAGAAATATAAAATCATCACGTCTTTAAAATTGCGATCCTGCAGGCAATTTTCAATATTTCTTAACCAGATTAGACTTGTAAGAATGCCAGATCTTTGGCCTTTCTAAAAATGTAAATTATTAGTCGAAATTATGAGGAGTTTTTACGATGGAAGGATTTAAAAACAAAAGTTGGTTTTTTTGAACCGAAAGTGACTTTTGTTTTAAAATCTTTAAAAAATATTAGAAATCGAAATTGAAATTTGAAATGTATATATTTTTACTCGCAATTGTCTGCTCTTTCCGATGGTGTGATTTGTTTATTTCTACGACGTCCCGATCGTGGAGAAAAAAGTACAAAAAGGGCAAAAAACGGTCGAAATCGCATAAAACATTAAATAAATAAAAAAATAATTAGAATTTTGAAAATCGGTTTTCACGTGTCCCCTTCCCTCCCCCCCGGGTGTCCGATTGCCAAATTTCGTAGCTCTCCGACGCGCGGTCGCGAAACGTATAGTGTATAAGACAGACAGACACACACACACACACACAGACATTGCCTTTTATTATTTAAGAAGAAGAAGACTAGCCGCCTTTGGCGACCAGCCTGTTCGCTACCCTTGAAAATTCTGACCGTGGCAAATTCTAACCGTGGCACACTCGCTGGCGCGACCTACCAGAAGGAACGACCTACCAGGAAGTGCCACCCAATTTAGACAGGAACTCAGTGGGGGAGGCATCCACAGGGACCGTACCCTCCTTCCCCTACCACCAACCTCTCGGAAGGACTTACGGTCCCGCATGTTTAACGTGATCGTACTCCGCCTGAACACGGCGGCAGTTTTGGCAGTGGCGGGAATCGAACCCGGACCTACCTAGTGCAAATCCCGCGCGCTAACCACTGGGCTACCGCGCCCTCCGCGACAATCTCCATAACCTTCTTTTTATTCACCCAATTTAGACCGGAACCCAGTAGGGGAGGCATCCACAGGGTCCGTACCCTCCTTCCTCTACCAACAACCTCTCGGAAGGACTTACGGATCCACATGTTTAACGTGATCGTACTCCGCGTGAAAATGGCAGCAGTTTTGGCAGTGGCGGCAATCGAACCCTAGCCTACCGAGTGCAATTCCCGCGCGCCAACCACTGGGCTACCGCGCCCTCCGCGACAATCTCCATAACTTTCTTTTTATTCACCCAATTTAGACCGGAACCCAGTGGGAAAGTCATCCACAGGGTGCGTACCCTCCTTCCTCTACCACCAACCTCTCGGAAGGACTTACGGACCCACATGTTTAACGTGATCGTACTCCGCGTGAACACGGCAGCAGTTTTGTCAGTGGAGGGAATCGAACCCGGGCCTACCGAGTGAAATTCCCGCACGCTAACCACTGGGCTACCGCGCCCTCCGCGACAATCTCCATAACTTTCTTTTTATTCACCCAATTTGGACCAGGACCCAGTGGGGGAGGCATCCACAGAGACCGTACCTTCTTTCCCTGCCACCAACCTCTCGGAAGGAATTATCGACCCATATGTTTAAGGTGATCGTACTCCGCATCAGTGGCGGGAATCGAACCCAGGCCTACCGAGTGCAATTCTCGCGCGCTAACTTCCCGCGCGCTAATTTAAATTTATAACGACCATATGCTAGGCTCTTAATTCCACCATCCTCGTTCCATCGTTCCATCATTTAAAATAGCCATAAAATTAAAATATCCATTTAAAATATCTATAAATTAAAATATCCATAAATTAAAATATCCATTTAAAATAAAAAAATCAACCATATCGTTCCACCAATCCATAAATATAATAATTTCAAATACATCACCACAATTCAAACCACCATAATTCAATCATTTAAATTATTTAAAATATCCATTTAAAAATATCCATTTAAAATATCATATAAATATAATAATTTCGCCCGATGTATACAACACTTATGCTCGTAATTCAGTTAAAACCGAAAGCGCGGTCTCCATGGAGACGGGGAAGAAACTAATGCGGATGGGGGGAAAATGCCATTGAGGAACTGAGCCGGTAGCCGACAAATTTTAAATCATGGCGTCTTTAAAATTGCCATCCTGAAGGCAATTTTCATTATTTCTGGACCAGATTGGACTTGTAAGAATGCCAGATGTTTGACCTTTCTGAAAATGTAAATTATTAGTCGAAATTATGAGTACTTTTCACGATGCGAGAATTTAAAAACCAAAAATCGTTTTCTTGAGCAAAAAGTGACTTTTGTTTTAAAATCTTTAAAAAATATTAGAAATCGAAATTCAGATTTGAAATTGATATATTTTTACTCGAAATTCTCTGCTCTTTCCGATGGTGTAATTTGTTTTTTTCTACGATGTCTGGATCGTGGAGAAAAAAGGGCAAAAAGGGCAAAAAACGGTCGAAATCGCATAAAACATTAAATAAATAAAAAAATAATTAAAATTTTAAAAATCGGTTTTCACGTGTCCCCTTCCCTCCCCCCCGGGTCTCCGATTGCCAAATTTCGTAGCTCTCCGACGCGCGGTCGCGAAACGTATAGTGTATAAGACAGACACACAGACACACAGACATTGCCTTTTATTATATAGATAAATTTGGTAGATAACAATTTTTCATTTTTTTTAAATTTTATATAACTCTTCATGATAAATTTAATTGATGGCATTTTAAATGCACTTTCCTACGTCCTAGAGAGTTAAAATTTGGTACACAGCTTAAATTTGTTGAACATTTTATTCGACAAAAATTTGATGGATCTTTAAATATAGATTATACATTTTTTTCGAAATGGCCTGAAAATAATCCCCGTTCACTTCTATAAATCATTGGTGTAATATTGTTAAAAATTCTGATGTGGACAGCACATGTCTTTCACTGCAGACTCATATTCGTTCTCTTTATTTATTCAATGATAATTTGAGTTTCTCTGCACAACATAAGTATTTTAAATGACATTGAATTTACACATTAAACTTAAATTTGGTTCTCATTTGATAGCTGGAATTATTGTCAAAGGTGGCGTAGCGAAAACGCGAAAAAACTAGAATATCTCAAGAACGGCTAGTCCTAGAGTAATGGGGTTAGTCTTATTCTTTTTGTTGTCAAAAATCACATATAAAATAGGAATTTAATTGATATAATTGAGCACACGTAGTCTTTTATTTTTATATATAACGATTTTTGCTGGCCATTTCGCAAAAATAGCCCGTTCCTTTTTCCCGAATCGTAGTAGAATAACCTACAAATGATTTACATACAAAATTTTGTTAAATTTGGTATATAAATCACTTGTAGGTTATTGAAATATTATACTCCAAATTTTGTTAAATTTGGTTCATTAGTTTTTAGCTAGAGTGGATAAAGGCAATTTCTGCGGCCATTTCGCAAAGAAGGCAGATTCTTTTATTACGAATCGTACTATAATCTAATGAACATCAGGATTTCCCACAAAAAACATACCTACCAAATTGTATGAAATTCGGTCCATTAGTTTTTCAATTAGAGTGGATGTAATATCCACACAGACACACAGAAACATACACAGATACACCCTTACACACACAGACGTCTTCCTAAAAGTAGTTTTTTCGTGTTCTAGAAGTCCCAAAACGTGTAGATACTTTGAAAATTCGAGTTCCGATCTTCGGCACGATTCCAATACTTTGAGTACATACACATACACATATATATTATCTGTGTATTATCTGTGTATCTAAATTCCGTGCCTATGCAATTACAATAGTTGTGATTTTAAATGATCCCTAAACTTTTAGTATTTCTTCAAGGAAGCCTAATTTTAACATATGCAGAATGCAAATATCTCAAGCGATTGTAAGATGAATTACATAAGAATTGCTGAATTTTTTTCACACAAAATTATTAAGCTCTGGAGTCTGGAATACAAGTTATATGAATGAAATATTCATTGATTTTGCATAAAGAATCAGATGATTTATATTTCGATACAGTTTTAAATATTTATGTATAATAAATTACTGTAGTACTGTGATAATGTAAAAGATATTACCACTGAATGAATCACATTTTAGAAATTTTTAAATGAAATTACATTTCAGTTGGAAAGTGTTTCATAATCAATACTTATGCATGATTGATCTTTCTTGTTTAACGTTTATACCTATTCTTTGATGCCGTTATGTTGATGATGTTTTTATTGTATGGGATCATGACTTAAATGATCTCTATAATCTTTTGGATAAAGTTATTGATTTTTTCCCCTCCTCCATTAATTTTACCGTTGAGCATGACTATTATTTTTCCTTGCCTTTTCTGGATGTTCTTGTTACTCGTGGTTTTCAAACTTCTGTTTTCCGTAAACCCACTTTTACTAACTTGTGTATCCCTGATAATTCTTCTACTCCTATATCCTCTAAAAAAGCTTCTTTTAATGCTTATTTTAATCGTGCATTTAATGTTTGCTCTTCTATTTCGGCTTTAGATAATGAAATTAATTTTATCTTTAATCTGGGCCACGAGGCAGCCTGTTCCTTTGAGTATAAGATTTTTGCGCATGTCTGCCATAAATTCACTCAACGTGATACTAAACTTGTTGCTGTTATTGAAAATCTTTCGTATAACTCCAATTTTCAATATCATCCCTAGATTTTCCTTCCTCTTATTCAATTTTGCCATGAATTGGGTTTCAAACCCGCTCACTTTAATATTACTATCGTATTCGCACCGATAAGTTAGATGATATTGATAACTTTAAAAGCCGTGCCGGGGTGTACGTTGTACCCCTGTAAACTCCTGATAATAACTATAAATTTTACATCGGTAGTACTAAATGTACTGTTGGCATTCGGTTAGCGGAACACGGTCGTGATGTCAGGAAAGACAAACTTTTTACGGCTATTGCCCAATATGTTGTTAAAGATAACTTTCAGCCCGTCTTTGAGAAAACCTTCCTTTTAATTCGTTGTAACAATCCACGTAATATCCTTCTTTATGAATCCTTGTTTATTTATATCTACTGTGATTCCATTTGTAATTTCGATCTTGTTCAAATTTTAAGTTACGCCTGGCGACTCGTTCTCGACTTTATGCAAGTCAAACCCCTTCACAGACATTTGGGACATCATTTTATTGTAATTGTGTATGGCTGGATTTTTGAATTGTGTCTTTTCTTTGTAAAATATTTACCACTTGTTTAAATTAAATCTCTTGTGTATAACCCCTAAATTTTTATTTGCAATTGATTAATTTTAATAGCCTGTTTGTACTACCATTATTTTATGTTTATCTATGCAAATGTGTCTGCTGATCTGGTCTACATACAAGCATTCCGCGTTTACTGTTTCATATAGTCACTGATGAAGGGTATAGTAATGACCGAAAGCTCTCTGGATTTTAAAACTATGTACGTCTTGTAGGATGATTCCATTAAATGACCTTTTATCTATGATGTTGTGTCGTTGATTTTATAACTCTGATAATTGGTTCAGATTTTTTTGCTTATTACATTTTTCCAAAACAAAGACGAAAAAATCTGATGTGGGCAGCACATGACTTTCCCTGCAGACTTATATTAACGTTATCTTTATTTTAATTAAATTTATTTCACTTTTAATTACATTTTCGTTCTCATCCGGACTTATTTTCAAAGGTGGCGTAGAGAAAAAACGAAAAATTAAAATATCTCGAGAACGGCTAGTTCTAGTGTAATGGGGTTGGTCTTATTCTTCTCTTCGTTAAAAATTACGTATTAAACAAACATTTAATGGATATATTTGAGCATACGTAGTTCTTCAGTTTAGATTTTGATGATTTTTGAGGGCCATTTTGCAAAAAAAGGCAGGTTTTTCTTTCGAAGCATACCAAAATCTAATCAGCACCAGGGTGACCCACAAATGACTCATCTGCCGAAGTTTTTAAAATTCGGTGCATTAGTTTTTCAGTTAGAGTGGATACAAGCTTTTGCCATTTCGCAAAAATAGGCGGGTTCTTTTATCCCGAATCGTACCCAAAACTAATCAGCACCAGAATCGTCCACAAGTGACTTACCTACCAAATTTTGCGAAATTCGGTCCATTAGTTTTTTAGTTAGAGTGGATACAAAATCTGCGCAGACAGACAGACAGACACACAGACAGACAGACAGACACACACACAGACGTCACGCTAAAAATGGTTTTTTTTCGTATTCTAGAGATCTTGAAACGTGTAGATCCGTCGAAAACTCGAGTTGCGATTTTCGACAAGATTCCAATACTTTCCCTATACATTACCATGTATTGCAGGGAAAGTAATAAACATTCTCAGTGACTGGGAAAAAAAAAATCATTGTTTTTTCTCTATGTGTCAATGCGTCCGATATTTTGATATCGCGCAGTTATATGGTTTTTATAGTTCGGTTTTAATTTTCTCTCTTCCATACATTTCATAGCTACATCCCATCATATTCTATAATACCAGGATATTCTGAAAGTTTTTTTCTGTATTTAGGTTGGTATGATGTAACTCTAATAATTTTTCAGAATTTTTTTTTCATTTTTCTTTTTTGAAAAATAAGAACAAATTTGAAAATTTGGTCCTTTTAATTGCTTTTTCCCCTACAGTGACTGCAAAATTAAAAAAAAAATTGTATTTTTTTTATTCGACTTGTATACAGCCCAATTTCTTGATATGCTGTTCGAACGCTTGCATTGCATTTTAATTTTCAACTTTCCATATTTCATTACCCTTTCCTGTTTGCTTCAAAGTGAAAACTGAAGTGTCCATGCTGTTGGGGATGGTATTTGGGATGGCAAGAAGTTACACTGACATTTTAAGAGCGTTTTGTGCCCCAACCGGGAATATCGAACCCTGGATCTCCGAACTGGCCAGCCGACGTTTTACGGTTGAGCTTCTGGACAATTGCAAGCTCTTATTGTGAAAGTGGACTCTGCATTCTCCACATCCTAATGTTAGATAGGTGGGCGACTGACAATCTGACTTACCACCTCCTGCTATTTTTACCTCAGTTTAGTATCCTGCTACTACTGCTTTTACCCGTCCACTGAATCCGCTTTAGTCGTACTAGGGTTGCTTTGAGACCTTCGACATACCTCAATCTATATTACACCTCACTCTAAATTTTATTTTTCAATGATCTTTTTATCTATATTCGCAATAACCCTTTTCCCATTTTTGAAAAATGGACGTACTTGTCAAGTTTAAATATAATGTAAAACTGTCTGTTTAACCACAATATTTTTCATCAAGTGTTATCTTTTTAGACCTAAATAAATGTTCGTTTGGCGGGATGGTAGACCTTGGGTGCTTCCTGAGTGCAGACGGTATCCTTTCCCGGCCGTGCAGCTAGCTACTTTAAACCCTCTATGTGAGTCGCACGGTCTGGGGTCTTCAGACCTTCGACATCTTTGCACTAACCTACAGGGTTGATTTGTTCGGGCACCATTATAAAGAGCCTTGCTGTTCCCCCCGAGATCGAACCCGGTATTGCCGCCTTTTTTTCACAAAGAGAACTAAAATTTATTATTTATTCACCCTCTACCCCTTGAATCGCCAAAATAAAATTTGAAGTTAATGAAGAAAATTGCAAATTGCGTGTAATTTTAAACAAAAATTGCCTTTACGTGTTATTTTTTCTGAAAGAATAAACATATTACGTGAAATTCATATGCAGTGGAGATCACTTACAACGAGCTCCGATGTAACGTAGTATCGTTCGTTATCAATTTCTCTTTGGCACCTTGGATCTAAATTATTTTTTTAATGCTAAACGCATCGCTTATAGAGAACAATTAGATACCTCTGTATCGGATATTGAGAAGATCTTAGTGTGGGAGAGGAAAAGAAAAATTTTGCTTTCTTAGAGTAAAAACAAAATTTCAGGAACAACCATTAGTTTGATAATAGAGATTTATCCCCAGATATTTAGAGCTTAAATACTTCCCAAGACATATCAACATATACATTGAGATAGTCTAAACACATAAGGATTATGGCTGGCGTGATGCTCATCCGCAATTAAAAACAAGAAAGATCAATCGTGCATAAAGCATTGATTATGAAACACTTTCCAACTGAAATGCAATTTTATTTAAACATCTCTAAAATGCGATACATTTAGCGGTGGTATTTTTAAAATTATCACAAACTACAATAATTTATAATATTTGAAAACTTCATCGAAAACAAATGATCTATATTCAAATAACATCATCGAAATATAAATCGACAGTCTCTCTATATAAAAACAGCCAATATTTCATTCATTGACTTTTTTCCATTCCCTTCATTTAGAGGCGATATTTTTAAAATTATCACAATACTACCATAATATAATTTACTAGCAGCATACCCGTTCTTCGTACGGAATATATAATATAAAGAAACTTATAATTCGCAATCACGTGCAAATTCTGTTAAAATATTAAATTTATTGCTCCTAAAGAGAAGTTTAAGAATATCTGTTCTCACTATGCAAAATTATCTTCACGGGCAGATCTGAAGAATAAAACATCTTGGCTCCTTTTGTAAGCAAATTTACAAAAAAAGGGAATAGAATCAATATATACAACCCCGTACTACTTATATTGTCGCAGATTAGAAAATATGCCACTGTGTTAGTGGAAGATTACCCGTATTACAATTTGAGTCTCAAAAATATTTGCCAGAATAAAAGAGATGACGCAGTAAATTGAAAATATCAATTATCCCCGTAATCTTTATACCAGAAGGTCGTAATTGATTCCAATATATGCAAATATATATCAAAATATATGCCAATATACCTGTACTACTTATATTCTCGTAGATTAGAAGATATATCCGTGCATTTGTAGAAGTTTATTCGTACAACGTACTATATATGAGTTTCAACAATTTTCGTCATAAATAAACAATAGCATAATAACTTGAAAATATCAATAATCCCTGAATCAACAGTCCCCGAAAATATCAATGATAATAATGTTTAAACCTGAAGACCGTAATTGATATTATCCAGTCAAAAATGCAATGTCAATGAAATTTATTTTATATACATATCTTTATTATTCAAATCGGAAAAGATTTAATAAAAATCTTATGGCACATAACACATTGGATCCGTTGCTATGCGACATGATATCATTTGCTTCAAATAAATTGATGGACATCATATTGTCTGAATAATGCTATTACCATGGAAGGTTTGGCGACATTTTCGTCAAGTTAGCGATAACTTAAAAAATCGCCAAATTTGTCGCCAAGTGGGACTGTAGAACTGATAGTCCCATTTTGCGACAAATTGACGAAACATAATCACAATACTATCCCCTAACAAAACACAATTAATTTCATTTATTAACTGCAATTTTATCAATTCCATGATATTTTTATGAATTTGCAAATATTTTTATCAATCTGGTGATATTAAAAAAATTCGCTAATGTGTTACTAAGTAGGATGGAATAACTGACCGACAAATGCTACCGAAACATCATTTCAGTACTCTATTCTAAAAAAACAAATTTAATTTCATTGATTTGCGTCATTTTTATCAATTTAGAGACATTTCCGCTAATTTGGTAAAGTTTAAGAAAAGTTACCGAGTTAGCAATATTCCGCGAAATTCGTAGCTCTGAATTTGCAGATCTGTAGAATAAAATATCCCGATGCCGTTTGTATATACTAAATGAAAACACTAAACTTGTAAAAGATATACCCGTTCTACACTTTTCTTGTTTCAACAATCGGCTAAATGAATTTATTGGGTAAACACAATATATGAGTTTATTAGCTAAGCACAATATATGAGCTTGAAACCTCTTTGCTAAAATAAATGAAAGTGATGTACGCAGTCCGCAATTTATATAATTAAAAGAACAATCAAACCGTTTATTTATAAAATATATTTTTGCATCCATTTATTTATTATTCAAATAGAAAAAATAATAATAAATATTAACAACACATTAAATTTCATTCCGTTGCCGAGCAACATGATATAAAATAGAATCTTCCTCGTAAAATGCGAAATTAAATAGCCATTTTGATTTCGTTATACTTTTCATCGTTGAGTAAAAGCTTGGGAAAGAGGAACCATGGAGGTATATTTTTCCATTTAAATTCATGCTTCAAACAATTCATGTTTTCCTATAGTGACTAATTAATGCAAAAATCCTGCACCAAACTCGGAAATAAAGTTTTATTTCATTTTGACGTTTTAAACAAACGATTTTCATCCTTTCCGTTTGGATAAACCACGGAGTTGGAGAGTAGAACTCCTAGAAAAAAGTTCCGTTTTTCAATAATATCTCGACAACCCCTGGTCTTAGAAGCTCAAAACTTAGACTAAATTTATGGGGGAATATTTCAAGGCTATCCACAAAATTTCATTAAATTCGGTTCAGCCGTTTTCCCGTGATGATGAGACAAACGAAAATTTTGTTTTTTACCAATATCTCGAGAACCACTGGCCGTAGAAACTCAAACTACGGACTAAATTTTAAGTGGGAATATTTCTAGACTACCCACAAAATTTCATCAAATTCGGTTCAGCCGTTCTCCCGTGATGATGGGACAAACAGACAGACAGACAGACAGACAGATTTTCACTTTTATTTATATAGATTTTATTTGAAAACTTCATCGAAAACAAATGAACTTTATTCAAATAATGTCATCGGAATATAAATCGCCTGGCTCTCAACATAAAAGTAGTGAATATTTAATTCATAAACTTTTTTCCAATCCTTTCATTCAGCGGCGATATATTTAAAACTATCACAATACTACAATAATTTAATTTATTTATAAACTTAAAACCATGGAGGTAAAATTATTTTCTAACTCCATGCTTAAAACTTAATCAAAAAAGCAATACTATGTAATCGTCTGCTTCTCTATATAAAATCAATGGATGTGTCATTCATATCAGCTACATTGCAGACTCCAGAGCAAAATAATTTTGTGTTAAAAAAATTCAGCAATTCTTGTACAACTCATCTTACAGCTTGATGTGTTTACATTCTCCATACGTGAAAACTAGGCTTCGTTGTAGAAATAATCAAAGTTTGATGATCATTTAAACTAAAGATATTGTAATTGTGTTGATGCAGTATATAGATGTACACACACAAAAAAAAATGAAGCGGTTTTAGGACGGATGCAACACTAAATATAAATTAAAAAGACCTTTAAAAATCACGATTTTGACACAAGATGGATGCCTCTCCCAGCCTCACATCTTGCTGCTGTATGCCTATGTGTCAATCGTGTGGTCTGGGCCTTCAACAAGATAGATGTCACATTTTATTTTGAAGTGATTCACGTTATAGCTTCATATAATATAGGTGCAATTATTAATTTAATTTTCATTTAAAGACTGCCGAATACATTTTGCTGAATTTTTTTTTATATATTTTATGGGATAATTTGAATATTTCCTAAAATTTTCAAAGCAATTTGTGAATTCTAAATTTGCTTAAAAAATGTTTGAAAAATTAGGTCCCATTAGGTTCAATGTATTTCAATTTTTCTACCCGGATTCAATTGGGTGAATTGGGTGATATTATTCATTTACACATTCCCATATGTCTCACAGCTCGTCTGAACAAGATACTAAAATTTCACCTTGATAAAGCCATTTTTACGGCAGTTATCGTGCGAACGGATAGACAGACAGACAGAGAGACAGAATGAACAAAGTCATAAACACTTTTCAACTATGTTGTAAAGTGTTAAAAAGGGAGGACAACATAAAATATTGACGTGGAAAGACTCCAAAATCTGTTTGACTAGTTCGAAGCTCAGAATATTAACTGCATTTTCAATTTAGATACTTTAGGAAAATTGCTATGCAAATGTCTTGTAAATTCAAATGTTCAAAAGAAAGCCACATATTTTTTCAACATAAATAAAAGAACAATAATACATTTCAACTTTAGTAAAATACTTTTTATTTCACAATATGCAATCAGATAAATCATTCTTATTATTTATCTCATACCTAAAATTTTTTATAGATTATTGCGAGCATCGGTTATACCGAATACTTTTGCGTCTTCGTTATATGGGATTTCAACTTTATATCAAAAGATAAAGATGTCTAAGGAACTCTGTTACATATAAGTTTTTAATATCATATTAGTTGCCTATTATCTTAAGTATCTAAGGAATGCAATGTTAAATATTCTAAATGGTGGAACAAAAACTCATAGTAATCTTTCTTTTTCCTTTCCATTTATTCTCACAATACCAGAGTTTTTCGCGGAGTTAAATGACGATTGGAATTTTTTTTCAACTTTGCGAAAATATTTTTTTAAGTAAATGTCTTTTTCATGTTTGCGTTTAAGAAATGCACTCCTAAACGATTTGGACCAAATATGCATTTCTGAATACTTTCACAACAAACACATTTATTCCATTAGTTTGAAAGCAAAATAATTGTAAAGAAGAAATCCATTTTTTATTTCTTTCTTTCAGTTTAATTCCTCTAGCTCCTCAGTCGTATTGAAATTCTTTACAAAAAGCATTCTTCACGCTCAATTAGAGAAATGCCTTTAAGCGTTTCTTATATTATACATAATTTTAAGAAAATATTTAAAAACTTTGCCATTAAGTCTCTTACAATTTTTCATGAATATCAAAAATAAATATTCCATTAGAGATGTGGATTCTTGGGAAATGTGTTTTCTAGTGCATGATATACTATTACTTTAATTATGCTATACTGCACAGTAGCGTTCAGAATCAGAGCTATTTTAGACCGAGAAAAGCTCGGATAACTTAACGTTCAGAAAAATCTTCATATACTGCACTGCCTGCTGTTGTTTCTTATCCCACTTGATCGACAGCAACATCAGATCAAGTCCATGAACCCGTGAGTCTTCAAAAGATGAAGAACTACTCCAGGACTGGAGTATAGCTGATTCCTCTGGCATGCAATACATGTCAAGGCATGGGCAGTAGAGGCTTGAGTCAAATTGCACTTCGGGCAAAGGGGATAAACCTTAGATCCCAACGCATGCCGAAGAGTACGAAGAGGACCACTGCGGAGTCTGGTCAGAGCCGTCTGTTCTCCCCTACTGCCTGCCCCAATCAAAGCAGCACCAGGACGGCTACAATTGTACCACTCATGCACGGGGCCTTTCTACAAGTGGAGTTGATTTCAAGTTTGACTCGTGAGGCAAGTTGCGAAAAAGAAAGACAGCCACCGTCAATACAGCACTGCCTGCAATTTAGCTCAGGCATTTCCGGCAATGTTCTCCACTCCTCAAAAATCTACACGATTCCTGGTGTAAAGGGGATATTGTTACGACGTATCCACTGAAATCGTGGGTGTACATTTGTGGGGATTCTATTATTTATTATTATTGTATGCTAATTTTACTTTTCATCATGCTAATTGATGTGCGAAACGCCTCAACTCCTGTTTTCGATAATCACGTATTCAGGACTGGCCAGGACTATAAAAGAAGAGGCAAAAGTTAGACAGGATGATATCAAGTATTCATATTGGTATCCGAGCCAGATGCAAGTGTGAATCGCTGTCGTCCGCTTCGACTGTTATTTTAATACGAGAGTGTGGTGGTGGTCTGTTCATTAATGGAACAACGCAGCGAAGTGATTGTCTCTACAAGAGTGTGACTGTCCAGGCGGTGAAGTGGATAGCGTCTTCGGCTGCTGTCTTGTGGGCTCGGGTTCGAATCCCGAATAAGGCATGGATGTTTGTTGAGGATAAAGTCAGTCTTCCGCCTTCTGGGTCCTCGTCAAATGTGAAACTGCACCCTCCTCCGACTTTCGTCAGTGATGCTTTCTTGTAATAAACTTTGTTCTCTCGTCTTGTGTCTTTCTTCGTTCTTTCCTGCGTCACTGGCCCTGATTTCTGCCGAAATAGGAGGTCATCATTAAACAACAACAAGAGTGTGAGTATATATATATATGGTTCAATAGTTGATTAGTAGTTCAAATTCAGTTTAGTACGAAAATGTTAAGGTTTAGTCGAGGTATATATATGGTAGGGCTAGCTTTTGTAAATACTCTGTGTATGTAATTGTATTTTGAGTTGTCAGCGAAGTTAGCTGGAATAAAATATGTGTTTGTTAATGTTGTAGATCATTCAGTAGATTTAAGATTGAAGTGAGTACACTGGTGAATAAAAAGCATGATTTTGGGAATAGATAACGCAAAGGTTATTTTACAATGACACACCCAGAGTAGAACTCTTCGTTCTTCGAGCTACAACCACAAACTCAACTCCAGACGTGCTATACTCCTCAGCTGTATCCACACCTCTTCTCACTGTGCCAGCTTTGCCTCAACGAACTTCTGCATTTTCCTCCAAACCGCAGTTCACTGTGATCTCAAAGCCTCCAGTTCTCATTTCGGCTAGCAGAATCCAAAAACTATCTTCCCCGGAACACTTAACTACTGCAAAGGATGAAAATAACAAAACCCGGAAAACATTTGTTGAAGATGATGACACGTCCATAGTCACTGCTGATATGGTTGATGATACCACCGAACCTAATAACTGCTTCCTACTGAAGGTGAGACGTTTCTCTAATCAAATCCATAACTACATATCCAGATACATAAAACCTTCGCCCTCGCAAAAGAAATACCTCGACGAAAAGCTTGCACACCTTAGAGATGCCTGTACTCTATTCGAAGGCCAAACCATAAATTCTGCGCCCATAATGGGCCCAAACCCTGCTGAAACCCTCCAAGACATGAGGCATACCATGGAAGAGGAACTGAAAAACCTAAAAGACTCGATCTCCACAAATCTTGTAAACTTTACCAAGAGCCTGACAGAAAACCTTCCCAATCTAATCAATTCATCCGTTAAGGAAAATCTCACAGAAATTTCAACAACTCTCGGAAACAACCTTCTCCAATCATCGGATTCGGCCACATCCTCAACCAATCCACGCTCAGTTAAACCTACCTTTGCAAACATCCTCTTGCAAGGAAAGGACAGATCAAAAGATAACCAACAACTTAAAAAAGAACTTCTCTCTCTTCGGTGTCCATCAGATGTCAAAATTAAAAATGTTTCCACATTGAATAATGGAACTCTCAAAGTGACATGCTGCAACGGGGATGCGGACGCCTTGCTCCCCAAGTTCCGAAACTCTAACCTCAGCGAAAAATTCAAAATATCTAAACAGCCTACAAAAAAACAGAACTTAATTATATTCAACATGCCTGTGAATTTCCGTGAGGATGACGTCCGCCTTCTCATCACGAAAAACCTACCTCCGGGTCTCCTCAAGGAGTTTAGAATAATTAGAAACTTTACAAACAGCCGAGGCACAGTGAACTGGGTCTTCCTACTGGATGAAATGTCAGCTAAGTACTTAACGGATGCCAAGAAAATCTTCCACCATTTCAACTATTACATGATCAAAAAATACATCGGCTTCCAGCTATGTTTCCGTTGCCAAGGATTTGGACACACAGCAGCCTATTGTCCGTGGGTCGCCGGGAACTGCAGCAACTGTACAAAAACTGACCACAATTACAAAAACTGTAAAGCCACTCGATCCATCTGCATAAACTGTACTACGGCCATAAACGCCAACCCTACCTTGAAATGGGACATTTACCATAACTCCAGGGACAAAAACTCTTGCAATGCATGGAAGAGAGAACTGGCAAGAATTCGTGATCTCCAGCAATCACTTTGATGTCTCCCCTTCCCTCCTTTTTGCTTTCCTGTGTCTATTGTATATATATCTGGTTGTGTTATTGTTTTTAATGTGTATTTTCCCTTTTGAGTTAATGTTTATACTTTGCTAAATTTCATGGATGTTTATGCTTGTATATTATCACATACTTTCCCTGCTCATGGCTGGTCTCTTGTCCCTGACCTTCCACTTCCCCCCTCCCTGTTTACTTTTTGCCTGTCTCCCCCCCTCGGTGTCCTGGCACCCTCCCCCTTATGATACTTAACTTACTTCAGATAAACACCAACCACTGTCTTGCAGCCCATAACCACTTACTACAATTTGCTATAGAGAATCTCTATGATGTTGTGTGTATCCAAGAACCTTACCTCTCGGGGGGAAATGTTCTTTCCCCCCCTCGGGGCATTACTCAATACTGCTCATCTTCTAACAAGGCTGCCATCCTGATCCTTAACTCTAACCTTAAAACTTCCCTTAAATTCTGCTCCTCGTCTTTTGTGGCGGCTGAAGTTTTTATTCCCGGCCGTTCTCCCTTGATTATGATCTCACTTTATTTCCCCCCCCGTGCCCTTTTGCCTCCTCTTTTAAGCGAACTTTCGACTTTTGACTTCCTCCGTTCAGACGCTGTACTCCTTGGAGATTTTAATGCCAGGGCCCTGATGTGGGGATACGACTTTATTGATCACCGGGGGTACGAGGTTATCGACTTTTGTCTTGAAAATAACTTCATTGTTCTCAATAACCCATCATGTGGTCCAACATTCAGTTCACATTCTGGCAAAGGATTTCCAGATCTAACTTTAGTCACTGCCAACTTTCACGACAATATTCAAAATTGGGAAATTCTCCCAAGTGATTCACTTAGTGACCACCGTTACCTTAAAATTTCCATTAACCTTGCTCCCCCCTCCGATAACTCCTTTTACTTTAAAACTAATTACGGTCTTGGAAAATTTATTTTTAATTTTAAGCCCTTTATAAAACCACTTTCCGATCAGCTCAACCTAATTGAATCCCCTGCTATGCTTAACTCCTTCGTTGAAAATCTCATCAAAACCACCCAGACTTGTGCATTTACCCATATCAAAAAGAAAAAATCCTCTCCCCGCCCTAAACTTAATTGGTGGAACAAAAATTTGGCCACCTTTCGCAACTTTGTGACTGCCCTTTACAAAAGAGTTAAATCACTTGAGAGAAATTCTGCTTCCTCGGAAATTATATCCGAGGCCAAAATTAAATTCAAACTGAACCGTGCCAAATACAAAAAATTAATAAATAAATCTAAACTGGAATCCTGGAAAAACTTTTGTACTAACTGCTCTTCCAAATTCGGCACACAATTTAAATTCGCGTTCCAAAAATCCAATAAATTTAATAGTATCTCTCTTCAATTCCCTGACGAAATTAACTTAGATCATGACTCAAAAATACAACGTCTTTTGGACCACTATTTTAAAAACGATCCGTCATTTACCGACTTCCCTTGGACTCCTGTTCCTACTGATGGTCTTGGATTGATTACGCATGGGGAGCTCTCCTTGGTCTTTAACAGCCTTCCCTCCCGAAAGGCCCCCGGACTTGACAACCTTGACTTTTCCATTTGGAAATCCCTTTTTCACTCTTATCCATTTTTATTTTTTAAAACTTTTAACCTCTGTTTTCAATTCTGCTTTTTTCCCCCGTGTCTAAAAACTGCTAAGGTCCTTTTTTTGAACAAACCCGGCAAAGACCCCGCACTTGTATCCTCCTATCGTCCCATATGTCTTCTCCCCACTTTTGGCAAAATCTTAGAAAAATTATTTGCAAATAAATTAAACTTTTGGCTTTCCTCCTCGGGGGCTCTCCATCGAAATCAATTTGGTTTTAGAGAACTGACAAGCTGTGAAATGGCCGCCCATAGACTCATCGCCACTATAGAGGGTCTCAGACCGGGCAATTATGTTTCTCTTGCCACCGTGGACATCTGCGGAGCATTTGACAACCTCAACTGGAATTTACTCCCCACCACCCTTGAAGATATTAATATGCCACAAGAATACAGATTATTCATTTATTCCTACCTTCACTCTCGTACAATAACTTTTTCAGACGATATTACTACATCCATCAAATCTCTTTCTATTGGTGCTCCACAGGGTTCGGTATTATCCCCAATCCTGTGGAACATCTATTTCAACAAAATCCTCAAACTCAATAATGACAACATGTACATTCAGGCCTTCGCAGATGATCTTGCGGTGGTGACCTCTGCTCCCACCCTCCTAGAAACAACTCGCTCCTCCACCTCCAACCTTTTGACCTTGACCTCTTCCCTGTTCTCCCTGCTCCTCACAGTATCTCCTGAAAAGTCAAAATGCATAATTTTTAGCAAAACCCGTTCAAAGCGTAAATATACCCCCAGGATTAAACTCCTTAACAAAAGTCTCAAAATTACCCGCCATCTCACCTTTCTTGGAATCGTCATTGACGACCGCCTTTCTTGGAGCCCTCACGTTTTTTATCTTAAAGAGAAATGCTTGAAGCTCTGTTCTACTTTTAGGAAAATATCGGGAAACAGCTGGGGCGTAAACAAATCTTTTTTAAAACTATGGTACCTATCTGTTATCGAGAAAATCATTACTTACGGGGCGGGCATTTGGGGCAAACACTTAACCGGGAATCAAATTTCTAAACTCACTTCTTTGCAACGGATTTTCCGTTTGAAAATTTCCTCCGGTTTTAGAACAACTTCAAGTATCTCTCTCTATTCAATCACTGGTATCCCCCCTGTTCACTTAGTCATCCAAAATTTATACAAAAAATTTCAATTCTGGCACTTAAAAAACAACCTTTTTCCCGCCTCTTCCCTCCCTTCCCCTTCCCTTTTTGACTTCCACTGTCCCCTTTCCGCTCTCCCCCCCTCTCAACGCATTGTCACTCTCCCTGTCCTTGACCCTGTTTCATTTTCAAACACTTGCGTATACACAGACGGTTCTAAAATGGAAAACCATACGGGTTGTTCCATTTGTGTTTTTAAAAATGGTGTCCTCTCTGAGACCTTCTCCTTCAAACTCTGCGACGAGAATACAGTTTTCCAGGCCGAACTGACAGCTATTAAACATGCGATAAAATGGGCCCTTGATAACTCTGCAAAAATAAACATATTCACTGACAGCCTTTCCTCAATTTTGGCGTTCAAATCTTACAAAAATAAATCTAACTTCCTCCGTGAAGTTAAACTTTTGGCAATTTCGGCTAAAAATTTAAACCTAATAAATATACTATGGATCAAAGCTCATACAGGCAACCTTGGAAATGAAACAGCAGATAAATTGGCAAAAGAAGCCACCATATCTGGATCCCCTGTCTCTGTCCCCCTCCCCTATTCTTTTTTATCCTCCTTTTGTAAAAAGGAAATCAACAACTCTTGGCAACTCCTCCTTGATAACTATAGATCACCTCGCACTCATGATCCCTCTCGAATCTCCCTTTTCCTTCCTGTTGTTGATCCCCATTTCCAAATTTTTAATCGTTTCCTTATTTACTTTGTCACAGGCCATGGCCCCTTTTTAGATTATTTGAAATTCTTTAAACATAAATCTTCTTCTAACTGCCCATGCAACTCATACGGAGACGCCGACCATTATATTCACTCCTGTCCATTCACTAAAGACTTCCACCTTGTTAAACCTGCCCCCCTTTCTCGTGCTGTTTGGTTCTCCGGGGTCTGCCGTAACCCTGTATTACTTAACAAACTTAAAAACTGTGTTCTCGTTGCTAGAGATATCACAAACCGGGTTAGATGAGTTTATGTGACTTGCTTTCCCCCTCTTCCCCTTGGTGATCCTCCCCCTTTTTTTTTTTTTTTTCGTTTTCTTTTGCTGCTCCTGGGTATCCCTTTCGCATTGTTTGTCTGTGTGTTATTATATTGTGATACCCCTTTCTGTCTTTGCTTGTGTATTTTTTGTTCGTCGCCCTCCGTATCTTGTCTTTGCTTGTCTTGTGTAACTTATTGTGTTGTGATTCAATTTTAATATGTGTTGTAATTTCTTGAATCAAAAATAAAGTTCCCGGCCACACACTTAGCTACAGTAAACCTTCGGGTCTGTCGTGTGGTCTGGGTTTCCAACATCCAACACCCAGAGTAGAAACCGTTACACACTCAAGATACAGGGCGCGGTAGCCCAGTTGTCAGCGCGCGGGAATTGTACTCGGCAGACCCAGGTTCGATTCCCGCCACTGCCAAAACTTCTGCCGTGTTCACGCGGATTACGATCACGTTAAACATGTGGGTTCGTAAGTCCTTCAGAGAGGTTGGTGGTAGGGGAAGGAGGGTACGGTCCTTGTGGATGCCTCCCCCACTGGGTTCCAGTCTAAATTGGATGGCACTTCACGGCATTCCAAACAGTTACCTTACACTTTTGTGGTAGGTCGGACGGTCTGGATCTCAACAACAACAACACTCAAGATCAAGGTTTTTTCCCTTCGGGGTTTTCCCCTCTTTATAATTTTCTGTCTTATGTCTCTCTTGTATTGTATTGTACTGTATTGTATTGTATTGTACTGTATTGTATTGTATTGTTTTTATGTTTTGTTTTGTCGTTGCCAATTTTTGCTTGTCTTGATGTAACTTATTGTGTTGTGATTCAATTTTAATCTGTATTGTAATTTCTTGGATCTAAAACAAAGTTCCCGGCCACACACTTAGCAACAGTAAGCCTTCGGGTCTGTCGTGTGGTCTGGGTTTTCAACACTTCAACACTCAAGATACAAGAATGAGGCCAAATTTCTGGATAACAAACACTTTTATTTGAAAGTACTAATAAGCGTAAATAAGAACAATGTACAGCGAATAGCTCGGTAACTACCTTACAAGATCACTAAACAATTGTAAGATACAATAAAACAGCAATTAAATGTTTAACTAATTCATAAAATATCCGATATTATTCTCAAGACATTAACGTATTACTCAATTCACTTTAGCTCTATCACGTAAACTGCTCTTCAAATGAGTGGTGGCTTCCTTATACACCCTTCCAAGGCTCGTACTATACATGGATATGTGATATTTTGAGAAGTTTAGTATAATCGAAAACTTTCAAAAATCATCAAGTTGGCGAAAAATCGCCAAATTTTGCAACCCTGTCCATTAAATATTTCAGGATTGTAATGTCAAATATTCTAAACGGTGGAACAAAAGCGCATAGCTATTCTTAAAATACTAGTTTTTGTTTTCTATTTATTGCCACAATACGAGCCGTTTTCACGGAGTTAAACACCGATTAGATGTTTCTCAACTTTTCAAAAATATTTATTTTTTAGTAAATATTTTTTTTTATGTTTGCGTTTAAGAAATGCACTCCTAAACGATTTGAGCAAAATATGCATTTTTGAATATCTGAACAACAAACATATTTATTCCATTAGTTTGAAAGCAAATTAATGGTAAAGAATAAATCCATTTTTTTTTCATTTTTTTCCACTCTAGCTTCTCAATCGCATTAAAATTCTTTACAAAATGCACTTTTCACGCGCAATTAGAGAAATGCCTTTAAGCGTTTCTTATATTCTACATAATTTCAAGAAAATATTTAAAAACTTTACCATTAAGTTTCTTACACTTTTTCGCTGAATATCAGTAAGATGGATCGGAATATTATCTATTAAAGTACATGTCATTGGTTTTCTAAGAAAAAATTACATAAGAAATGATCATTTACATTATTAAACGTTTGATTCAAGTTCGGAGATACTTGAATCGTGTTCTTCTGTAAAATGTCTGCCAAAAACTCAAATGCGAATTTTCGATCCCCTTTATAACCCTTTCTGTGTACAACATATTATGTATATAGGGAAAGTAATTTTCTAAGTGGAAAGTAGCACAAAAGCAAACTTAAAAAAATATTTTTCATTTTCATTCACTGTCGCAATATGAACGATTTTAATGGAGTAAAATAGGGGCTGATATTTCATGGTCTGCGAAAATATTTTTTAAAATAAATATCTTCTTTATGTTTGAGTTCTAAAAATACATTCCTAAACAATTTTCACAAAATATTCATTTCTAAAGAATTTCACGACAAACATATTTATTCCATTAGTTTGAAAGCAAAATAATTCTAAAAAAGAAATCCATTTATTTGTTTTTTATTTTCAATTTTTATACCACTAGTTTCATAGGCCTATTGAAAGTCTTTTACAGAAGGATCTTTTCATGAGCAGTTAGAGAAATGTATTGAAGCTTATAATCTTGATACTCGTTCATAATTTAAAGAAACTATTTAAAATTTTTACCATTAAGCTTCTTACAGTTTTCGAAGAATAATAGAAAACGAAAAATATTAGAATCTTCTTTTAGAAATGTGAAGTACTGGAAATTGTATGTTTTAACTTTATCTTTCCCTATATACGAGTATATAGGGAAAGTATTATGACGGGGTCGGAAATTTGAATTCGAGTTTTCGATGAAAGAGCACATTTTAAGCATATCTGAACTCGAACCGAAAGTTTTTAAAGTTATGTCTGTGTGTGTATGTATGTTAGTGTGCATGTGTGTGTGCATGTGTGTGTGTAAGTATGTCAGTGTGTATATGTGTGTGTAAGTATGTTAGTGTGTATGTGTGTGTATGAATGTATGTATGTTAGTGTGTATGTGAGTATATGTATATTAGTGTGTATGTATGTTAGTGTGTGTGTGCGTGAGCCTGTGAATACCGTATTTCAAACAAAATGGAGCGCTTAAAAATTTATATAAAAAACAGGATACAAATGGAGCGTTTCAAACAGAAATTGGTACAAATGTTACAATCGATAAATACTGGAACCATATTGATTTTAATCGTAATCGTATGTTTGGAAGACTTTTAACTTTGCGAATGTAATTTTGAAGAAATCATTACAAAATTAGAATCTTCAATAATCTTACTTAATGATTTGTGTGTGTGTGTGTGTGTACAGTCTGTAGCGGAAATCTAAGCTTCATATGACCAAGAAATTTGGTACACAGGTAGTTCAGGATCCGAATAGGTGGACAGTGACATTATTTTTTCTTAATTCCGAATTATTTTTTAATTATTTTATGTTTTAGCCTGATTCTCAACAATTTTAGCCAATATTCGCACCAATCGATCCCTTAGCGACCTATAAATAAACTCTGCTGAAATAAAATATATGCACCCATAAAAAATCGAGCTACAGGTGCGAAACTCGATATGCAATTGTCATTTTAGGAGTTATGCAAATGATCAGACTGTCAGCGTCAATGATGTGTATAGGGCTCATATAACGCGCATGAGAACGACGCATCGTGCAGAATTAAAAACAACCGGCAATTGGAACGGCATTTTCTGCTTTGATATTGCAAATTGTGTACAAAGATGCATTTGAAACGTACTCGACGGCGCAATAAACAATTATCGCATTTACAGAGAGGTTGCATCACAGGTACTGGATGCGATCATGATACAGGTTGATCTAACAGACGTACAGTCGTCATCTTGTCCCCCACTGGGTTCCGGTCTAAATTGGGTGGCACTTCCCGGCCGTCCAAACAGATACCTTACACCTTTCTGGTAGGTCGGAAGGTCTGGGTCGAAGAAGAAGAAATCGTCATCTTGGTCGGAGCGATATAGTAGGTGCTCGGCTATTGGCAAGAGCAGATGAGAAAAAGCATATGTAACCATCGCAGAGGCCCAGGATGTCACAAGTGCTCAAGAGGATATAGTGTAATTAGGAGAGGGGCCACGTCCACACTATTGGCGTAGCTATCAACCATACGAAGACATTTGCCATCTTCTTTTTATGCTGCATCCTGTATCAATGATATTATTCGGTGACGACTGGTAGAAGGTGGGATTAGCTGTCGACATCCATTAAGACGCTTACAACTAATTTCTCAACTTAGACAGAGCCGTCTGGATTGATGCCGAGCTCGTTCAGTCTGGACAGTGTCAGATTAGCGGCATGCTGTCTTTAGCGACAAATTCTGTTTTTCTCTCAATGCTGATCACCGCCGTACAGTGTGGGGAGGAGGACTGGCTAACATTCCGATTCCACATTTGGTGTAGAGCGACATACGTGATGTGACAGTTTGGGGAGCCATCTAATGAGGCAGCCCATCACCTAGTTGTGATGCAAGCCAATTTTACGGATCGCTTGAACGTCGACGGTATTCTGCAGACGATTGTTCTGCCTATGCTATCAAACCTCCTAGGATACATTTACCAACAAGAGAAAGATCGAACACATACATCACAGGTTTCTCAACAATGTCTTCGAGGATTTAATACCCTTCCCATGGCCAACCAACATCACCAATAGAACACGCCTGGGGCTTGCCGGAATCGGAATTGCAGCTTTTTCGGAATATCAGTTGCAACATTTGTGGCAGAATCTTCCGCAGAGGGCTCGTATGCAACTTAATTGACTCTATGTAGCACCGAATAGTCGGCTTGTATAGCCGTCAAGGGAGGATTAACCACTTGCTAAAAAATGTCGTCTTCTTGTTGCCACCATTTCTTAAATAAAAGTTTTTTGAACCTAAATTCTAATTATGTGTATATTTCCTCAAAAGATACATATATGCCCTGTTTTGCGGCTGTAACTGAATTTCTTAAGGGTACATATATTTTTTACAGCAGAGCGTCTCATCAAAGAGTTTCCATCTTCACGCCATCGGAGAGAGCGAAGACCCCTTCCAAATACACTGTGAATAGAATACGATTATATACAATTTTTAGTGAATTCTTGAAAGATGTATACTTTCTATTCGCTTTAAACCTCTCCGATTTTTATATTACGATATACAAATATTGACTTGCCAACCATAGTTCATTTTTTTCAGCATTTGCTCAAAATATTACACAAGTGAACCCTAGTGATGGGTCAAACTGAGTGCCCCCACAGAGCGCAATTTGCTTCTGATGAACAGAAACCTCCAACATAGCATTAATTACCCACATTTATACCAAAGCTTATTGCACAATTTCGGTTTGAACAAAATATTTTATACATTGATACATTCATAAAACACTCTTTTAAACGCAGTACTTAACACACTGCTATTAAAGTTACATCTCCCTTACACTAGCTCTCACTCTGTATTAAAATTATTTGAATAAATATGTTTAATTTATTTATTTATTTTTGCTCTGACCTAGACCAATTCTCCAACCATGTATTGGAATTCATATTCCAAGACGAGGCTCCATCTTGTTACTTTCTCATGAGAAAGTAGTGTTTTCTCGAAAATTTTCGATTTCGAGATATTGATGCCAATATATGTTTTAATACCTTCTGGATACGTTTTGACTATTTTTGGAGTGGTGTCCGTCTGTCTGTCTGTCGGATGTTTGTGGTCGATTTCTTGTGTATACAATAGCGGCGACAAATATTAATGAATTTTCACGAAATTTTATATCCGGATTTGTTATAAAAAAATATGATGTGGGCAGCACATGACTTTCCTTATATACTACAATAAATTTATTACTTTTACAGTAAAAAAATAGATTATTCTTATAGTATATATCTATATTCTTTCCAAGATATTGAATTTTCGTCAATGAGTCGTCATTTTCATTGATATAGCGTCATATTTATTCATTTGTCGTTAATTTAGCAACATTTAAAAAAGTCGCAAAGTTGGCGACATCTCGTCAAGTTCGTCGCGAAAATCTCGCCAAGCGTTATGGACTGAGAAATAAGTTAGTCGTACAGCAGATAAATGACTATTGGCGTTCAAATACAAAAGTATTACAAAAAGTATATTTTTTCATGAATGGAACGAGCTAGATCCACGAGAATGATGTCACCAAATTTGTCGCATAATAATATATATGAAAGGTGAACATGTTTCTCAATAGGAGATATTTTATTTTTATTTTATATGATTTTTTGGTATTTTTTTTGAAAAATTTGCAATATCTCGAGAACGGTTTGTGCTAGCGTTCTAAAATTTATGTCAATCGTTTTCTAATAAAAAACTACATAAGAAATGTGTAACTTTATTAGAGTTTTTGATTTTTTGATGATTTCTTCAAAACTTCACTCGAAAATTTAGGGGGTTCTGAACATTCGATTGTGTATAAAAATAATAGGCTTCCAGTATTCACGGATTACCAATTTTGTATCAAATTTCGTTCGAATCGGTCCATTTGTTCGTCAGTTATCGTCTCCACAGACTCACTGACACACACACATGCTTTCACACGCAGACATCACCTCAAAATGCATGAATCGTGATCAGGAATGCTTGAAACGTGATCTCTCGCCGAAAACTCGAATTCGAATTTTCAATCCCGTCACGATACTTTCCTTATACATTATGTATATAAGGAATGTAAAAATTTAGAACTATAATTTGTTTTAAATTCAAGCGAAAACCTTGAATTTTCTTTTGAATTCTACATTTTTACTTTTCTTATATACATAATGTATAAGGAAAGTATTGTGACGGAGTCGAAAATTCGAATTCGAGTTTTCGACGGGAGAGCACGTTTCAAGCATCCCTGATCACGAATAAAACATTTTTGAAGTGATGTCTCTGTGTGTGTGTGTGTGTGTGTGTGTGTGTGTGTGAAAATATGTGTGTGTGTCAGTGAGTCTGTGGAGACGATAACTGACGAACGAAAGGAGCGATTCGAACGAAATTTGGTACAAAAATCCCAATCCGTAAACACTGGAAGCCTATTGTTTTAATACGCAATCGAATGTTCAGAACCACCCTAAATTTTCGAGTGAAATTTTGAAAAAATCGTCAAAAATCAAAACCGCTAAGAAAGTTACTCAAATGGACATTTCTTATGTAATGTTTTATTAGAAAACGATTGACATAAATTTTAGAACGCTAACATAAACCGTCCATAACGCTTGGCGAGATTTTGGCGACGAATTTGGAGGAATGTCGCCAACTTGGCGACATTTTAAATTGTTGCCAAATTAACAAAAATCTCGCTAAATTGATAAAAATGATGAGAAATCAATGAAAATGACGACTAATTGAAGAAAATTCAATATCTTGGAAAGAATGTAAGTATCTACTATAAGAATAACATTTTTCTTAACCGTAAAAGTAGTAAATTCATTGCATTATATAAGGAAAGTTATGTTTTGCCCACATCAGATTTTTATTTTCCTTATATACATAATGTATAAGGAAAGTATTGTGATTGGGTCGAAAATTCGAATTTGAGTTTTCGACGGGAGAGCACGTTTCAAGCATTCCTGATCACGAATCGAACATTTTTGAAGTGATGTCTGTGTGTGTGTGTGTGAAAGTATGTGTGTGTGTGTGTGTGTCAGTGAGTCTGTGGGGATGATAACTGACGAACGAATGGACCGATTCGAACGCAATTTGGTACAAAAATCACAATCCGTAAACACTGGAAGTCTATTGTTTTAATACGCAATCGAATGTTCGGAACACCCCTAAATTTTCGCGCAAAATTTTGAAAAAAATCGTCAAAAAATCAAAACCGCTATTAAAGTTACAGAAATAGACATTTTGTATGTAATTTTTCATTATAAAACAATTGGCATGAATTTTAGAACGCTAACATGAACCGTTCTCGAGATATTGCACATTTTTCAAAAAAATTATCAAAAGTTATAGAAAATAAAAAAAAAATATTTCCTTTTGAGAAACATGTTCACTTTTCATATGTAATATCATGCGATAAATTGGGTGACATTATTCTCGTGGATCTAGCTCGTTCCATTCATGAAAAAAATACTTTGAGTAATACTTTTGTATTAGAACGCCAATAGTCATTTATCTGCTGTAAGAAAAACTTATTTCTCCTTCCATAACGCTTGGCGAGATTTTTGCGACGAATTTGACGGATAGTCGCCAACTTGGCGACATTTTTACTTGTAGCCAAATTGATAATAGTCTCATCAAATGGATAAAAATGTCGCTAAATCGATGAAAATGACGTCTAATTGAAGAAAATTCAATAGCTTAGAAAGAACATAAGTATCTACTATAAGTATAACATTTTTTTTAACTGTAAAAGTAGTAAATTCATTGCATTATACAAAGTCATGTGCTGCCCACATAAGATTTTTGATCTTGAGACTAAAGTGATCATGGGACTAAATAGTTTCAATAGTTTTCCAAATAGTTCTGTGAAAAATAGCCGTTATACAATTTTTTTTCTTCGTGACTTGAAGTCCCCCCTCTTCAGTTTGGTTCAATGTCAAGTATGATATCAATCGAACTATTTTATCCAGCTCCCCTTAATGTGAATGGTAACACGCTATAGTTGTAATTATTTGGATTCACGATGTCGATTTTTCAAATTTTTTCTTGTAAAATTTGAAAAAAAAAATGAATTTTGGTATGAAAAGGTCGAGTTGAGCTACACTCCAGTAAATAGAATTCATATTTAGTGTCACACATATAATAAACATACGTTAACTATAGAATATTGTTTCTTGCCAGCTGTTTGAATAAAAAATTTCGTTTACTGATTTTTTTATCCAGGATAAGTGCTTTCCTTACATATAAAGCATAAGGAAAGTATTGTGACGAGGTCGAAAACTCGAATTCAAGTTTTCGACGGGAGAGCACGTTTCAAGCATCCCTGAACACGAATCAGATAGTTTTGAGGTTATGTCTGTGTGTGTGAAAGTATGTGTGTGTGTGAAAGCATGAGTGTGTGTGTGAAAGTATGTGTGTGTGTGTATATATATCAGTGAGTCTGTGGAGACGATAACTGACAAACAAATAGACCGATTCGAACGAAATTTGGTACAAAAATTACAATCCGTGAATACTGGAAGCCTATTGTTTTTAAACGCAATCGAATGTTTAGAACTCCCTTAAATTTTCGAGTGAAATTTTGAAAAAAATCATCAAAAAATTAAAATCCTTAATAAAGTTACACAAATAGATATTTTTTATGTAATTTTCCTTACATGATTAACGTAAATTTTAGAACGCTAGCACGAACCGTTCTCGAGATATTACACATTTCTCAAATAAACTTATCAAAATGTCCCACAAATTAAAAAAAAAATTAACTGTTGAGAAACATGTTCACTTTTCATATGTAATATCATTCGATAAATTTGGGTGACACCATTCTCGTTCCATTCATGAGAAAAGATGCTTTGAGTAATACTTTTGTATTTGAACACCAATAATCATTTATCTGCTATAAGAATAACTTATTTCTCCGTCCATAACGTTTGGTGATTTTGGTCACGAATTTGGCGGAATGTCGCGGCGGCTTTTTTAAACGTGGCCAAAAATAATGAAAATCTCGCCAAATGGATAAAAATGACGCTAAATCAATGAAAATGACGACTAATTGTCGAAAATTCAATATCTTGGAAAGAATTTATGTAGCTACTGTAAGAATAACCTATTTTTTTTTTACTGTAAAAGTAGTAAATTCATTGAATTATATAAAGTGATGTGCTGCGCACATCAGATTTTTTTTTTGTTAAATACGCCTACACACAACTCTTTTTCTATATTATTATTTTCTTTATATACATGGTATAAGGTATAAGGAAATATTGAGACGGGGTCGAAAATTCGAATTCGAGTTTTCGACGGAAGAATACGTTTCATGCATCCCTGATCACGAATCGAACATTTTTGAGGTGATGTCTGTGTGTATGTGTGTTTGTATGTGTGTGTGTGAAAGTATGTGTGTGTGTGTGAAAGTATGTGTATGTGTGTGAATGTATGTGTGTGTGTGTGTGAAAATATGTGTGTGAAAATATATGTGTGTGTGTGAAAGTATGCGTGTGTGTGTGAATGTGTGCGTGTGTGTGTCAGTGAGTCTGTGGAGACGATATCTCACGAACGAATGGAGCGATTCGAATGAAATTTGGTATAAAAATTACAATTCGTGAATACTGCAAGCCTATTGTTCTTAAAAACAATTGAATGTTTAGAACTCTGTATATTTTCGAGTGAAATTTTGACAAAATCATCCAAAAATCAAAACCCTTAATAAAGTTACGCAAATAGTCATAACTTATGTAATTTTTCTTTAGAAAACGATTGACATAAAATTTAGAACGCTCGCATGAACCGTTCTCGAGACATGCACATTTTTTATATAAATTTATCAAAATCCCCATAAATTAAAAAAAATATTAACTGTTGAGAAACCTGCTCACTTGCCATATGTAATATCAGGCAACAAATTTGGTGACATCATTCTGTTGGATCTAGCTCGTTCCATTCATGAGAAACGATACATTGAGTAATACTTTTGTATTTAAACGCCAATAGTCATTTTCTCTCTGCCATAAGAATAACGTTTCTCACCGTCCATAATGCTTGGCGAGATTTTGGCGACGAATTTGGAGGAATGTCTCTAACTTAGCGACTTTTTTAAACGTTGCCAAATTAATGAAAATCCAGCCAAATGGATAAAAATGACGCTAAATCAATGAAAATGACGACTAATTGACGAAAATTCAATATCTTGGAAATAGTATAAGTATCTACTATAAGAATAACGTATTTCTTTTTACTGTAAAAGTATTAATTTCATTGCATTATATAAGGAATGTCATGTGCTGCCCGCATCACACAGATTTTTTTTCAATCCTAGATTTGTTTCACAAAATCACGGCACAACTTTGGCTTTACATATTTACATAATAAAATTTAACAGCTGCATAATTTGCTACACAGAAAAGTTTGATATCTGATAGTTTCTTTCTAAATAGCTTGCAGAATACTAAGCAGAACATGAATATTCCTTCATTTTCTTCGAGAGGTAAGTCATTAAATTAAGCTTTAGCGAAAAGTCATTCAAAACATCCTGAATGATCTTTATTATTATGATGTTAGGAGGAAACATCTTTTGTTAAATTTTAAGCTTAGCATCGAATTTCCCTGAAGTATTTTGCAAAGTCATAAAGGGAAAAGCTTTTTGAAAAAATTTTTAGTCATTTTGTACATTCTCTGCATTCAATAGATTACTTTTCAGAATTTTTAGTTACATTTATAAGAGTTTTGTGTTTCTTTAGAAAATGCTGAATGAAGAACATGGATTTTTCAATACATTTCCAGCAATATCATATTCAAAATTATAAATTTATAAGGCTAATCAATATAATATCGTTATGATGTATCATACCGAAATGTGGGTGTATTTTCAGGATACTAAAAATAAGTCCAGATTTCTGTATAACTAAAGCATTTATTTAAAAGCACCGATAAGTGTAAACAGGAACTATACACAGTCAATAACACAATAGCTATGTTACAGGATGACAGAAACAACTGTCAGCCACAGTAAAACAGCAATCAAATACTCAACTAATTCACAAAATAGCGGAAACCATTTTCAAAACACTGACGTAACTCACAATTCAATTTTGGTAGTGTTACGTCCACACCCTACCAAACAGAATGATGACTTCCTTATATGGTCTCCATAGAAATTTCTAGAAAGAGCGCGGTATCATCGAAACGAGTAGTTATTTCTTGTAAGTTCTAGTGGATTCGAAAACTGTCTTGAACTCGCCAAGTTGGTGATATCTCACCAAATTCTGTACCCATTTCCCGAAAAGTCTCAAAGTTTGAAATGTTATAAACATTTATTATATATGAACCAGAAATAATTTAAAAATAGTTTCTTAATAATTTATTTATGCTGCTTTTAACGATGAGAATACTTTTACATTATCGGTACCAATGTAATTCTTGAAACCCGTACTTTAAAGAAAATATGTTTAGATTAATTTGCATGTAATGTATTTTTAACTTACTTGAACAGAAATTCGATTTTAAGGAAAAAAGTAGTTATACAATCCATTAGCGAAAGAATTTGATTCAGAACAAAGACATTATGAATGAAAACTTCGAATTTTTCCTTTCCCCTCAATTTTTGTAAAATACTTTCTTTAAAACTGCACTATTTTCTTCTAAGCTCCTTATGTTTTACGCATAAAATATGTCTCTAATTGGAAAAGCAGTAGTATGGTAAGAGCGTTAAAATCTTTTTTGTGGCTTTATCGGTGCATTTTGGTTTATATTTTATCTATTATTTCTCTAATACGCTAAAAAACTTTTGTGTGTCTATTTTCAATTTGTAATGTGTAACAGAAATTTATATATTTATTCTACACCTTTAATGGGTATCATATTTGAAAGATATTAAATTTCGATACCATAGTACTCTGAAAGTATTGATTAGCTTTTATTTTTGTTTTGTTGACCTTTTTAATGGAATCATGCAGTTTTAAAAGCTGACAAAAAGGTATTTGCAAAAATAATTATTGAAATATTTAAATTATTGCAAACTATTTTGGAAAGACTATTTTGGAATCGAAAATAAAAGTTAACTAATAGTATTAGTTAACTTTTATTTTCGATTATTTGGCATTTTTATTTATCAAACCATGACAAACGTAGACGGTGGGTCGCCAGGATGTATTCTCCATATTAGAACTGCTCTAGTAAAATTGAGAATTGATTAAACGAAGTAGCAAAATATTTGGCGTCATTACCAAAATATATTTGTTTTATTTCCCAGGCCATTTAGCTTACACAAAGGGTTTTAGCAGTTACAAGCCCCGAATGGGAAAAATAGCAATATACACAACCAAAAATAGACAATATACATAGATATATATATATACAAGATACTAAGACATGAATAGACAATATACAAAGACAAAAATTATAGCTTGTAGGGAGAAGCGGGCATATCTTAAAATGATAGGAAGTAACACTTGCAAAGGTAATTGAGGTAAATGAGAATTTTCATATACCGATCCATCTTGCAGGAAAGGTGCTATTGAGATAGTCCTGCACATCCTGGTTGAAACATAGACATGAATAGACAATAGACATAGACATGTATAGAAATTCAAAGACAAAAATTACAGGTTGCAGGGACACACGGGTATGTATTAAAATGATAGAAAGTAACATTTGCAAAGGTAATTGAGGTAAATGAGTATTTTCATATACCGATCCGTCTTGCAGAAAAAGTCCTATTGAGATAGTCCTGCACATCATGGTTGAAACATATAGAAGGATAGACAATATGCATAGACATGTATAGCCATTCAAAGAAAAAATTACAGGTTGTAGGGAAAAGCGGGCATATATTAAAATGACAGAAAGTACCACTTGCAAAGGTAATTGAGGTAATTGATAATTTTCATATACCGATATATCTTACAGGGAAGAACCTATTGAAATAGTTTTGCACATCCACGTTGAAACATAGACATGAATAGACAATATGCATAGACATGTATAGACATTCAAAGACAAAAATTACAGATTGCAGGGAGAAGCGGGCATATTTTAAAATGATAGAAAGTAACACTTGTAAATGTAATTGAGGTAAATGAGAATTTTCATATAGTGATCCATCTTGCAGGAAAGGCCCTATTGAGATAGTCCTGCACATCCAGGTTGAAACATTCACAACTGCACCTACTTTAATATGATAAACAATTCTAATTGATACTTGTAATTGTTATCTCTACTTATAATAGAATCTTTACTTATTATAAACGGAGTGTGCGTTTGACGGGGAACATTTCCGAGACGATCCACTATGTAACGCTTCCGGAACAATCCATTCCTCAAACCCGAACGTGAATTTATGGGAAAATCAAAACAGATACGTTTAACATCTATCGACTGACAATATAACTAATGTTCTCGTAAGTTAAATTTGACACATTTACAATACAAGCAGTAAAAATAAAAATAAATGCCTCCTGATGATTAGAAACTGTCTCAATAATATTCTCAAACAAGCTTCTTTTTGATTTGTGATGCTCTTTGAAGCAATTGAAGTAGCTTTCATTTTTTTCCCCCCAAGTTCATCCTCGCAGATAATTGTCTTACGAGAGCGGAGAGAGATTGTAAACAAACCCTGGAAGTGATTCTTTTGCCGTAATTCATTCGCCGTGTTAATTGGAGATTCTTTACAGTAACGTTTTTTGAAATTTTTATTTATTAAGACGAACATAATTGATTTAATTATAATGTTTATTTATTTCCGTATATTTAAATATAATTTATTTTCGTCAAAAATAAAATACTCAATACTCTCAATACTCAGAACGACATGAGTTTAGGAAATGTTTGATTTTGCTGTTGGCAATTGGCAACTATAGTTTGCATTTTCGATTTTATACAGTTTTTTTAAAAATTATTTGGGTAACGTTTCTTTAACAGTAACGATTCTTTACAGTAACGTTTTTTGGTATTCTTATACACTGGCGGAAAATAAAATCCCAATACCAAGAAGGAGTTGTGCTAGATAAACGAAATTTAGAAGGCTCGTTTGCACATATGAAAGATGACTCCTATTCAAATTTCGAGTTAGACGAATAAGAGTGGCGCTAGTAGCGCTACTATGATCATGCAAATCACGTGTGCTTTAAACACTCGGTGTAAACTTCGTGAGCGTTATTTATCTTCCAGACTGGGGGTTGTGAGCTAGGTTTGAGTCAAGAATGCCTTTAAGGAGACGAATAAGGCAGTATCAGCAGCTTAGTGAGTTTGAATGAGGTCGTATAATAGGGCTACGAGAAGGTGGATTTTCATTCCGTGATATTTCAGAAAGACTTGGGATGTATCCACTGTGCATGATTGTTGGCAGCAGTGGTCACGGGAGGGCACTGTCTTAAGAAGACCGGGGTCTGGTCGCACACGGGCCACTACTGAGAGGGAAGACCACCGTATTCGCCGCATGGCTGTGGCGGGTCTTACTGCATCTGCAGCAAATTAGAGCTTCTGTTGGCCCCAGAGTGACACAGAGAACTGTAAGAAATCGATTACTTGAAGGACAGCTCCGAGACAGACAGCCTGTTGCGTTCATACCACTAACTCCGAATCACTGCCATCTGCGACGTCAGTGGTATCAATCTAGAGCTCATTGGAGGGCAGAGTGGAGATCTGTTGTATTCTCAGATGAGCCGTTTCTGTCTTGGTACCAGTGATGGTCGTATGTT
Source organism: Amaurobius ferox (assembly GCA_951213105.1). NCBI lineage: Eukaryota > Metazoa > Arthropoda > Arachnida > Araneae > Amaurobiidae > Amaurobius > Amaurobius ferox. The sequence continues at coordinate 57,131,722 of OX578148.1, read as the reverse complement.
GGTAATAAGGAGGCCAGGTGAGCGCTGGGAACCAAGCTGTCTGCAGGGTAGACACACTGGGCCTACACCAGGTGACTCCCTATGGTCTGGGGAGTCATTTCCTATGACAGCAGGCGCACTTTCGTCGTTATCCTAAGCACATTGGCAGCAAATTTGTACATTGGACTGGTGATTGAACCGGTTGTGCTGCCATTCATGAGCAGTATTCAAGAGGGTGTTTTTCAACAGTATAACTCTCGTCCTCATACCGCTGCTGTCACCCAACGTGTTCTACAGAGTGTCGACATGTTGCCTTGGCCTGCGAAATCACCAGATCTTTCTCCCATCGAGCACGTATGGGACATTATTGGAAGCGTCATCCACAAGCAGCATTAACCGTTGCTAATTTGGCTGACCAAGTGCAACAGGCATGGAACTCCATCCCACGAAATGACATACGGCACCTGTACGACACAATGCATGCACGTTTGCATGCTTGCATTCAAAATCGTGGCGACTACAGCTGTTATTAAGGTACCACCATTTCACATTTGAAATGACTCTTCTCGCGTATACTTTAACCTGTGACCTTGAAACTTTAATCAAATAAATATGTTACCTACACAATTGCTTTGCCTAAATTTCATTCGTCTTAACTAATTTCTTCTTCGTATTGAAATTTTATTTTCCGCCAGTGTATATTGAGATAAAGACAAACAGAATTGATTTAATTACGTTGCGTGTTCAGGGATTGGAAGTAAGGATAATCATAGCTCAAAACGGTGGAATAGCTAATATTGTGAATTCAGAAGCTCTTCAATATTAATATTACTAACGGGGTATTAAATGATAACATAAATGGTACTTAACATAAATTAATTTTAACATAATTTCTTTCATATTTTACAGAAGTTACTCTTCTGCTACGGTACATACATGTTTTGCATGTTTCTAACTTTAATTTAGCCATTTCCACAAATATTATGTCAAAAAGGCCTATATTATACTTGATATAATTTATAAATTTTGGCTGCAAAGAGCCATGTAATTTTTTGGGAAAAAATTGCTGAATGAGGAAATATGCTTATAGCGGAACACGCCTCATTTAGCGGTGTGTAACAAAAGGGGTAACGCATTTATGTACTCTACCTCAAAAAGGTTGGATGTGGAAATGAGTACAGTGGAGTAGCATTTTCTTTATTTTTACACTTCAAAACATGTGATCACGATTACAAGGTTTAGACACATGACACAAATGTTTAATTGCATTTTCTTTTTCATATTTTATTTCTTGCCCAATTATGTTCATCAAAGATTTTTGATGTTTTTTTTTATTTGACTGCGCTCATTTCGCCTAACTACGCCGACCAACCATCGTCTGGTACAGCTATCGATTATCACCCTAACAGCCACCTGGTTGACCTGCAGGGCCTAACCACTTCCATTATCGTGCTGAGAGATAGTTTTTAAGCGAGCAGCATCCCGTTAGGCACCCAGTGCCCGCCCACAACTTTGGTAAAAAATCGATATTCGCACATTTTCTGGTAGCTGTACCAGACGAAGGCTGGTCGCCGTAGGCGGCTAGTGTATAATAAACCTGCATTGTATTATCTGCATTCTTTTCTTTCTTCCTGCAACTGTAGCACCTCACAGTGGCGTTTGCGGTCACATGTTCTTATACAAGAGAGGCTTGTTTTTGTAAGTCTGGCCTACCCTTAAAATCCATCTAGTACCTTTTGGACAACCTTCTTGATTACAAACCCCAGTAAACAGTTATTTTTAAATGTATGTTTCATTTACTTAATTAGATTTGTTGGTAGATTAAAAAGTACTTTAAAATATTCTAAAAGTGTTATATTTATGTATTGTCCGCGAGAAATGCATTCTCGGTTCAACCGGATGTAGTTGTGATCCTCTTCTTTAAATACCCCTTTATTCGGTTGTTTTGCAATTTATTTGTTTAATTCTTATTTTATGGTTATTTTATTGTTTTTCTGTGTTTCTCCGGGGGCGTTCATTGCAACTGCTCTACATCCACACCCTTTCCCTGAGATGAACGTCCTGGGTAAAAAAATAAAATAAAAAAAATCTGATGTGAGCAGCACATGACTTTCCCTGCAGACTCACATTCATATTTTCTTTATTTCCTTAATAATTCATTAGATTGAGTTTAATTGCACTAAATAACACAAAATTTGCATTTTTTATTCAATATTTGTTTTTATTTGGTAATTGGAGATTTTCCCGAAAGCGCCGTAGCAAAAACGCAAGAAATCTCAAATATCTTGAGAATGGTTAGTCCAAAAGTATAATGGAGTGAGTTATATTCTTGTCCTCGTCAAAAATTGTGTATAAAACAAAAATTTAATGGATACTTTTGAGCGTACATAGTCTTTTTTTTTTAAATTCTGGAGATTTTTGCGGGCCATTTCGTAAAAAAAGGCTGGTTGTTCTTTTCCGAATCGTACCAAAATCTATTCAGCACCAGGGTAACCCACAAAAGACTTATCTACTGAATTTTGTAAAATTCGGTCTATTAGTTTTTCAGCTAGAGTGGATACAGACCTTTGCGGGTCATTTCGCAAAAGAAGGCGGGTTCTTTTATCCCGAATTGTACCCAAAACTAATCAGCACCGGATTCGCCCTCAAGTGAATTATCTACTAAATTTCATGAAATTCGGTCAATTCGTTTTTTAGTTAGAGTGGATACAAAATCTGCACAGACACACATACAGACACACAGACAGACACACACACAGACATACACACAGACTTCACACTAAAAATAGTTTTTTTCGTATTCTAGAGGTTTCGCAACGCGTAGATCCGTCGAAAACTCGAATTGCGATTTTCGGCATGATTCCAATACTTTCCCTATACATTACCATGTATTGCAGGCGGGAGAACACGTTTCAAGCATCCCTGAACACGAATCTAACGTTTTTCAGGAGATGTCTGTGTATGTGTGTAAGTGTGTATGTTTGTGTAAGTATATGTGTGTGTGTGCGCATATGTGTGTGTATATATGTGTGTGTATGTGTATATGTATGTGTATGTGTATATGTGTGCGTGTATGTCAGTGAGTCTGAAGACGTTATCTCACGAACGAATGGAGCGAATCGAACGAAATTTGGTACAGAAATTACAATTCCTGAATACTGGAAGTCTATTGTTTACGCAGTCGAATGCTAAGAACCCCCTAAATTTTTGAGTGAAATTTTGAAAAATATATTGAAAAATCCTTTAATAAAATTACGCAAATAGTCATTTTTCATTAGAAAACAATTGATATGAATTTTAGAACGCTAGCATGAACCGTTCTCGAGATATTGTACATTTTTTAAATAATTTTATCAAAAAATCACATAAAATAAAAAAATATAACTATTGTGAAATATGTTCACATTTCATATGTAATATCATGCCATAAATTTGGTGACACCATTCTCGTGGATCTAGTTCGTTCCATTCATGAGAAAAGATACTTTGGGTAATACTTTTGTATTTGAAAGCCAATAGTCATTTATCTACTATAAGAATAACTTATTTCTTCGTCCATAACGCTTGGCGAGATTTTGGTGACGAATTTGGCGGAATGTCGCCAACTTGGAAACTTTTTTAAATGTTGTCAAATTAACGAAAATCTCACCAAATGGATAACAAGAAAGATCAATCATGCATGAAGCAATTATGAAATACTTTCTAACAGAAATGCAAAATGAAATACATTCAGCGGCGATATTTTTTTAATTATCAGAGAACTACGATAATTTATTTTACTTGAAAATTTAAACTTGAAACTTCATCGAAAAAAGTGAACTTTATTCAAATGACGTCATGGAAATATAAATCGTCTGGTTCTCTATGTAAAAGCTGTGAGTATTTCATGCATACACTTTTATTCCAAGCTCCAGAGTTAAATAATTCTGCGTGAAAAAAATTCAGCAATTCTTATACTACTCATATTTACAATCACTTGTTTACTTATTTTATTTTAAAGTGGGTCACGTGATCTCTTTATATAATATGTGTGTCATTATTATTTTAATTCTTATTTAAAAAACTACCGAATATATTTTGCTGAAATGTTTTTCATATTTTTTATGGGATAATTTGAATATTTCCTAAAACTTTCAAAGCAATATTTAAATTTTAAATTTGCTTAAAAATATTTGAAAAATAAGGTACCATGGGGTTCAATGTACTTCATTTCTTCAACCCGAGTTCAATCCAAAACTAATTGTATGATATTATTCATTTATCTTTCCATAGGTCCCACAGACCGGCTGAAAAACATACTAAAATTTCATCTTGATAAAGTCATTTTTACGGCAGTTAGCGTGCGAACAGACAGACAGACAGAATGAACAAAGTCATAAACACTTTTCAACTACGTTGTAAACTTTTAAAAATGACGCTAAATCAATGAAAATTTCGACGAATTGAGGAAAATTCTACTATATACTAAGTATCTACTATAAGAATAACATATTTTTTCGTCCGAAACGTTTGGCAAAATTTTGTGACAAATTTGTCGGAATATCTCATCTCCAACTTGCTGACTTTTTAAATGTTGCTAAATTGATGAAAATGTCACCCAATTGATAAAATTTAGCCAAATTGATGAAACCGACTCGAAATCAATGAATGGCGACTAATTGATGAATGTTCAATAGTTCAATATCTTGGAAAGAACATAAGACTAGATAATAAGAATATTCCATTTCTCCGTCTCTGTCTTGACGAGAAATTTACCGGGACGTCGCCAACTTGGCGACTATTTTAAATGTTGCCAAAGTGACAAAAATATCGTCAAATTGATAAAAATAACGCCAAATGGGAAGCAATGTTTCGCAGGTTCTGAGTTCCGCATACCATCTAGTATATGAAAGATGCTTGCTCTTCGCTCCGTTTGTCTGTAACACTTGGTGATGCATTTTGGCGAAGTTGGCGAATAATCTAGTAAAATGTCACCAAAATACATTGCAGAAATGACGCTAAATTAATGAAAATGACGCCAAATTGATGAATTAATTATTAAAATATTTTTATATATGGACTATATCGCTTATTGAGGATGCTATCAATATTGATAATTGTTTATTTCGAGTTGCGAGAAATATAAGTTAATTGGGAACTTTGAAATAGTTTTACATGTTGTCAACCGGAAAATCGCCAAATGTACAATTCAACGTTAATACAGTACCGTGGATTTTATGCATCATTTTTTTACTGTAAAAGGAATAAATTCATTGCGTTGTATAAGGAATGTCTTGTGCTGCCCACAGCAGGTTTTTTTGAAGGAGAAAGCAGGCGCGCAATCTTCTGGGGAAGAACTTTTATGGAGTGCAAAAGAACAACAAAAAACTCCCTCTGAATTAAAACTACGATTTCCACCTTTCCTTCCCCAACTCTTTACAAATGTCTTGTTTAATGAAGCATTTTCTTCTAAGCTCCTTATGCCCAGCAAGTGTTAATAAATCTTCTTCCAGCGATATTGAAGTGTGGTCATGTGAAAAGGCCGTTAAACATTGTGTGGTGAATTCGGTGTATTCTGTTTATGTCTTACTTCCAGATTTCTATTATGGCTATAGGAGGTTTTTGTGGCTGAAAAACGGATGGATATGAAAAATGCATATACTTTGGATTCTTATACCTCGATCTTAATAGATAAAAATGTAAATAATTTTTCTTGTTTTGTCAGAAATAGAGTTCAAATTATGAACATATAAAAATAATTTCAATATTTTAATATTTTGAACTTTTTTCCGATAAAACTTGAAAAAGTAACTCTTCGAGTAAGCGTCATTTTCATCTTTTTAACTTTCACTCGAAATGTAGAGCAAACTAAGAAAGATATATATATAAATAGTAAATCACAAAAAGATGTTCTAGGAAATGTAGTGTTAATATCTATATTTATTATTAATAAAAGTTGTTATAGTTTTTGAGTAAACGGCATGTCAAGTTGAAGAAAATTTTACGATTTTCAAGTTCATAATGCCCAGTCAAGTTGAAGAAGATTGAAAATGTTGCGATTTTGAAGTTTGTAATGCTCATATCTCAAAGAGGAAAAGCGCTAACTTTGAACAATAAGCAAGGATTTATAGCTCTTTGAAAGACCTATAAGCGTATATAATCAGATTCCGGATCGAGTTCTTTCTTTTCGATATTACAAAAGAGTGTTTTTTTTTTACAACTTTTTATTCACATAAAACCATTTCGGCTCCATCGGAATGGAGACACCACTGATTTTTTTCACAGATGTCGCAAAAGATAACGGATGCAGAAATTTTCTTTTTATATTTTTGTTCATAGTTGCATGAGAATCATAAAATTACTGTCACATTTCTAATGGCATTAAGTTGTGAAATGACAGCATTTTCAGAATGAAGATTTGAAGTTGCCATGAGAAATTGCAATTTTAAAGATAGTTTAGGTAATATTAATTGATTTTGAATATTTTATCTAGATGAGTGTAGTGACCGGCATCTGTGGACCGGTTTTACTGTTTCCAACACTCCCTAGAACGGGATAACCGATAACTGCACTGGCAGCAAAGAAGACTTGCTATAAATCCTAATTTCACGCGTTTCTGTGATGCTGCCCGCGTTCTATAACTAAGTTAATCGAACCATGCAGGCGATTGCAAAGTTGAAAATTGAGCTCATATCAGATTTCACTAAACTGCAATGTCCAGGTTAATGGCCAGAGGACCTAAGTCCTTTGGCACTTTGCTTAGTAGATCTAAATCTCTCTCCTCCGAATAGCTTAAAAAATACATTCACTAAGTTATGAGAAGATATGTTAATATTTTGATATAATTAAATTCATTAAAATTAACATAATGCAATACGCAGGATATTTGCTAAGTACGGATAACAAAAGAATGGCTAAGAGCATTTATATGTTTACACCGATTGGAAAAAGATCTAGCCTGGAGGATGACTGGAGTTGAGTTGGAACGATTATGCGGAAAAGGAGTTTGAGGTGTTAAAGATTAAAATTTGGCGAAGCATTACTCCAAGGGGTGTGGGTGTGGATGTGGGTGGGGGCGCTTGGTATGATCTTCTGAGGAAGACTAAGGCCCACGTGGGCTATCATGTTATCGATGATGATGAAATTATAAATAAGATTCTGTACGAAAAATTACTTTTACTAAGTTCTGGGTTCTTCCTCTGTTAGCGGGTTTTGTGACCTTTATTTTAATACAGTTGTAGCGAGAACATGAAATACCAACTTGGCAATGATTAGATATTTTCTTATAGCCAAAGCGTGGTAGGCAAACATTATGGCGTTGAGCTAAATATGTCTCTTGGTCTTGGTATTTAATGCTGTCTTATGAACATTCGTTACAGTACTCCTTTTCCCAGTGAGATTTGCCGATTACCGAACGAAATTGCTGCAGGGGTTATATGAGGCGTACGAACTAAAAGTTGGAGGGAAACAGTAGCAATGAGACCATGATGAGGATTGCGGTGAATTGTGATGAAAGTGCAACATGTTTTCAAGCCTTTGTTTAATTATCTCCCGACGCCATATCTCTGGAAATATATTGTAGAATGAAATATAATTTTCAGCATGCTGAATAACTGGAGATAATAGAAACCCAAGGATATTTCGTGTTTGTTCAGGATCACCAATGTAGCGAAAACGTGAAAAATTGATTTGGCAGTGAAGGGGGTGGGGGATACCATGGTCAAAACGATTCGAACATTATAGCGTTGCTCTTAACATCCACTATCACATGGTATTTAATACTGCCTTGGGAGCATTGGCTGCACAATTTTTGGTCTTACAGACTAGATTGATTTGAATAGGCTTTTAAAATAAATGGTGTTTGAAAAAAAATGTAAATTAACTCTGATGTCAAATGTTTATTAAAAATTTGGTCAAATTTGTTACATACAAGCAAATATACCTGCAAAATTGGAATGATAATAACATAATTTTTTGCTTTGTGCTATAACATTTTTGGCCCTTGCTGTGAAAACATTAAAAAATCTAGCTTTAAAGCTTTCTCCTAACATCCTAGACGTAATTATCAAATAGTATTGAAAATAAATCTGAAACATTTCACTAATTTTATATCCCAAAAGAAAATAAATTAAAGTTAAAAGCTTCAAAAGCTTAATGACGCTATTTTATTCTTAAAGAACCCTTTCACATTATGATCTATTCTACTTTAACAACCATACCGTACTTTAAACAAAATGCATTCAGATTCATTTTTAAGTAATGCATTCTTAACTTATTTGAAAGGAAATACTCTTTTGAAGTAGAAAGCCGTCATACAATCCATTAGCGAAGGAATTTTATGTAGTCACAAAAACTTTATGAATGGTAACTCCGCTTTTCTCATCCTCTAATTCTTTTGCAAATGTTTTCCGTTTAAGCAAAGTATCATTTTCTTCAATTTTTCTTATGCTTGATATGCATAAATCGTCCTCCGGCTATTTTCTAGTTTTCGTAATGTGTAAGGAGTTTTGAAATTTTGTTACATTTATTTTGGCGTTATTTGGTTTATATTTTATTTACTCAGGGTATGTTTGTGGTTCTTTATGTGTTCTTCTTTATGTTATGTTTCAGGTTTTTCTGTTACGAAAGTAAAACCGTTTTGATAATGTTAATAATAGTTCAAATAGCATTACTTTTGATAATGAAATGCTTCAGTTAGCATTAGTTTTGATAATGCTAATAATATTTTAGTTAGCCTTACTTTTGATAATGCTAATAATAGTTTAGTTAGCATTAGTTTGATAATGCTAATAATAGTTTAGTTATCATTAGTTTGATAATGCTAATAATAGTTTAGTTAGCATTAGTTTTGATACTGCTAATAATAGTTTACTTAGCATTAGTATTGATAATGCAATGTTTTAGTTTGCATTAGTTTTGATAATGCTAATAATAGTTTAGTTAGCAATACTTTTGATAAAGCAATGTTTTAGTTAGCAATAGTTCGATAATGCTAATAATAAATTGATTTGATTCTTTATTGCATTGTACAGTGATATGATTTAGATGATATGATAAACATGATATCATAATAGATATGGTGTAATAAAACATTAGGAGATAAGAAATATTATAATTTATTATTTGGTTTAGGGTTTACTTTTGTGGTTTATGGTTTGTTCCTGCTTTTGTACAGTAAAAATGCATCTTACATAATAAAAGAAGTTATTTGTCTATCTATGTAGCTGGCCGTCTGTCATTTATAGCAGAAAATCAAAGCTTCGGACAGAGGCGATATTTGTTACAGAGATACTTCACGTTCCCGGACAATACTCATCGGCAAGATTTTTTTTTAAAAATTTGAATTAGATTAAAAAATACAAACTTTTAAGACTAAAAAGTGGCCATTCCCCCACTTCGTCAAATTAAATATCTTTAATCTTTGAAGTTGACGATGATATTCGAAAGCATTTGTTTTTGACAGACATTTTGTTTTGCCAAAAAATCAGCTGTTTGAAAGCTAACTGGATTTAATTAATCGGTTTTCTAACTTATCGGAATTTAAAAGTTTTCGTTCATTTTTACTTTCCTTATATACAATAATGTATAAGGCCGTCCGTCCCAACAGTTACCTTACACCTTTCTGGTAGGTTGGACGGTCTGGGTTTCAACAATAATGTATAAGGAAAGTATTGTGACGGGGTCAAAATTCGAATTTTCGACGGGAGAGCTCGTTTCAAGCATCCCTGATCACGAATCGAACATTTTTGAGTTGATGTCTCTCTCTCTCTCTGTGTGTGTGTGTGTTTGTGTGTGTCAGTGTGTCTGTGTAGACGATAACTGACGAATGAATGGACCGATTCGAACGAAATTTGGTACAAAATCACAATCCGTGAATACTGGAAGCCTATTGTTTTTATACATAATCGAATGTTCAGAACTCCTAAATTTTCGAGTGAAATTAAAAAAAAATCATTAAAAAATCAAAACCTTTAATAAAGTTTTGCAAATAGACATTTCTTATGTAAATTATCATTGGAAAACGATTAACACAATTTTTAGAACGCTGGCGTGAACCGTTCTCGAGATATTGTACATTTAAAAAAAACATCAAAAAATCATGTAGAATAAAAAAAAAGTATTGCCTATTGAGAAATATGTTCACTTTTCATATGTAATATCATGCGATAAATTTGGTGACATCATTCTCGTGGATCTAGCTCGTTCCATTCATGAAAAAAGATACTTTGTGTAATACTTTTGTATTTGAACGCCAGTAGTCATTTATCTGCTGTAAGAATAACTTATTTCTCCATCCATAACGCTTGGCGAGATTTTGGCGACGAATTTGGTGAAATGTCGCCAACTTGGCGACTTGTTTAAATGGTGCTAAATTAACGAAAAACTCGACAAATGTATAAAAATGAGGCTAAATCAATGAAAATGACGACTAATTGACGAATATTCAATATCTTGGAAAGAATATATCTACTATAAGAATAACCTATTGTTTTTACTGTTAAAGTTGTAAATTCATTGCATTATATAAGGAAAGTCATGTGTTGCCCACATCAGATTTTTTAAATTTGGTTTTATATTATAATTATGAGTATTGTGTTAAAATTCGACTCTAATTGGATGAAAAGTCTCTGAGATAACAATTTTTATTTAAATTTTACTGATAGTATAAAGAAACAATTTTTCTTTTTTGCGACTTTAAATATTTTCAACGATTGGCGATCGTGCGCTTATTTAGGGTGTATGAAAGAACCTTTATAAAGCGTATCAAAAGGGCCTTTGTTGGGCGTTGTACATGGGCATCGTTGTACATGGGCATTGTTGCGTATGGCAAAAATAGAGCACGGGAATGATTTTAGTTCAAAAGAAGCGATGTGGAAATTCAGTGGTGTTAGCTGCATATATGTTATTTAAGAAGCGGGAGCTTATTTAAAACCCAAACAAAGTCAGGTCTGGTAGTACATATTTTTAACATGGGGATATATAATTGTGGAAATAAATAGCGTTTAAAAAATACAACAAAATATTTCATCACGTTGTGTAAGGAAAGTCCTGAGCTGGCCACATTAAATTTTTTTCTAAATACGATTAATTTAAATTCATACATTTTTCAAAAATCTTTATGTCTATGTCTAGCTATTGAATATCGTCTTTTAGTTGTTTTCAAAAGTCATAATACATCGAACTTTTACTTGTACGATACCTTTCGAGGCGTTTTTATTTTCCCTGCAATTCATGGTAATGTATTAGGAAAGTATTAGAATCATGTCGAAAATCACAACTTGAGTTTTTTGCGAATCAATACGTTTCGAGCGCCTTAGAACACGAAAACGCTATTTTTAGTGTGACGTCTATGTGTGTGTCTATATATTGTGTCTGTGTGTGTGTCTGTGTGTCTATGTGTGTGTCTACATGTTGTGTCCATGTGTGTGTCTATATGTTGTGTCTGTGTGTGTGTTTGTGTGTCTGTGTTTGTCTGTCTGTGCAATGTATGTAGCCACTCTAACTCAAAAATTCATTTACCAAATTTCATAAAATTTTACAGGTAAGTCACATATGCGTTACCCCTGTGGTGATTAGATTTCGGTAAAAAAGAACCTGCCTTCTTTTTCGAAATGGTTCGCAAAAATAGTCAAAACCTAAAATTAAAAACCATGCTCAAATGTATCAATTAAATGCTCGTTTCGTACATGATTTTTGAAAATGAATAAAATAGAATCAATCCCATTATTCTAGGACTAGCCTTTCTGGAGACATTTTATTTTTTTCGCATTTTTGCTAAGCATTTGTGTCTGTGCAATGTATGTATGCATTTATGCAATGTATGCATCTGTGCAATGTATGTATCCCCTCTTAGCAAAAAATCTGATTGACCAAACTTGATAAAATTTGGTAGGTAAGTCATTTGTGGGTTACCCTGGTGCTGATAATATTTTTTGAATTATTCGGGAAAATGAACCTGCATTTTATTACAAAATGTCCCGAAAAATCGTAGACATCGACTATAGCTGGATAATTAATGGACCAAATTTCACAAAATTTAATAGATAATTCAATTATGGGTTACCCTGGTGTTGATCAGATTTTGGTTCGATTCGGGAAAAAAGAAATTCCCCCTTTTTGTGAAATGTCGGGAAAAAGCCGTTTGTATCCACTCTAGTTACGGAATTAAAAAAATAGTACATAAGTCTATTGTGGGTTATCGGGGTGCTGACAAAATTTTGGTACGATTTGGGAAAAACGAATGAGTTTTTTTTGCGAAATGGCCCGAAAACTCGCCAAAATTTAAAATAAAAAATCTGATGTGGGCAACACATGACTTTCCTTATACTATAATGCAATAGATTTACTAGTTTTACAATAAAAAAAATTGATGTGGGCAACACATGGCTTTCCTTATATAATGTAATGAATTTACTACTTCTACAGTAAAAAAATAGGTTTTTCTTATAGTAGATACAAATATTATTTCCAAGATATTGAATTTTCGACAATTAGTCGATATTTTCATTGATTTAGCGTCATTTTTATCCATTTGGCGAGATTTTCGTTAATTTGGCAACATTTCAAAAAGTCGCCAAGTTGGCGACATTCCGCCAAATTCGTCGCCAAAATTTCGCCAAGCGTTATGGACGAAGAAATAAGTTGTTCTTACAGCAGAAAAATGACTATTGGCGTTCAAACACAAAAGTATTACTCAAAGTATCTTTTTTCATGAATGGAACGAGCTAGATCTACGAGAATGATGGATGTCACCCAATTTATCGCATGGTATTACATATGACAAGTGAACATGTTTCTGAATTGGAAATATTTTTTTCATTTTATATGACTTTTTAATAATTTTTTTGAAAAATGTGCAATATCTCGAGAACGGTTCATGTTAGCGTTCTAAAATTTATGTCAATCGTTTTCTAATGAAAAATTACATAACAAATGTCTATTTGCGTAACTTTATTAATGGTTTTGATTTTTTGACGATTTTTTCAAAATTTTCTTCGAAAATTTAGGGGAGTTCTGAACACTCGATTACGTATAAAAACAATATGCTTTCAGTGTTTACGGATTGTGATTTTTGTACAAAATTTGGTTCGAATCGGTCCTTTCGTTCGTCAGTTATCGTCTCCATAGACACACTGACACACACACACACACACACACATACTTTCACACACACACACACACACACACACACACACACACACACACACACACACACACAGACATCACTTCAAAAATGTTTGATTCGTGATCAGGGATGCTTGAAACGCGCTCTCCCGTCGAAAACTCGATTTCGAATTTTCGACCCCGTCACAATACTTTCCTTATACATTATGTATATAAGGAAAGTAAAAATTGATGTGGGCAACACATGGCTTTCCTTATATAATGCAATGAATTTACTAATTTTACAGTAAAAAAAATAGGTTTTTCTTATAGTAGATACTTATATTCTTTCCAAGATACTGAATTTTTGACAACTAGTCGTCATTTTCATTGATTCAGCGTCATTTATATCCATTTGACGAGATTGTTTTTAATTTGGCAACATTTCAAAAAGTCGAAAAGTTGGTGACATTCCGCCAAATTCGTCGCCAAAATTTCGCCAAGCGTTATGGACAGAGAAATAAGTTATTCTTATAGCATATAAATGACTATTGGCGTTCAAATACAAAAGTATTACTCAAAGTATCTTTCCTCATGAATGGAACGAGCTAGGTCCATGACAATGATGTCACCAAAAATTTATCGCATGATATTACATATGAAAAGTGAACATGTTTCTCAGCAGTTAAATATTTTTTTTAATTTATGGGATTCTTTGATAAATTTATTTGAAAAATGTGCAATATCTCGAGAACGGTTCATGCTAGCGTTCTAAAGTTTATGTCAATCGTTTTCTAAGGAAAAATTACATAGGAAATCGCTATTTGCTTAACTTTATTAAAGGTTTTGATTTTTTGATGATTTTTTCTAAATTTCATTCGAAAATTTAGGAGGGTTTTGAACATTCGATTGCATTTAAAAACACTAGGCTTCCAGTATTCACGGATTGTGATTTTTGTACCAAATTTCATTCGAATCGTTCCATTCGTTCGTGAGATATCGTCTCCACACACACGCACACACACACACACACACATACACACAGACGTCACATGAAACATGTTTGATTCGTGATCAAGGATGCTTGGAACGTGCTCTCTCGTCGAAAACTCGACTTCGAATTTTCGACCCCGACAGAATACTTTCCTTATACATTATTGCATATAAGGAAAGTAATAATGTGTAAAATCCACTGCGCTGTGTTTTTATCGTTGAATTGTACATTGGGCGATTTTCAGGATGACAACATGTAAAACTCGTTAAAAATATCCAATTAACTTATACTTCCGACAACTTTAAGCTCTCATAAATATTGATATCATTCTCAATAAGCGATGTAGTCCATATATTAAAATATTTTAATAATTACTTCATCATCTAGTCGTCATTTTCATTGATTTAGCGTCATTTTTATTAATTAGGCGATATTTTCGTTAATTTGGCAGCATTTAAAAAATTGCCAAGTTGGCGACATTTCGTCAAAATCACGCCAAGCGTTATGGACGGAGAAGTAAGTTATTCTTGTAGCAGATAACCAACTGACTATTGGCTTCCAAATACAAAAGTATTACCTAAATTATATTTTCACATGAATGCAACGAGCTGGTTCCACGAGAATGATGTCACCCAATTTATCATATGACATTACTTTTGAAAAGTGAACATATTTCAACAAGAGGTAATTTTTTTTTTAATTTTATATGATCTTTTGATAATGTTTTTGAAAAATGTACAATATCTCAAGAACGGTTCAAGTTAGCGTTCTAAAATTTATTTTAATCGCATTCTAATGAAAAATTACATAAGAAATGACTATTTTTGTAACTTTATTAATGATTTGGATTTTTTGAGAATTTTTTCAAAATTTCACTCGAAAAGTTAGGGGATACTGAACGTCTGATTGCGTATAAAAACAATAGTCTTCCAGTATACATGGATTGTAATTTTTGTACCAAATTTCGTTCGAATCGGTCCATTCGTTCGTCAGTTATC
This sequence comes from Amaurobius ferox, assembly GCA_951213105.1. NCBI lineage: Eukaryota > Metazoa > Arthropoda > Arachnida > Araneae > Amaurobiidae > Amaurobius > Amaurobius ferox. Next base: position 57,116,668 of record OX578148.1, on the reverse strand, counting down.
GTTTCCGCAGTCTCACTGACACACACACACACACATACACATACTTTCACACACACACACACACACACACACACACACAGACATCATCTCAAAAACGTCTGATTCGCGTTCAGGGATACTTGAAACGTGCTTTTCCGTCGAAAACTCGAATTCGAATTTTCGACCTCTTCACAATACTTTCCTTATACATTATATGTATATAAGGAAAGTAAAAACTATTTGCTGAAATGTAACAACAAAATGTAACTAAATGTTGCACTTTATGTAATTTTCGATGACGAATAGAATACGAACAGCCCCACAATATTAAGCCTAACCGTTCTCGAGATATTTTAATTTTAGTTTTTCTGGATATTTGCCAAGTAGCTTGTGAAAATACGTCCAATCACACTTGAAATTGAAAATGAATTGAAACGGCGAATTTAGCGTAATTTCAAATATTTATCCATGTAATTTTGTGTAATTAAACTGAAGTTAAGGAATTGTGAAAGAAAGAAATATACAATGAATTTGTGTCTGCAGGGAAAGTCATGTGCTGCCCACATGAGAGTTCTTTTAATTTTGTAAAATATATTGCAAGTGGGATTGTATTTAACTTTCATGTATCTGTTGCTTATTTTAACATATGCTTGACGTCATATTTTATGACAAATTAAGTTGCGACGTCACGAAAACAGAAAAATGAACAGCTTACAATTCTTTAGAAACATTTCTGTTTGATATCATTTATGATAGAGACAAGAATATCGTTATAAAAGGTGTGTAATTTTAAGTAATTTTAAGTAATATCAAGTAATAATTCTTGATTCGTTTTTGAGTTATTACATCATTAATCTCGAATAATTTGTGTTCTAATGCCAAGAATTGCAAAAGTTATAATTCTGGATGTTCACATAATTGTATTTAAACATAAAATTTCAGAGTAGGTAGTACATTCCTTCTTGTATTATCGTGTGTACATCTTATCTCACACACACATAAGCAAACGGGCATCTTTGTAAAAATTTTCAAAATATGATTCTTCTCAGATGTGTTCAAAATTATTTTCAAAAATGCTAGAAATGGGTTTGTTTCTAAAAGTGTTCTATGCGTTAAAATGTGTTTGAATATCGAATAAGAATTTTTTTGCGAAATTAATATTTGTATAAAATATGACAAAGTAAATACCGGAAATTTACTTTTGTATTTGACATACATTATATTTTATTCTAATTCTAGAAATAGAGAGAAAAAACCAATAGTAAACGAAATGTATTCAGAATTATTTATAAATAACATATTCTTCAGTTATTTGAGAAGAAGCTTATTGTGAAGACGAAAGAAGCCATGCAGACCATTAGCGATGGTAGTTTATGGAGCACAAAAATATTCGGAATGAAAAGTATGCCCCTCCCTAATTATTTCCAAGTACATTGCTGTTTCAAGTAGCTTTATTTTCTTCTAAGTTTTTCGTGATTGAAAAGTGAATATATTTCTTCAGTTATTTCGAAAGGATTTAAAAAGAAAATAGAGTTATTAATATTATGTGCTTATTTTAGCAATTGCTTTATATTTCACCTTCATTTCAATTTTTTTAGATGTTTATTTATTAATTAATTCAAGTTCTCTTATTGCGCCTGGTTTGAAATTTTGTGTGCTTTGGAACTTTTGTCTTCAATGAATTACTCAGGGAGTATTTTTTGCACCATATAACGTGAATAATTGGAGAATTGCTGATGGCTAAGTTGGATAACTAATTCTAAGTGCTCAGTTGGAAAAATGTTTCTAGATGCTTAGTTGGAGAGTTGTCGTTGTGGGCATAGTTGGATAACCAATTCTCGGTGCTCAGTTGGAGGATTGTTTGTAGGTACTTAGTTGGAGAGTTGTCGCTGTGAGCATAGTTGGATAACCAATTCTGAATTCTCAGTTGGAGAATTGTTTCTAAGTACTTAGTTGGAGCGTTGTCGCTGAGGATATAGTTGGATAACCAATTCTGGGTGCTCAGTTGGAGGACTGTTTGTAGGTACTTAGTTGAAGAATTGTCGCTGAGGACATAGTTGGATAACCAATTCTGGGTGCTCAGTTGGAGAATTGTTTGCGGGTACTTAGCTGGAGAGTTGTCGCTGAGGACATAGTTGGATAACGAATTCTAGGTTCTCAGTTGGAGAATTGTTTCTAGGTACTTGTAGTTGGAAAGTTGTCGCGGAGAGCATAGTTGGATAACTAATCTTGGGTGCTCAGTTTGAGAATTGTTTCTAAGTACTTAGTTGGAGAATTGTTTCTAGGCACTTAGTTGGAGAATTGTTGTGGTCTCAGTTGAATAACTAATGTAGTGAAACTTTTCTTAAATTTCAAAAATGTGCTTCTAGTAGACGAGCTGAACTTCATTTTTCAACTATGAATGGGGAGTTTTTTCTTTGTTCATTTAGTTTCTAAGCGACAAACAAGTCCTCGACTCAAAATCACAAGAATCCACCAGAAAGGGGCGTTTATCAAAATAAGGATGACACTCCCATTCCAGATAACAGTATCTATGCACCGCTTATCCTATGTGCTCATCATCATGGAATAGCCTTTTACCTCAGAGGCAGCAAGAAAGCTTGCTATTTGCTACAATTTTGCTAACTTTTACAGGCACTGATAATTTCAGTTTTTCTACGTGTAGCTGGCATAAAATTCATCGGCACGTTACGTTTTCGGAACTCGTGACTTTATATCCAGGTTTTTAGTTACAGTTCTAAATGAACGGGGAAGTGGTCTTTGCTTTTCGAGAATTCATTGGGAGTTTCGGTGGTTTCTCACGACAGATGAATAAGTTTGGGAAAATATGTCTGAAAATTGTTTATTGTGTTTGAAATGTAGAATTATTTTTCTATTTTTTAGTTTGTTTTCTCGATAAGAGGTGCTCTGAAAGCAACGCAATACGACGGCCGATACTTAAGTTTTTAGAATATGACAATACCAAAAATAATAGCTTTTATTGCAGGCGATTATTGAACTATCACGTGAACATTCACTGTTAAAGAACGAGAAATGCTATGCATTTCTTACGACTTCATTTTGAAGTTAATAAGGTAATGACAAAAGATGGATTTGACTCGAAGGGATACTATGATTTCGAGCTGTGATATGTTATGACTTTTGACAAGGGTTAATACACACTTTCGGATTGGTCGGACGGTATGGGTCGAAGAAGCAGGGTTGACACAATACCTTATACCTTCCGGTATGTCGGATGGTCTGGGTCGAAGAAGAATAAGAAGAAGAAGGAGAAGAGTTGACACAGCGGGGGTGGAACATGCTAATGGTTAGAGTGCGGGGATTGCACCCAAGAAACCTGAGTTCGATTTTCGGCTCTGCCTAAACTGTTCCTGATTTAAGCCGGAGTACGGGAACGTTAAATATGTGGGTCCGTAAGTCCTTCCGAGAGGTTGGTGGTAGGGGAAGGAGGGTACGGTTCCCGTAGATGCCGCCCATATTATGTTCCGGCCTAGAGTGGGTGGAACTTCCCGGCCATTCAAACAGGTACCTTTTACCTTCGGGTAGGTCGGATCGTCTGGATCGAAGAAGAAAAAGGGTTGATACAGTAACAGTGTTGTTGAGACCCAGGACCGTCCGACCTACCAGAAAGGTGTAAGGTAACCGTTTGGACGGCCGGGAAGTGCCACCCAATTTAGACCGGAACCCAGTGGGGGAGGCATCCACAAGGACCGTACTCTTCTTTCCCTACCACCAACCTCTCGGAAGGACTTACGAACCCACATGTTTAACGTGATCGTACTCTGCATGAACAAGGCGGCAGTTGTGGCAACGTGTAAATCCAGCGCGCAAACCACTGGGCTACGGCGCCAGAAATGTGCCAACAGCACGCGGTGTTCCCAGGTGGTCACCCACCCAAGTACTACCGCGCCCGATGCTGCTTGACTTCGGTGATCTAACGAGAACCGGTGTTTTCAGCATGGTAGGGCCGTTGGCTACAGCAACAATGTCTCTATCGAATGAATTCGACGGTGATGATGAAGCACCCTACAAAGCAACAATTTACAACCGGTTTAAAAAATTCCATTTTGGAAGTAGGAGTCTTAGTGACGCATTTCGTGAAAGTCGACCATGAACTGCTGTGATGCCAGAAAACATTGATTCCGTGCAACAAATGATCACTTTTGATGGTCATGTCACATATGATGAAATTGAAGCATCTTTGAACATTTAAAGACCCGAGTGCATTCAAGTTTACATGATCATTTAAAAGCCAAAAAGGTATGTGAGCGTTGAGTTCTAAGCAATTTAACTCAAGCTCAAAAGGATGCTTATGTTAAATGATGCAAAAGACAAATATGTAAATATGTTATGAACAAAAAGGGTAAGATTCTGACCGCAAGAGGGCATTTTTCCTTTGTTTGGGTTTCGCCTCAAGGGTTACAAAAATAAAAGCAAAAGAGCTCTGTAGACGTTTGATTTATTGAAAGGGTTTGTGACGTGCGCAATCAGTAAAATAATAAAATAAAATAAAATTAAAACTGTGAGGCAATTAATTTCATAATATATATATTTAGTGTTTTCAAATTTTATTAACATGTTTATTCTTTATTAATTTTTTCTGCTATGCACTTGTGACGTTTCAGGTACTATATTTTTATGACGGATGTATCTGTCTGACAGTATAAATGCATATAAACAAGCTAAGTTGTCCTTAATACAGATGTATTTATAAAATGTATAAATTGGTAACCTTGCACGGAGCAGAATATGCTATTTATGTTCTTATTTACATGACTTACAGAATATGAGGTCATGTTATTTAAAAAGCAATGTAGGAGTAGAGTAAGGAAGTAGTACTATTTTAGTATTTTTTATTTTTAAATAAGAATATTTATTTTATTTTTTCTGGGAGTTATTTTAAATAAATGTCCAATAAATTATAAATTATTATTTGTTTAATATTTCCTTGAATACTGAGAAATCAAGTAAATATTTTGGTAAATCACAATATAAATTAGTTCTTAATGAAATTTTTGATGTATGGCGTTAGCAGTACTGTGATTTACAATACTTGCTTGAATGAATTATGTACGATAATTGGTCAAATTAGGTGCTTTCACGTTTTAGAATAAAGCAGATATGTTGACCTTTGAATGTTGTAGTTTGTTGGATTTGAATTCCTAAATTAACAACATGCGCATTTCGATAGGTGTTTGAAAACTTTTGATAATATAGTGTATATCATGCAATTTTAGCAATCTATCCCAATGTCACAATTTAAAACTGCATTAATATAATTCACTTTTAAAACAACGATCATATTTTAAAGAAAATGCATTCAGCTTTATGTGTAAGTAATGTATTTTTTAGCATATTTGAACATAAAATCTTCTCTGAAGTTTAAAACAGTCACACAATCCATTAGTGAAGGAATTTTATGGAGCTCTAAATTTTTTTATGAATTGAGTTCGTTTTTTTCCTTTCCCCCCCACCTAATTCCCTGTAAATACTTTGCATTTAATGCAGCATCTTTTTATTTTAACCTCTTGAAGCTTAGCAAGTGAAAATCATTCTCCAGCTAGTTTAAAAAACCTTAATGTGGAAAAAGCGTTAAAAATGTGGTGGGGTTATTTTGAAGTATTTTGCTTTCAGTTTTTGCTACTTATATAAAAAATTTATACATAATTCATTTTTGCAATTTATAGAATAAAGCAGGTATGTTGGCATTTGAATGTGAATTTAATTTAAATGTTTTAAATAACTTTAATTTTAATGCTTTAAATATTAAGAAATGACGTTGTAATAGTTTTAGAATGATGACAGTGTTAACAATGGAGTTAGAAAAAATGAGATAAAACTTTGGGTGAAACGTTTGAAAATGCCACAATGCTTTTAAGAATTATATCTAATTATCGCTATTGTTTGTAAAGTATCTGCTATTGTTAATTGACACAATAGAAAGGCGTAGTATTTAGTATACGTATTTTTGATTATTTTTAAATTAAGGCTTCCCTAATCATGAGTATTAACCGGTACTTTTTCATAGTTGTAGGATAGAGAGCAGAATATGTGAAGATGAAAATAAATTGAAAGGTATAATAATTTTGAATACATAGGTATATTCTTTATTATTTCAGTTCTACTTTGCATTGCGCTAATAATTTATTTTTACAAAATTGACAGTTTAACTAAATATTTTAGGTCTTTTGTCATAGAAATGCATACAATGCAGGATTACTTAACTTATCCCAGCGCCACCTGAATTGTCTCAAACGATATTGGCGTTTTCTTAATATGAAGTTTTAACTCCTTACTTTTACTTCTATGGGTTTATCATTTCGCTAAACGTAATTTAAACGTAGCATTTGCTATCATTATTGACGATTCTCTGTAGTTCTACATGTTTTATAATCTATGAAAAAAAAATTTGTGTGTTAGTCCTTTGATAAGTAATTCAATCTACAGTTTAGATTCTCGTTGAAAATTTCGAAATTAAAAAAAAAAAAATCTGATGTGGGCAACACATGACTTTCCTTATATAATGTAATGAATTTACTACTTCTACAGTAAAAAAAATGGGTTTTTCTTATAGTAGATACTAATATTCTTTCCAAGATATTGAATTTTCGATAATTAGTCGACATTTTCATTGATTTAGCGTCATTTTTATCCATTTGGCGAGATTTTCGTTAATTTGGCAACATTTCAAAAAGTCGCCAAGTTGGCGACATTGCGTAAAATTCGTCGCCAAAATCTCGCCAAGCGTTATGGACGAAGAAATAAGTTATTCTTACAGCAGATAAATGACTATTGGCGTTCAAATACATAAGTATTACTTAAAGAATCTTTTTCCATGAATGGAACGAGCTAGATCCACGAGAATGATGTCACTCAATTTATCGCATGGTATTACATATGAAAAGTGAACATGTTTCTCAATAGGAAATATATATATTTTTATTTTTTATGACTTTTTGATAATTTTTTTTAAAAATGTACAATATCTTGAGAACGGTTCATGTTAGCGCTTTAAAATTTATGCCAATCGTTTTCTAATGAAAAATTACATAAGAAATGTCTATTTACGTAACGTTATTAGCGGTTTTGATTTTTTGACGATTTTTTCAAAATTTCATTCGAAAATTTAGGGGGGTTCTGGACATTCGATTGCGTATAAAAACAATAGGCCTCCAGTGTTTACGGATTGTGATTTTTGCACCAAATTTTGTTGAAATCGGTCTATTCGTTCGTCAGTTATCGTCTCCACAGACTCACTGACACACACACACACACACACACGCACACACAGACATCACTTCAAAAATGCTTGATTCGTGATCAGGGATGCTTGAAACGTGCTCTCCCGTCGAAAACTCGAATTCGAATTTTCGACCCCATCACAATACTTTCCTTATACATTATGTATATAAAGAAAGTAATAAATTAACTGTAGTGTGGCTCATATCGACTTTCTCACACTAGAATCCATTTTTAAGTAACTTGTAATGCTTTTTTTTTTCAAATTTTGCAGGGGAAAAAAAATTGAAAAACCTGTATTGTTGGTCTAAATAATCACAATTATAGTATGTAACCCTTCATTTTATAAGGCTTAAAACATTTCGATTGATACCATGTTTGACAATGTACCCCCTTGGCGGGGTAACTTGCTCCCTTGCCTTTCCCGAGTGGGGTCACGAGCATAAAAATTGTATCGCGGCTGTTTTTTACTAAAGTGATTGAAACTGTTAGATTTCGCGATCGAGTCATAAATAACTCCTTTTATGCATAATTATTTCAAATGTTGTCATATGCTGCCCTGTTAAGAAATTATATTTTAAAAAAAATTTCGAAAATTTCGCTCAAATTAAAAAAAAAAATTCTGTCTAGTTCTAGACTTTTCGTTAATGAGGCTGGATAAAAAAGTTTCGTGAAAATACATTAATATTTATGACAGCTCTCATGTGCACTAGAAATCCACCTCAGACAGACGACGGACAGATAGACTAACGGAAATCACTCTAAAAATAGATAGAATGTGTTCGAAACATATATTGGCAAGTATTCGAAACATATATTGGCATATATTGGCAAGGATATATCGGAAGGTTTCGAAACATATATTGGCATTAAAATCTTGGAAATCGACAATTTTTTTTTAATAAGATCAATACTTTTTCTATACTATATAGTAGGACCCGGCCAGACACTAAACTGCCGTTAACCTTATGGTTGGCTATGTGGTCTGGGCCTTCAACACTCCTTCAACTATATAGTTGGAGAAAGTAAAAATTCAAAATCATCTATGACTAAAAAATGCTACTCTTATTATTAATATAAACTTCAAAGGAAATACTGTCAATTTATTTAAAGTCTTAAATTTATTTTTCTTATCGTTGAAAGAAAATATTTTTGTTCATGCACATTGAAACTCAGCAATAAATAACATCAAATATTCGCAAAAGCTAATTTTTACTTTCTCATGAGAGAGTCTTGAGAAAGTATTGTTTTTTCACTAAAATTTTCGATTTCAAGATTTTGATGCCAATATATGTTTCTAGATCTCCTGAACACGTTTTGACTATTTTTGGAGTGATGTCCGCCCGTCTGTCTGTCTGCCTGATGTCTGTGGTCGATTTCTTGTGCACAAAATAACAGTTACAACAAACATGCGTTATCATTCATCATTGTTAATGTGGAAAGCATTAAAACCAGCAAAAGCCGGGCTTTGAATGAATTCTTACGTATGGTAGATTTCACGGTTCAATCCCAGAGACAGGTACGGTTTTTATTATTTTTGTCGCGCCAAATCGGCCATAATTTCTTCTAAGTATCAACCTTTATAAATTTTTTCTAAGTTTCGTTTTTTTTATCAAATATATTATCGTTTTTTTTATCAAATTATTCAATTTTTTATCTAAGTATCGTGTTTTATTAAATTTCTTCTAAGTATCAAATTTAAAAAAAAAGTAATTTGCTCGTTTTAAATTGTTAGAATATTGTTAAATTTGCAATAAAATTACATTAAATGCCTTTCTATAATCTACGTGCATTTTATAAACATCGGACGCAATAAGGGAATTGGCGCCCAAAAACTCGCCAAATTCTGGACCGTACTGGTCTTTGGGAAAATGCTGATTTCACAATAAAACTTAATTTAACAAATCAATTATGAAATTAGAAGTATAAAAATAAATTTCAATATTTGAGAATCTAAATACAAAAGAGCATAAGATGTTAGAATTTTAACTGCAAGTTAATCAAATTAAAATACAAGAAAACATTGGAATCAAAATAACACATTTAAATCACCGAGACGTATTTCCACAGATTTGCGTTTCATTATTGTTTGTATCATGAAGGTAAAGGATAACTCTCTAATTCCATGATATGCATTGATACAACATATAGACCCGTAAAGGTTGATTAATGATCTGTCGTGTTAAATAATGTGCATGCGCAACACCGGTTGTTTGGTATTTGTCTATATTTAGTTACGCAGCCAACTGCTGTATTTTGAGTGAGTACGCAATAAATGTTGTTGAGACCTAAACCGTCCGACCTACCAGAAAGGTGTAAGGTAACTGTTTGGACGGCCGGGAAGTGCCACCCAATTTAGACCGGAGCCCAGTGGGGGAGGCATCCACAGGGACCGTACCCTCCTTCCCCTACCACCAACCTCTCGGAAGGTCTTACGGACCCACATGTTTAACGTGATCGTTCTCCGCATGAACACGGCGGCAGTTGTGGCAGCGTGCAAATCCAGCTCGCAAACCACCGGGTTACCGCGCCCGAAATGAGCCAACAGCACGCGGTGTTCCCAGGTGGTCCCCCACCCAAGTACTAACCGCGCCCGATGCTGCTTGACTTCGGTGATCTAACGAGAACCGGTGTTTTCAGCACGGTACGGCCGTTGGCCCGTACGCAATAAATGTGTTTAATTTAACTTTTTGCATAAGTGTGTAATTGCCCCTGGTCATAAGGCCCTTTTATATCCATTACTGCCAAAAGTTAGCGTTATGCCACTTTTTCTTTACAAAGCGTAGATCTACGCAAGCAAGAGCAACATTTCTGACCTTTACAACGGAACCCGATAAAAGGTCAGATTTAAAAAAATCATCATTATTGACTTGCTGTAGATAACAAATATTGATATTTTTTTATTTATATCATAGAGTTTGTGGACATATCCCGAATAGAAATATATCAAAATTATTTCGGGAGAAGATATTGATGCCGACTAGTATTATAAATTTTTAAATCTTTGTGCAATTGAATATTTTCAAAATGATGAAGTTGAATGTATAAAAATAGCTTAAGAAATTCAAAGAATAAATGTAATTTGAAAAGTAAAAGCAATTTTAAGAGCAAAATCTGGTATGAAACTCTTTTTTAGAACCATCTTTCGACTGATAGTGTTCATGAAGCGTGAAAAGAGAGCAGGAAGGAAAACATTATCGCATTAACATCGTTTTAAGAAAGCAAATAAGTAGAAATAAGTTGAAAATTTCTCTCTGCTTGATTTCGCGAGATTACTTTGGCTAATAAAAAATTATTTTTTTTAGAAAGTGTATGAAACCATTTGTTTGTAAGTTATGATGAAAGCATATATAGAATATTACTTGATGTTAACAGTATCTTCGTATTTATATCTACATGTTTCTCGAGTTTCGTATTCCCTTTACCGAAAGTGATAATAAACCATTTATTTGTACGCTATGATGCAAGTATATGTAGATTACATGATATTTAGTAGTATCTTCGTATTTACATCTACATTTTTCTGGAGTTTCATATTTCCTCTATCGAAAGTAATAATCAACATTTAATATATAAGTCTTCACTCAATTTCATGATATATTAATATTTCATATTGTTTAGAATTACTTCCACCATAATCAGCGTCAGAATTAAAAAAAATAACTTTCTGAAGTTATCATTTCAATTTTTTTTGTTAAAGTTTGTAAATGGAAATAAGTATGTTAAGCCACTTAAATGCAATTATTTAATTCACCTATGACATTTTTAAACACTTTACAACCATATCATTATTCAAATTATCATTTTCCAGATTGTACTATTATTATTGTTATTGACTTATTCTGTTTCTTCAAAGGAAATTAAGGTATTAAAACACCCAATTTCGAGTTTTAATCATAGAGATTTCACAAAATTCTAGTTACTTCTTATTTTTTTAGTTTATGCACTGACAACAAAGTTCATCACGGTGCTGAAATTCGTTATTATTTAGTTATTGAATTCATATCTTACATACATACAGAAAGAGAGAGAGAACAGAAAGAAAAAGAAAAGGGAAGAGAAAAGAGAAGACAAGATAGATGAGGAAAGAGAGAGAGAGAAGGTAGATGAGGAAAGAAAGAGAGAAAGTAGATGAGGAAGGAAAGAGAGAAGGTAGATGAGGAAAGAGAAAGAGAAGGTAGATGAGGAAAGAGAGAGAGAGAGAGAAGGTAGATGAGGAAAGAGAGAAAGAAGCGAAGAGAGGATAGGTGAGAGGAGATTAGAGAAGAGAAAAAAGAAGATAGAAAAGAAGAGCTAAGAAAGGATGTATCTTGAACAAATTGTGAGAATTGAATACATTTATTTCAATCTATAAATGTTAGAGAGAGGTCCGTTGATTTTTTAAATGAACGCCCTACGGATTATATTTTTAAATCGAAACGTACGTTATAAAACAACATAATTACGACTAAAAATGTCCCAAAAACATATATCTTATATGAGAGTTTTTTATTTAAAAGCAAGTATTATCATTTATAGTTCTAGAGATAAATTATAATTTTAGTCAAAATTTGAAAAAAATTGTCAAAAATTAATTAAACTCACAATTACCAAATGCGTCAGGGCCGAGATGTCTGGTCACTTAAGATTTACCAATTTAAGTTACCAATCTAAGAATTAAGTAAATAGAATAAAATCTGGCACGTTATTCAAATAGAAAAAAGTCGGAAATCAAATGATTTTTGAAGTGCTTGTACTAAGGGAACACTTATAATTTTTAGAATATTTTATTTTGAAAATTGTAAAATATTAAAGAGCATAATTAGATTAAAATATATTGCAAATATAGCAATTTTATATGTAATATTTTTAATGAGGAGTAAATGATTAAACTTACAAAGTGATAATATGCACAGTTGTTGGTATATTGCACGCGTTAATCCAAAGTGAAGAACGTCATACAAAATGAAATAAGTTTACCATCATCAAATGACGCGGACTGCTTTGTAAGTACTTTTAAACAAATTAAATGGACACTGTTGTTTAATAGTTGTCTTGGGTCGTTCTCCAGATATGACATTTTGCTTTTCCACAGAGATAGTAATATATTTTGAAGTAATTAAACGAATTACATGTAATTTGTTGTATTTAATTTCATCGACAATAATAATAATTTCTGGAGATTTCTTGAGGAAAGAAAGCTCTAATTTTGTGTTATGATTTGCCCACAGTAACAGAATTTGTTCATCTATAACGAAAATCGCGTGATGACCACATGAGATTTTTAATTTTCCATAGAGTGCTTTGGGAGAGTATAGAGAAAGTATTGATTGGAATCGTGTCGAAAATCGGAATTCGAGTTATTGACGAATCTACACATTTCAAACACTCGCGAACATGGAAAACCAATTTTTAACGTGACGTCTGTGTGTCTGTGGTTGTGTTCGTCTGTTTATGCAATGTATGTATCTACTCTAAGTTTCATAAAATTTGGGAAGTTAAATCTCTTGGGGATCACCCTGGTGGTGATTAAATTTTGGAAAACTAGAATCTGCCTTTTTTGCAAAATAGCTCTCAAAAATTGTCAAAAATTATTGAGTATTAATTAAATACTCTTTCTTATACGTAGTTTTTATTAAAAATATAGAATAAGACCAGTCCCATCTTTCACAGATTATCCATTTTCGATACATTTCCGTTTCTTCTCATTTTCGCAATGCCGCCATTTAAAAGTAAGGCCACTAGTCCAAATGAAAGCAGAAATAGAAACGTATTCGACATACTTTTAAATAAGTTACCATATAATTTTGTAAAATTAAACTCACATTGTAATTGCTGCATACTGCTCATTGTATTATAAAAGAGACAGTGGATTTTATTCTGTAGGGAAAGTCATGTTCTGACAGCACAAATTAAAAAAAAAGAATTAATTGGGAATTTAAAAGCAAAATCTCGTATCGTTATTCTCTTTTTACGAATCATTTGGATTACAGTATTCATTAAACGGGAAAGATCCCAACGAGAAAATAAAATAATCGCATTATATCATCTGAGAAAATGAATTGGATTAAAAATAAGTAGGAATAGTTTTAAAATTTCTCCCAGTTTGATTCCTTAAGATTACTTCAGCTAATGAAAGTTTTGATTTATTTGTAGATTTTTAAAATTGTGATATATCTGATTCCTTCAATTAATGGTATATGCTTGGGTAGAAAAAATGCAAAGTTTTGATGGAGTCTTTAGAATTAACTTTGCAATTTGAAATCTTGCCTAGAGAGGGATTGAAATCTTTGACCTCTTCATTTGGAGATAAAGGCTGTACAGGTTGACGCAACAGCGACCATCTTAACTCCCAGTTGAAGCGATGGCTGTACATGACGAATTAAAAGGGCTACTTTCTATTCCTTTCCTCTGGATCTCAAGAAAATCGAAACATTCTAGACAAATTTCTTGAAAGATTGGTACAATATTTTAAAAGCAGAAGCACCGGTTTCACAGCTAAATTGCGTATCAAATATTAGCTATGTAACATGCGTGCGCCATTGAAGTAGCACAGGAGGACGATAATTGATTGGACAGGTTAGAGTCAAATTGGCGGTTGCGTCAGCCTGTATATATATGGGATGAGAGTCTTAGGCTGTACGGTTTGAGCTATCTGGGCTTTCTGAAAATGCAATGTGGTTTTGATTTGTGATTCTCAATTTTTTTTTTCAAATGTACAGAATATGAAATGTACAGAATGTGAAAAGTAACACTTTTCACTATACATATACACAGAATAAAACAAACCATTGAAATTTGAAAATACACTAATGTTCCACAAAATTAAAACTTCTTTTCATATTATTGTATAGAGAAAGTATTGCGATTCCGTCCCAATGGCCTAAAGGTAGAGCGTCGGCTGGACAGTACGAAGATTCGTGGTTCGATTCTCGGTTGGGGCAGCAAGGTTCTTTTTAAGGTATCCTTACTTAATTTCATTTATGGATTCGTGTTATTAAAGGCAATCAGCTGGATTTGATAGTGATGGGATTCATTCGAATGAAACAATCGAACATCTCGATAGTTTCAAATCATTCGATAGTCTCGATAGTTGCAAAAACTATTCGAATGCTTTTTGGCCAATAGCAGCGAAGAGCTCTTAGCAGTACGATAGTTTTAAAAGTATTCGAATGAATTTACACGATTGTACTATTTATTGTAGTGATGCATGCTATCGGCCATGGCGATAGTTTTAAAAGTATTCGAATGATTTTGGACGATTGTACTATTTATTGTAGTAATGCTATCGGCTAAGCTATCGGCCATGGCGATAGTATTCGTTCGGAACTAGTTACTGTTTTCCATAGTAGTGTTTTAAAAGTATTCGAATGAATTTAGACGATTGTAATTATAATATAGTAATGATATCGGCCATGGCAATAGGATTCATTCGGATTAAGCAATAGTTTTACTAATTTGTATTCAAATGATAGTAGTCATCACTCATTAGATGGTTTTAGAATATAGTTCGATTGACGATGGATAGTTTTATTTGCATAATTATGAAAGCTATACAAGCGTTTTTTGTTTTGTGAAATAAAATCATGATTGGTGAAGTAAAATCACTGAAATTGTTTTGTTATTGTGATATTTTGATATTGTGATAAGTTTTTTGAACAAGTGAAATAATCCTTTTAGGAGGAAATAGCGAATGATTTTTAAAAATGACAATTACATTGATTTAAAGCAAACATTTTGATTTTAATTGCGTCAAAAATAATTTTGACGTTTTTGTTAAGGAAATATTAGCGTTTTTGTTAAACATTAATATTTAATTTTAATACATAGTGCAGTTAATAATTTTTAAAACATTTTTTTTTGAAGTATTAGATATTTATGTAGGAAAATCGAATGAGTAAATAAATGGATAAGGGAAGGGCAAATGTTTTACTCGTAAAATTTAATATTAATTTAATTTAGTCGTAAAGTCATCGTTTGAAAAAAATAATAAAGTTGTTAGGACACTGGTATTTGTAGCTCAATGCGATAGTGTTCGTCTATTATTCCCGGGTTCGATTCCCTACGTATCGGGATCATTGTTTTATTTTAATTGACGCTTTTTATAGCGACTCTCGTATAATATATTAAATTTATGCAAATGACTAGAGTTCCAAAAAACAAGAAATTATGTGTTTTTTCTTTTTTTAGGATGTTTTTAGAATGTTAATTTTGAAAATTCTAAAAATGAGCTTTTTGTTTTGGATTGTCTGCATTATTAGGACGGGCTCTAGAAGGGTCTGTACGTACCACCAATATCATTTTTGAAAGAAAATATGAAATATTCATAAAAAGGGGAAATCAAATATGGAGGAAGGCAATAATAGATGTTTGTATGGGCGACCTGGTACTATATAGAATAAATAAGGTAGATGACGTGTGATAGAGGCAAAAAAAATATTTAAATTGCAATTTTTATTTTACGAATAATAGAAAAAAAATTATCAATAGGGAAAATTTATTTGTGAATTCTTACGAATGAAGAATCTTAATTGAAAAATGAATTCGTTTAAATTGATTAACCTTACTTATATCAGATTAAAACTAGGAAGTATAATCATTCTGCAAAAAACTTGAAGCTATACAAAATGTTAAAGTGCCTAAAATTATTTTTCCCATCAATGTTTCTCAATTCCCACTTCTTAAAATTTCACAGTTTTTCAACAACTCATTTATTAAATTTATTATTAATAGTAAAAGGATAAATGCATAAAACTTTTAAAATTCTTGAAAATAAGCTTATGAATTAAGTCAAGTGGCGCCGTCTATTAACGAAAATTCAATATTTTTATATTATTAAATACAATTTTTAATTAATCCAACATTCTGAATTTTGTAATGATCTAAGCTTTAAATTACGGTGAGTATTAACTTTATGAAAAATCTATCTATTATTAAATCTATTAAATATGTTGTTTGAAATGGACAATAAAATACAGGAATATATTTTTAATCACATTTTATTTGCAAAATCTTCAAGAGGACCGATGTCTCATACTTCTGGGATATTAGAATATTTCTTTGCATTATAATTATGTATTCCTTGTACTCTCACAAATACATTTTCAGAAAGTATAGATGAACAAAAAAAAACAGAGAATTGTTACAAATTGATTGATTTTATATTATAGATTACTATTTAAAAATATTATCTAATCCAAATTTTTTGATGATAAACGATTTCGACGATTATTAATTACTTGTCCAGTTTTTTGTCGGATGTTACAGAAATAGCAGTATGGTGCAAATACCGTACAAAAATAAAAAATAAATAAAACGAGAAAAACCAATAAGCGAAATCGAGTTAGAAACGAAAAACAATCAAAATAAAGCAACGCGAAGATTGTGAATGAGCCGTTCTTTTATGCAGTTAAAAGAATGACTGAGAATAAATAATTAAAATTTGTTGTTTAGAGGATTTTACCATCCACCGTTAGCTGCACCCCTTTTGCCCCGTACTGCAGTAGATACAATACAGACCCGTAACCCCTCTCCCACCCCTAAAATTACATAACAGAAAACTATCGATAGTTTCGATTGTATTACATAGTTAAAATTGTTCAATAGCACCCATCACTAGGATTTGACACTATTTCAATTGTATAAGATGGAATGAACAAAATGTTTTCACCTTCAACATATTTCCTTATTATCTAGAAGAAAATAATAATAAAATATTTCCGGTACATATTTAAGAATAAGATTTACTTTTGTACTTGTTAAGCTGATGGCCGAAAACCATTTATTTCTTTATCAGTGATTGGATTTTAGCAGGGTAAAGGTCAGGCAGGAATTGCTTTTCTTGACACTTATGAAAATGCTCTTATATAAAACTAATAAAGAAAATTGTAAATGTACATAAAATAATGTAAAGAAACAATTTTCTAATTTTTATGATTAATTCATTATTTAACAATTCGGTAAAGTCATTATTTATCTATATTAAAATATGCCACATCGTAGATAATTATTAATATCAATATATTATGGGATAAGATATATATTTATTGATAAAATCGTTTTCACAGAACTTCTCAATCTGAAAGAAATTCTGGCATTATAAAAATTTGCTTCTTGTGGCGTATAAGAAAGAATATATATATATATATATATATATATATATATATATATATATATATATATATATATATATATATATATATATAATTGCTAAATATAACAGCAATAACTCACCAATTATTCGTGTATTGTACGGTGTTATCTAAAAATAAAATTTTAGATAACACCGTATAAGAAAGAAGATATATATAATATATATATAATATATATATATATATATATATATATATATATATAATTGCTAAACATAACAGCAATAACCCACCAATTATTCGTGTATTGTACGGTGTTATCTAAAAATAAAATTTTATTAATAGACATACATAGAAACCTTTAAATCTTTTACTTAGGGGACAAAGAAAAGACATTTCATTCGCTCTAACTTAATTGTTGTTATAATTATCAGTCAATTTGAAAAATATCCTTATTATTGAATTTCACATTAATATTTAATATCGTACTTATATTAACAATTAAGTTATTATAAGTACGATGAATAGTATTGATCTATTATATATATATATAGTTGATTTATCTTTGCTCTTTTAAATGGTCATGAGGCGTTGACTAATAGACGGTTTTTATGAATTTGATTATAACTATTGAACTTCATCCTGATACTGATAAAGAGCTCGCCGTTTTCTCACAATATAATTTGCTACGTGCATTTAGCAACTTCGAACGTTCTTTGTCTTCTAAGTTAAAGATTTAATGATTTGTACGTGTCTATAATCATATATTATTTTCAGATAACACCGGACAACACACGAGAAGTTGGTGGATAATTGCGGCCATATTTAGGAATTGTATAAATATCTTCTTTTTTTTTATACGCCAAGCTTCCATTTAAAAACAATCTGATGTTGACAATATATGTCTTTAGCTACATACAGCAACGGATTTGCTTCATTCATAGCCTGATGATTACGCACGAGATCCAAATAAAAAATCTGATGTGGGCAACACATGACTTTCCTTATATAATGCAATGAATTTACTACTTTTACAGTTAAAAAAAATGTTATTCTTATAGTAGATACTTATATTCTTTCCAAGATATTGAATTTTCTTCAATTAGTCGTCAATTTCATTGATTTAGCGTCATTTTTATCAATTTGGCGAGATTTTTGTTAATTTCGCAACAATTAAAAATGTCATCAAGTTGGCGACATTCTGCCAAATTCGTCGCCAAAATATCGCCAAGCGTTATGGACGGAGAAATAAGTTATTCTTACAGCAAATAAATGACTATTCGCGTTCAAATACAAAAGTATTATTCAAAGTATCTTTTTTCATGAATGGAACGAGCTGGATCCACGAGAATGATGTCACCAAATGTATCGCATGGTATTACATCTGAAAAGTGAACATGTTTCTCAATAGGAAATATAATTTTTTATTTTATATAACTTTTTGATATTTTTTTGAAAAATGTTCAATATCTCGAGAACGGTTCATGTTAGCGTTCTAAAATTTATGTCAATCATTTTCAAATGAAAAATTAC
The DNA here is from genome assembly GCA_951213105.1 of Amaurobius ferox. Taxonomy (NCBI): domain Eukaryota; kingdom Metazoa; phylum Arthropoda; class Arachnida; order Araneae; family Amaurobiidae; genus Amaurobius; species Amaurobius ferox. The sequence goes on along the minus strand of OX578148.1, from coordinate 57,097,847 downwards.
ATAAAAAATGTCTATTTGCGTAACTTCATTAGCTGTTTTGATTTTCTGACGATTTTTTCAAAATTTCACTCGAAAATTTAGGGGGATTCTGAACATTCGATTGCGTATAAAAACAAAAGGCTTCCAGTGTTTACGGATTGTGATTTTTGTACCAAATTTCGTTCGAATCGGTCCATTTGTTCGCCAGTTATCGTCTCCACAGGCTCACTGACACACACAGACACAAACACACACTTTCACACACACACACACATACTTTCACACACACACACACATACTTTCACACACACACAGACAAAAATGTTTGATTCGTGATCAGGTATACTTGAAACCTGCTCTCCCGTGGAAAACTCGAATTCGAATTTTCGACCCCGTCACAAAACTTTCTTTATACATTATGTATATAAGGAAAGTAAAAATATTATTAGAGTTAAATAAATAGCGCTTATATTGAAATTCAGTGCTTTTATGGACGAAAGTAGAGCTCCTATAATACAAGCTGATTTATGGCAGTCATGCTCTATCACACAGTGAAAAATGCCCTGGCAACAAGGTGTGACAACCAGCGCCAGTCTTTTTAGAATGGATAGTGGAACACACCTATATTGGTTCTCTGTCGTTATCTGCAGCGAACAACGATATTCTTGCATTCATCTTCACCGCAATTTATCTTTTTTTAACTAACATGGTTAAAAAGTGTTTATGGTTTTGTTTATTCTGTCTGTCTGTCTGTCCGTTCGCACGATAACTGCCGCCAAAATGATTTTATCAAAATGAAATTTTAGTTTGTTGTATAAAGACGGACTGTGGGATATACGGAAATGTAAATGAATAATACCACCCAATTTGTTTTGGATTGAACCCGGGTTGAAAAAAGTGAAATACGTTGAACACAATGGGACCTAATTTTTCAAACATTTTTTAAACGAATTTAAAATTCACAAACTGTTTCGAAAGTTTCAGGAAATATTCTAATTAACCCATAAAAAACATGAAAAAAATTCAGCAAAATATATTTGGTAGTTTTTTAAATAAAAACTAAAATAATAATTACACCCTTATTATATGAAGAGATCACGTGACCCACCTCAACATAAAATATGGCATCCATCTTGTGTCAAAATCGTGATTTTTAAAGTTTATAATTTATATTCAGTGTCGTATTCGTCTATAAACCGCTTTAATTTTGTGCATTTTCTGTGTATCTATATTCTGCGCCAACGCAATTACAATATATTTTAATTTAAATGATCATCAAACTTTGATTATTTTTAAAACGAAGCCTAATTTTAATGGGTGCAGAATGTAAACAAGCAATTATAAGATGAGTTGTATACGAATTGCTGAATTTTTTTTCAGGCAAAATTATTAAGCTCTGGAGTCTGGTATAAGAATGTATCAATGAAATATTTATTACTTTCCTTATATCAATGTATAAGGAAAGTATTGTGACGGGGTCGAAAATTCGAATTCGAGTTTTCGACGGGAGAGCACGTTTCAAGCATCCCTGATCACGAATCAAACATTTTTGAAGAGATGTCTGTGTGTGTGTGTGTGTGAAAGTATGTGTGTGTCAGTGGGTCTGTGGAGACGATAACTGACGAACGAATGGACCCATTTGAACCAAATTTGATACAAAAATCACAATCCGTAAACACTGGAAGCCTATTGTTTTTATACGCTATCGAATGTTCAGAACCCCCCTAAATTCTCGACTGAAATTTTGAAAAAATCGTCAAAAAATCAAAACCACTAATAAAGTTACGCAAATAGATATTTCTTATGTAATTTTTCATTAGAAAACGATTGACATAAATTTTAGAACGCTAACACGAACCGTTCTCGAGATATTGTACATTTTTCAAAAAAATTATCAAAAAGTCATATAAAATAAAAAAAATATATTTCCTATTGATAAAGATGTTCACTTTTGAATACCATGCGATAAATTGGGTGACATCATTCTCGTGGATCTAGCTTGTTCCATTCATGAAAAAAGATACTCTGAGTACTTTTGTATTTGAACGCCAATAGTCATTTATCTGCTGTAAGAATAACTTATTTCTTAGTGCATAACGCTTGGCGAGATTTTGGCGACGAATTTGACGGAATGTCGCCAACTTGGCGACTTTTTGAAATATTGCAAAATTAACGAAAATCTCGCCAAATGGATGAAAATGACGCTAAGTCAATGAAAATGACGACTAATTGTCGATAATTCAATGTCTTGGAAAGAATATTAGTATCTACTATAAGAAAAACCTATTTTTTTACTGTAAAAGTAGTAAATTCATTACTTTACATAAGGAATGTCATGTGTTGCCCACATCAGATTTTTTCTTTTACATATAGAGCCAGACGATTTATATTTCGATGACGTCATTTGAATAAAATTCATTGTTTTTGATGAAATTTTAAAATATGATAAGCTATTATAGTACTATGACAATTTAAAATAGGTCAGCGCTGAATGTATTGCATTTTAGAGATGTTTAAATAAAATCGCATTTCAGTTGGAAAGTGTTTCATAATCAATGCTTCACGCATGATTGTTGACCTTTCTTGTTCTTCTTCTTTCTTGTTCATTTAAGAATCTAAACATTTGTATTTTTTTTCTGGAAATATTAGAGCAATTTACGGCCGAACAACCTCCCATTTTATTACGAAATCGTACCATAATGCTCTATATTGAGTCACTGTGAAATATAAACCAATGGTACACCATTGTATACCAAGTATGATAGAAAATGGTGGATGTGCCAGCTTTTTCTATAGGAGCCTTAGGCGAAAGCATGCAGCGTGGTTATTAATAAACTTAACAGTTATACTGATTTATAAATTCTTGCTCAATAATGATATATTAACTGGATATTATATGTATAGATTTTGGGGCTCTTTTGGAGTCGTGTATATTGAGTGATGTTATATAACAATGCGGCCGACTTTAGAACTGAGGCATCATTTCATGGTTGTGTGGATAAAACTTGTGAAACTTTGCAACCGTCGCGTATTCATATACGCTTTCCAACAGTATACATACTCAGAGAATGTTTCACATGAGTCTCGCTGTAAAGTTGAAAATAATCCTACTTTCTCCCATTGCGATACTTTTGTGGTGCTGGAAAATGAAAAGTATTTAATTAATATTAGAACATGGTCGTACATCGTATAGTCGTAAAACATTGCATTGTGCCGTATTAAAACCCACCATTAACGGTTTGGTACGAGTTTCTGGAATAAAATATATTAACATAATGCTACACAATTAACTGCACCTATTTCCACTTTAAAATATATATTTATTAGGCACCTTATAATCATAATTAAATTACAACAATTATACTTATATTTACGGAGGAGACTGACATGTGAGACCAGGCATACAAAAATTTCTAAACTAACTATGATCTTTTTATATATGTTATTAGGCCTTCTTGTTGTTGATAGACTTTTGTGGATCATTGGTTGTTGAACCACCGCGTGTATGAGTAACTTGATGCATCTCTTTATGCCCCTGTGCCGACTTTTATGTATGTCTGCATCCGCACTCTCCAACTATATTGTCATCTATTACTGATTTTTCTGTAGAACTTTATACATGTCTATATCGGCTCTAACAATCCCAACAATTTTCTATAACTTTTCTTACATCCCTCTGAATCTCTTACATATATCTTTTTCATATCTGATTCTCCAACTATATCTTACATCTCTTACTTTTTATGCGTGTCCATATCCACTCTAACTGCTGTCAACCATATTCTCAAACTGTATCTTACGTATCTCAGAAATTGTTCTACATATCTGAATCTCTAGAACCTTCTGTCTGTTGCCACTTCTTTTTGTCTAAGGTATGATACGCCTCATCGGCTATCATTGGTTTACCTCAAGGCGATGCGACAACACATCTTCCACATTGGTTTAACTTTGAACCAATCTCGTGGCTTCATCCTTAGCCCTTTTTTCATGGATTCTCTGACCTTTGGGGCCAGGGCCGCTGTAACACTGGCGTCAAACAGACTGGGGCCCTTTGTCTGGCCTGTTGGATGTCATAAATAGTTATATAAATCTGTCTACGTTTATTCTGGTCTCACAACTTTCACCTGTTGCAGTACTTTTTACCGTGACAGTACTTTTACCCGCCAGAGAACTTTCACTTTTCATCTTACTTTATCAATGCATTGTAGAACGAGATTTAAGACTCGATTTTTACACGCTCAGAATAACAGTTTGAATTTTAATTTGAATATCAATTTTTAACACTTTACAACATATAAATGAAATAAATGAAATTGGCATCACGTCTGATTTCAACCAGCAGAAACAACAAGATCGCAACTATAATAGAAGGTCTTTATTTCACTTCTTTAAGACGTACAAAACTTTAAAAGGCCGGGGCGCTTTCGAGCGTAAATACGCTCTTCATCAGTGGCTACATGGAAATAGGAATGATCGTTCATATATAGACCAGAAAAGGTGACAAATTTGCATACATACAATTATCGATAAACTTACGTTTATCTGAGGAGAATCCAAAAATACAAAACATTTTGCACAGATTCAAAAAATCGAGCATAAATCACGAAAAGAACAGTAAAAATTTGCAATTTTATTACTGAATTTTCAAATTCAAAAATTTTTTTCTGTAATAAAATTGCAAATTTTTACTGTTCTTTTCGTGATTTATGCTCGATTTTTTGAATCTGTGCAAAATGTTTTGTATTTTTGGATTCTCCTCAGATAAACATAAGTTTATTGATAATTGTATTTATGCAAATTTGTCACCTTTTCTGGTCTATATATGAACGATCATTCCTATTTCCATGTAGCCATTGATGAAGAGCGTATTTTCGCTCGAAAGCGCTCTGGCCTTTTTAAGTTTTGTACGTCTTAAGGAAGTGAAATAAAGACCTTCTATTATAGTTGTGATCTTGTTGTTTCTGCTTTACAACATAGTTGAAAAGTGATTCTGACTTTGTTCACTCTGTCTGCCCGTTATCACGATAATTGCCGTAAAAATGACTTTATCAAAATTAAATTTTACTATGTTATTCAGACGGTCTGTGGGACCTATAAGAATATAAATTAATAATATCACCCAATTAGTTTTGAACTGAAACCGGGTTGAAAAAATGAAATACATTGAACCCTATGGGACTTAATTTTACAAACATTTTTAAGCGAATTAAAATTGCTTTGAAAGTTTATTAAAATACTCAAATTATCCCATAAAAAATGTGAAAAAAATTTCATAAAATATGTTCGATACTTTTTAAAATAAAAATAAAAATAATAATTACACCCATATTATATGAAGAGTTCACCTGAACCCTATAAACCTAATTTTCAAACATTTGAAGCGAATTTAAAATTCACAAATTGCTTCGGAAGTTTTAGGAAATATTCAAACTATCCCATAAAAAATATAAAAAAAAATTCAGCAAAATACATTCAGTGATTTCAATAATAATTACACCCATATCATATGAAGAGATCACGTGACCCACGTCAAAATAAAATATGGCATCTATCTTGTATTAAAATCGTGATTTTTAAAGTTCTATTTGATTAAATTTAGTGTTGTATGCGTTCTAAAACCGCTTTATTTTTGCTTAAATTCTGTGCATCTACATACTGAAACAACGCAATTACAATATATTCGAATTTAAATGATCATCAAACTTTGATTATTTTTACAACGAAGCCCAATTTTCACTTATGGAGATTGTAAACACATCAAACTGTAAGATGAGTTGTATAAGAATTGCTGAATTTCTTTAATGCAAAATTATTCAGCGCTGGAGTCTGCAATATAGTTGATATGAATGAAACAGCCATTAATTTTACATAAGAGAAAAGACGATTTTATAACAGACTTTTTCGGTGAAGTTTTAAGCACAAAGTTAAATTATATTTACTTCCATGGTTTTAAGTTTTTAAGTAAAATAAATTATTGTAGTATTGTAATGAATGAAAGGAATAGAATAAAAGTTATGAATAAAACTTTTACTGCTTTTTCATAGATAGCCAGGCGTTATATTGTAATGACATAATTTGAATAAAGTTCATTTTTTTCGATAAAAGATTTCAAATATAATAAATTATTGTAGTATTGTGATAATTTTAAAAATATTACCGCTGAATGTATCGCATTTTATAGATGTTTAAATAAAATTGCATTGCAGTTGGAAAGTGTTTCATAATCAATGTTTTATGCATGATTGATCTTTCTTATTATGTTATGTTGAATGCTAGTTTGGATATCTGTTATTATTACTTTCTCTATATACATAGTATAATTTATGAAGGAAACCATTGTGACGGAGTCGAAAATTTGAAATCGAGTTTTCGACGGAAGAGTACCTTTCAAGGATCCCTGAACAGGAATCGAACGTTTTTGAGGGGATATCTGTTGATGTGTGTGTGTGTGTGTGTGTGTCCGTCCATGAGTCTACGGATGCGATAACTCATGAAGTAATGAAGAGTTACTAACGACATTTTATGCAAATATTGCATTCCGTGAGATGGAGCACTATTGATTTTAAACGTTACCGCAAGCTCGAGCACTCAAAATTTCGGAAGAAATTTTGAAAAATTCATTAAAAAATCAGAACCTACGATAATATTAAGTAAATATTTCTTCAATAATTTTAAGTAATTAATAATTTATAATGTAATTTTGCATTAGAAAATCTATATAAATAAAATTGAAAATATGTCTGTCTGTCTCGTCATCATGGGAGAACGTCTGAACCGAATTTGATGAAATTTTGTGGATAGCCTTGAAATAGCCCCTCATAAATTTAGCCTAAGTTTCGAGTATCTAAGACCAGGGGTTGTCGAGATATTAATGAAAAACGAAACTTTTTCCTAGGAGTTCTACTCTCTAACTCCGTGGTTTATCCAAATGAACAGCTTGAAAATCGTTTGAAAGTGAATTAAAACGTTATCTCTGAATTTGATGGGAGATTTTTTGCGCTAATTAGTCACTTTCTGAAAACATGAATTGTTTAAAACATGATTTAATTATGAAATCTATCTCCATGGTTTACTTTTCACAAGCTTTTATTGAACAATGAAAAGTATAAAGAAATCAAAATGGTTATTTAATTTCGCAGTTTATGAGGAAGATTCTATCTTATATCATGTTGCTCAGAAACGCAATTAAATTAAATCTGTCTGTTAATTTTAATTACTATATTATTTTTTCGATTTGAATAATAAGTAAATGGATATAAAAATATATTTTAGAAAAGAACCATTTGATTTTTCTTATAGCACTTTTGACTGGATAGTATCAATTACGGTCTTCAGGTTTAAACGTTATTATTATTGATATTTTCGGGGATTATTGATTCAGGGATTATTGAGATTTTCAAGTTATTATGCAATTGTTTTATTATGACAAAAATTGTTTAAACTCATATATTGAACGTTGTACGTGTAATCTTCTACAGATACACGGGTATATCATCTAATCTACGAGAATATAAGTAGTACAGGTATATTGGCATATGTTTTATATATATTGCCATATATTGGAATCAATTACGACCGTCTGGTATAAAGAGTACGTGGATTATTGATATTTTCAATTTATTACGTCATCTCTTTTATTTTGGTAAAGATTTTTCAGACTCATATTGTAATACGGGTAATCTTCTACTAACACACTGGCATATTTTTAATCTGCGACAATATAAGTAGTACGGGGTTGCATATATTGATTCAATCCCTTTTTTTTAAATTTGCTTACAAAAGGGGCCAGGATGTTTTATTCTTCAGATATGCCAGTGAAGATAATTTTGCGTAGTGAGAACAGATATTCTTAAACTTCTCTTTAGGAGCAATAAATTTAATATTTTAACAGAATTTGCACATGATTGCGAATTATAAGTTTCTTTATATTATGTACTCCGTACGAAGAACGGGTATGCTGCTAGAGATGACATAAATTTAACAATGCCAGTAAGAACCGTTCTCCAGATATCGAACATTTTAAAAATAAATGTATAAAAAAAACATTTAAAATTTAAAAAGTATTAACTTTTGTGAAATATGTTCACTTATGTAATATGCAATAAACATCATTCTTGTGGATCTAGTATGTTCCATTCACGAGAGAGAAGACTTGGGAAATATTTTTGTATTTTGACGCCTAAAAATTCGCCTATAGTCATTTATAAACAAGAAATATCACCTCTACATTTATCTGTAGAGCTTGGGAAAAAAATTTGACTAACATGGCGACTCATTTAGAGAAATATCGCCAACTTGGCGACATTTCGTTCTAGACTGACGAAAATGTCGTTTAAATTGCAAAAATGACTCTCAGTTAACAAAAATGACGCCAAATCGATGCGTTATTTATTAAAATATTTGGATTATATTACTTACTAGCAGCATACCCGTTCTTCGTACGGAGTATATAATATAAAGAAACTTGAAATTCATAATCATGCCCAAATTCTTATAGTATACTAAATGACATGTTTAATCAAAATATTCTGTTAAAATATTTAATATAATGCTCCTAAAAAGAAGTTTAAGAATCTCTGTTCTCGCTATATAAAATTATCTTCATGGACATATCTGAAGAATAAAACATCTTGGACCCCTTATGTAAGCAAATATAAAAAAAAATATGGAATTGAATCAATATATGCAAAATAAAAGCGTTAAAATTGTATGGGACCCGTACTAATTATATACGCGAATATTAGAAAATATAACCTGTATTAGTAGATTACATGTATAAATTGAAAATAACAATAAACCCGTAATCTTTAAATCTGAAAACAGTCATTTATTCCAATATATGTCAAAATTAAAGTGCTAAAATTATATGGGAAGATATACACGTACTACTTATAATGTCCGATTATTAGTAGAAGATTACCCGTTTTGCAATATGAGTCACAAATGTTTTTTGGTAAAATACAACAGACGACGTAATAAATTGAATATATAATTAATCCCCTTAATCGTCATACCAGAAGACTGTACTTGATTCCAATATATATGCCAATATATGTCAAAATATATGCCAATATACCTGTACTACTTATATTCTCGTAGGTTAGAAGATATACCCGTGCATTCCTAGAAGATTACTCGTACAACGTACAATATGCGTGTGTCAGCAATTTTTGCCGCAATAAAACAATGGCGAAATAACTTAAAAATATCAATAATCCCTGAATCAATAATTCCGGAAAATATCAATAATAATAATGTTTAAACCTGAAGAGTATAATTGATATTATCCAGTCCAAAATGAAATGGCAATGAAATTTATTTTATATACATATCTTCATTATTCAAATCGGAAAGGATTTAATAAAAATCGTCTGCCGCATAAACACATTTGATATAAATCCGTTGCTAAGCGACATGATATCATTTGCTTCAAATAAATTGGTAGAAAAAATATCGTCTAAATAGTTATATTTCTATGGAACATTTGGCGACAGTTTCGTCAAATTAGCGACATTATAAAAAATCGCCAAATTTATCGCCAAGTGGGACTGTAGAACTGACAGTTCCACTTTGCGACAAATTGACGAAATATCATCACAATACTATCCCCTAACAAAAAACAATTAATATCATTTATGTAGCGGAATTTTATCAATTTCAAGATATTTTTATAGATTTGAAAACATTTTTATCAATTTGGTGACATTTTAAAAATTCGCTAAATGTATTACTAAGTAGGATGGTTGGTCTGACAGATAAATGCTAACCAAACATAATTTCAGTACTCTCTTCTAACAAAACAAAACAAAATTTCATTGATATGTAGAAGACCCAAGCCACACGACCAACCCGAAGGTTTATGGCAGCTGTTTGTGTGTCGTTTATATAAATTTGGCGACATTGCCGTCAATTTGGCAAAGTTTAAGAAAAGTTGTCAAATTAACGATATCCCTCCAAATTCGTAGCTTTGAATTTTCAGATCTGAATGAAACATTCTTATCCCGTTTCAATATACTAAATGAAAACACTACAATTGTATTAGAAGATATACCCGCTCTACTCTTTTTCTGTTTCAACAATCGGCTATATGAATTTATTGGCTAAACACAATATATGAGTTTAGTAGCTAAATACGATATAAGCTTGAAAACTCTTTGCCAAAATAAATGAAATTGATGTACGCGGTCAGCAATTAATATAATTAAAAGAAAAATCAAACCGTCCATTCATAAGATATATTTTTATATCCATTTATCCATTTATTTATTATTTAAATCGAAAAAAAATAATAAAAACATTAACAAACACATTTAATTTAATTGCGATGGCGAGCAACATGATATATCCTCCTAAAATGTTAAAATTTATCAACCACTAACACTACACCCGTTATTCGTACGGAGTGTATAATTTAAAGAAACTTAAAGTTCGCAATCATGTGCAAATTCGGTTAAAATATTAAATTTATTGCTCCTAAAGAGAAGTTTAAGAATATATGTTCTCACTATGCAAAATTATCTTCACGATCAGATCTGAAGAATAAAACATCCTGCCCCCTTTTGTAAGCAAATTTACAGAAGAAAAAATAGGAATTGAATGAATATATGCAACCCCATACTAATTATATTGTCGCAGATCAGAAAATATGCCAATGTGTTAGTAGAAGATTACCCGTATTACAATATGCGTCTCAAAAATATTTGCCAAAATAAAAGAGATGACGTTATAAACTGAAAACATCAATAATATCCGTACTCTTTATACCAGAAGGTCGTAATTGATTCCAATATATGCCAATATATATCAAAACATATGTCAATATACCTGTACTACTTATATTCTCGTAGATTAAAATATATACACGTGTATTTGTAGAAGATTCGTACAACATACAATATATGAGTTTAAACAATTTTTGTCATAATAAAATAATTGCATAATAACTTGAAAATATCAATAATCCTTGAATCAATAATCCCCGAAAATATAAATAAATTTTAAACCTGAAGACCGTAATTGATATTATCCAGTCAAAAATGCTATAAGAAAAATCAAATCGTTCTTTTCTAAAATATATTTTTATATCCATTTATTTATTATTCAAATCGAAAAAATAATTATTAAAATTAACAGACAGATTTAATTTAATTGCGTTTCTGAGTAACATGATTTAAGATAGAATCTTATAACATGTTAAATATGTCATGTCTTATAACATAAACTGCGAAATTAAATAACGGTTTTGATTTCTCTATACTTCTGATTGTTCCGTAAAAGCTTGTTTTAAATAAACCATGAACCATGGAGATAGATTTCCCCTTTAAATCATGTTTCAAACAATTCATGTTTTCAGAAAGTGACTAATTAACGCAAAAAATCTCCCATCAAACTCAGAGATTAAATTTTAATTCACTTTCAAACGATTTTCAAGCTTTTCGTTTGGATAAACCACGGAGTTAGGGAGTAGAACTCGTAGGGAAAAGTTCCGTTTTTCATTAATATCTCGACAACCCCAGGTCTTAGAAACTCGAAACTTGGACAAAATTTATGGGGGGATATTTCAAGGCTATTCACCAAATTTCATTAAATTCGGTTCAGCCGTTTTTCCGTGATGATGAGACAAACAAAAATTTCGTTTTTTGCTAATATCTCGAGAACCACTGGTCGTAGAAACTCAAAACACGGATATAATTTTAAGTGGGGCTATTTCTGGGCTACCCACAAAATTTCATCAAATTCGGTTCAGCCGTTCTCCCGTGATGGTGTGACAAACAGACAGACAGACAGACAGACAGACAGACAGACAGACAGACAGATTTTCATTTTTATTTATATAGATTGCGGATTCTATCAATATTGCTAATTGCCAATTTAGTGTTGCGTAAAATATAAGTTAACTGCGGGTTCTTCAAAATAGTTTTACATGCGGTCCTCCGGAAAGGCACCCAAGGTACAAAACAACATTCAAAATATTGTGCCGTCTATCTTATACATTATTTCTTCATTGCGAAAGAAATAAATTCATTGTATTATGTAGGGAAAGTCATGTACTGCACACATCAGATTTTTTGAATAAGTTTTGCAGATGGGACTTAAATTTCTGTTACATTGAAAATCACTGTAAAGATTTGGCTAAACAAATAATACATTATCGCAGTAAAGTTACAAAACTCAAATGTCTCGAGAACGTTTAGTCCTAAAGCTATGTGGTTGATCTTATTCTCTTCATCGTTAAGCATTAAGTATAAAAAATAATTTATTTGATACATTTGAGCATATACAGTTTTCTGTTTTAGATTTTAATGACTTTTACGGCCATTTAAAAAAATACAGATTCTTTTTATTCCGAATCGTACCAAAATCTAATCAGCACCAGGGTTACCCACAATCGCCTTATCTACCACATTTTGTAAAATTCGGTACATTAGAACTAGAGTAGATGTATATATTGCACAGACATACAGACTGACATTCATAGACAGACAAACATACATACATACAGACAGACACACATACAGACGTTACATTAAAAGTCGTATTTTCGGGTTCTTGAGTGTTCAAAACGTACAGATCTGTCGAAAACTCGAGGTGCGATTTAACGATCTGTCGAAAACTCGAGGTTGCCCACACAATTCCAAGTCGTGCAAGTTAATATTTCGTTGGATCATCTTTAGCACAAATTACGACATGCATTCGTCATGGCATTGTGTCTATGAGTTCATATAATGTCTCAACGTTTATTTGTGGCCAGATTTGCCGTAATATTTTGCCATGTTCCTTGGTTGATGAAGGAAGAGTGAAATTACTCCTTAGCTGTTTCTCCAGTATATCCCTCATAACTTCAATGGGGTTGAGGTCAGGTCTTTGGGAGGAGGGAGGGAGGGGCAATTCAAGCGTGCGAATGAGGCCTCGTGTTCCTTGAACCTATCTTTCACAATTTTAGCGCGATGAATCGCGGCGTTGTGATTCTGGAATATGGCATTGCCCTCAGGGAGAAAAATGCCATTGTTAGAATAAGATGGTCATTCAGTATGTCGAGATATTCAGCTGACTTCATTTTATTGCTGCATAATGTTACTGTACCTAGAACCCACAACAGAAGTAGCCCCAGATCATAACCCTTCCGCCTGAGGTCTGTACAGTGGGTACAATACAGAAAAAGTCCAATGTTTCATTCGATTCCCTTCTAATCCTGATGCATTTTGGAAGAGAGTAAATCTGGACTCATAGGACCACATGTTTCAGCCATTGCTCAGTAGTCCATTCTTTGTGTTCATTGGTGAATTGGAGTCTTTTATTCCGATTACTCTCAGTGACCAATGGTTTCTTTTTGTAAACACAGCTGTTTAATCCAAGCCCTTTGAGTTCTCGTCTCATCTTGTGAGTGGAAATTGCCTTGCTTCCACTATTGGACATGGTTGTGAGTTCTGGAGTCGATTTTTTGCGATTCGATTTCACTAAGTCACTAAGCATTTTAATGATCTTCTGTCATGATTATTTAGGGCTGTTTTTCAACCACGCATTATCCAAGATTTATTATTGTACTGGACAGTTCGTAATCCAGTGCCAGTGGTTTCAGCAATCCCCCTGAACGTCGTATGGAATTGATACAGGCCAAGAATTTGTCCCTATTCTAAACTCTGCAACATCTTTTCACGACTGTGCTCAGCCATGTTCGCTATGAACTGATCAGCTGATGAGCTGATGTCACGTTACATTTAAAGGTTGTATTGCCCGCAGAATTATGTAAAATTTCGAAATGCATCACCACTTCGTCCCTCCTCAATATTTGCATGTTTCAACTCACAGCGCGACTTTTTTTTGGTCAGGTAGTGTACATTACCATGAAAGGTGGGGAAATTAATATTATTTAGTTAAATACAGAATGTTTAAAAAGGTTGCACGGCTAAATATTTCTTTGAGGATTGGTCGTAAACCCGTAACTCCTATTTGCTTTCAATGAGAAAGACTATCATCATATGCAAATCGTGCAACACTTTTAATTAAAAAGAAAATACAAATTGTAACATTATATACAAGCCACATACCATTTTAAAATTGTAAATGCATTTTTCACTGTCCAGTGAGCTATACAGTTTTATCGTCATGCCACTAAAATTACTCGAAATATCATTATTTAAACTTTTCGACAGACAATTAGAAACTGTTAAAGACCCAGATCGCCCGACTCACCCTGGGGCATGAGGAGCTAGCTGAACGGCCGGAGACAATTGGAAACTGTATAAAATTTTATCAAAATATATACACATAGGTAAATTTTCGAAGGAAAATTTTATCAAGTGAAATTAAATTTTTGTACAACCCCTGAAATCCAGCGCCAACGGTAGTACCGTGCTGAAAACACCGGTTCTCGTTAGATTAACGAAGTCAGGCAGCATCGGGCGCGGTTAGTACTTGGGTGGGTGACCACCTGGGAACAACGCGTGCTGTTGGCACATTTCGGACGCGGTAGCCCGGTGGTTTGCGCACTGGATTTGCACGCTGCCACAACAGCCGCCGTGTTCATGCGGAGTACGATCACGTTAAACATGTGGGTCCGTAAGTCCTTCCGAGAGGTTGGTGGTAGGGAAAGGAGGGTACGGTCCCTGTGGATGCCTCCCCACTGGGTTCCGGTCTAAAATGGGTGGCACTTCCCGGCCGTCCAAACAGTTACCTTACACCTTTCTGGTAGGTCGGACGGTCTGGGTCTCAGCAACAACACCTGAAATCCACGTTCTCGCCGTTTCTTTTGATATGATGAAATTGGTTTAAATCCTCTAAATTTGACAATTTTCTTACAACAAATTTTCTATATTAGAAAACCGGATTTGACTCTAATGATTTTAAGCTGAATAGGGAACAATGTGTTAATTGGAGCAACCTTTGTAGAGCACCCGTGTAAAAAGATAATTTTTGTACTTTTTGACTAAAACGTGTCACGTAACCAAACCTGCAGTTGTTTGAATCTTATTTTAAGAATTTCTTAAATTGGAGTCATGAGCATAAAACCAATCGATTTGATGATCGATAGATTTGACGACCAATCGATTTGATGAATGATATTGAGTTGAGTAATGATTTTGTACGTAACGCTCTGTATATTGTTACATTAAAAATATTTTCTATGTACTTATTTCATTGAAGAATTTTCAAAACAATTTTAAGACACTTGCAGATCAAAAACCTGTTTAATTACTGCTTGTTTTCAACGCAGATAATACCAATGACTTACGTTTTTAAAAAAAAATCTTTCGTCACAGCTTTCAGGAATTTATTAGATAACATAAGATGTTATATAGTAGCGAAAATTGTTATCGACTATGAAAGACTTCAAAGGAAAACGGATTACAGCAACTGGAAGGAAGTCTGTGGTATCTTGAGATAAACAGAAAATGTGGTAGTAAGACAATTAGATTATGTGTAGAACCTGATATCAGTAGACGAAGTTATTGGTATCGACATCTTTGACACTGTTGGTGCCCAAGATAGTTTTTGTTTCTTGTTTGATATTTTTTATGTCATAAGGAACATGGAATATGGATTTAAAATATAAATTATTTCTGTTAGTTATGGAATACAAATAAAACCTAAAGGCAAGCCTAAATTAAAACCTAAATGCAGTCGCAATCTTTAATATAATATTGCATGAAGTGTTTCATGAAATGTTCTTGCTTTAGAGTGACCTAAAAGTGCTTCTCTATTAAAAATAAAATCTGATGTGGGCAACACATGACTTTCCTTATATAATGTAATAAATTTACTACTTTTACAATAAACAAAATAGGTTTTTCTTATAGTAGATACTTATATTCGTTCCAAGATATTGAATTTTCGACAATTAGTCGTCATTTTCATTGATTCAACGTCATTTTTATTCATTTGGCGATATTTCCGTTAATTTGGCAACATTTCAAAAAGTCGCTTAGTTGGCGACATACCGACAAATTCGTCGCTAAAATCTCGCCAAACATTATGGACGAAGAAATAAGTTATTCTTACAGCAGATAAATGACTATTGGCGTTCAAATACAAAAGTGTTACTCAACGTATCTTTTTTCATGAATGGAACGAGCTAGATCCACGAGGATGATGTCACCCAATTTATCGCATGGTATTACATATGAAAAGTGAACATGTTTCTCAATAGGAAATAATTTTTTTTATTTTATATGACTTTTTGATGATTTTGTTGAAAAATATGAAATATCTCGAGAACGTTCACGTTAGTGTTCTAAAATTTATGTCAATCGTTTTCTAATGAAAAATTACATAAGAAATGTCTATTTGCGTAACTTTATTAGCGATTTTGATTTTTTGACGATTTTTTCAAAATTTCACGTGAAAATTTAGGGGGTTCTAAACATTCGATTGCGTATAAAAACAATAGGCTTCCAGTGTTTACGGATTGTGATTTTTGTACCAAATTTCGTTCGAATCGGTCCATTCGTTCGTCAGATATCGTCTCCACGGTCTCACTGACACACACACACACATACTTTCACACACACACACACACACACACACACACACAGACATCACTTTAAAATGATTGATTCGTGATCAGGGATGCTTGAAACTTGCTCTCCTGTCGAAAACTCGAATTCGAATTTTCGACCCCGTCACAATACTTTCCTTGTACATTATATATATAAGGAAAGTAATAAATTGAAAGTGCATGAACTATACGTTTAAAAATATTAATTCAGTCAAAAGCAATTTTAGCGTTAATAATTATAGCATTCTTAAAAAATTTACAGCATCATTGGGGAGCCATAATGTTTTCTAAACTACTCTCCAAATATTATTCTCTTCAAGCTTAGCAAGATTACTGACAGGGATATTCTGAATAGATTACATAATTAACTAAAGGATAATGATATTCTAACACCGGAACAATTTGACTTTAGGTCTTAGGACTTCCACTAATTAGTTACTAAGAGTGCCTGAGTATATTTTGTACAGACTCAGAATATACACACACCGGGCTGTAAATTAGAAACATGGAAACATGTATGCAAATGTAGGTCACAGGTGGTTGTATGTTGGTCATGGGAGATACACGGGATACATGGGAGATACATGGGAGATCGCTGCACAGCTATAAAAATGCTGTGTTCTCCGCGAGAAGTGGTGCAAAATAGAGATAGTGATAGACTTGTCTCGGTTTGAAAAAAAGTTTTATTGTGGGGCTCGTTTGCAGGAGACAATTGCAGAACCGAAGAACGCACAGGCTTCTCGAAAGGTGAGATATTCAAAGTGTACAATAGTTGGAAACAGAACTCCCAGGCGTTGTCTAAAAGACGGAATTGTGTATTGAAAACTATCAATCAAGCTAGTGATCGGCGGCGTCTCCGACGACTTGTACGGCAGGAAATGAGATCTATTTTACAGCAACTGACGAAAGATTTCAATGAAGGCTCGTCCCAACCAATCTCGACCGGAACAATGCTAAAAAGATTGTAGTGAATCGGTGTAGCCAGTTGCATTCTTAAGCGGAAATCACTCGTTTCAGTGAAGAAACTGAAAATCCGTTCGAAGTGGTGCTGGATAAACGTCACTGGATATCCGATGTTTGGATAAAAGTTGTGTGGTTAGGCGAATCACGCTACACCTTGTTTTGTAACGACAACAGACGAAGAGTGTGGTGAGAGACCTATGAAATCATGAACCTGTCTTGTACTGTTCAAACAGTTCAAAGTTCTGGTGGAGGTATCGTGGTATGAGGCATGTTTTGCTTGTTTGGTATTGATTCTCTGATTTTTCCGGAACGTCGGGTGTCATCCATGGAATATTGAACATTCTTACCGATCACGTCCACCCTGCAATGCTGCATTTTTACCCCACAATCGACAGGTCTGTCATTGATCTGGCACTCTAGCTTGATATACAAATTAATCACACTTAAAATACCCTATTCTATCAAAATTTTAACCTCATACTTAAATGATAGGTACTTATCAGAGTGAAAGATAAATATTTACATCCAAATGGATAAAAGTAGCATCCCATAAGATTACACTCTAGGTCCAATGATATTTAAAATATAAATAAACGATTTTATCAAGACTCATAATAAAATAACTGCTTTTTGCTTAAAAAGCGACTGATAATGTCTTTTTTCTCTAAAAATAAATTGTTTCCAGTAATACACAGGTAAATACAACATCACTTAGACTTACTCATAACGGCTCATCAACTAGAGAATAAAGATATACTCCAATAAATGCATTCGCATTTGAAAAGATATCTCTTTCGGCGCCTCTATATGAATATGCTTGCCTTTGAGCGGAAAAATCAACGAAATAATTAAGTATGTGACTAATACTTAGAAGTTGTTGTAATACTTAAAATGTGACTTAAGTGAAACAATTCACATGGAATTGCATATATTATTATTTAAATGACTTTTCGTTTCGTAATAAGTAAAAATAAAATGTTCGCTACTCATAGCATACAAGGTTGATTAAAAGTATAACACGGTTTCAGAGGGAAATAATAGCCTCCTTCGTCGAGGTGAAAAAACAAAAAAATAAGACGGTGCACTCGTCTGTCAGACAGACCCGATCTTGCCTTTGTTGGTACTTTTGTTATGGTTGTAAGAAATAACATCTATCTTTGTAACAAATGGCACGATTACTCCAATTGTTGAGTGTCCAAAGCCTATTGATTTTGGTCGCGCTTTAATCAGAAAAGTGCGTTTGAAGAAAAAAAATATTATTATTAATTTTGCCAGAGAGTCATATTTTCTGTAAATTTTGATTTAGAAGCGAATGGCATCACTTACAAAATATATTATGGCCATTTTACTAAAAGTTGAACAAAATAGTTGCGTATAAACTATTGCCAGATTTTCTCAAGATATTTAAAAAATAAACCATTTGCAGTAGTACCTCCCAATAACGGACACACACGGGACAGGACATTTTGTTCCTTAAACAGAGGTGTCCCTTCTTCAGAGGTACATGTGTTGGTACATAAACAGTACCGTATAAGAAATTTTATTTAATAAGAAATGTAGGTAACATTAAACTTCAAATACTGTAAATGCTGAACAGTATAAATAAGTAACATTAGCATAAGTAACATTAGCATTTTAAATACGTAACATTGTATTTATTTAAATTTAAAAGTAATGAAAGATGAAACTTCTTAAGTAATGAAAAAATTAAAATTTTAGCAAAAATGTATTAAATGGACAATACAGCCTTGTACGTACTTGCAGAAATTAATTTGAACTAATCCGTAAGATGGGTTTGTTGACATGTACTTTACAAGCATTTCTCTCATTGATAAAAAATTTTCTGATCATCTTGAGTCCTTCACTATCAACAACATTGAACATGAACTTTTTTGCAATTGTGTGGTGTATTTTAAGGCATCATTGTAGTTTTCGATGTCAGACGTTTCTTCCACCATCTCTTCGTCTTCTTCACTAATTTCAGGATCCTCAAAGTATTTTTCTCTTATGGCTGCATCAGCAACTATAGTAGAGATGAAAGCTCTGATATCTTCATTGGTGTCATCAGTGTATAAGTTTTCATTAATTGTCAAATATTCCTGTATTGGAACATTATTGCCACTGATTTTGGAAAGTTCAAATGATTCACTTTCTTCAACGTCTTCACCGAGTACCCTTGTACCTGAAATTTCGAATCCTACATTTTCAAAACAGTGCTGAACACAACTTTGGGATATGGATTTAACAACCATAGTTATCCACTGAATTGCAATCAATACATTTGCACATTTTGCAAGCTGATTACTGTTTTCAACACAAGAAGCTTGAGAAAGAACATGCCGTCAAAAAAATTTCAGTGTGCAATCTTGAAGCTCCTCAAGATACCCTGGTCCAAAGGCTGCAATGCTGATGCTGAATAATACAAAATCTTCACAGATTTCAGTTTTAAATTTTGTGAGCGAGCTGTGCAATTATCAAGAAACAGCACAATCATCCTATATTTTTCCACATTCATCATCGAGAGCAATCAATCATTCTGACATTATCCTTTGGGTCATCCGTGACTTTTCGTTGGAATATCGCTGTACTGACAAAGTTTTTAGATGGATGTTTTTAATGCATCTAGATTTTTTGGCCTTTCCAATTACAAGTGGTTCCTCAAACTCTCCTTCCAAGCTACAAAAAAGTTACAAAGTGAGACGTTGAGACGTCTAAATAGTTGCTCAAGTCCCCTGGATGAGTCGGACGGCCTAGGTCTTCCACAGTGAGACGTTCTTTGGAACATATGCCGCCAGAGAAAATTTTTCCTTTGAAACATAGTTTTGTTAAGCAAAATTCTATAAAACAACCCAGTTTCATCTGCATTTTAGATGTTTTTAGTTTTCTTAAGCAACATTCTGTAAAACAATCCAGTTTCATCTGCATTGTAGATGTTTTGAGTTTTGTTAAGCAAAATTCTGTAAAACAATCCAGTTTCATCTGCTTTGTAGATGTTTTTGGCTTCATATCCTTTATAAATTTCTTTCAGTCTTTCTATGCAGTCTTTTACACATACAAGTCCACTGAATTTCTTTCACCAAAATTGGTTTTAAAAGTAAGGTTATGTCTTAGCTTAAACTTTTCCAACCAACCATTTGATGTTTTGAAGTTCTGCAATCCCAAACTTTCGGTAACTGCTTTTGCCTTTTCTTACAATAATACTCCACTTACAGGAATGTTTACTCCCACTACAACACAAAACCAGTTACACACTGTAGTATCGATTTCACATGCCTCAGTTTTCCTAAATTTTACAGTCTTGGAATTTATATTTGACTTTTGTAAACCATATTTTTTTTATTTTTTTTCTCCCCTACTTAGTTTTTACTTATTCCAAATTTCTGTCCTAAATCTCTCAAACTAAGCTTTTCATTTTCTACTAGATGCATCACTTTAATTTCTTCTGATGTTAATTTTTTTCTCTTTGAAGTCATGGCTTGGTAATATAAAAATATGACACGACTAAACAAAACTACTCTTCTTTTGTCCACAGCAACAGAACTACAGTACTAAAGACTACACTATATTTTCTTAAGAACAACTGGAATATGAACCCCATGCACCTTTCTTTCCTATTGGTCACTGTCTTGATTGCACCACTTCGTGCTCTTTCCTTATTCTATTCCCCCCCTCCCCTCACAAGGTTACCCTATTCTACTGAACACCTGTCTTCAAAAAACGGGGAGACTAACTTTTCACCTCATTGTTCTCTTATCCCAAAGTTGACATCCATTACTTATCCCCAAACCTACCCTGGAAGCCTCAGAAGGTTACTAACAAAGAATTAGACACTTTCTGGTCACAGTGTCCCTTAAATAGAGTGTCCCTTACTCAGAGGTATATACATTAAAATCCCTATTCAAAGGGGCTGGCCCCCTTACGGGAGGTTTCACTGTATATACACATACACGCAGGTATAACTTAAAATGATTCGAACTAAGGCAGGCTTGAAACTGTGTAAATTCTTCAAAATCGTAAAATCAAACTGTCACCCCCTGTCACAATACACTTCTTATATGTTACATTATACAAGAAGGTTATGTAAGAAGGATTATACGTGAAACAAGAAAGATCAATAATGCATAAAGCATTGATTATGAAACACATTTCAATTTCAATTCAATTTTATATAAACATCTCTAAAATGCGATACATTCCTCGCGAATATTTTAAGAATTATCACAACACTGGTGCTTGTGTTTCACTTCCTACTTAAATTAAATAACAAGGAACAGAAGCCGTCATTAGGTAGACCATCTTTATTCTACACGCACACAACAAGATTTACACTGTAACTACACTCTACCTACTTCGTTCATTCCATACAATACATTACATTCCATTTTGTTCGGTCGAAACAGTACAAATACTTATTCTTCGTCATGACGTCATGTGTTGTCATGACAACTTACAGAGATAAGAAAATTACCATATATGGCGTGTAGACTTCTCATGGTTGGCACCAAACATACACGGAGCCTTGAACTCTTTGCTTGAACTAGGAGTTTAATTTTAAACGTTCAGGCATCGAGAATCCCGCTAGATTTCGAAAAAAGTTCAACTGAATGGTCTACAAATAATATAAATATAAAATTCAAAGTTCTAAACTCTCATCATTGGTTTTGGTTAGAGGCTCTGGATTGTCGATCGGGAGGGGCGAAATCTTCGTGAGGGGTCTTTTGAGAATACCATCTTTTGTACGTAGCGTGACAACTCTTGCTAAATTATCCTTACCTGCGTGCGTATCAACTACTCTGCCAAGAAGCCATTTGGTAGGGGGTAGTCGATCATCTTTGATAAGAACAAGTTGTCCCTTGGCCACATTTTCGCGTTGTTTTAACCACTTCGGTCTTTGTTGCATTCTGCTTATGTATTCTAAATTCCATCTTTTCCAGAATTGTTGATTCAGTTGTTGCAGCAATTGCCACCTGTTTAATCTATTTTCCTTTATATCTAATATACTTGGTTCAGGTATTGCTTTTAACGAATTTCCAATTAGGAACTGTCCCGGTGTAAGTGGGTTGAAATCGTTAGGATCATCATGAATTGGCGTAATCGGTCTTGAGTTTAACGATGCTTCGATTTGAGTTAATACTGTGCTCAATTCTTCGAATGTAAGCAATTTTTTCCCTAAAATTCTCTTCAAGTGATATTTTGTGGATTTTACGCCCGCTTCCCATAAGCCTCCAAAGTGTGGCGATGACGGAGGGATGAAGTGCCACGTTACTTCATCTTCGGTTAAGACATGTACTATTTCTTTGTTAATTTGATCAATCGACCTTTCAAAATCGTCCTTAAGCATGGAATTTGCTCCCTTAAAATTTGTCCCTTGATCACTATACAAATCAGAACAAAGTCCGCGACGCGATGTGAATCGTCGGAACGCTGCCATGAAACTTTCGCTAGTCGAATCGGAAACGGCTTCTAGATGAATCGCTTTTACGGCTGAACATATAAATACTGCAATATATCCCTTTTGTGATTTCGCACTACGACCTTTTGAAATCTTAATTTCAATTGGGCCGCAGTAGTCCACTCCAGTATGAGAGAAAGGTCTAGATTCATTTATTCTAGGAGCTGGAAGATTTCCCATAAGCTGCTGAGACATTTTGGCTTTTTGTCGATGACATATGATACATTTATGTAAAATAAACTTTATCGTATTTCTAGAGTCCAATATCCAATATCTTTTTCTTAAAAGTCCTAATACTAACTGTGTTCCTCCATGCAACGTATCTAGATGAATTTTTTGGATTATAAGGGTGATTAAATGATTTTTTCTTGGCAAGATCGCAGGATGAATTTCTTCAAACGGTAAATTGGCATATTTTAAACGCCCTCCTACTCTTAATTCACCATCTAGGAATGGGTTGAGATTTAGAAGTCGACTCTTATGCGATAGATCTTTTTTGTTCTCTAGTCGTTCTATCTCAGATGTAAAGTATGATCTTTGTGTTAATTTTACAAGTTTCTTTAAAGTGTTTTTCAGTTCTCGCCCCGTAAGATAAGATAAACTACGTTCAGATTTTGAGATCTTACAATTAGATGCAAATCTATAGCAATACCCAGTTATTCTTACTAGTTTAGACAAATTAGAGTATTTTGAAATCAAGTCAAAATCTGTACTTTCATTTAATGTTGTTAATGTAACAACCTTTCTTTTTTCTATGGTTGTAGGTGGAATATCAATGGATTTAGGCCAACAGTCTTCAGGCATTGTAAGCCATGCAGGTCCTTTCCACCATAATTTATGTTTAATCAGTTCATCTGGTGTAAGTCCACGAATCGCGCAATCGGCAGGATTTTCGTTTGATGGCACGTACATCCAATTACAGTTTTTAAGTTTATCGTGAATTTCAACGACACGATTCGCTATGAAGGTTTCCCATCGCGTAGGATGTCCTCTCAACCAAGCTAAAACGATCTTTGAATCTGTCCAAGAGTACGTATTTCCAATTTTTGCATGTATTGCTAATGAGATTTGATAAGCTAATCTTGCCCCTAACAGTGCTCCACAAAGTTCCAGTCTTGGCAGAGATACAGTTTTCACTGGAGCGACTTTAGTCTTTGCTGCAACAATGTGTGTAGAAATTGTTCTTTCAGAAATTATCCGAAGATAGGCAACAGAAGCATATGCAGTACTCGAGGAATCACAAAATATGTGCATTTCGATAGAATGATTTTCGGAATACCTGTAGTTTATCCAGCGTGGAATTTTAATATTTTCCATATCTGGTAATTGACTTATCCAGTCAATCCACTGTTGTCGAATTTCTACTGGTGGTTCTTCGTCCCAATTCAATCGAATCATCCACAATAACTGAAGCATAATTTTAGCTGTAATTAGAACTGGTGCTATCCATCCTAATGGATCGAATAGTTTACTTGTGTTCGATAAAATGGTTCTTTTCGTAATGATAGATTGTTCCGTTGCCATAGAACTTAATTTGTAACCGAATTCGTCTGTTATTGGATGCCAATATAAACCAAGAGTTTTGATGCTTTTATCTGCTTCTATGGTTTTCAGCTTTGATATTTCTCGAAATTCCTCAGGTAATGATTCAAGCAATTCTTCTTTGTTAGACGCCCATTTTCTTAGAGGGAATCCTCCTAATTTTAAAAGATTACTTGTTTGCTTTTGTTTCTCCAATGCTATCATCCGCTCCGGACATAAGATTATCTACGTAAAAATCGTTCATTGCAGATTCTGCTCCTAGTGGAAAACTTCGCTTCTCATCGCGAGCTAATAGTTTTAAGGTTTTTATAGCAAGTTAAGCTGAGCAATCCAATCCAAACGTTACTGTTAGTAATCGGTAATCTTTTATTGCTTCTGACATAGAATTCCTCCAAACTATTCTTTGATAGTCTGTATGTTTATCTACAACACGGATTTGTCTGTACATTTTTTCTATATCAGCTGTGTATACGATTCGATAAAATCTCCATCTATGTAATATAGCTGTCATATCCTCTTGAAGATTCGGTCCTACTAATAATTTATCGTTTAATGATACACCTGACGAAGTTTTTTGAGATGCGTCAAATACCACTCGAAGTTTCGTAGATGAACTACTTTCTTTGATCACTGCATGATGAGGAAGATAATTCGTTTTGTAACCATTTCCGTGAATTTTGAGATCCTTTCGGGTGGTTTGGATTTCTGCCATATGGTTTAGTTTGATATATTCATTTACACATGTTGAATATTCCGCACTAACTTTAGGATTTCTTGATAGCGATTTCGCGATTTGAGCAAAACGAAAGAAAACTATCTCTTGATTCACCGAGTGTTGTTAAAGTGTCTTTAAATGGCAAATTTACTACATAACGTCCATTTTCCCTTCTGTGCGTTTTCTCAAAAATATCTTCACTCATTTGTTCTTCAGCAGTGAGTGTTCGAGTTAGTGAAGTTTCTTCAATTTCCCAGAATTTTCGCAGCTGATCGTGTATTTCCGACATGCTGTGAAGATTCAGAATTTTAGTTGTTTGTTGTTTGGAATAGCTATCCTGAGAATTATTCAAGATTGATCCAGTCAAAATCCAACCTAATGAAGTATCTTGAGCAATCGGAGTACCTCTTGGTCCTTTTACGATACCATCCAATAAGATTTGCGAATATACATCTGCGCCAAGTATGATATCAATTTTTCCTGCTTTGCTAAAGTTTGGATCAGCAAGATTAATGTTTCTTAAATGTTCCCAAGAATCAGATATTGAACATCGTGGTGGTGTATAATCTGTGAGATTTTTAAGCACTAAAGCATTAGTAGTCGTCAATAATTCTTGCTTGAATCGGGATTTTATTTTAAATCTAACTTGATTGCGAGATATTCCAACTTTTTCCCATTCCAAGAATCTGAGCAACGATCGGATCTTTCTTAAGTCTAAGTTTTTGTACAGCAGATTCTGTTATGAAGGTCGATTGCGATCTTTGATCTAATAATGCCTTCATTGTTATTTCCATTCCCGAAGGTGATGCGATTCGAATAAGTGCGGTAGCTAATAAAATTTCACTGAATTTTGGAATGTCACGAAAAGAATGAGTGCAAGTTTGAGTAGTAGTTTCATTACAATTTTCACTTCTTAATATTTTTTTTGAACCAGATTCTGGATCTTTATGATCTCTGGCTTTGACCCCATTATCCTGATTATTATTAACAATTGCTCTGTGTAAAATACTGTGATGTCTTCGATCGCAAAATCGGCAATTTATTTTGCTAAGGCATTGGCGTGCAACATGTTTCGGAGATAAGCAATTAAAACATAAACCTTTATGCCTCGCTGTTTCTAACTTTTTCAGATTGTTCATTTTCGTAAACATTTCACATTGGCCTAAAGCATGTTTTCCCGAGCATATTATACAGATCACATTTTTTATAAGATACGTTTTTGCTCGGTTTTCTTTAGCTCCCGAAATTTTTTTTTCCTGGGTGCTTACTTTCTTTGAAGTAGCTTGATTATAATTTGAAATAGCTTCAAGTGTTCTGAAACGGGATTCAAGAAATGATTTCAACTCTTCAAATTTAGGTAAATCTGTTTTTGAGCTTAAACTTTGTTCCCATAACTGAAGCGATTCTATACTAAGTTTCTGCGTCGTTATATAGACCACAATATCATCCCACTGTTCTACCGGAACTCCCAAATTTTTTAACGTTGATAGACATTCTTGGGTGGTATACAATAAACTTTTAATACAATAAGCACTTTCCCTGGTTATCTTCGGTTGGGCAAAAAGTGCTTTCAATTGCGAATTAACTAACACTCTTTTGTTTTCGTACCGTTCAATTAGTGATTTCCATGCTATTTCATAGTTATCTTCGGTAATTGCAAAATGCTTAAGCAATTTCTCTGCTTCTCCAACTAAAGGGATTTTCAAATAGTGGAGTTTTTGCACCTTAGATATCGACTCATTACTATGAATTATGGATACAAACATATCATGGAATGAAGTCCAATCTTCGTATTTACCAGAAAATTTAGGCAATTCTATTCTTGGTAATCTTACATCATTATTAAAGTTTTGACTTGGAGTTGGCATATCCTACACTGCTTCATTGTTTGAAGCTAAACTAAATTTAGAAACAAGAAATTCTTGGATTTCTGACTTATTGTTGATAAAGAAATCTTCTACCGTTGAGTAAAAATCGTCCGTAAAATAAGGATCGTCATTTCCAATTTCTTTGGATAAAATTATTTTACGGTGTGTAGTTTTGAACTCGATCCAGTATTCGGAAAAGTTGTTCAACCTTAAATTAATGTACGATTCCGTTTTCCTATCTTTTGAATCCTTATAATTTCTAATGAATCTTATCATAGATTTCATGTTGTATTGTAATTAGTTCAGACATAGTTATTTCAACTTGATTAAATTCAAAATATGTGTATCACAAATGCACTATAAATTCAACGAATATAGTTTTTAACTATACTGACCTTAAGCTTTGCGACTTCTGGAGCCTTCTAATTCCCATTTCGTTACCGAAATCCTTTAGGTGATTCAACTCTTGAATTCTTACTCCGACTCCGACGGACCATGTTTGTGTTTCACTTCCTACTTAAATTAAATAAAAAGGAACAGAAGCCGTCATTAAGTAGACCATCTTTATTCTACACGCACACAACAAGATTTACACTGTAACTAACCTCTACCTACTTCGTTCATTCCATACAATACATTGCATTCTATTTTGTTCGGTCGAAACAGTACAAATACTTATTCTTCTTCGTGACGTCATGTATTGTCATGGCAACTTACAAAGATAAGAAAATTACCATATATGGTGTGTAGACTTCATGGTTGGCACCAAACAACTGGAAATTTGGAAAAATCCCAAAATATGTAAAAAGTTCTTGATAATCGGACATTTTGCAACAAATTGCAGTGCGAAGCAACACTGCAGCAAATGTGGAGGGACATATAATAGAGATGAATGCCAAGAAGACGCAAACAAATGCCGAAGGTGCCCTAAATAAAATATGCCCCATATATCAACAAAAAAAACTAAAATCTTTACTTCAAAATAAGTTACAAACTGAAGAAACAAACTAAAACAAAACATACACCAATAAAGCCAATCCCCTCCTCCCCCCAAAGGGAATGTGCAGAAGTAGTAAATAAGAAATTAAACACCACAAACATCATCTTAGAAATAGTAAAAAGAGTGGAGAAAAGTTAGAAATCTACAACGTTGAATACGAACAGTTGAAGAAAAGAATAGAGCCACTAGAAATAATACAAGGAGAAAAAGAAAAACAGGAAAAGACATAAAAAGAACAACATATAACGGAAATCAAAACCTTAGAAGATATGATTCATGAACTACTGGCGTAGTGTTTCAAGGACAAAAAGAAATCTCCTGCATCCGCAAAAAAAGCTATTTCTGTGAGACCTCCTAATACGGGAAAATCTCCCGTTTACCAGGTATTTTATCACAAACATCGGTCGCCTTCATCTCCTTCTGACCCAATCTGTAACCCCTTTGAATTTCCTTTTTCTAAGACAGGTAGAACGGCATCTATTCCCTTAACTAATAAGTCTGTCTCTGGTCCAAGTGGTAAACCACGAATCTATGATGATGATCCTACAATGAGACATCAGGGGTTTCATGGCGAACCATCTGTATCTTCTCAAACTAATTGATGTCGTCCATTCGGACAGCATCACCTTGCAAGAAATCTGACTGAACAAAAACTACAATAACCCAAACTATGATATCTCCCTAAGAAATAGAATAATAAAGATGACGGGCTTTTAATAGCTACTAAAAAATATTACTTGCAAGGACATAATTACCCAAAATAACCTACCAAATATGGAAATACAACAAAAAGAATTTCACCTAGGGAAAAAAATAATACTTATAAATATATACAAAAGACCTGGACCGCTACAGAAGAAGAAATTAATTCGATCGACTCAATATGGATAGAAGCAACTATCTTATGTGTTGACCTAAACTCCAAAATCAAAGGATTGTGTAATCAGAACCAAAACCAAGCAGGAACCAAACTACTAGAATGGGTACCGGGTAATAGCAGCCATATTTTGAACAAAGATGAGCCAATATATACAAGAAGTAGCAAAATTAAATCAGGACTAGATGTTACGATTGTATCCACTGATATAATCCACTTATGTGAATGGTACATTAAGGAGGACAGCAACGGAAGTGATCACTACCCGATCATCGCGGTTATACTTGATAACGTGGGAAAGGGAGGAAAAAGTAAAAAACAGAAAATTTACAAACTGGAAAGATACAAAACCTCCTAGACAAAGACAGTACCAAAGAAAGTACCAAAGAAAGTAACCAAACAATTGAAGAAACAAATAAGTTGAAAAGCAGAATCAGAGTTACGAGAGGGGAAAGCATGAACACTATGAAAGTAACAAATTACACTCAAACCTGTTTTTGTGCGGTTTTTCTTTGCGCGATTTTTTTTTTTGTGCGGTATATGAAAATTTCAGCCAAATTAGAACATGATTGACGAAGTTAGCAATAAAAAAAAATTAGTAGGTTTGATCGGCCATTTAGTTTTTCGATGGCAATTCTAAAAGAACTTCAAAATTCTAAAAGGAGCTTCAATCTTGTATATCTGGCTACCGAGACATAGACAAGCGTCTAGTGAAACAGCAGTCGTCGCAAAAACTGATCACCGACTACTTGATAACTGAAAAAAGTCAACTCTAAATGAGTGCGAGGTAGTATCTTCAAGTGACAAAAGCGATTTTGAACCAGTTTACCACAAGAAAGTTCGCGTATTGTCAGACTACGAAGGATAATGGTTATACGTTTTGAAAAGTTTTATATGTGTAAAATAAGTACATATGTGAATAAAATATTTAAAAATGTTCGCATGTGTATTTTCTAAATCAGATTCCAAAAGGTTTGGCGAGATTCCAAGTAGCTGCCAAGCCTCGTGTCTTGATTTCGTTTAAAAAAGCAATTCCTAGTTATTTCGTAAGGTTTTGAGTTATTTTCTACGTGAGACTTTTTTTATGCGGTACCTATTCACCGCATAAAAAAACTTTTTAATTGTGTTGCGAAATCTATTTTTTATAGCTACTCGTGAAGTTTTGTGCGATTTTTTTAATGCGTTTTCTTTTATGCGATCCCTATACACCGCACAAAATTAGGTTTGAGTGTATAGACAAACCGCCCCTTACTAGAACACAAAATGTGCGAAACATAGAGCAATGACTAAAAGATTCAACAAAATAGCGAAGCGTGAAATAAACGATGACACTTGGACCGAAAATAAGAAACAAAACGCAAGGTACCGGAAAACAATGAGAGAAGAAAAGGGAAATTATTTGAACAAGAAATTAGAAGAGATAAAGTCTCCAAAAGACTATTTATAACTTTTTTAATAACCTTAAAACCTGGCAAAACAGAACAGGAGAAAAAAGTAATATTATAAATGCGTAAAGAATCCAAATTATTAGAAAAAATGAACAAGTAGAAACATTGTTAAAAAGTTATAGTGATAATAGAATCATAAAATATCAGGAACGCAGCACAAAAACCAAATATAAAGAGGAGATCTCAATAGCGACTACGCAGAAAATCGACCTTGCACTTAAACAGACAAAAGATAAAACGCCGGGACCGGATCAAATCTGTAAGAACAAAATTCTTAACCTCTCGGAAAAATTCCAATAAACAGTCTACAATATCATTTCCAACTCTACTAAGAAAAATGAAATACCGAATGATTGGAAGACTACAACGATGTACCCTGTTAATAAACCAGGTAAAAACAAACACCAGGTCGAAAGCTACTGACTTATCGAAGTGACCTGCTTGATCGCAAAAATTGCCAGGAGAGAAATTTTAAATCGGCTCGAATGGTGGGCTATTAAAAATAGAGTTCCAAGCGATAGTAAATATGATTTTCGAAGAAGTATAGATGCTACATAATGTCTAGATGATCTATCAATTTCAATTAGAATCATATACAGAAAATTAAACTTGTGGTGGCCATAGTTTATGACATCAAAAATGCTTATGACAACGTGGATAGACCAATCCTTATTAAGAATCTCATTGCCTTCCATTGCCTTATTTGCATTTGCAAGTGGATACAAACCTTTTAAACTAACAGGAAAATTCAAGTTAAATGGAAGGGTTATTGCACCCAAACTGGCTGACAGCAACCTAGGAGTTCCACAGAGGTGCATAATCTCCCCATTTCTGTTTAATATTTACATGAATGATTTGGAGAAAAGTATAAAGAAGGAAAAGGAAATTTATATATATGCTGATGGATATTAACTGTAATAATCAGCGATAACGATGAGGAGGAAATATACAGGACAATCCAGAACAACCTAGAAAATATGATAAAATAGACCAAAGAGAAGAACATTGAATTATCAACCGAGAGAAAGAAAATCATAAATCTCTCTCCGAAAAGAAAATAATTAACTCATCAAATTAATATGAATAATAAAGAAATAAAATGAGAAAAAAACATATCTATGTTAGGCCTAACCTTGAGTGAGAAATGGAACTGTCACTAGTATCAAAAAATTACGGAGACCAAAGTAAAAAAATCGATAGGAACAAGGAAATGACTAATTGGCAAATACTGGGGTCTAATCACTGAGATCCTAATAAAAATGACAAAACAAGTCATATACGCACAAATCGACTACGCAGCGATCGGGCTTGAAGATTAAAAATTCCCCAGACTGAAATATGACAAACTAGAAAATATCGCAATCAGAATTGCCACGTACTTACGGAAATGGTCAATTAATGATGTTATGAGAGCATATTTCAACATGCCCGATTATGACATCTGTAAAATCCACAGAATTGAAAAAAAAATCTTAAAGAATGAAATAATAAAGAGAAAAGCAGTTTATATAAACAGGAATATTGAAAGTTTAAAATACAAGAAAAAACACAACTGGGCTACTGAAAATCTGGAAAACGCCAAAGACCTAATAAGAAAGGAAAACTTAATTCCAAATAATAAATTGACAAACATCGGTATCTCCCCGTGAGAAATATTCACCATAGAAATTAAGACAAAAGATCTGGATTTCCAAAATGCACATCCAAAAGAAGTTCCCTCAATGTTCGAGAAATTTAAACAATAAAAAGGCAAGCAAACACACTGGATAGCTACGGATGGATCTAAAATGGAAAACGGAACGGGATTTGGAATTTATACACACGAAAATATCGAGAGAACTTTAAAAATCCCAACATGCTGCTCATATGCACAGCAGAAAGTTGTGCAATCCATTACGGCGTAGAGTACATAGTGGATAAAAATTTTAAAAACGCAATTATAAACCACAGCAAATCAGCATTAGAAGCAACTAAAAATTAAAACAATAGAAAATACATAATTATAACAGTTTAAGAAACAAAATCAGAAAAGACAAGATCAAAACCAAATTAGTTTGGGTACCGGGACCCGCGGGTATCACTTTGAATGAGAAAGCGGATAAACTCGCTAAAAGAGCAGTCACACAAAAATATACTCCAATGTACGGAATAGTGACAGCCAAAGACATCAAAACTTTAACCAAACGCAGAATAGAGGACAGTTCCCCCCCAAAATGGGAAGAATCCAAATTCAAGGAAAAATATCCATATATCAAAACAAGAACTGTAAAATTAAAACTACCCAAAACAAACTACAAGAAATTTTCTTAAGCAGACTCTGAACCAAATCGATCCTAACAGGAAAAATCCTAAGTAAATGGGACAAAAGTATAAGCGAGGAATGCAATGTGCAAAAAAAAAAAAAAAAAAATCAATTATCTAGAACACGCAATGATGAACTGCAAATTATATGGAGGAGGAAGGAAAAAATGCTTTCAAAACCTTGAAAATCAAAAAATATATTGTACGGAAACTTTTAACAGTTTTTAGACTATAACAAATACCCAAATCCCAATATCGTGATGAGCATTATCAGCAATGCTTGCATAAAATGGTTTGTATACAAATACAAATGGGACAAATCAACAGAGTTGTCCGCTTCCAGCAGCAGAAAATAATATCTTCCCATGGGGGTGGAAAAGGGGGACGTTGGAGGAATTGGCCAATGGTTAAACTCCATATGCTTTTCAACAATAATAAGAAACGACAGAAAAGTTACAATTTTCGGATTTGTGTTTTTCACTGCAAAACGCGCAAAGATTTTCTGTTATAGAATTAAAACTAAATGTTGATGGGGATCTTATTTGTTATCGAAATGTGATATTTCGGGGTTTCCATTGCCATTTTACTTTCGTAAGACCTTGTGTTTTCAAATTTGTAAGATGTTACGTTTTAAGATTTTTCTCGTGCTTCTATTTCTCTTTTAAGATAGGTTAGTAACTGAGTTACATTAGTTTGTCTTTTATTAC
Organism: Amaurobius ferox; assembly: GCA_951213105.1. Taxonomy (NCBI): domain Eukaryota; kingdom Metazoa; phylum Arthropoda; class Arachnida; order Araneae; family Amaurobiidae; genus Amaurobius; species Amaurobius ferox. The sequence goes on along the minus strand of OX578148.1, from coordinate 57,064,500 downwards.
TTTGCCCCTATGAAACTGTAACACCAAATCATTTGGAATACATTCGTATAATATGGGCCACATTAAACATCCGTATGAGTCGGAATTGACTTCGAGTGATTCAAGACTTCTGATTTGCACAGATATTTCATCGTGCAATCATAGTAAAGCAGATACATCGTTTGACCAACGGACAAGTTCTAAACTTAACAAACGATTAGTGTGTGCGGAAACCAACACTCCCATTTTCCCAAATTTATCTTCTAGAATTTCTACTGCCTCCTTATAATTTTCAGTTGTTAAAGGAAGACCTCTTATGGCGTCTACTGCCGAATCGCTAAGCAATGCTTTTAGGTAATTAAATTTCTCGACTTCCTGAAATGTTTAGTTTTCGTGAATCGCGACTTTATATTGAGGGCAACATTCTTTAAATTTACATGATCACCTGTAAATTTGTTTAGGGAAATTCGCGGCAACTTTGTGCTTATCTTTATTTTAATGTCGGATATCGTTTCTGTACCAGATTGATTTAGTTCTGTACTAAATTGATTTACCGTCGGATTTACTTGCAGGCGATCAGAGCCCAACTGACTGACTGTATTCAATGGAACTTTCAATTTATTGTTCCAAATCGTCTGTTCCAGTTTGCGTTTCAATTCCTATTCGTTTAATATTAAACTAATCGACATATACAGATAGGCCTAAATTACTTTACTTGGGACGATAGATTACACAAATGAATACGTGGCCCTAAAAGTTACATTTTCAGATTCCATGTTGCCACCATTCCGACATTTCAACTTCTGTCTGTTCTGTCCGAGGCTCTCATTCTGACGCAAGTACAGCGCCCCCCTCCCTTCGTGTTACAATCTATGAGACTTAAAAAATATATATACGGATTTCCCACAACATCTGCATGTGTATGCAAAATATTATATTCCTATCTATTTTAACTTTCCAGTAGAAGAGATCACAACTTTAGGGGAAATGTTTGATTTCGCTTCGTTAGGAATAAATACATAATGAATTCCGCTTCGTTAGGAACATAGAATGGACTTCGCTTCGTCGTCCAGAATTAACACACACAGTACAGTTTTTCAAGGAAATGAAAACAAAGTGGAATACATTAACTATGGTATAACTGCGTAATTTTTTCTTTCAAAATTTCTCAATTTAACAGTGTCCAAGTTCTTTGTACGAAATATATAATATAACGAAACTTAAATTTCACAACCATGTGCAAATTCTTATAGTATTATAAAGAGAAAGGTTTAGAATCTAAAAAGATATTTAAGAATCTGTTCTCGTGATAAATTATCTTCACAATCAGACTTCGAAAACAGCCAGTAGGTTAAGAGTCTTATTTCTTTCTTCATTAAAATTTACGTATGAAACAAGCATTTAATTGATACAATTGAGCTTACGTTGTCTTTTATTTTAGATTTTAACGATTCGCGAAGTTCTTCATTTCCCAATTAATCCAGAATCAAATCAGTATCAGGGTCACAAAGTGACTCACCGATAAAATTTTAAGAAATTTGGTCAATTAGTTTTGAGTTAGAGTGGACATATATATTGCAGATACTCACACCATGCTAAATATAGGTTTTCCATGTTCTAGAGATCCCAAATCGTGCAGATCCGTCGAAAACTGTAGTTGCGATTTGCGACACGATTCTAATACGTTCCCTATATATTACCATGCATTGCAGGGGAATTAAAAATGATTAACTCACTGACATTTTCTCAAGAAATTTACTCACTCGCTTGTTAACACTAAAGTTTATTAAATGTAAAATTTAACAACTTTTTGAAATAGTCTGCTAATAACTTTTAAGAATGCCCCCAAAAAGCAGTTTTTGCAAACTTAGATGTAATCACAATTTTAAAAATACAGCTATTCGGTTTTAAATATAAAAAAATTCTAGATTTTGTCTAGAGTTTTAAAGATAACCAGCATTTTGGTGAACTTTTTTTGGTCCGGGCTAAAATTTGCAAACCATGCCGATATGGCAAATCATATTTTTATAAAAATATACCAAGATAAAAATACGTTTTTAGTCGTAGTCAATTAAAATTTATGATGAGGGCGACACATGGTTTTCCCAATATAATGCAATTAATTTATTTCACAATGTAAAATGATGAATACAATCTACGTAACAATGTCTTTCAATGTCGAATTGAACATTGTGGATTTTTCGGATGACAACATATAAAACTTTTTCGAAGTACCCAATTAACTTGCATTTCACGAAATTCTAATTTGACAATGATCAATATTGGAAGCAATTGTAATAAGCAAATGCTCCTTATATTGTAAAATTTTAATAATTAATTCAACAATTTGCCGTGCTTTTCGATTATTTTTGCTTTGCAATTTTTACGATACTTTGGCAATATCGGGGACAATATATCCCCTAGTTGCCGATATTTCTCTAAAGATCTCAGTTGCTAAAGTCATCATTACAATTCTAAATTCACAACAGTTGTTAAATTCATCGCTAAGCATAACAGACAGAGCAGAGCATATATACAAGACTGTTGGCGAATTGTAGGACGTCAGAATACAAAATTATTACAGACTTATCTTCACTCATGAATGGAATATACTAGATACACGAGATTGATGTTATTACATTTATAGCATAATAGATATGAAAATTGTACTTTTTGATTTTATGATTTGCTTCATAAATATATCTGAGAAAGTGCAATATCTCACGAACGATTCATACTAGCTTTCAAAGGTTTTGTCAATCGTCTTTTAATGAAAAATTACTTAAAAATTTATTATTTACGCAACATTCTTGAAGGTTGCGATTGATACCAAAATTTTCGAGTGCGCCTTTGGAATCTTCCAAACATTCGATTGTTTTTTAAAATCAATATGCTCCTAGTATTCACATATTGTAATTTTTGTACACAATTTCGTTAGAAACGCTCCATTCATTCTTGAGATATCGTCTATACAGTACACGCACATTACTTCGATCAATTCGAGTTCAGGGATACATGAAACGCGCTCTTCCATCAAAAACTCGAATTTGAATTTTCATCCACTTCACTATATTTTCCCTATATTTTATACTATGTATATAGGGATATTTAAAAACTGACAACATCCAAAGAGCTATTTAAAGGAAGGTTATAATGTTGCCGCTTCTAAAATAACTTTTTCATCAACTTTGTGAGCCTGTTAGACAGAAAAGAATTAAGTCTTTAGCTTTCTTGGAGACTGAACTACAGATCCCTGAAGAGATTAGGACGTGGGTGGATCGGAACGCTGCCTTATTTCTAATTTTTTGAACTTATGATTTCAGAACCAAATTGTATAAAAATGCCTCGAGTGCAAGAATATAATTTTGCTTTTAGCTATAGAGGGGAAATTATTAAATGCCATTGGGAAGTAGTAAAAAATATGATATAGTAATCCCTACTCAAATTCAATATCTTCCATAATAATCCATTTATTTGAAAAGTGAAAATGGCACATAAAATATAAACTTAAATCCATCACAAATTTTAAGGATTTTCCTTTTGTATTGTAGACATTCATGTTTTCAGGACGTATTGAAACAAAAGCCAATCCCTTAATTGTACGAAATTATAATCGTCATCAGAGGTAATACATATGTGACATAAATGTTTCATTAAATTTGGGGCTTAAAATAGTGCCTTTTCTTCCGGTACTTAAACTAGAGACTTAAACCGTACTTTGTGTTCTCGAGTGCCAAAACATGTATATCCAACAATCCATTTTTTTACCCATGTTTTCTATATTTTACTGGATTAATGAAATTTAAAAGTTGATACAATTGATTCATCAGTTTATTAGCAATTAATTTTCTGAAAATGAAAATAGTTTGAGAGAAAGGGGTATATTTGAAGAAAATGGAATAACTGCATGTATTTTTTAAGTTACCTGAATGAACATTGCATATTGAAACCGATCTTATAAGAAGTTTTGTTCTGTTTAATCTGTATTATGATCTTTAATAGTAAAAAATAACTATTTCAACATAAATTAATTTGTAATTTAAGAATTTTATAAAAAAATATGTTTATAAATACTTTGCCATGGAATGACCCTTTTGTCATTCCATGTCAAATTATTAAGTTCTTCAAGTAATCGGAGGATTTTGGAGTTGAGAACTCTGGCTGCACGAAAATCTACTACTGGAGCAATGGAATTTTTATTCATTTAAAATAGTTTCAGTTCCAGCACCCAAGAGGCGCGGTCATGGGAAAAATACATTGTTTGATGGAAAATAATTATCGATGCAAGATAAAGGCAACTAACATGTAAATGCCCTTTCAAAACAAATTTTAATGTCAGGCTTGAAAATTTACAAGTCAAAGATATTTAGTGGTACAAAAAAAGTCAGACGAATGGATGCAAATAAGAACACAGACCAGGAATAAAATAACTTCACAACTAATTAAATACATAAATATATACTGGTCTGGAATTAAATAAAATTGCACGTAAATATAAAATTTTAACATTTTTGACACAATTCAGACAAAAATCTGATGACAGGTAAAAAATTAACCACTTTCATGGCTAATGCATGCATAGGCCTCGATGTAATAAACATAGTTTGTTTATCCATATTAATTATTACTTTTGAATTAAGATGACAAAACCTATATAAAAAAACAACAACCATCTACTGAATACTAATGACATGATTATAACAGACCTGATCTTTTAAAATTTAAAAATAAATCATTATACTGAACCTTTAAAATGCACACTTTAGCTTTCAAAATTGTTCTTAACACACAGAGTTTACATGTATTAACCTTAAAATATTAAAGTGAAGGAACGCTCTTCAATAACCAAAACTGTATCATTATATTATCATTTTCTGTCTTTCACACGATCTGTCGCCTAAACACATTCCAAATCCTCGCTTCAAAAATGCGCATGGGATAGTGCGGGCATGCCTTATAAATTCAACCACAAATCTGGATTTTTCCAGTGCATCGAAATACTGACGACTGCTATCCATTATATAAACAGAAGGTGCACGACACACAGGACACCTCATGGGCGGCGGTGCGCGGAGCAGACAGTTTATTTGGTTGGTAAAGGGTGTTTCTTGATGTGGCGAATATATCCGATTGTTCCGGTACAGACTGAAGTATAAACTGGCGAGTGTATTGAAGTATAAACTGGCGACATATTAAACAAAAAGCTTCGTTGAACGGATCCATTTTAATATTAATTTTTGACAGACAATTCAAATTTATCTCACTCTGTTAGCTATAACTGTTAAACGAATTCAAAAAACATCAGCTAACTATCATTTGATCAAGATTCACAATTTTTGTTGCCTAAGCAACGGGAAAAACCTCTTTTGATGAATGCACAATTAGTGATTCCATTTAAGAACCTGATTTTTTCCGCTATAAATTTTTTTTTTAGCTCGGCATCAAGAAATAGATCACTGTTGCAGAATATGTAAACAGTCAACGATTTACATCTTGGACATTCCATAATTGGATGATATTGTTCAACACAATTTATAATCCGTTTAGGATAATCACTTTCAATTAGTTCGTTTTCCCGATGGTTTTGGATGCATTTGAAGCAATAGACGTGGAAGCAGTTTTCCAATATCCCGAAATACCTCTGCTCCTCTCTTTGAAATTCCAAAACATTGTTTTTGCAGATTATGCAAGTAGGATCATCTATAGGCTCCATTTAAATTTTTATATTACAACACAGCGCAGAATGATATACGTGGAATTTAATTTCGAAGTACACGCTATGTTGAAGACAATAAGCACAAGAGTGCTGTTTGAGAGTAAACTAACTAAATAATTTAGGGTTACCAGGTCGTATCAGCAAATTTTAGCCAAAACTTAGCCAAAATCAGCTATGTTTATAAAACATTTACGCATAGTGAATCCGTTTCGCAATTCTTTTCAGTAAAATCCCTACAATTTTTTCAAACGAAACTGGCATTAGAAATATTGAGTGCCAATTATTTCAATCCAGTCAGATGTGTAATCTCAGAAGTCTTAAACCTAAACTGGAAGCTGTATACCGGCTGTATTTTCATATAAAAATGTCAAAAATTGAATTCGAAATCTATATCATACAACTGTGCTGCTAAAGATTGGTTGACTTAGAAATGAATTGCACAGCACAGGAATTTGACAGACTATAAATAATGGGAAATATGTAAAATCTATAAATATAGTTAGATTCATAAATCTCAGAAATTTTTGTTCATACATACTTCAAACAGAGTATCGTTAGACGGATAAAAGTCATATCCTAAATTTTAACTATAAACGCGATTTGTGTACAACTAACGGTTCCTGAAATAAATTAATGTATAGTTAAAGCAGAGGATATATATTTAATAATAATTTTTTTACACAGTATATGATTATATTTGTTTCCATATACAGCGTTCCCACTTCATCGGGTAAAGGATATTCGCATACATACTTTAAATGCATAAGGTATTCTTGAACAAAGTTAAACCCTATAGGATTAACATTCAACGCATCCCTTTTTTTTGCATAGTAATCCCCGGTTATTTGCATAAAAGTTGTGAAATCAGTCTGGTGATTTTCAATTTCTGTGTGAAAGGACATGGGCGATAAAGCGAAAAATCGCCAACCACGGTAACGTCAATTCTTCTATGTAGCTCAAGAACATAGTAAATCAGAAATGTGTAATATATACATGAAGTTAAACTACTATCATTTATTAAATAAGTTGTCATAATTATGTTATATTCATAATATTTATAGGACATAAATAAGAGAGGTTTTAATAATATTAATTTATGCATCCGCTTAATCGCATATAATAGAGAGGGAAAAACCGTATGCAAATTAAGAGGAAACAACTGTACCAAAATCGTATACTGACTACTCTAATGAAAAATTAATTGAAAATATTTTTATTAATAAATAATTTCTATATTAAAATGTATAAATACACTGAAATAAGGTACCATATAGTGATGGGAAATGCTATATTATTTTACACACCGCAGATTCCAAATTAACACAACTGTAATATGTACGGAATTTTTATGCATTCACTTGAAAGAGTTTTTGTTATAGAAATTTTATTAAGCGCTTAGATGTCATATTGTGAGACCATTAATCATTTCGCCTGCCGTAAGCTACGGTGGAAATGATAAGTTAAATTATAAGGGTAGTTCAATTAAACAGATTTTGATAATTATCAAATGCGTATTCGAAAATCTTTTAATAAAGATTAAATAATAACAAGCTAAAGAAAATGAAGAAATCATAAAGTGTTAATTACAAGTATCACATTTGCTACTTTACCTGCATACATAATATAATGAAAAATATATTGACGGGATTGAAAATTTGAATTCGCGTTTTTGATAAAATTACGAGTTTTGAGAATACTTAAACTCAAACGTATTAGAAATTCTTATTTGCACGCGAGTTTGCGTCAGTGAGTCTGTGGATGCTATATCTCATAATCGAATAGAGAGCTTCGATTGATGCTATTCCTCGAAATACTACTCCACTTTGGAATTTGATACTTTTACCAAAGTGTGTAAATGCTGAAACCCTATTCTTTTTTTAAACCATACGATCGGAAAACTCTGACATTTTAAACAATTTTTAATCAAAGCATTTAACTATATCAATTATCAATCAATATTTTATTAACTGAAATTTAATGGGCACTCATTTTAGAATACGCCATCAATTTTTTTTGGAAATATTGGAAGTTTTTCGAATACGTTTATTTCAAAATTTAAATTAAATTAAATATTTATTGACTTTTGTTTAACTAATTTCCATTATGTAACAAAGAGGTGCGTTTTATTTTTTATTTGTGTCATCAGCTAATCAGAACTGCGATAAAGCGACTTAATTCACTGGCAAATATTATAAAAATTGAACGGATAGCTTTAAAGCTGGTATTGATACATACTGGGATCGATATAAGTTTCATATTCTAGTATGCTCATACTATGCAAATTTAAAAACAAAAAATATATTTCGAATTTTTGACAGCATTATAATATTATTCTTATACCTGTCCTTTCATAATGTTTTTGCAGTAGTGGAACAATTTACAAAAAACTTTAATCAACAGGCAAAATAAATGTCCGTTGCGCATTTCTTATTGAGTGGTTTCACAAAGTCCATTTTTTAATAGTGGAGTTGACAAAAGCGTAATCTTGCAGACGTTTGTTAGTTTAATTGAATTTCGAAAATAAATTACCAGCGTTACCCTGATTCTAAGTATGGGCCAACTACTTAAATAATATGTATACAGATGACATCTCCAAACTGCCTGCTTTGAACTAAAATCCATTGCTCACTACGTTTATTCCATATGTAAAAATGCAAAATATACAACGCTTGAATAATACGCCCTAATAAAGCTTTTTTGATATGCTCTAAATAAGCGTTTGGTCGCTGATCATTGCAAAACAGCACAACGATTTGATATTATATAACCATTTTGAGTAATATGCTAAAATTTTATTTTAATTGAATGCAATACGCTAGTGTCATATTGATATATGACGGTTTGAGTGTGAAACACTACATTTTTTATTTCTTCTCGAAATCGTTCTCTTTCGGAAGCCATTTTTATTCCAAGGTTTTAATTCTGAATACGTTCGTACTTTTATGCTGAAAGTGTGGGATGTTTGCTCAAGCGGATGTACCGAGGCTAATTTCTTATTACTTTATTTCATACCCGGGGCTGCGGTTTCGTTTCTGCAGTCGATGGCGTGAGGTTCCGGACCGGTCGTTTGAAAGTTGCACTTGAATTCGAGCAAGGAGTTGAAGGTCGATGCGACCTATATTACCATTTTTCACAGTAGTGGAGGGTTTTTGGCCCTGAAATTTCGTTGGAGCAGGAGCTCGTGATTTTCGCTCCGTAATCTTGCACACATAGGAATTAAATGACCCAACGGTCATTTTTGTGTTTCAGATTATAACTTTGATTCAGAAGGAATCTTATAATCCGTGTTGGCCAAGACAATTTCTTTCGTTTCAAAATTACCAATTCCTCATTTATTTTCAGATTCAAAATTCGGAGTGGAGTCTAGAGGCCTAGTATGGTCTATTAGGCCGACCGAATCGAGATTTATGGAATGTACCCCTGAGGGATTGATTTCTGAAAATTCGTCTTTTTGTTACTCCAGCCAAACTAAGTCTCGGGATTTTTGGACGTTTCTACAGTAAGATGTGTGAATACAGCCAAAGTGTTTGGACCATTTCCATCAAGATCGCTGAGTGCATATCTCGGCTAGAATCCAACCAGTGTGTGTTTGTGATCATTCCTTACAATGATGTTAAATTCAAGTATTTAAGCTTTAGCCGCGCCGCGCTAAATGAGAGCATTTTTGGTTTTGAAAAAGGGGCAGGAACCGATATCTGGTTCTGGTAACGTGAATGATTACTAGAAGTGAAATCTTCTTTAATATTTAAATTCCTCAAGATAAATGTGTTTCAAATTAATTTCTACGAAAAATGTTGTGTTGGTTATATATGAAATATATATTATTACATAGAGAGATCGGATCAGATTCATATTCCATTTAAGTACAAGGGCCAATTGTTATCTTGATATATTTAGTACAGAAAATGGCCAATAATAATTTCTTTGCTACTTCTTTAATTACGTATGCTATATATAAATAAAAGAGTTTATTATTATTATAATATGTCTCATGATTTCCCATCTGAACTTTATTGTTATTTTGCTGTGTGTCTGTGTGTCTAGTTTACATATTGTAAGCCTGGGCAGCCGAATTCCTAGGGTTAATTCCTAGGGGCTTGATTTCATAATTCCTATTCGCCCTCCTGTGCTTGGATACACATTCCTGTGCACATAGTTAGATCTTTATTTTCGTCACATAAACCACTGTGACTGGTGCCTTCATTTTCCTGTGTGACATGTGGTGCCCGTGTACCACTGTGACATCTGGTACCGTGTTGCTGACTTGAGCGACCGCAGGCACATAATATAATGTGTTTAATTATCTAAGGTAAATAAAACAGAATAGTTCATTCTTTTCATGTTGGGAAGCATGAGTATAACTGTGCATTGAATATAACTGTTATATTGTGTCATAAAAAAAATCGAAATAAGTAAATTTACTTTATTGAAAAATATTGGTCAAGAAAATCAAACAAATTGTTGAATTGAAAAAATATATATAAGTATAGTGTGACATCCACTTTAATTAGAAATACCTTGATCAAAAATTTGCACAGTAATTGCACACATATAGACACTGATTGTGATTACAGAAATATATAATGATACAAAAATTATCTTTTTCATAAAAAGAAACACACACATACTGATCATTATATTTAAACTTAAAAAGTGTTTGTTTTTGTTTTATGTGTGCTGACCCACTTATAAACCTTTCATTCATTCTTAAGTGTGGGTATATATAAAAATAATAACACTGTTTTTTAACACTTTACAACAAAGTTGAAAAGTGTTTATGACTTTGTTCATTCTGTCTGTCTGTCTGTCTGTCTGTCTGTCTGTCTGTCCGTTAGCACGATAACTGCCGTAAAAATGACTTAATCAAAATGAAATTTTAGTATGTTGTTCAGATGGTCTGTAGGACCTATGGGAATATAAATGAATAATATCACACAATTAGTTTTGGATTGAACCCGGGTTGAAAAAATGAAATACATTGAGCCCTATGGGACCTAATTTTTCTAACATTTTTTAAGCGGATTTAAAATTCACAAATTGCTTCGAAAATTTTAGGTAATAGTCAAATTGTTCCATAAAATATATAAAAAAAAATTCAGCTAAATATATTCAGTAGTTTTTTAAATAAAAATTAAAATAATAATTACACATCTTATATGAAACGATCACGTGACCATGATATTAAACGATCACATGACCCACTTCAAAATGAGATATGGCATCCATCTTGTTTCAAATTCGTGATTTTTTAAAGTTCTTTTTAATTCATATTGAGTGTTGTATCCATCCTAAAACTACTTTATTTCTGCTTAAATTCTGTGCATCTACATACTAAAACAACACAATGACAATATATTTGAGTTTAAATTCTCATTCAAATTTGATTATTTCTACAATTAAGCCTATTTTTCACCTATGTAAAATGTAAACAGCAAAATATGTAGAATGAGTTGTATTAGAATTACTGTATTTCTTTAACACAAAATAATTCAGTCCATGGAGTCTGCATGGCTGATATGAATGAAATATTAATTGATTTTATTAGTATTATGATAGATTTAAAAATATTACCGTGGAATGTATTGCATTTTAGAGATATTTAAACCACGCAATTTATATTTCAATGCCGTCTTTTGAATGAAGTTCATTTTTTTCAATGAAGGTTTAAGTTTTCAAATATAATAAATCAATGTAGTATCGTGATAAGTTTTAAAATATTACCGAGGAATGTATTGCATTTTCGACTTTTTTAAATAAAATTGCATTGAAGTTGGAAAGTGTTTCATAATCAATGCTTTAAGCATGATTGATCTTTCTTGTTTTCTTTCTGCAAAGCAGGAACCTTCTACTTTTCCCACTTTAAATAAAAATATATACTTACCATGATTTTGCAAAGCCTAGAGCTTAATTTTTTTTCTCAATACCTTTAAGGATTGAGAGGGGCTTGTCTAGATATCTAAAAGCTACATATTCCCCTTTGCACTAGTTCAATACAGGATTCCTCAACATCACTCTTATCATTAGAATCACACATATCAAAAGTTCCATCCTTGATATAAACAAATTATTTCATATAATACAGTGGTAGTGGAAAGTGTATCTCAATACTGAATGCTCAAATTCTTCTTCTGAGCATTATTAATCAATACATATCACATTTTCATCATAAAATGTTTACAATTATCTAATCATAAATCTTTGTTGGTTCTGTGATAAAACCACTTACACTGAGATAAGACCACTCATTGCTTATAGAATCCACTTACTCATATTTTTGTAAACCACAATTTATCAAAACTATTCATTGTTTATCAAAACACTCACAGCATTATCAGAGCACTTATCTGTATCATTTTTCTTCTCAAAACTGACTTTCATCTATAAAAATGTTGAAAACAGTGAGAATGCCTAGATTTACAAAAACAAATCGTGGGGGCAGGAGTGCAGACTCTGATCAAACCTCCGCTAGTGATAGAGTGGCTTCGCCGTCGCCTATCCGAACTGCAGGTCAGAGTGTCAGATCGAGTTCAGTGATACCTAGCAGTAACAAAAAAACGTTTTGGCATCGCAGTTCATAGCTAATATTCAGGATTATTCGGGAGCACAGAGTGAGTGTTTACAGACATTTATGGACAAATTTAATTTGATAGCAGAGCTAGCAGCTTGGTCGGAAGCTGACAGAATTTTCGTAATCAAACTCAAACTGAAAGGTCAAGCAGAAAAATTAATCAAAGGACTTCCAAGGCTAAAGAATGCAAATAACTTTAGTGAAATTGTTAACGCACTTAAAGATAATTTCCAGAAAAAGGAGGACGTTACAAGCAAAGTTGCAAATCTGGTGAACATAAAGCAAAATTTGGGAGAGAGTGTGAGGCAATTTGGAATTCAAATTGAAGCTGCCTCTTTTGATGCATTTCCCATGCAATATGAGAGTGGAGAAGATTCTTTGCGGGCTGATATTCTCAAGAACGCATTTATTCGCGGCTTAAAATTAGACATTAGAAAAGGTGTTATGACCAGAAACCCTTCAACTTTCTACGCTGCCAAAAATCTTGTAATCCTAGAGGAGGATTTTCAAGTCGACAATGCAGAATTTCTAAAGGAAAACGTCACAATGGTTGTGAACAGGAAGAGTCAGGAGGACGAATTGAAAATAATGAAAGAGAAACTGAGTAGAAAGAAGGAATAGTTTGAGCAGTTAAAAAGAAGATTAGTTGAGGATAGCGAGAAGAGAAGAAAGAAAATTAAGGAGGTCAGAGAACAACTGGCAGATAACTCAAGAAGACTCGAAGAAAGTTTCAATTCTCCCTCAAACAGTCGATATGAAAATCAAGAAGAGTATGAAGAGGAAGTTCAGATGGAAACTCCAAGTAAGTTCTTGCGATATGCTACACCTTATCGAAACAAAGGAAATAGAACTAAATTCCAGACGTATGGAAGAAATCAGGCTGTTCCAGTAAGAGAAAAATGGACGAACAATTTTAGAGGCAGAGACCATTATAACTACAGAACTAGAGGTTTTTAATCCTACAGAAGGCCGTACAGAAATTATAATGGAAATTATGGACAAAATTTCTATCTAAGAAGAAGTTTTGCAAACTACAGACATCTATTCTATTCTATTCTATTATCAACTACAGACATCTGGGCGCGGTAGCCCTGTGGTTAGCGCGCTGGAGTTACATTCGGTAGGCCCAGGTTCGATTCCAGCCACTGCCCAAACTGCCGCCGTGTTCACGCGGAGTACGTTCACGTTAAACATGTGGGTCCGTAAGTCCTTCCGAGAGGTTGGTGGTTGGGGAAGGAGGGTACCTGTGGATGCCTCCCCCACTGGGTTCCGGTCTAAATTGGGTGGCACTTCCCGGCCGTCTAAACAGATACCTTACACCTTTCTGGTAGGTCGGACGGTCTGGGTCGAAGAAGAAGAAGAAGAAACTACAGACATCCTTGTGATTCGTACAAAAGCAATAACCAATTTAATAACCAAAGAAGAGAATTCAGAAACAAGAACTTTTATAACAATAAACCTACATATGCATTTAACTCAATGTTAGAGGATGGATTTAATGGCTCAGCCTTGTTTCCAATTCTTAAAGTATATATGGGAAATGTTTATTTGTCTGCTCTTATGGATACAGGAAGCTCTGTTAATATTATCTATGAGAAAAGTTTGATAAATATAGATCCAAAATTGTATAAAAGGCGCCGTATGAACACAATACTCAATGGAGTTAATGGTCAGGCTATAATGGTTAATTCAAAGACAGAAGTAGAAATTACCATAGGAAATGATGTCAGTAGAGCTGAATTCTGGGTACTAGATGCTGATAATCCGAGGATTATGAGATGATGCTGGGAAATGCATTTATGAAAAACAGAAACGTTACCATTAATTATGTGTTATGTAGAATAAATTTCAGATACTGCAGTATTCCATTCTTGGATCGGGAACCCTCACATTCTGTTGCTACACTTAGAAAAGATATGTTTCTTATAATAGAGAAAATAATGCCAGAAACCAATCTCCAGAGTCAGATGAACTTTGTGGAGACTATTTCAGGGATGTGGATTTTAGAAACATATCTGATGATTTTTTCTTGAAACTCAACAACTGTAAAGATATTCTATATTCGTGTTCAGGAAACTATGCTAAAAATGCAAACTCAGATCATGATTACAGGGACATGATATCACATGATCAAGAAAATGAAACAAATGTATATTTTGAAAATTCTAGAGTTTAAGAAGATGAAATGCAAGATGTAAACAACTGTGCACAGAATAATGAAAATTTTCTAGAATTTTATGACAATGGCACTGATCAAGAGAACTATTGTACACAAAAAATGACAATTTTGGTAAACAAAAGGAAACTCAAAAATGATGTTATATTCGAACCGCTCAAAAGTATACAATTAAGCCATTACAAGAAAGTTTCATTAAATTAAAATTAGATAGTATATTCCAAACTGGAGAAACTATTTTGTTGGAACAAAAAGAACCCATGATGTTAGCTGGAAACCAATTGTTCTTGGCTAGGGCAGTCTATAAATCTCCAAGAGAAAACTTTATTTTTGCTAAAATTGCAAACCCATCAGATACATCTATAAACATTAATAAGGGTACAAAAATGGGTACTGTGCAGCTCATTCATGAATCAAATTTGGAGCAAGTAAACAATGTTCAAGAAGTGCCAATCGAAGAAAATGATGTGTTCGAATCTTGGGGTGGTGAATTCGAATTGAACCACATGGGCGGAAAACAAAAGAAAATGTTGACTGATCTCTTAATGAAGCACATAAATGTTTTTTCGAAGTCAGTAAAGGAAATAACCTAGTGTGAAACAATTCTGCAAATATCCCAGTCACACAGAAATCATATAGAGTGCCGCATCATTTCAAGGGAGAACTCTCAAAACAAGTGACTGAATTATTGCAAGCGAATATCATTCAACCCAGTACATCGCCTTTTAACGCCCCCATTTTATTTGCAAGAAAATCAGATGGTTCACATAGATTAGTAGTAGATTTTCGGTAGCTCAACTCTCAGACTGATACTGAGGTTTTTCCTTTACCTAACATAAATGAGCTCATAGACCAATTATCTGGAGCAATTTATTTCTCAACACTTGATTTTACATCAGGATTTTACCAGGTTGCTCTGCATCCTGAGGATTATTTTAAAACATCCTTTTCGACACCTGAGGGACACTTTGAATGGACTAGAACCCCATTGAGTCTTAAAAATGCTCCAGCTTCCTTTCAGAGACTCATGACGCTGGTTTTGTCGAACTTGTCTGGCATCTATATTGATGACATAATAGTGTCATCTTGCTCTTTTGAAGAGCATTTGAGAAAGCTTGCGGACATCTTTATCAGTCTCAATAACCATGGCTTGAAGCTAAAACTTTCCAAATGTAGATTTTTTAGAAAAAGCATGAAGTGCCTCGGCTTTATTGTGTCGAATGGAATTGTACAACCTGATCCTCACAACATTGATTTAGTAAAAAAAATTGATACTCCTAATTCAATTAAAAAAGTCAGACAATTTTTGGGCTTGATTGGTTTCTATAGACGCTTCATACCTGAGTATGCAAAAGTGACTTTGCCTTTAATAGATTTATTAAATGTTAAAGAAGGTGACAAAAAGAAAAAGTTTTTATGGAATAATGATGCACAGAAATCTTTTGACACACTCAAAGAGAAACTTGTTACAAACTTGTTACTATTTTGACACTTCCAAACTTCAAGAAAGAATTCATACTTCACACAGATGCCTCTAATAGATCTTTAGGCGCTTACTTATCTCAGAAGGATGAGAAAGGTCATTTGCATCCAATATCATATGCCAGCAGAAAACTTAACGATGCAAAATCAAAATATAGTGTAGTCGAGAGAGTAGCACTTGCAGTGGTTTGGGCAACTAACTATTCCAAAACCTATCTTATTGGAAAGCATTTTACTGTTTACTGTGAACAGAATTCTCTGGCCTTTATTCTAAAACTCAGGGATCCTACCTCGATACTTGCCAGATGGATCGCATCACTTTTTCAATTCGATTATACAATCATACACAAACCTGGAAAATCAAACATAGTTGCAGATTACTTGTCGCGAAACGTTTCAAATGCAGTGGATTGTGTACCAGAAAGATTTGTTTCTCAATATAAAGTTGTGAATGTTAGAAACAAAAATAATCCAAATCATGTAAACACAAATACTCCTATCATCAGTAACTCTACAGTCAATAAGAAAAAATATGTTATAATGCTAGTAATCAAGTTGATGCTGTAGATGTCAGTCAAGGTAATACAAATGAAATTGATAAGAATGATACTATGGAAAATGACAATTCTGTTCAAAACAATGAGTTACAACAAACTTCAGCTATGCCTAATTTACTAATCAGGATTAAGAATACACAAACGTCAGACTCCAGGTGCAACAAAACTAAAGATTTACTCGAAAAACAAATTAAACCATACCCACAGAGGTTGACATTTTTTTATGAAGGATCAAATATTGTGGTGTACAGATAAAAATCCAAAGCGGAAACATGAATATCAAGAAAGAGTTGTGGTACCACAGGAGCTTGTTTCGGAAGTACTGTGGCTGAATCACGATTGTCCCACTTTTGCACACTATGGCATGGGCAGAACCTTAGCTTCAATAGGTAGGAAATATTACTGAAATGGCATGTACGTTGAAACTAAGAACTACGTTTCTTCATATTTTACTAAATACCAAAAAATGAAATTTTTTAAACATAAAAATAATTGAAAGAAAATCCTATCAACGTAAATCTCACATTTCAGTTCAGTCTTGTTCACATCTTCCTTACCATAGCTCCCTAAACTATCTAGCACACAAACCAAGCTCCTCTTTACTCCCAGATAACATGTTTACGCTAATGACAAAAACACCTGGTTACTAGAACTTTTTCGACTGACCACCTAATTCAAAGAGAAATGAATATTTACAGCCATGTTATTGGCATTTCCAAAAAATAGCTATATAGTTGTTAATGTTTTCCTCCATTAACAGCTATAAATGATTACCACGAAGTAGAGATATACTTATTTTGTCTACCTAAATAAAGAGATCTTATATGTAATCATACCTGGATTCTATATCCCAGGGCCATCTTTACAGTTGGCAACAATTCTGTTTGAAGTTGCAAACCTTGCGGATAGCTTTATTGCCGGTGAGCACCGGACGTTTGGCACAGCACCTTAGTCAGGCAAGGGCCAGAGGGAGCTAAGCCCACCTCCCCAAGAGGTATACTCAGCCTCGCCTCCCCCCCCCCCCGCCTGATAAAAATATTAAAGTTTTAATTGTGATAAGAAATATCATTCAAATTTTGCATAAAAAAATTATGTATGAGATTTTTTTTACAATTTACTTTGTTTTAAAGATTTTTTAATTTAGCTGAATGTGTGGTTATAGTGATAATCAATTTATTTACATATTTAATTTAAAAATACTTAAATATTAAGATAATAGTATTTGGATACTTTTGTATTATTGCTGGGTTCATTGTTTTAATTTATTGTGTCAAAATCAACTGATAGGTAGTTAAGAGTTGATATTAAGCGTTAATTTGTATTAACTTTCAGATTTTTTTTTCGATTAATTAACAGCTTTGCTACTAGTTAATGCTTATATTAAAATCCATTATAATTATTATATATTATAATATTGATGTACAGTAACTATATGAATTTTCCTAATCAACTCTTAGCTTAATACAAATATGGAATTACTTGTTAACGATTTATATGTATTGAAATATATAATAGTAACTATTATGGTTAATAAATGTTTATGAACTGTGTTTAGGGTGAGCTTCTCTTTCAAGACTGTTGAGCTCCCCCTTGAATTTGCTTTCAGATCCTCTTGAATATCATGTCTGGCTACTGCCCTGGTTTGGCAGCCAACCGCACCATGTCATTTGAGACCAACCAGAAAGCTATAGAATTATAAATAATGAGAAAATATCGGATTCGTAGGCACTCGTGGAAAAATGGTTGTGTTTTGTAGGACGACTTGCATATGTTCAACTGGTGTGGTCTCAAATGAGTGATGTTTGTGGTGTTGAAGGCAGTGTGATGTTTGTGATGTTGAAGGCAGTGTGATGTTTTAGTTATTTTAATAAAGATTTCGTTTTGGTTTGTGATGAAAAAGGAGCACAATATTTGTGTGCTATTCGTAAAGGTTATATTTCGATTTGTAATTAAATATCAATATACTTATTTCTCATGGATAAATTTAAATTAAAACAGCATTTTTCCCCCTCAGCTGCTGAAAGACCTGCATGTTATATTAAACATGCGGATTTTGATTTAAGCTCAACACTGGTGTATATGTGATAATGGCATCGCATTCTATGAAATTGTACTGATAGGTGTTTTTGAATTAAATAATATTACTATATTAGATCTTTCATTTAAAGGGATTGGCGAAACATGACAATGCAATAATTTTAACAAAAATGGGATTTTTCCAGAAATTGCTGTATACAATTAGGTATTATTTGATGGAAAACTCTCAGTTTGGCAAAAAGTGTCGCTAGTCATGCTAATGCTCCAAACCCCTCATTTACAGGCTTATGTTTTCTTAATGAAACTTGTTTTTACATATCTTACTCACATGATGGTATGGACATCCAGCTTCATATATATTTATATGTGACGAAATCTTAAGGTTTCGTTACGTATTATAACTACAGTTTTTTTTTCTTTTTTAAACTTTATGATTTTTTACCCTCAGCAGGTGTGGGACAGGTCCTGGTATTAGCTCGAGATTGGCCCAAGAAAACCGAGGCATGATCGCCCGGTTAAGGAAAAACTTGAATGCAATGGCTCCACCCACTGGGGAATTTCTATAGAGATCCCACCAACCATATCTGGATCTGGTGTTTGGAATCAACAATGTGCTGGAGAGCATAACGTGGCGGATTCTTGCTAGGGAGACTACAAGCTTTACCTCTATCGGTAGCAAAATTACAAGGGACTAGCTTTGTAGAGCCCCCCTCCCCCCCGCGTCACTTTCAAGCCCAAATTGCTCTTCGAAGGGAGACAATGCAATGCGTAGACGATAGCACCTGGTACGCTAAGAAGGGGGTGAATTCAGGAGTCAAAGAGCTCAAGTTTTATAAGTGGTAAACTAGAGTGGCGCAGGTCTAAAAAGATTAAAAATAGTTATCGTACAATAAATAAAACTGTTGATATATTTCTTTTGACACAGCCCGTTCGACCTACCCGAAGGTGTAAGATATATGTTTAGACCACCGGGACATTGCCATCTAATTTAGACTGGAACCCATTGGGGACGACATCCACGGGAACCGACCATCCTTCCTTTGCTACCAACCGTTCAGAAGGACTTTCAAACCCAAGGTTATTATATCTATAAGGTTGCGCCGCTTGCTCTAGCCAATGACAGCACGTAAAGACGCAACGTCACTTGGAGTTAAATGTCAGGAACGGCCCAGTAGACTCCAATGTTAAAGGATGCTAACAAAATTAATTTAATCATTTTTTGAAATTTAAAATATGAAATAAATATTCAAATAACATTAATTTTACTTGAACACAACTTAAATATGCAGTATAGAGTTTTTTTGGAAGGGCACATACATAATAAAACTGTATTTCCCTTTCTGAAAAATATACATCATCTGAAAGTTTCGTTTCGCTTTTTGAAACCAGTCAATGTTATTACAGGAGGCGATGTTATTTTTAATGAATTTTGTTTTAACTACACGAATTTACAGAAATATGTTCGGAAAATTTTCTAAATAAGCAATCATCCTAAAATTTTTCATTATACACAAATAAACATCGTGTAATTTCTTTCTAAATGCATATAAATAAAGTTATTTTCGATTATGTTATCTCTAATAATTGAAAATCAAAACAATAATTAAAACGCTAACCCTAAGAATTTTATGTATTTTTAGGGGGGGGGGGGGGGAGGAGGGATGTACTTATGCCTAACTAGTAAACGATTTAAGTGATGCTTTTATAGTGAAGAACTTATATTATTGCTAAACACTTGATTTTATTGGGTTTTTTTTTAGATCAAAAAGATAATTTATATCAAATCAAAATTCAATGTAAACATATAAAAATATAGACACTAATCGTTTAACACACACACTATGATATACTTTTAGAATAATAAATTAAATGTAATATAGTATATTGATTCATGATGAAAAATATACGAGCAAGCTGTTTATTTTTTTAAATCGTACCCCCCCCCCCCCCGCCATTTTTTGAATGTAATAAAATGTAATTAATAAAATGTAATGTAATAAAATTTAATTAATATAAAATGCGCAAGATTAAATCCTGTTAGATTTTTCAAAAATTATAAGAACATCATTAGAAAATATATAAAGATACAAATAACTTGCTGTAAAATGAAATGAATAAATAGTATACTGAACTTTCGTTTTTTGAGATTTAAAAATCCTACATAATGGAACTTCATGAACTAAACGAATGTTTCAAGAAAGTTTAAGCCAAAGTTAGCCAAAGTGTTCGTAAAAAGATACGTAAGAAACAACAAAAGATCAACAAGGACCACGTTGTATCAAATTGAAATAGAAATAATAAAATATTTCGCCGGCACTCTCAGGCGGCGGTTGCCACGCCACCTCGTGGCGCGTTCTGCAAGTTCACTCCATCTGACGTCACAGATTGTGTTCTTGGCAGAGAAGTGGCACCCCCCCCCCCTGTTTCAAATCCACAAATGTAATGTGCTTGTACACGGGGACAGTTTAGCTTTAGGCAATGCCGGAAATGGAACTCGGGTCCTCCGAGTACAATCCCCGTGACTTAACCACTCGGCTATCTCACTCCAAAACTACTGCTTGTAAGACAACAACTTACAAAACATCCTTGAGGAAAGCATATATATGTCAGTTAGGTGACTACAGTTGCTTCGAAGGCATTATAATCCCCCTTTTTCAGTCCAAAATACCAGTACGCGCTCTTAACAACCACTACTGCCGTTCGTTCTGGGCGGATGTTAAGGACGCATACTGTTCTTTTGGTCTGAAGTAGGAGTTTAAAATAACCTCGGAACAATGGCAGTCATCTAACTGACATATGTTTGCTTTCTTCAAGGCGGCCTTGTAAGTTGTTATATCTTTATCGATTTTGTGAATATTTCGTATAACTTTATCATATTGTGCCCCCTCAGATTTTGAAAACTCGGCGCTTATTATCCATATACCAAACTATAGTTCTTAAAAATTACATTTTTTACGATGTTAGGTCCAGTTTAGAGAATGGTGTTTTTACATAACATTATTTGCTTATTTTTATCCTAAAGCTCACAACTCATATTTACGATATCGTATGCCCAAAAATTCATTTACACTTTTTAATGCATTACGGAAAGGTTTAACAATATGATTATTTTCATATACCATTTTCACTAAATAAGCAAAAATAAAAGATTTAATCCATGTAAAATTAAGAATTTTTAAGTCAAACCTTCGTTTCTATATTGTACAAATATTTAGCACATATATTTTGATCTTGGTTTCTATAAATATTGTTCTTTCACCCACAGAGAAAAATATATAGTATAATTTTCCTAAAAAATAAAAGATATTTGCACATAACGCATCCACAGCAGATTTATTTGGTGATTTCAAATCCTTTTGCACCTATATCCTTGAATTTATTACAACTTATTTTAGGCAGGATTATCCTAAATGCACCCATACTACAAATAGTCAAACGAACAATACTAATACTACCATTGTCCAAGCATCTAACTTTTTAATAAGTCCAATTTTTAACCGTTTTGACTCCAATTTTAAACCACTGATTGCACGCACCTTTTTGAACCAGTATTCGAAGATAAAGAGGGCAGGATAGGTAAGTAACTGCTTTTATCTAAATATTCACACCTGTTTTTGAATTGCGAGATTAAATTCTTCATTCACGCTATTTTTACTTAAATATTTTTCTGTAAATATCTCATTCTAATACTATTTAAAGAAGATTAACAATAACAACAAAACATAATTATCTTCAAATTTCTGTGGGTGCAAGATGCACCCATACACCCATGGATTCCGCCGCCACCGCACAGCAGGGATATTATGCTGCGGCATTCCATTTTCATCTACGGCTTTATATTTCCATCTCAATTGCTTCCTGTCTAGTACTCTTGTAGAGTTCAGTGTTAGTAATAACATACGGTCAAAATGCTAACAAAATTTCCTTCAGACATTTAGTCTGCCAGGCATTCAACTTGTTGCATTGGTCCCTTGTTAATTTCCATGTTCCGGATGAATACAGTAAAACACTCTTCACTAAGGAATTAAAAAAGTTGATCTTGGTTTTTAAATTAAGGTTCGTAGCTCTCGATACTTTATTTTGTTTACTAAAACAATTCTGAACTTTTTCAATTCTTATTTTGATTTCTTCATCTGTTCCACCGTCCTTGTTCACCAGTACACCAAGGTAAATAAAGCTATTTACATCTTCAATGGATTCATCATCTAATTTTATATTTTCATAAGCTTTTTCCTTAATTCTTAAGACTTCTGTTTTTTACTTTTATTTATTCGTAAACCAGTAGTTTTAGCAAACTTATTAAGGCCATTAGTTTCCGGTTGTAGATCACAAAGAAAAAAAAAACAAAACTTTTATACATCATCGAAAAGATAAGTTTGAAAATGACACCATTTTGCTTAAATACAATATAGTATTTATGTATAAATGAAAATAAGTTTGACAAAGAGAGCGTGGTCACAGGGTGAGTAATATTTATTGAATTATTTTCCCACTCTACATATAACTGTGTGCAGAGAATATTAGATGAAAACAGAAATGTGGAGAGAAGTAAAAGAAAATGAAGCCAGGTTCGAATTTTAGGTCCGGAATATGCACAATGGCTGAATCTAGGCTGGCTCCACACAAGAAATTAAGGGGATCCAAAAGTAGTAAACATTCAAATGATCGATTTTACGTGCTGTAACTCAAAATAGTAAAACAAATTCTGCCCATTACAAAATCATATAATGTATGTACTTTTCATCTCATCAAAATAAACATGTAAAGCTTAAAGATATATAAGCGTTCAATCTAAGGACCGTCCAAAGAGCTTTTTCTCAAAATGATTTTTACCCGTTTTCATTTCATTTATATTTAGTGGTGTATCCCTCACTGCAAAAAAAAAAAAAACGGAGTTTTTACAGCAAAAATCACTGTATTTATTTGAAAATATATCTGCTAAAATTTTTACAGGAAAGTTACTGTAAAATATTTAGCGCCATCTGTCGGTGAAATTGAGCGATCTTCGGAATCGGCACAGGATGGCCGCCATTGGATTAGTTTGTTTGATATATAAACAAGGTTGGTCTTTATTTAATTTTCATTTATTAATAAAGTATTTATTTGTTTATATTGAATTTTAATTTCCTTAAACATATATTAGCTAGTGTTTGAAAATTACTTTAAAGTACTTTAGCGCTGCTGCTTTTCTAAAAGCAGGTAGAAATTAGTAGGCTTAGTATAATAATTATATTTTAGGCTTGTTAATGCCTATTTTTAAATGCATTTTAACTGGATCCAATTTCATATGTGTTGCATGGCTATTTTATGAATTATAAGGTTTTATATAAATGTGGCTATGTTTAAAATAAGTATAAAGTATAATACTTTTTATATAATCAAATTAGGTGCTATTGGCCGTATACTACTGTAAAATTTAAATTTAAATGAGGGAATCTCAAACTTCCCCCCTTCCTTATATACGCCCTTGCTAGTAATTCACAGATATTAAATGCACACAGATATTGCTTTGCTCAACTGTACGAGGCAGTAAAGTATCGTGCTCTGAATGTAAACAAACAGCTTTAGCTTAGTTCTTTTCACCTTCTTGGAAGTCCGTGCAGCATACAGCTTATGAAACCTGAATACAAAATAAACTTGTATGTTGTCCCTATAAATCCCTTTGCGATTATGGTAAATCCGGAGATCAGGTCACCGCAAATTTTTTTCTAAGTACAAAATCGGGCCAAGTTGGCCTGTTGTTGGAGCTTTCTTCCGTGTTTTGAAATTGGCTCCACCCATCCTCAGTGATGTCATTTACCGTCATTAGAAATAGGCTCCTCCTACCAAAATGATGTTTTGGTAGAAGAATCCTATTTCTAAAGACAGACTATTGTGTTTGTTCTAAACAAGATTTTCTAATATAAATGATAATTTAATTTAACTTAAATAACAGTGAATAATACTCAAAAAAAAGTTACAAAATCAGATTTTTGTGTATTTTAAGAAAATTAAATAACTTTATAAAACTGCAGAATAAAAAAATTAATAATACTCATGTAAACGTTCCAAAATCAGATTTTTGTAAAATTTAATATTTTTATGCTACAATTTTATCTGTGCATTTCGCACGTATCAAGATCGCTTTCTCCATCTAACTGAGGATCCATATAAAGGAAGGGGTTCGACCTACAGGTCCGTGTAAGGGCAGGGATTCGATCTAAAGATCGAAAATTGTGGAACGGATGTATCGGTGGTCCGTATGTACCAGTGGTCCGTACAAGGGCAGGGGTTCGACCTAAAGGTCGTTCTACACCGGAACGGGGCCCCCAGTGATCTCCGGTTTATTAGGAACGGTCGCCTGCGGCGCCCAGACACAGAATATGCTACAATTTTATCTGTGCATACCGCACGTAGCAAAATCACTTTCTTCAAAATAAATCATATAACGAAAGAACAAGCAAACACGCACAACAATGGCCAAAAATATTGATAGAAATGTTCTTTTACATCAAAAAACTGTAGCAAACACAAAAACGTATTTTTATTGGATGTTACACAATTTCCGCCGAAAACATCCGATACAAGAGGTTACCAGATTGCAACATAAAGCGCTCACAAAGTGCGTGGCGTCTTCTCCGATTTAACCTCACAAAGTGCGTGGCGTCTTCTCCGATTTAACCAAGGTGACCTAATCTCCGGATTAGCCGCGATTATTTTACCCAGGATTATTTAAAGCATGGAAAAATTGAATTCATTGTTTTTCAAAAGGCCATGTGCTTTATTAAAACATTTAAATCTTATCTCGGAGAATCTTAATCAGAACTGTGCCATATTATAGCATAAACTTGTGTTCAGTGGCGAAGAGTTATAAAACAATTTGGGGAGACAGAAAACCAGAACCAAAATTTGCAAATAAAATTTTATGCTATGTACTTTAGCTAGGTTGCAACTAAAATATAGTAAACATCTGTTCATTTTGGTTAAAAGTATGTATGTAAAACATTAACTCATTTGATAATACTGGGTTTATTTTAATTTTTCCCAATTAAGATGAAATATCACAAGAATGGTGCGCATGTTATTATATTATAAATCATGTCATTCGCATTTAAATAAAAATTGCATATTGAATACCTAGTTTCGTAACAGTTTTGTAAATTATTATTTTAGATATCCTTAAATGTTTATTCAATCTTTTAAAATAAATGTTCAAAAAATTGAGGAACTTCTCAGTGGTCTATTATTCACTTCAAAAATTAATTGGTAAAAAATATTGTTAATCAGTTAAATCGAGGGACTACTTAAGTTTATCGAAAAAACTTTGTATGAATCGTATAATTTGTTCGAAAAGTATCGTGTCTCTACATGAAGACATAATTGAGAAAATGTTTAACTCTCATTCAGGAATGCTCGTAATGCGCATTTCTGAATATTTCAATGGATGTTTTTAAGTTGCACATTCATCCAAATCTCGGATTCAGATTTTTAGCTCGCACTCCTATACATATATTGTGTTATAGAAAAAGTAGAAAAAAAGGAAATCATAGGTTCTGTGGAGAATCACTACCTTGAATCTTCATACAGAAGCGAGAATTAGTTTTCTGTACAGAAATTGGGAAGCCTTCATTGAGTGATAAACTATTTGATCTAGTAAAATACTATTATAATTTATGTCCATATTTGATTAATTTATTTGATAAGATGCCTTAAATCTAAAGGGATATGGTATTTTAGAAGTTAATCTGTTTCCTTAAAGATGATATAAATTTGTGATGCCTCAATTCAGACGCTGTTTTGAAACAGGAAGGAGGTAGTGTTTAAAAAAATTCTAATTTCCTGAAGAGTTACCCTTTTTTAACACTTTACAACAAAGTTGAAAAGTGTTTATGACTTTGTTCATTCTGTCTGTCTGTCTGTCTGTCCGTTAGCACGATAACTGCCGTAAAACTGACTTAATCAAAATGAAATTTTAGTATGTTGTTCAGACGGTCTATAGGACCTATGGGAATATAAATGAATAATATCACCCAATTAGTTTTGGATTGAACCCGGGTTGAAAAAATGGAATACATTGAGCCCTATGGGACCTAATTTTTCAGGCATTTTTTAAGCGAATTTAAAATTCACAAATTGCTTCGAAAATTTTAGGTAATATTCAAATTGTTCCATAAAATATATAAAAAAAAATTCAGCGAAATATATTCAGTAGTTTTTTAAATAAAAATTAAAATAATAATAACACCTCTTATATGAAGCGATCACGTGTCCATGATATGAAACGATCACATGACCCACTTCAAAATGATATATGGCATCCATCTTGTCTCAAAATCGTGATTTTTAAAGTTCTTTCTAATTCATATTGAGTGTTGTATCCATCCTAAAACTACTTTATTTTGGCCTAAATTCTGTGCATCTACATACTTTAACAACGCAATGACAATATATTTCAGTTTAAATGCTCATACAAATTTGATTATTTCTACTATTAAGCCTATTTTTCACCTATGTAAAATGTAAACAGCAAAATATGTAGAATGAGTTGTATTAGAATCGCTGTAATTCTTTAACACAAAATCATTTAGTCCATGGAGACTGCATGGCTGATATGAATGAAATATTCATTGATTTTAGAAAGAGAAGGACGATAATTTTCGATGAAGTTTTACGCATAGAGTTTTACTTACTTGTAGCTCCATGGTCTTAATTTTTAAATAATATAAATTATTATAGTATTGTGATGAATGACATGAATGGGGGAATTATTTATGAATGAAATGTTGCTTTTATAGAGAGAGCCAGGCGTGTTATTTTTTCTATGACGTCATTTGAATGGATTTCAGTTGTTTTCGATGAAGTTTTCAAATATAATAAATTATCGTAGTATTATGATAATTCTAAAATTATTACCGAGGAATGTATCACATTTTAGAGATGTTTAAACCAGGCAATTTATATTTTAATGCCGTCATTTGAATGAAGTCAATTTTTTTCGATGAAGGTTTAAGGTTTCAAATATAATAAATTAATGTAGTATTGTGATAAGTTTTAAAATATTACCGAGGAATGTATTGCATTTTAGACATGTTTAAATAAAATTGCATTGAAGTTGGAAAGTGTTTCACAATCAATGCTTTAAGCATGATTGATCTTTCTTGTTTATTATATTACTAGCAGCATACCCATTCTTCATACTGAGTATACTATAAAAAAACCTTAAAAATCCTCTAACAAAACACCATTAACTTTGTTGATTTGGTGTAGTTTTATCAATTTCAAAATATTTTTATGGATTTACAAACATTTCAATCAATTTGGAGACATTTTAAAAATTCGCTAAATGTATTATTAAGGTAGGACAG
Organism: Amaurobius ferox; assembly: GCA_951213105.1. Lineage (NCBI taxonomy): Eukaryota > Metazoa > Arthropoda > Arachnida > Araneae > Amaurobiidae > Amaurobius > Amaurobius ferox. The sequence continues at coordinate 57,036,641 of OX578148.1, read as the reverse complement.
TTGGACTAACAGACAAATGCTACTGAAACATAATTTCAGTACTCTCTTCTAACAAACTAAAATTCATTTCATTGATTTAGCATTGTTTTTATCAGTTTGGCAACGTTTAAAAAAAGTTACTAAGTTAGCGATTATCCCACCAAATTTGTAGATCTGAATTTGCAGATCTAAAGATCAAAACATCCTGATCCTGTTTATATATACTAAATGAAAACACTAAAATTGTATTCGAAGATATACCCATTTTATTCATATTTTGTTTCAACAATCTGCTAAATGAGTTTATTGACTAAACACACTATATAAGTTTGAAAACTCTTTGCCAAAATAAATGAAAGTTATGTACGCAGTTCGTAATTAATATAATTAAAAGAAAAATCAAACAGTTCATTTATAAAATATATTTTTATATCTATTTATTATTCAAATCGAAAAAATAATAATAAAAATTAACAAACACATTTGATTCAATTACATTACTGAGCAACATGATATAAAGAATCTTCCTCATAAAATGCTGATAATTAAATAACCATTCTGATTTCTTAATACTTTTCATTATTGAGTAAGAGCTTGTGAAAAACAAACCACGGTGATAGGATTTCCATTTATATTTAAACGTGACTGATAAGTGCAATAAACTCTAACCAAACTCAGAGATTGAGTTTTAATTCACTTTCAGGTTTTAAATCGGTGGTTTCTAACCTTTTTCGTTTGGAGAAACCAGGGAGTTAGAGAGAACTCCTATGAAAGATTTCGTTTTTCATTAATATCTCGACAATCCTTCTTGGTCTTGAAACTCGAAACATGGACTAAATTTTAAGTGGGGCTATTTCAAGGCTACCCACAAAATTTCATTAAATTTAGTTCAGCTTTTCTCCCGTGATGATGAGATAAACAGACATACAAATTTTCAATTTTATTTATAATATAGATTAAATTTGGTTCAGCCTTTCTACCATGATGACTAGACAAACATACAGAGACAGACAGACAAATTTTCAATTTTATATATATAGACTAGCAGCATATCCGTTCTTCGTACGGAATATGTAATATAAAGAAACTTTAATTCACAATCATATGCAAATCCTGTTAAAATATTAAATTTATAGCTCCTAAAGAGAAGTTTAAGGATATCTGATCTCACTACTCAAAATTATCTTCACTGGCAGATCTGAAGAATAAAATATCCTGGCCCCTTTTAAAAGCAAATATACAAAAAATATGAAATTAAATCAATATATACAAAATAAAAGCTCTAAAATTGTATGGGACCTGTACTACTTATATACTCGAATATTGGAAGATATAACCTGTATTAGTAGATTACATGTATAAATTGAAACTGTCAATAAACCCGTAATTGATTCCAATATATGCTAGAATGAAAGCACTAAAATTATATGGGAATATATATATACAGGGTGTATCATATTGAATGGGACAAAAGAAAGAATACCTGTGAATGCTGTAATTACTTTATTTTGATAAATCAAATTTATAGTGAAACTATAGTTATCCAAGTTTCTATAGATGTTCTATGTGTGCCCCTCCGGTGATACGGCAAATATCTATGCGGTATTGCATTTCCTGTCACACTCGTGATAGAATATCCTTTGTTAATGATTCGAGCACTTCAGTTATCCACTGCTTTAGTTTCTATAAGTCCTGGGGCAATGGAGGCACGAACACTTTGTCTTTAACAAAACCCCATAGGAAAAAACCACATGGGGTTAGGTCTGGGGATCTTGGTGCCAACAAATCAATGGCATATCTTTTGACCCAGCACGGCCAATCCAACGATGGGGTAGAGTCTACCCTGTACCTGAACGATATTCTACTACGTCAGTACCTGAACGATATTCTACCCAGTAGAATATCGTTCAGGTACTGACGTACGTTTGTATGCCAAATTTCGTTTACCAAATTTCGTGTGAAAATGTCTTTGAACGACGATAAATGATGATGTTTTGGCGTATTCCAAAACACAGTACACTTTCTCCTGCATGGATGGCGCCATTTTGATTAACAGTGCCTCTAGCGGCGATTTCGTAACCGCAAAATTTTTCGCTGCTACCAGATAAAACTTGAATAATTGTAGTTTCAGAATTAATTTGTTTCGGCTAAATAAATCAATTACAGAATTTGTACTATGCTATTCTTTTTGTCCCATTCAATATGATACACCCTGTATATCCCCGTACTAATATTGTCGCAGATTAGAAAAGTATATGTGCCGAGTACTAAAGCATCGTATTTCTATTGATGCCTTGCATTTACAATTAACTTTTGAGTAAAGCACAGTGCTTTGTTTTAAGAATTTTAATTATGGTGTTTAAAACTATAACAAATATTTAAATTTTGATGCTCCTGTGAAATGCACCCTAGGTGTTTGATTTACCCCTCGTCAGGATCCTAAGCCTAACTTATGAAAAAAATACTTTCAAATTCAATTGCTTAATTTTTTCTTGTAACCTTAGCTGAATACTGACGTAATCATGTTCATAAACACCATAGGTTTTGAGTTATGTTTTCTCTTAAAAATTACATGACGATCATAAAAAATTGACTTATCTTGATTCTTAAACATTTAAGAAAAAAAAATTTTTTTTTAGGAATTTTAATCAGCTCAATAATTAATGAAAACAAAGATTAGCAGAAAATATGCAGCAAAGACTATTTACAATAAAATGTAACAATATTAAATTAGATTTTATGATAATTTTTGAAACAGTGATACATGCAAAGTCTGCATTGCTAAGACAATGTGTTCACACAAAATTATCATTTTACGATCCTTTCAAGAGAAGATTTCTCACTATCATCTGAATAACTGAAAGGCCAATTGACAATATGAATGATTTCTTTGAATAAAAATCTTCTTTTATTTAGCCTTTTATTTAGCCACTAATTTCTTTAAACACTCTACAATATATCCCTTTATATGCTACGAAAAATACAAAATGGCTGAATACACAAACTAAAGAAATACCCCTATCTCTTTAAAATATAAAAGTATTCAGGAGTACCAGAAACACAAGAAAGTCGATGCCATATGCAATATGTAAAGAGCCAGCTTAGTTTGTTTATATTACTCACAATTCTGGCTTCCACATAGAACCAAAATATCATAAATACAAAACATTTGAACAAACCGAAGATCAACATTCTAGACTCATGATAAATTCAACTGTAGTGGATACAGCAAAGAATGTGCATTTTAAGCAAAGTTAAAATTCACAAATTACTTTGAAAACTTTAGGTAATATTCAAATTATTCCATAAAATATATAAAAAAAATTTAACAAAATATGTACGGCAGTTTTTTAAATAAAAATTAAAATAATAGTTACACCCATATAATATGAAGTGAGTAATATAAACAAACTCACTTGACCCACTTCAAAACAAAATATGGCATTCATCTTTTTTTCCCAAAGTAAAAATTGTGATTTTTAAAGTTCTTTTAAATTTATATTTAGTGATTTAGTGTTACATCCATCCTAAAACTGCTTTATTTTTGCGTTTTTCTGTGCATCTATATTCTGCGCCAATGCAATTACAAAATTTTTCAGTTTAAATGATGACCAAACTTTGATTATTTCTACAACGAAGCCTAAATTTAATAAATGTAAAATGTAAACAAGTAATTGTAAGATGAATTGTACAAGCGAAAATCCTCAACTGCAATTGCCCTAGTACACGTCAAAAGGAACTTTTCAGGCTCAGTAGAACTGGCATCAGGAGAGCTGTTGGGCTCCTTACTGGGCACTGCACCCTCAAGAGACATCTTAATATTATGGGTGTCTCCAAGGATTCGCTTTGCAGAGGCTGCAATTACAGCGAAGAAACTGCAGCTCACATTCTATGTGAATGTGAGGCGTACTCTGTTAACAGATTCGAACACATTGGTCGTCATGTGATTGAACCCTGGGAGCTGAACGACATACCTGTCAAGTGCCTGCTTATTTTCGCATCGGCTACTGGTCTCTTTTCTTAGGGATCTTCATTTTCTTTTTGGGGTAGTACAATAGACCTCTGGTCGATGTGCTGGGCTCTTTTGGAGCCACCCACCTTCATTTCATTCATTCATTCAAGATGAATTGTATAAAAATTGCTGAATTTTTTTACGTAAAATTATTTAACTCTGAAGTCTGGAATAAATGTGATGAATGAAATATTCACTTTTTACATGGAGAGCCAGACTATTTATATTTTGATGACGTCATTTGAATAAAGTTTGAATGAAGTTTTAAGAATGGAGTTAGAAAGTACTACCTCCATGGTTTTAATTTTGCAAGCAAAATAAATTACTGTAATTCTAAATAAAATAATGTAGTAAAATAAGTTATTGTTGTTATAATAATTAAAAAAACATCACCAGTGAATGTATCATATTTTAGAGATGTTTAAATAAAATTACAGTTGGAAATGTATATTTATATGTAGTGCATGTATATTTTATAGTCATATGTATATTTATATTTAATAGTGCATCCATCCTAAAACCATTTTATTTTTGCATATTATCTGTATTTCTAAATTCTATGCTTATGCAATTACAGTATTTTTTGTTTTAAATGATCATTAAACTTTGATTATTTCTTCAACGAAGCCTAATTTTAACATATGCAAAAGGTAAACAAAACAAGTGATTGTATGATGAGTTGTATAAGAATTGCTGAATTTTTTAACGCAAAATTATTTAGCTCTGCAGTTTTACTCAATCCGTGGTACATGTGGTAATATATTTTAATTTTGCTATCTGTTTGCATTGGATAAGATTTTTTAATGATTTTCATGTATTAATAAAGTAATTTCCTTGTTTAAAAATATATTTACCTAAAGTTTTGTTGTGTATGTTTTGGCAAAATTTGCTATACTCAGCTGTAGGAACCCTATATTTGCAAATATTCTCTGTTAAAATATTTATGAGCTTTAAATGCTTTGTACCATTTATTAGTTACTAATTTTTGAAATATCATGAAAATCTAATTTTATACCACCAATACCTTGCTTAATACTTTGTGGTTAGTAACCACATATATATATATATATATGTAGGGCCGCTTTTAGGAGTGTGGCTCATCTATCCCCCCCCCCCCCCAAGTCCATACCCTCCTCTTCCTCCTTCTCCACCCCTTCCTCCCTAAATTAAAAATAAAATTAATTTAGGGAGGAAGGGGTAGAGAAGGTCTCGTTGTTTTTACTTTCTGATTGTTTACACTTTTCAATGCTGCTTGGTTTTAGAAAACTTATCTAATACTTCTTGAAAGTTGAGTGTAGATGTCAGGTCATTTTCGATTGCCAGAATAGCCAGAGCATTCAATTTGACATTGCCCATGGAGTTTCTTTGGTAGTTTTTAACAATCTTCAAAGTCGAAAACGTATGTTCCTCTGCACAATTTGTGACGGCCATACATAACACTATTCTGAGAATAGTGTCCACATTTGGAAAATGCTTTGCAAATTACCATCTTTAACAATGTGTAAAAGATAAGAAAAGGACAGATGTTAATGCACACAAGCGTTTCTTGTTTTTGTATTTATTACTGTATAGATTCGAAGCGCATGGCATTTCTGTAAAACGTAAAAGATCCTTTATGTTTTTGCGCTCTAGGCATGGGCCTAGTTGGCCTAATGGGAAATACGAGCCTGTATATATGACAACTTGCATTATTTATATATAGCTATAGTAAATGTATCTCATTTTTGTCTTGCTCTTTTTTTATATATAGGTGATACCATCTTGAATTGTGAACACTTTAACCTCCTTGTTGATGATGTGATGTGGTGACGACTTATGGTATAAAAGTTCTTAAAGATGAATTTTTGATGTTATTGCTGTATTTTTTCTATTGAATATAAAGTACCCGGAATGCGTGTCTGCCACATTGGAAATCATTCAAAGGTAAGTTTTTTCATAAAACTTAATATATGACTATAACAATCTATATTAAGTTATAATAATGCTCTAATATGTTTCTAATGCAGCTAAATCATTCTAAGTGCCTAAATCAATAATAGAAATCTTATAATATTGTTTTGAAACTATAACTTAATTTTCATAAAAACAAGATATTTGTTTTCATGTCTCGTGGGAGATTTTTTTCTTCTAGGTATTTGATACTTCATAATATGTTAGGGGCTTAACTGCATTACATAAATAAAAATGCAAAAATAATGTATATAAATAATATATTCTCACTTCATGGTAGTGTGCATCTCTATGTGGTTGTGTCTATTCGATATCTCATTTGAACGATTCCGACCTACTTCCTATGAATGTGAACAAAATTACTCAAATTCAAGAATGGTTTAGAGTTGAGATTTTATAATATTTTAATATAACAAACTAAATTATGAAACCAAATACTAGGCATGCTACAGTACAACAGATAAATTGGCAATTATGCCGATCAGCTCTCTTACAGTGCCATTATCTGGCAAATGTACGAGAAAGAGATAAGGAACAATGCCAGTATAGCTTATACTTCACATACGTATGATGTGATGCAAGAAAGTTCATTCATAATATTTAATTGGTCCGACTTACTAAAATTTATGCAAATAGTTGATGAAAAATAAAAATACTTGAATGTCACTACTGATGTTATTACATGGATATAAATTTCTATTATTTTTCAGATGTTTGTGCTTCATCAACCCTAGCTGTGGAACGAAATCAAATGAAAAGTCAAAGGATCTTCTTCAGCAACGAGTGTACATTCCATTTCAAATTTTGAATTGTTGTAATTTTTTTTATGTCTGTGTCATTCCAAAAATAAGTACCCTTTTGATGTCCAACACTTTTTATTTATATTTTTCTCTCATTTATTCTAAAATAAAATTTAAAACATCAAATGTTCAACCAGACTTCTAGATGAAGAATTCTAGCTTTTGAAGTGCCTAATACAGTCATTTCATCTTGCAAGGGGAAAAGGATGTATAAATTTGTCAGCACAATGTGAGGTTATGTGCTTTCAATGTACAAGTTTGATTCTGTTTCAAATTAATATTTTGCTATTTCAATTTTTTACATTGATTCTTTTTAGTATTTGTATGATTAACTCTGTACTATCAACAAACTCTGGTGTTAAACCTTTTAGTAACTCTTGTAAAAGAATATTGCATAACTAAAAATACTCTCAATTTCAACTTTGGCATTTAATACTAGCAGTAACATCATCATATGAGTATTTATTACACAGATTATATTTGGGAATTTTGTAAAGTTCTTTTCTTTTTGGCATTTTTACAGCTGTTGGCAGCAGAAAGGCTAATGCTACTAAGTTGCATATCAGGATGTATAGAGAACAGGATTCGTTAAAGCTGTATGGTGTTGTGTTTACAGAGTTTAGTCATTGTTTTTGGTGGATTTTAATGCATCTCTGTTAAATGAAGCAGTTGCATATATTAATATGTGAATGACATGTAAAACAAATTTGCAGCCAACAATATTTTTTTTTAATTGTGTATCACACTTTTACCATAAATATTTAAGATTTCATCACAGAAAGCAAATTTTGCATCATCAACAGCGATGCGATACCAGTTATTTTACACCCTGATTTGCTATTTTGCTTTTAAAATTGTTGATATTGAGACATTTTATGACACATAATTATGTAAATGCAAATTCCTCAATAGTATTTTAATGTTTAAATAAACATTTTTTGAGGAATATTATGTTGCTATACGTAAATAACTTTTTAATGACATAGAACATATTACTAAATTTAATTTTTTTTTTAAATGTGGGGGGGGGGGGGGGGGGTGAGCCTTGTTATATTTCTTAAGCATTTCAGTAATCATTTGTAGAACATCTGCAATGTAACTTTTGATTTCCATTTCACATTGTAGGGATTCCATTCTGCCTTATAGTTTGAAACTTCCTCATTTTCTAACATTATTTTAAATATCCTAAAAAAATTTTAAAAATTTCTTAATTTCCTACCTAAAATTTTCAGATATTTCACTATGGTCCTTGATATTTTATAAATTTATTTTTATTATAAATATATCAAAAGTTTTGCATTTAATATTTTCGCCTGTGATTTTGTCAAACACTTCATTGTCCTGTATTTAATTTTCTATTTAAAGGGAGTACAGATGCTTGAATTGTTTATACAAAGACAATTGACAATTTAACAGTTTCCATATGTGAATGGCATTTCTTAAAAATAGGATTAAAGTGTCGAATGCGTTTCAATGGGTAACTTCTCAACATTGACCAGTCCTGGTGTATTATCTTCGAAACTAGGCTTGCTCAATTTATACACATACACATAGGGGAGGGCAAAAGGGAGAACTTGCACCCCCAAAACCCGGGATGTTAAAGGTCACAAAGACAGAGATCAAGCTTGTTGGTGTATATTTTATTCTGGAGTTTGACCTACCCTGGAAAGTTCTATGGCATCCATATACATGATAAAATAGATCTATTGTTCTCTCTGATAATGACACAAATTCGATAAAGGTGTATACAACTTCCTTTTAAGATCACATATGTAGCTGAAGACAAAGCAGTTAATATCTAAAATATTAAATATGAATTATCTTTAAAGCAAGAAAAATTTAACAATTCCTTATTGAATTTTCAATTATTTTATTAGAATTTAATTTTAATTATGTCTAATAAGTAATTCATTAATGCTGCATACAATTGAATGTATATTTCTTTAAAGTGAAAAATCACAAATTAAATTTAATTATTTTCTAATATATCTACTCTATATATTTTACAGAGGACAACAAATGCAGTATGGAAATATATTGATTAAAAAAAAAAGGAAATTCATTAAAATATAACATATCGTATGTAAAATGTTTTAAACTTACATTAGGTTTAAAATAAATAATTAGGCAAAATTTGTGATAAACAGTAATATTCTAAAGTAGTTTTGTAATGTTCGCGATTTAAAAAGTTGTTAATACTGTAAAATATTTGCAGCACTGGTAACATTTGCAGTAAAAAATTCCATTAAAATAATGCAAAAAAAAACTTGTTTAACATGCTACCAGCCATTTAAAAATATCCTGTCAAAATTAGACATTTTTTTAACATTTAAAGTATAAAATATAGCAAAATGTGTAGTAGAATTTTACAAAAATATTGTTAATTTATTATGTAAAACACTATAAAAATGCAATAAAATGTGGGGTAGAAGAGTATTGTAAAATATACAGTATAACGCAATGTAAAAAATACAATAAAAAGTGCAGTAGAATTTTACAGGCGTACTGTAGAAAATACAGTATAAAGCACTGTAAAAATGTACCATTTTTTGTAAAATTTACAGCATAAAACACTGTAAAAAGTACAACAAAAAGTGCAGTAGAATTTTACAGAAGTATCGTAAAATATACAGCTTAAAGCGTTGTAAAAAATACAGTAAAAACTGCCGTAAAATTTTCAATTTTTTGAAAAATTTACGGTATAAAAAGCTGTAAAAAATACAGCAAAAAGTGCAGTAGAATTTTACAGAAGTACTGTAAAATTTACAGTTTAAAGCACTGTAAAAAATACAATTTTTGTAAAATTTACAGTAATAAACACTGTAAAAATTACAGCAAAAAGTGTAGTGGAATTTTACAGTAGTACTGTAAAATTTACAGCAAAAAGTCCTGGCGCCCAAATTGCCAGGACTTTTTGCTGTAAAATTAACAGTGCTTTTTTTTACAGTGCTCCTATAACCGCTTTATTTTTGCTTAATTCTGTACATCTACGTTCTGAAACAAAGCATTCAATATATTTGGGTTTAAATGATCATCAAATTTTGATTGTTTCTACATCGAAGCCTATTTTTCACTTATGGAGAATGTAAACACCAAAAGTTGTAGCATGAGTTGTATAATCATTGCTGCATTTCTTTAACGCAAAATTATGTAGTTCTTGATAGATGATAAGAATGAATTCATTGATTTTACATAGAGAAGCAGACGATTTTTTCGATAAAATTTTAAGCATAGAGTTAAATTATTTGTACTTCCATGATTTTAAGTTTAAAATAAAATACATTATTATTATATTGTGATGAATGAAAGGAATGGAAAAAAGTTAATGAATGAAATGCTGTTTTTATAGAGAGAGCCAGGCGATTTACATTTCGATGGCGTCATTTGAATAAAGTTCATTTGTTTTTGATGAAGTTTTCAAATATAATAAGTTATTGTAGTATTGAGATAATTTAAATAATATTATCGCAGAATGCATCGCATTTTAGAGATGTTTAAATAAAATTGCATTGCAGTTGGGAAGTGTTTCATAACCAATGCTTTATGCATGACTGATCTTTTTTGTTCTAATTAAATTGATTGCTACATTTAAAAAGTGTATGCGAGACTTGAAATTATTACGGAGGTCCATATTTCAAAATACGTATATAATTTTTGGAATCATGAATATTTTAGTAGTATAGGTTCGCTAGATATAAAATAATAAATTGTAGCTTTTATTTCTGAAATAAACATTGTATATGAAATGGTCTAGAATTTGAAGATCCTCTAGACTAACATCAAATTTCAGATTATGCATATTTTATTATGGCCACTTTTATTTTATTATGATAACTTACCACTTTTTAGATACACAATAATATATTATAGTTTTCTTTTCTGAAAGATTTCTGAAAGATAACTGACATCATATTTTTACTTTCCCTGCAATACATGGTAATGTATAGGGAAAGTATTGGAATCATGTCGAAAATCGCATCTCGAGTTTTCGACGGATCTACACGTTTCGAGACCTCTAGAATACGAAAAAACTATTTTTAGCGTGACGTCTGTGTGTGTGTCTGTGTGTGTGTCTGTGTGTCTGTCTGTGTGACTGTCTGTGTGTCTGTCTGTGCAGATTTTGTATCCACTCTAACTAAAAAACTAATTGACCGAATTTCATAAAATTTCGTAGGTAAGTCACTTGTGCACGAATCTGGTGCTGATTAGTTTTGGGTACCACTCGCGTTAAAAGAACCCGCCTTTTTTTGCGAAATGGCCCGCAAAAGCTTGTATCCACTCTAACTGAAAAACTAATGGACCGAATTTCACAAAATTTGGTAGATAAGTCGCTTGTAGGCCACCCTGGTGCTGATTAGATTTTGGTATAATTCGAAAAAAAATAACCTGCCTTTTTTTGCTAAATGGCCCGCAAAAATCATCAAAATCTAAACTTAAGAACTACGTATGCTCAAATATAGCCATTAAATGCTTGTTTAATACGTAATATTTAGCGAAGAAAAGAATAAGACCAACCCAATTACACTAGGACTAGCCGTTCTCGAGATATTTTAGTTTTTCGTATTTTTCCTACACCATTTTTGAAAACTAACACACCAACACTACAAAATAGGTATAGGACCCATACTACAACTTATGAGTTTCTAAAATCTTTACCAAAATAAAACAGATGACGTAATAAATTGAAAATATTAATAATTCCGTAATCTTAAATCCTAAAAGGTCGTAATCGATTCCAATATATGCCAAAATATTTGCTAATATACTTGTACTGCTTATATTCTCATAGGGTAGAAGCAGCAGCGTATGCTTGAGGGGGGGGGGGGCAGGCCCCCTTACTTTTCAAGGCTTTTTATTGTTATGCGTATTTTCATTTAAAATAACCCTGGCATAAGCAAATGCTAAACAGTTGCCCCCCCCCCCCCCACACACACACACCTTTTAGAGTCAGGATAAGCCACTGAGTAGAAGATATACCCATGCATTTGTAGAAGATTACTCGGTACTACGTACAATATATGAGTTTCAAAAATTTTTGCAAAAATAAAACAATGACATATTAAACTGAAAATATCAATAATAATAATGTTTAAATCTGAAGACCATAATTGATATAATCCAGTCAAAAATGCAATATCGGTGAAATTTATTTTATATATATATATATCTTTATTATTTAAATCGGAAAGGATTTAATAAAAATCAGCTGCCGTATAAACAAATTGGATTTAAATTTGTTGCTAAACAACATGATAAAATTTTCTTCAAACAAATTGGCGGAAAAAATATCATCTGCTTAATGCTATATGAAAGGTTTAATAGTTCGTTTTTAATTAATATCTGGGCAACCCCTGGTCTTAGAAACTCAAAACATGGACTAAATTTTAAATCAGAAAGATTTAAGGCTATCTACAAAATTTCATTTAAATTCGGTTAATTCTCCCATAAAGATGAGACACACATACAGACAGATTTTCAATTTTATTTATATAGATTTAGAGAAATAGATTGAAAATAAGCAAAATGAGTAAACTTGCATTTTATATCTATTAAAAGTCTACATTTGGATAATTTTAATCCAAAATCAGTCGTTCATAAATGATATGTTTCAGCTGAGAAATGTAAATATGTCAATAGCTAGGAAGAAATTGTTATCCACTCAAACATTTTACTCAATTTTGTATTTTTGTTATTTTCTTACATATCATTATCAGCTTCTGTAGGAATGTACTAAAATTTGTATTTACACAAGACTTTACAGTTATGTACATATTTATATTATTTTATATTTTTGACATAGCAATTGCATAATCTATATAAAGAAAATTGAAAATCTGTCTGTCTGTCTCATTATAACGGGAGAATGGCTGAACGGAATTTAATGAAATTTTATGGGTAACATTGGAATAACCCCACTTAAAATTTAGTACATGTTTCGAGTTTCTAATACCAGGGGTTGTCTAAATATTAAGATATTAATTAAAAACAAACAATTGAACCTTCCATAGAGATAGCATTATGCAGACTATATTTCTTCCACCAATTTTTTTGAAGAAAATTATGTCATGTCACTTAGAAATGGATTTAAATCCAATGTGTTTATGCAGCAGAAGAGTTTTATTAAATCTTTTCCGATTTAAATAATAAAGATATGTATACGTATGAAATAAATTTCATTGATATTGCATTTTTGACTGGATTATATCAGTTGCGGTCATTATTATTATTGTTATTTTTGGGGCTTATTGATAGTTTCAATTTATTATGACATTGTTTCATTTTGGCAAAAATTGTTGTAACTTGTAGTACGGAAAATCTTCCACAAATGCATGGGTATATCTTCTACTCTATGAGAATATGTTATATCTTGTATTCATCTTACATAGGTAACATTTTAAAATCTCATGCATTTCATCCATTCTTTGTATTTTTATGTGAAACTATTTTATTTTATTCACCAATAAATAAAACTTATTGAAATAAAAGTTATGAAAATGCGAACATACCTGAATAATTTTGAAAATAATTATCATGTTTTATTACTTTCCTTATATACATAATGTATAAGGAAAGTATTGTGACGGTGTCGAAAATTCGAATTCGAGTTTTCGACGGGAGAGCACGTTTTAAGCATCCCTGATCACGAATCGAACATTTTTGAGGTGATGTCTGTGTGTGTGTGTGTCAGTGAGTCTGTGGAGACGATAACTGACGAACGAATGGACCGATTAAAACCAAATTTGGTACAAAAATCACAATCTATAAACACTGGAAGCCTATTGTTTTTATACGCAATCGAATGTTCAGAACCCCTCTAAATTTTCGAATAAAATTTTGAAAAAATTGTCAAAAAATCAAAACCACTAATAAAGTTACGCAAATAGACATTTCTTATGTAAGTTTTCATTAAAAAACGATTGACATAAATTTTAGAACGCTAACATGAACCGTTCTCGAGACATTGTACATTTTTTTAAAAAATTATCAAAAAGTCATATAAAATAAAAAAAAAATTCCTATTGAGAAACATGTTCACTTTTCATATGTAATATCATGCGATAAATTGGATGACGTCATTCTCGTGGATCTAGCTCGTTCCATTCATGAAAAAAGATACTTTGAGTAATACTTTTGTATTTGTACGCCAATAGTCATTTATCTGCTGTAAGAATAACTTATTTCTTAGTGCATAACGCTTGGCGAGATTTTGGCGACGAGTTTGGTGGAGTGTCACCAACTTGGCGACTTTTTGAAATGTTGCCAAATTAACGAAAATCCCGCCAAATGGATAAAAATAACGCTAAATCAATGAAAATGACGACTCATAGTCGAAAATTCAATATCTTGGAAAGAATATTATTATCTACTATAAGAAAAACCTATTTTTATTACTGTAAAAGCAGTAAATTCATTATATTATATAAGGAAAGTCATGTGTTGCCCACATCAGATTTTTTCTTCCATGCCATGAACAGTGTGTAAATGATTGCGAAAATCATCCGACTTCAGTGCTGTAAAATTACAATTTATTTCTTTACAAACATAATTTGTTTTTTCAGCAACTGGTGTACATTTTTTTTTATGTCTGTGAAAGGTAGATTTACTGGAAAATATCTTTTTGCAATTGCACATTTTAGAAAACTTTTCCCTTCTCTGTGAGTTTCTGGCTTGTGAAGTGTTTGGTCCATCCTTAAGCTTTGGATCAATATTCATATTTCTCAAAAAGAAAAAATTCACGAAACTTAAATTTGCCGCGAATGCTAAATAAAACCTCCGCTAACCAGAATCAACGTGTACCCTACGTCATCGGCTGCGTCAATCGCATCATCGTCAGTAGTGGTTCCTTGTTGGTCGAATCGGAGTGGGTCCGGTCGGGGCCGGCGGGATTAGTTCTGTTTCTTATCGGGCCTATGCCTGCGGCGCTGCTGTTGCTCGTGACGTCATAAAGTACATCCCATAATTTGCAACTTCAGTATGTGGTTGAAAGTGAGATACTGTTAATATTGACGAAGAAACGGATATATCCTAATAAGGTAAGCTATATCGTTATTATTTTTATTATCTAGGTAATAATAATAATGCATGGTGTTGTTAATTTCTAAAATTTAAGGGAAAATGTAATCAATTTGTCCACTTTTTTCAAGATACTTAGAGTGAGGCACATGCAGTATAGGTCTAACGAACGTATCACCGAAAGGGGTTTGGTTTTCTTTTAAGTGTATTTTTAATATCTAGAACATGATTAGAAGTGATTTATAACTAGATTCATGGATGTCAAGAGTTTAGGTAGCGTAATTTTTTCAAATCCAACTTCAAATTCGTCCGTTGAACGAGTATTTTTGCTACGTAAGAAGTTGATGGAAATCGCTTAGATGTTAAATGTGTAAAATGTCTGCTTCAAATGAAAATACATAATCAGTTAATATGTGCCGAAATATATAAAAAAGTTTGGGGCGATGAAAATTTGCTGAGTCAAATATCGTCCAATAGTAAATACTTGTGAATTTCGCGTTTTTATTGGCTTTTGTGAAATAAACGTTATTTAGATGTAGACGTAATGTAGATGGGTTGGAAAGAAGATAGTGTGGCATATATATCCCAAATATAACAAACCAATTATTTTAGAGGCATCATAACTTTATATTCTTTCAATATATTCATAAAATATAAAAGTCATAGGGGGGCCTACATTGTAATAGTATTTAAATAAGTATATATTTAAAATATTCAGTGTTGTTCCTGAAATCATTATCTGATTAATATAAGTCTAGATAATATAATATAGGCCTACAGTTAGTAGAATCAAATTAACAGAATCTACATTGCATTGTTTAAAGCCAATAAGAGAGAGAAAAAAATATATATATCAATGATTTAAAAAAAATTATGATTAAAATTTTAATATACATTTATTGTTTACTAATTTATAGTGATTATAAATTTACACCTATTGCATCCAAATAAACTCTCTTATAACAAAAATGTACTTTCTACTTTTCTTCTCAACTTAAAAAATATGTTGTAATATATATATATATACAGGGTTGTAGTGGAGGGTATACAGCGGTGTATGCCGTATACCCTCTGATTTTTCAAGCAAATTCCGTATACCCTCTGCTTTTTCTTAAAAACTATGTACACGCTTTGCAAAACGCTTTGTTTAATGAACAACATAGTAACAGATTTGAGATCATCTTTATTGATTTCAAACGTCTCCAATCTAATGTTTATTAATGCAAATGGACCACCTATAGAACACTTACAACCAGAAAAATTTGTAAATTCTTGGTTGGCCAACCATCGCTCTTCAGTTGACAATAGATCAAGAGTATGCACTACAAAAAAAGACACAGAAACGGATTTCTCTCGTCAAGCAGTTTGTTGTTGTTGAGACCCAGACCGTCCGACCTACCAGAAAGGTGTAAGGTAACTGTATGGACGGCCGGGCAGTGCCACCCAATTTATCGTCAAGCAGTTTGTAAAATATTTCAATGAAAATGATAGAGGTATGCCTGATCTCCGGATTTACCAAACTCCCAATAACTTGAACCTTGTGAACACGAATTTCTGCTTAAGTCGAGGTTTCTCCAAAGTTCCACAATTCCTTTCCTGTAATATAAAATTATTAGGCTTTTTTTTTCTCGATAATTTGAATTTCGATTGATTCGAACATTTCCCCCGGTCCTTTGAATATACCCCATAGGCACCCGGAGGGGGGAGCGCAAGGGGACGATCAACCCCTGGGTTATGAATTTCCTATATATATACATGTATGTGCGTGTGTACATGTTTTTTTGGCCCCCCCCTCCCCCTGGAAAGTGTAAGTAGTAAGTACATGTTTCGCCTCCCCCTGGAAAAAATTCTGCATGCACCCATGGTATACCTCTGTTTTTTTTACTACTACAGCACTGTATATATATATATGAGACGGTGAGCGGTACAAAAGCCCAACCACCAAAAAACATTTTTTGGAGTTAACCATACTAAATGACTTCTGAAAGAGTTGTTTTATCAGATGGTAAAGTTTTTAAAATTATTTAAACGCTGTGGGAGGCATTAATCTGTTTCTTCACTATTGAGAATGGGAGTTTTCACATAATGAATAACAGCCCATCTCCGACATGTCTTGAGAAAAATTGGTTCTGTATGGGGCTCATGTACGCCTGCTCCTGCCCTTGATTAGTGCTACCTGCTTCATTAATTGATAGTTTGTTTGTATTCTCAGTGCGGTTCTCAGTGATAGTTATAGATACACATATTTTTATAAAGAAGTGAAAAGTCTATTATTTCTAGTTTTCATACTTTGGAAACAAAGCAAAAAGTATTTATTATTTCTTGGGAAAAACAAAGAAACTTTTTTTTTAATTATAAAATTACTTGCTTGAAAGAAAAGTAGATTTAGTGTGTCAAGCTCGTCGATCGATCGCACCCCCCTGAAATCTGTCTAGTGGGTAATCAAAACCTGTACATGGTGATAGTGTTACCACTATTTTCTTTCTAACACTCATGTTTTGTTTGTTTCAACATCTTAAGTATTTTATTCATTTTATTTTTAGGATGGGTCGGAAATGCAGTGTTCCCATGTGTAGATCTAACTATAGAGGCACGTCTTATATCCCATCATTCCTTTTTCCTAAAGAGGAAGCTAGGCGTACTTTATGGATAAAAAGTATAAATCGCTCTGATTTTGAACCCAGTGCAACAGCTGTTGTTTGTGTTCATCACTTTGAAGAGAAGTTTGTAATACGTGAAGACAAATTTACCCGAGACGATGGCACAGTGATTGTGTTTCCAAGAAAAAACTTTACGCTAACAAAGGATGCATACCCAACTATATTTCCAGACCAACCATCATACTTAACTGTGCAACTGGCTTCAGAACGAAAATCACCATCTCAACGTCGTCAGGAAATGATAGCAAAAGATGAAGAGAAGTTTTTGCAATGGTGTGCCAATGATGTTATTTCATCTTTTGAACAATTTACAAAAAAATGTGGCGCTGCGCAACATCCTAATTGGATTAATATTATTCGTGATGATTATGTGTTGTATTATCGGATCGATGACTGTGACTGTCCTAAAATTACAGTGTCCATAAAAGTATTTAAAGATTTAACTGTCAAAGTGTGGCATTTAGGAAACCCAATAGAGATTAAGTCATTGGAGTGGATTTTAGGCCCAGATTACAAATGCGATAAATGGATGAAATTTGATTGTTTAATGAACCTCTTAGTATCCTATGAAATAAATGATATATCTTTTGATCAGAAATTGTTAACTGCCGCTTATCTTCTGCAGAAGTGCTATGATGAAATTGAAGAAAATGATGATGAGAAACATTTACGATTAAAACTGAAATTCTTGAAAGAACAGATAACTTTAATATCTGTAAAACAATTGCGCTATAGTTCAGATGTTCTTATTTGGGCTTCCAAATTGTATTTTTGCTATCCGTCATCTTATTCTGAATTAAGAAATAGTGGTGTCCTAATTTTGCCTAATCCGTGCTACCTTAAGAAATTATCAAACTTAGTTAGTTGTACCAGTACCAACACTGTAAATGCCCATGTGAGATATTTAAAACAAAAAGCGAGCTTAATAGATGACTCTGAAAAAATTATTAATGTTCTTTTAGATGAGATCTATGTCACTCCATCAGTAAGCTATAAAGCTGGTTATCTTGCTGGCATATCAGCCAATTCCAATTCAGAAGCCACCACAATACAAGCTTTTATGCTTGTATCTGTTTTTTCTAAAAACAAGGACATTGTCTCCTTAATTCCTGTCAAAAATCTCACAGCACAAACCCTCCATAGTTACACGTTAAGAGTTTTACAGATTTTGTCAGAATGTGGCTATTCTGTTTTATGTTTGATATCAGACAACAATAGAGTAAACCGCAACATGTTTACTCTAATGTGTAATGGTGAATTGAAGCATAGTATAAACAATCCTCAAGATCCTACACGAAAACTTTTTTTCTTATTTGATACTGTTCATTTAATCAAATCGGTTAGAAATAATTGGTTAAATCAACCTAATCAAACATTTTATTACCCAAATCCTAATGATAACATTGAAGTCTATACTGCAAGTATAACTCCTTTGAAACAAATTTATGAAAGTGACAAAAGTAAAATTGTCAAAGTAGCCCCTAAATTGTCCCAAAAGGTACTCTTTCCTACTTCTACAGAACGACAAAATGTTACTCATGCATTGTGCTTGTTTCATGGAACAAATAGTGTGGCTTTAGAAATCACTGACACTGGTGATATTGAAACGAAGGGTACAAAAGTGTTCATTGATTATATTTGGAAATGGTGGAAAATTGTGAACGTGAAACATCCACAAAAGGGTAAATACAGTCATGATGAATTTTGTGATCCCATTAATGGTGTTTCAGATGAAAAAGTTTTTTTTTTAAAACAGTTTGTTTCATGGCTAAATGCATGGGATTATATTCACAAATCAAAAGCGAATGAAAAAAATGCATTAGGAATTAAAGAAAAAAAAGGTGGGATGTTAACTAAGGAAACTCATTTTGCTCTCAGTTTTACTGTTGAATCACTACTTCAATTGATTGAATATATTTTTACCACTTTTGGGTGTAAATATATATTACTGGGAAAGTTTCAGACCGATAGTCTTGAGGCTCGGTTTGGGCAATATCGTCAGATGAGTGGGGGAAATTATAATGTTTCCTACAGACAAGTACTAGAATCGGAAAAAAAACTTAAAGTTTTAAATCTCATTGACTTATACTCCCACAATATGGGAGAGTTCAAGATAAAATACCTTGACCGTCTCAATTTGGACGCCGAAATCCAAGACTATGAGGTTCCCGAAACCTTCTATGAGATTTTCAATACTTTTGATGACATGGAAATAACTGATTCTACTATGTCAGTTTTAATTTTTATTGCTGGATATGTAGCACACAGTGTGAGTAAAAAACTTAATTGTAAATTGTGTTATTCCATTTTAACTAAAAACAAAACACTGGAACATGAAAATCCTGAGAGGGAAGAAGTTTTACAATATTTGAGACTCATGGACAGAGGTGCACTTAAATGGCCCCAAGAATTTACAGTAAATATCGTTATACATACTTATCAAATTTTTCAAAAACTAATAAGCATAAAGTATGAGGAAGAATTTTTAAGAAATGGAAGACAAAAAAATCTCATAATTCAACTTGTTGTAGAGAAACTTGATTTATTAAATTTGATTCCAAATGTAACATGTAGTTGTGGAACAGAGCATAGTATTTTGGGTAAAAGATGTCTCTCCGTAATTGCAAATATTTTTTTAAATAATTATACGAAGGTCCGAAATGATAAAAGAACATCAAAAAACTATAAACGAAAACTTTCAACTTATAACAATTTTTAATGTGAAATCTCCTCTCTTTGTGAAATCTCCTCTACCCAATGGATAGGTATTTCTTAATGATTTTTCATATATTTATATACACCGAACGGCCATTACATTATGACCACTTGCATGTAAATTAAATCGAAGAGGTACATATTTTGCTCTGTAACTTTCAACGTATTTTACTCATAAAAAATCATTCATGGGAAAAAAGTTTCGAATGCTTAATATAATTACAAATAACTGAATATTTTCGAACACGACATCACTTAAACATTCAATATCGAATAATGGCATAAAAGTATAAGGTTGGAGGAAAAATGTCTTAAAATCTGATTTAGAGTATAATGAATTTGCTCCTATGGGTATTAATAGATATTTCTTAATAATTCTCCATTCATATAAGAGAAAATTTGTTATTCTAAATAAGTTTCTGCGAAACTTTTCTTTCAACCTTCAATTTTTACGCTCTTTTTTAACAGCAAATCTTTAATTGATAAAATGCTTGATAATTTTTAATTATTAGTTATCATGTCAAGTCTCTGAAGCTCTTTTATTTCCTGGAAAATGTTTTTTATAAGTAAAATATATCGAAAGTTATAAAGTTAAATATGTCAAAATATGTACCTCTTCCATTGAAATAACATGCATGTAATGTAATGGCTCTTCAGTATATATATATATATAGGGTGTTTGGTAAAGGTCGCAACAAAAGTGTCACATCATGTAGCTTGACATTTTTTAAAACTAGAGTCAAGAGGGACAATTTTCATAAAAATTAAAATTCAGCCTGTTAATTGCAATTTTATTATTAGGGTCTTACAATGTTAAATGACTTTACCAAATAATTAAAATGCCCTTTAAGGATAAGATAACCCTTTCTAGTTATATGAACCACAAAAATAAAATTGTAAAATAAATTTTCTAACTAATTATAAAAGCTTAGTATGGCGACTTTTATAGTGCAAGGTGATATCCAAAAAAGGGTAGTACAAATGAATGTAAATTCAGAGAAACAATTTCAGCAAACAATTTCAATTTTTGGTACACCCCCCCCCTCCCCCCCAAATTTATGGATTATACACACCCAAATGTTTTGGTGTAAGTAATTAAAAAGTAAATGTGCAGAAAATTTCATGTAAATAAATTTTTTTCTTTAATCTTGTTCTTTTTGTGTACGTGTTTTGATTTTTTATTAGTGAGTCAAAAATTATTTTTTATTAGTGAGTCATTTGTAAATTGTCTATGGGCAATTGTCATATTGTCGTAGCAAAAGGTAAGATTAAAATTGAGAATGTTATTGCTACAGTACTATCAATTAATGAATAATGTAACTTTATTCTTTCAATCATCTGACCTCCAAAGAGACTGGAAACCAATGGTTTTATTTATTTTATGCACATGTGTATTAAATATAAAAATGTGAAATACACAAATTCATATTGGCACCGAAAACTTGCAGATGACAACACTCAGCAACCTTAGTGTTAAAAGTAGAATTTTCAAAACTTCACATCACAGGTGAAAATCGTCTGTCAATAAGTAACGTCTAAAATTATTTTCGTTGAAAAAAAAAAAAAACAGGTAAGATTTAAGCTATTAAAATAAGTTTGATAAAATTGTTTGTCATTGTAATACAGTATTATATTTAATATTTAACCGATTTATTCAAATTTATTAAACTATTTCTGTTGTAAAAAAGCGTATCACCCGAAAGCGATTTTTTATTCTTTTTAAAATTATTACTATTTGAGACTACTGTCTTTTCCTGTCATTCACGCTAATCTCTGTATTTTATTTTACCAAAGCAGGGATTTCAATTTAATCTGAAAGTGCACAATAACGAAAAATAAATATTTTTATATCACAACCCTGCTGTCAATTACAAATGTAACTTCCAAAATAGTCGTTCATAATGGGCGTGATCACTTATTGATGCTTAAAATATAAATCTAATGTCTGTATTATTATTAAGTATGGATGCATATTATTTTTAAGTATATATATATTATTAAGTATGTATGTATATTACTATTAAGTATGTATTATTATTAAGTATGTATATTACTATTAAGTGTGTATTATTAAGTATATATATATTATTAAGTATGTATGTATATTACTATTAAATATGTATGTATATTAATTATTGTATAGTAGTATTAAATAAGTATTAATATTATATTAATTAATAGTATTAAATAATTATTAATAGATATTAAATATTATTATTAAGTATGTATGTATATTAGGATATATGTTATGTAAATCTGACAGTTAAAACTTTTGAAAGACCTTATTATAAAAATGTTTTAGAACTATGTAATTAGAAATTGAATTAACTCTGCCCAAAAGCATTATTATATATGTATAAGAGGTCATAATGTGTTTCTGTGCATTAGGTTACTTAAGAACAAAAGCCAGATTTTTCAAGTAAATGAATTTTATGAAAAAATAAAATTCAAAAGGTTAAAACTTGCCATTGAATCTTTTAGAAGAAAAGGGGAAAAAAACTCGTAACTACGGACGGAAATATTCAGTATTTTTTTACTTTACAATCTTATTTATATTCCTTCTTTACATATATAATTTGTTTTCGTTATATTTATTTAATTAAATCATTTTTACTTCAACCAACTTCTATCATTCTAAAATATCGACTCCATAATCGACGCTGATTAAGAACTGGAGCAAAGTGTAAACGCCGTAGATGGGATGTAAGTTGTGACGTCACAAAACCTGCATCTAGGCCCGATAAGAAGAAGAAATCCCGCCGGCCCCGGTCCGGTGCTATTTATCCGCTCGTGGAAAATAGTTGTGAACCAAGGAGGAGGGAGGGGAGGAAATGCGTTGTTTCTTTGATTCTTTCACCAGTGAATGAATGTTCGTGTGTGTTGTACTTCCACGTGGTCCGACTTTATTACAATTTTAAGCTGTTAATTTTATATTTTTGTCACTTCTTTTACATGGTTGACATGTATTTAATCGTGCGATACAATTCTGGGCTGTGTACATTTGATTTTCTGATTCTGGTTGTCTTTAAATGACGGATTTGCTGAGATTCTTGCAAACACAAAAGGTACGTGAATTATTTTGTTCCTAAAAGTATTTAATCTATTGTTTTATATAGTATGCATATGTAATCGCAATAAATACCTTTAGAAATAAGGGATCTTGTCGTTTAGGATTCTTATCATGACTGTATTTACTCATTTGTGTACTTAGAACTTTTGATTTTACTAATCTTAAGCCAACTGATTAGCTTGACATAAGCCAGTTGATTAGCTTGCTTAGGATAGAATTATTTTTAATATATTTTCTGTCTATTCAGGCTGATTTGCTGGATGTCTTGAAGCAGATAGCATTAGAAATAAAAACTTTTAGATTATTTATACTGTGAAATGACTATGTTATATTTTTAATTTTTACTGATTTTAATGAGTCTCCAAATACATTAATTTACGAAACTTTTTCTTACTTGGATTATTTGATAAAATAAAGAGTGGAATGACTTTTTTATTTTCTGAAATATTATCGTTGCTTAAAAATTTTGGCCCCTCAATCATTTAAAGCAAAATATTTAATTCATTACAATTTAGTATTTTTTAGTTGTGTTAAATTTTAAGTAAAATTAAAAATTTTATTTATAAATTTTGAATTCCAAAAGCTGAAAATTTATTTTTATCTAATCTGCTAATTGCATTTTTGATTATGAAGGGGTCGGCGTAATGAAATCTTATTTTCTTTATTTTTCAATCACGGAATAGTAGATTGAAACTTTCATATATTTTAAAGCTATATGTTAATGTTGTCACTCAAAATATACAAATTTGAGTTATCATTGCAAAACTTATTTGATAATGAATTAAAATTATCTCTTGAAATATGTTTATAATCCTTAATTTTTTTTCTCTACATTTATTAAAATTAAGGAATATATATATTATAAAATAATAATCTGTTAAAAATAATTTTTATACCATTTCATAAGTGAAAAGTGAAGGCAAGGCATTGATTAGGTTTTCTTTTTCGTCAACGAAAAATTCACATATTTGACTAATGTAAATTTTATTCTAATTTTTTTATCAATAAGTAAATAACATCTGTTTTTAATATATTTCATAATCTGTGAAAAACTAATTTTTTTATCAATATGAAAGTTATGTGAATATTTTAAAATAAATGAAAACTATATTTATATTTATATATTATATTTATATTTTAAAATATTAAAACAAATTCAGAAGATATAAATTTAATTTTTAATTTTCGGCATTTGAAAAACAAATACATTCCAAACTCTTTTTTGAATTTCTTCATAACAGAAAATATTTTTCCATGTTATACGAACAATTTTAACCTCTCAATCATTTAAAGCAAAGCAGTTTATTCATACAATACTGTAATATTTTCGATTTTTACTAAATTTAAGGAAAAACTAAATGTGTTTGTTTGGTAAATTTAGCAAATCATGTTATACAAAATTTATGAGAAAGGAATATGTAACGTGATCAGTTTTACATAATCTTTGAAAAAATAGTCTATAATGAAATCACATCAGTATTATTACTATTACAATACCGTAAAAAAATGAAGACTATTTTATGTTACAAAGTCTTGTACAAAAAGATTTCGTAGGCATTAAAAAAAAAAAAGAAAAAGCTTAAGTGCAGCCTGAAATGTTGTTTTCTCGACATATCTCCGTTAAATTCTCATAGCGAATGAACCGGTTTTCGCGTTTACATTAGCCCAATGGAAACTTCCCTTCTTTATATGTATATTCTTTGAGGCAGACACTAGTCTGTAGCGTAGTACAGGTTTGAGAGTTGCCACTGAGAGACGAAGCCAAAGAATTTTGGAGACAAGCGGCTAGGGACAGGAAGGCTCCTAATGTTAAAACTTAGAAATTTTTTTGACCACTGAAGATAGGGAATTTTTGAAAATCTGTAGGGGAGATATAGGGAATTTTCTAGACAGAACCGCTTTTCGGCAGTACGATTGGACTTAGCTTTTTTTTCACAATTGGGACAGAACGGCTCCCGTATATATTTCAGTAGAGGACGGGACTTGTAAATTTTCAAACTTTCGGACAGAACGGCTCCCATATATATTTCGGTAGAAGACGGGACTTGTAAAATTTTCAAACTTTCGGACAGAACGGCTCCAGTTGGACTTAGTTTTTTTTTCATAATTTGGACAGAACGGCTCCCATATATATTTCGGTAGAAGACGGGACTTGTAAAATTTTCAAACTTTCGGACAGAACGGCTCCAGTTGGACTTAGCTTTTTTTTCATAATTTGGACAGAACGGCTCCCATATATATTTCGGTAGAAGACGGGACTTGTAAAATTTTCAAACTTTCGGACAGAACGGCTCCAGTTGGACTTAGTTTTTTTTTCATAATTTGGACAGAACGGCTCCCATATATATTTCGGTAGAAGACGGGACTTGTAAAATTTTCAAACTTTCGGACAGAACGGCTCCAGTTGGACTTAGCTTTTTTTCACAATTTGGACAGAACGACTTTTTCATATTTTATATATATTTCAGTAGAGGACGATGCTTGCGATTTTTTTAAACTTTCTAATAAAACGGCTCTTAAACGTAAAATATAGAATGTCTTTTGTAGAAAGACTGGAATTAGATCTTTTATTTATTTTTTTTTTTCCAAGATATTGGGCAGGATATTTTTGGAGCGATTTGACAGTATTTTTCTTTTTTATTATTTGGAAGAGAATGGCTTCCTAACATAAAAAGATAAACACTTAAGATTTACTTAGTGATTATGTCATGATAAATTTAGGCCTATTTTTTAATATAATCTTTTATTTGATATTTTTAGGATTTTTGAAAATATTGATTAAACTTAAAAAATGATACTTTTTCACTGGAATATAGGCCAAGATATTTGATATGCAGTTAATAATATTGTAAATAATTATTTCAACATTATATATGTAATAAAAGAATCAACAGTTTTATTAAATTTATATAAAATATTGACTTTGAATTTTACAATTATATAAAATTTACAATGTACATTACTTTTTAAATATTTTTAATTATTGATGCTTATCAATTTGTATTTGTTTTGTCATTACACTATAACTGAGTCTAAAATTATTGATCAGCTTGGAATTGGGGGGGGGGGGGTAATTCTTATCGGTTTTATCAAAAGAAAATCAGGATAATCTTTTATTAGGCATGGGGCATGTGTAGTCAGCTATATATCCAAGGGAAAAGTATTTTGGTGGAGGACTTTCAGAGGGAAGCTCTTTGAAATAAAGTGACTTTCATTTGAAAGGGGTTCCCACATCATCTAAATTACTTTGATATAAATTTGTTTCGAAGGCCTTTGCAATATAATAATTAAATTTATTAGAAGCTGTTTTTTATATTGTTATATTATTGTAAAAATTACATACCTGATTCACAAGACACACCTGTATTTAATATGTGATACATCTGTACAAGCATACATCTATATACACTATACGGTACCACAGGACCGGTTTTACTCCTAAAAAAAGAGCTCCTGTAGACAACTGTTAACAACATTAGTAGAGTATCTGAAATTACAGAAAAGTGTAACTCCAGTCATGTCACTAATGCTGTTAACAGAGATACAGGACCGGTTTCGCTCTCATTTGGGCTCATCAGCTGTGGATAACTGAAGTAGACATTTTCTAAAAACTGTCAGTCAAGCTGATTAATTAAGGAAAAAATTATAATACTTCCAGTATAGCAATCAGCATTCAAGTAAGAGGTAGTTTAAATAGCATTCTTTAGCCTCTAGAATAATCTGTTGCACTATAAATTTATTAGAAGCTATTTTTCATAGCGTTATATTGTAAGAATTACATACCCGAATCACAAGATACACCTGTATGTAATATGTGATACATCTGTACAAGCATACATCTTTATACACTATACGGTACCACAGGACCGGTTTTGCTCCTAAAGAAAGAGCTCCTGTAGACAACTGTTAACAACATTAGTAGAGTATCTGAAATTAGAAAAGTGTAACTCCAGTCATGTCACTAATGCTGTTAACAGAGATACAGGACCGGTTTCGCTCTCATTTGAGCTCATCAGCTGTGGATAACTGAAGTAAACATTTTCTAAAAACTGTCAGTCAAGCTGATTAATTAAGGAAAAAAGTATTATACTTCTAGTCATGAATCAAATTTACTAGTTATATATTCACGCAAACACAAATCTAATGGTCAGGTAAAATTAAAACCAGAAATTTCACCAGAAGAACATCATTAATCAAATGCAAATAGAAAGGATTAGTTATGCAAGTGCGAAAAATATACGAATCCTCAGATAACGATCGATCGAATCATATATATAATAATCATCAAGAACTTCAAATTAAAGGAAATAATGCTCATTAAAACTTACCACGTGCTAAATATAGGAAGAAATAGTTATGCGCATGCTAAATATACGAATCAAATGCAAATAAAAGTTATGCACGTGCTACATATCCGAATCAAACGAAAATAGACAGGAATAGTTATGCACGTGCTAAATATACGAATCAAATGCAAATAAAAGATATACACTTGCTAAATATACGAATCAAATGCAAATAAAAAATATACACGTGCTAAATATCTGAATCAAACGAAAATAGACATGAATAGTTATGCACGTGCTAAATATACCAATCAAATGTAAATAAAAGATATACGAATCCTCAGACAACGATCGATTAAAAGAAACTTAAAGGATTAAACGAAATTAAAGGAAATAATGATCATTAAAACTTACCACGTGCTCAGATTTTCTGTAACACACCACAAGCAAACACAACACTACACAAGCAAAACACAATACTGAATATTTTCCCTCAGGATGTCCCTATTCCTCAAATTCCCTACAGCATCAGCGCCACCTAGTGGTTTCGGAATTTAACATTACGGAGCCTTCCTGTCCGTAGCTGCTTTTATTTTGGAGCCATCCAACAAGTTTAGCAGAGATTAGCGTTGACTGAATGTGCTGCGCCTGTGAATATTACACGTGGTAGTTGAGTTGAAGTTCATTTTTATTAGAAACGTAAGTATTGTAATTAAATTTATTTCAGTTTCAGAATTTATTTTATGTATCATATTTTATGCAATACTTTGAAATGTAACACATGCATATGTCTTAGCTGAAGACACACAATCACGTGTTTTCTCCCTCCCGGAAAAAAATTAAATCTTCTAGAATTGGATAACTTGATGGTTTTACCTAAATTATACCCATAGATTTATATTATACCCCTAAATTATACCAATAGATTTATATTATACCCCTAAATTATACCCATATTTTATAATATAGTATTTTATTAAAATTTTAAATATCACGAGAATGGTCCAATGAGTAATAGGAGTGGATCTTATTCTTTTTGTCGTCAAAAATTATGTATAAAACAAGCATTTAATTGATACATTTCAACCAGTGTTAGAAATTATCAAGAAAGATCAATTATGCATAAGGCATTGATTATGAAACACTTTCCAACTTCAATGCAATTTTATATAAGCATCTCTAAAATGCGATACATTCCACGGTAATATTTTTAAAATTATCAAAATACTACATTAATTTATTATATTTGAAAACTTCATCGAAGAAAATGAACTTCATTCAAATGTCGGCATTGAAATATAAATTGCCCGGTTTAAACATCTCTAAAATGCGATACATTCCTCGGTAATATTTTTTAAATTATCATAATACTACAGTAATTTATTATATTTGAAAGTTTCATCGAAAACAAATGAACTTTATTCAAATGATGTCATCGAAATATAAATCCCCTCTATATAAAAGCAGCACTTCATTCATAAACATGTTTCCAATCGTTTCATTCATCACAATTCTATAATATATTTTATTTAAAAATTTGAAAAATTGTTATCTATCATATTTATTTTAATATATTAAATTTAATATATAAAAGAATGAAATTCTTGGAAAGATATTTATTAAATAATATATCTCATTTTTCTTTCTGGAGGATATAGCAAAAGTCAGAATTTAATTGAATTTGTTTTCTCCCTATATTAAATAATTTTTATTTAAAAAACCACCTAACATATTTTACTAAATTTTTTTCTATATATTTTATGGGATAATTCGAATATTTCCTAAAACTTTCGAAGCAATCTGTGAATTTTAAATTCGCTTAAAAAATGTTTGAAAAATTAGGTCCAATAGTAAGTCCCATTAGGTCCCACTGTATTTCATTTTTTCAACCCGGGTTCAATCCAAAAATAATTGGGTGATATTATTCATTTATATTCCCATAGGTCCCACAGACCGTCTGAAAACCATACTAAAATTTCATTTTGATAAAGTAATTTTTACGCAGTTATCGTGCTAACTGACAGACAGGCAGACAGACAGAATGAACAATGTCATAAACCCTTTTCAACTATGTTGTAAAGTGTTAAAAATTGGAACTGGGCGTCATTTGACGCCTATCGTTTTGACTCTATGTGCCAAATAGACAAGGCTAGTTGTCTTTTTTACATCTCTAACAATAACAACTATTTTTTAAATGTCCATTTATGTTAAAGATATAAACAAAGAATAATTCAGATTTTTGTATTAAAAATTGTTTTAAATTTTCTTAAAATTTAAAATAAACTGATAAAGAAACCCAAGAGAAAATAAATAGAAAAATTTGCTAATTTCTTTTTACTTGGCAAAAAGTACATAAAAACAACAAATAAATAAAAAAATTTCTATGGTCATCTATGGTAGCAATTATGGTCATCTTGTACAATCATTGCCCCAATACCCCTTCATTTCATGCTTGACAATTAATTTTCCTGCGTTAAAATAGCAATTAATATAAAAGTGTTAGTTGATGAAAACAAATTGCAAAAATGGAAAATATATCATAATAAAACGGGATAAACTGATTCACATTTCCATATAATCTTTCTCATATTACTTACAAATATAAGAATTAAACACATTTAAAATTAAAATATAATAAGGGAATCTTGAGCGAAATTTAGTCACTTTTTGTGGCCAATTTCGTCAAAGTATGGAATTTCATTTAAAAATAGGTTTACTATATTTATCTTAAAAGTTTAAAACAGGGGGGGGGGGGGGGGAATTTGCATATTTGTCCGGAGATCGGCAGTCAATGCAAATATTGGAGCTTCACAAAGAAATGCAGAGTTGGCAGCTAGGGTTCAGTATTTGCAAGTCAATAATAAGTTTTTGTCTTTAGTTGCTACTCTTTTGCTTGTCGCTTTGACAAAATATACATCATACTCTTGAAACTCATCTACACCCTTTGGGTGAGCTCGACAGCCTGGGTAATAATAAAAAAATGAATCATATTAATTTCAGGGTTTGACAAAAAAATAATGCATAGATGCCAACCTACAAGGAAGAAAGATAAGAACATATTGCACGAGGGAAAATTGCGCACTAATTCCGTTTATCCCCATACTGCTGCAAAATAACCTTCTATTTCATTAATAATACGTTTGAAAAATCGTTTTTCTATATAATATGCAAAATAATTACAAACGTTTTAAACGATGCAAGAAAAATACTTCAAAATAAAACGAAATATAGAGGATCGTGCAGAAATGCTGTTTATCACAATACTGCTGCAAAATAGCCTTTCATGCCATTAAAAATACGCTTGAAAATAGTTTTTCTGTATAATATAGTATATACGAAATAATTACAAACGTTTTAGACGATGCAAACAGATGGCAGAAGTGGAAAAGTATTTTCACAATAAAACAAAATGTAAAGAAGATCGCCGACAAATGCTGTTTAACGCGGTACCCGTGCAATATACAGTTAAACCTGTCTAAGTTGGACACTCACGGTTCTCCCTAAAAGCGTTCAACTTAGATAGGTGTGTAACATAGACAGTGTGGTGAAATTTCATTTTTCCCCTTCAATAAAGCACATCAAATGACTTCATATTTAACATATAGAAAATACTAATAAGCGAAAGGTTTTAATTAAATATTGTAATCATAGGCGCCGAGTTTTCAAAATCTCAGGGGGGGCACAATGCGACAAAGTTATACAAAAGCTTCAAAGTTGAATTCTATATAATATATAATAACTTACAATACTTCCTTGAAGTGTAATATTCTATATAATAACTTACAATACTTCCTTAAAAAAGCAAACACATATCAGTTTGGTGATTAAAATTGTTTCGAGAACGTTATAAGTTCCTTACTTTAGGCCAAAAGAACAATATGCACCCTTAACAACCACGAAGACCGAACGGCAGTTTGTTCTTAGTGGTTGCTAAGGGCGCATACTGTTATCTTAGCCTGAAGAAAGGGAGCTTATAATGCCATTGAAGCAACTGTAGTCACCTAACTGATATGTCTGCTTCTTCAAGGAATTTTTGTAAGTTAATGTTTTACAAGCAGCAGTTTTGGGGTTGGATAGCCCAGTGGTTAAGGCATGGGGATTGTACTCGGAGGACCCGAGTTCGATTCCCGACTCTGTCCAAACTGTCCCCTTGTTTACGCGAAGTACGAATACGTTAAAATTTGTGGGTTCGAAAGCCCTACCGAGCGGTTGGTGGTTGGAAAAAGAGGGTACCGGTCTAAATTGGGGGGCAGTGTCCTGTCGGTCTAAACAGATACCTTACACTTTCGGGTAAGGTGGACGGTCTGGGGCGAAAGAAGGAAAGAAATCAGCAGTTTTATTTATTGTACGATAAAGTTATACAAAAACTCCTTTTAGGTCTGCGCTACTCTAGTTCACCAGTTGTACAACTAGAGCCCTTAGACTACAAAACTCACTCTCTCGTTGACTTACTAGATCCCATTCGTCTACGCATTGCATATTTCTCACTTAGAAGAACAATTGGGTCTTGAAAGTAGGAAAGGGGGGGGGCCTACAAGGCACTACAGTCCGTCACATAATGCTCTCCAGCATATTGTTTATTAACCACTATACCGGGATATGGCAGCTGGAATTTCTGGAGATTTTCCGGTGGGCGGGGTTCATTGCATTGGAGTTTTTCGTTATCAATGTGGCGAAACCTTAAGATTTCGTCGTATATAAATTTATATAAATCTGGTTGTACATTCTATCAGTTGTGTAAGTTACGTAACAACAAGTTTCATAAGAAAACATAAACGTATAAATGAAGGGCTTGGAGCAATAACTTGACTAGCGACATTTTTCACCAAACTGGGATTTTTCCCATCAAATGATATCTAGCTGTATGCAACTATTTCTGGAAAAATCCCATTTTTGGTAAAATTGTAGCATTGCCATGTTTTACCAAGCCCTTTAAATGAAAGCTCCAATATAGATATATTATTTAATTCAAAAACACCTATCAGTACAATTTTGCAGATTGCGATACAAATTTGCAATGCAGAGTGATTATAAAATATATACTTACCATATAGTGCTGCGCTTAGGTCAACATCTGCAGTGTTTTTAATATAATATGTAGGTCTTTCAGCTGTTTGGGGATTTTTCAAGCGAAAAGAAATTTTTGCTGTTCTAATTTAAATTTATCCTTGAGAAATAAGTATGTTTTCTTAATTACAAACCGAAACGCAACCTCTACAAATATCGCAAAAATATCGAATTATTTTTCCATCACAAACCAAAATGGAACCTTTATTAACAGAATCCAAGCATCACATTGCTTTCAACACTACAAACGTCACTCATCTGAAACCACACCAGTTGAAAAGATATGCCAAGTCCTCCAACAAAAAACAACCATTTTCCCAAGAAGTTCTTACGAATCTGGTATTTTCTATTTTTTCATAATTTATAACTCTAGCCCTCTGGTAACAAACGACTGGGTGCTGGTGGCTGGCAAACGTCCGGCACTCACAGGGGCAAAGCTACCCTCGGGTTTCGCATTCAAACAGATACTATTATACGCAATACCACCTGGAAAGATGGAACTGTCTACTTCGTGGTTCTCATTTATAGTTATTACTGGAGTCAGCTACTATTTGGAAATGCCGATCGCATATTCTCAAAGCTGTCAATATTCCTTTTTCTCTTTGAACGAAGTGGTCAATCAAAAAGGTTCTGGTAGCCATGTGTTTTTGTCATTAGCGTAAACATGTTTCCCGCGGTAAAGAGGAACTTGGTTTGTGTGCGAGATAGTTTATGGCCCTGTGGTAAGGAAGATGTGAACAAAACTGAATTGAAATGGGACATTTACGTTTGTAGGAATTTTTTTTCAATTTTTTTTTTTAATGAATGAAAATTGCTTTTCTGGTTTTCAGTAAAAAATGAAGTTTGAAAAATTATCTTGAAATTTCCCAGAGGGGGCTTTGTCCCCGCTGAGAAATTTCAGCGGGGGCTGGTGTCCCCCCCCCCCCCCCCGCAGTCGGCGCCTATGATTGTAATTACTGTTACAAAATACTTATGTATGTGCGTACATACTTAAAATGTGAAGCAAGAAATCTAAATACATGTACCTAATTTTATACATAATATGTAACGGCTACTCACATACTGTCAGATTGATGCAGTAATCCATTTCTATTGTTCAGAAAAGTACTCTATCAGAAGAGTTTGTTTTTTTCTGATTCCAGATTACATTGTCTTTCTATTTTACTGTGTAGATTAAACACGGCCTCAATGAGTTCTGGTGTATTTTGCATAAAAACATACAGTTCTAATTTCTTGACACACTGCATTGCACTTTCGTGTGTAGGAAGTTCTTCTACATCTGCATTTTCCTCTTCCTCCGAAAAAAAGCTGTCATAATCACTCTTGCTCGATGTAGCAACACATAGAGATTCAATATCATGGGTTTCAAGAATATAGTCAAATGCAACATTTTTACAAGCATCGAATAACTCTTTTCTGCACGTTTCAGAAAGGCACTTTAGTTCTTCATCCAGTGACTCCAATTCGAAACAGTCTGTCACTTGACCCTAGGAAGAGCTGAGATCACATAGAAATCCTGCATTCTTGAAACACTTAGCAATAGTGTTTTCTGATACATATTTCCATGATTCATAAATCCATCAGACTGCGTCTAAGACTGTCACCTCTTTGACAAATTGTGCCGCATTCTCACAATTTTCTGCAGCCTGGTTCATTCGGTGGCGTTTCCGCATTAGTTGTTTCCTATACAATAACTTTACTGCTTGAATAGTCCCTTTGTCTAATGGCTGCATTTCACTAGTTAAATTAGGAGGCAAAAATTGTATTGCAAAGATGGGGTAGGGAAGCTACAAATGTCAATTCTTCAAGTGTGTTGTTGTGTGTGTGTAAATAAACAGATAACAAAAAGGTTGTGATACATAATTGAGGGCTGTGGAATGGTGGGAAGGGATGGCCCCTTAGCAACAATAACAAAGAAATATGGCCAGATAAGAGCTTCTTAGAAGTGATAACAACAACAAAGGAATGCTTCTGGGGATCAACAACAAAATATAATCCCTGGGGATAGATAAGGAAGGTCAAAAGGTGGTACTTTGACCTTCCTTTATGTAACTGCCTTTATGTAAACGTCAATTATAAGGAACTTGTCCAACTTAGTAATGTAAACAGCGTCCAATTTCCAAGATAGACAGGTGTCCAAGTTAGATAGCATTATATACACGTTAAAACATAAGAATTCGTTCGGTCCCATAAGAATTGTGTTCAAGATAGACAGGTGCCCAACATTACAGATTTTACTGTAGTTCTTCATTTCTTTAAGGGGGAGTCTCACTCATTGACTCCTTATACCATCAATGCAATTTTATAAAAATGAGCAGTAATAAAAAAAATACTTAATATGAAAGTCTGAAATTTACTTTGCTTGTAAAATAGGCTTTTCTGAATCTTCTAATGCAATTAGAACACTCTTTATAGTTAGCAAATATATTAAATTGATTTTCAAAAAAGGCATCATTCCT
Source organism: Amaurobius ferox (assembly GCA_951213105.1). Taxonomy (NCBI): domain Eukaryota; kingdom Metazoa; phylum Arthropoda; class Arachnida; order Araneae; family Amaurobiidae; genus Amaurobius; species Amaurobius ferox. The sequence goes on along the minus strand of OX578148.1, from coordinate 57,001,630 downwards.
AATTTTGGCTTATTGTGTGGTGGTGCCATCTAGAAATAAAATCAGTAACTATGCTTTAGAAATCGCCAATTGTTTAACTAAGGTATAGCAACCCACTAGACCGCCAAAGCAGTAATACATCGACGAGTTCATTCCATCCTAAGGGAATGGGTATGGTAGGAAACACAGTTTGTCCTAGGAAGAGTCGAGTCATTTTCACTTTGTTCCATTCCTCCCGCAAAACGCAGTCCTTCAGCTTCAGAGAACTTGTGTTTCTGCTTTCTGCGGAACCTAGGGGGGGGGGGGGGGGGGGGGATATTCTTGCGCTAGCCTACGGTACTGGGAATTGGATCAACATATTCCTTTGGTATATTTTTAACGATAATAACATAATAGATTTCTTCCCATAGCAAACTTTCTATACATAAAAGAACATATTTTTACCGATTAAAAAAATATTTCTGTAGTCTGAAATTAAAATTAATTCGTTAGTTACAGCATAAATAGTTGATTAAATATATCAATCGCTTCAGAAGCAAAAAATACCCTCCTTCTTCAGGCAAGAAGTTCTTTGCTGGTGTGGTTGCTCAGAAACTGATTGATATATTCAACCAAATGTTTATGCTGTAACTAATATTTTTTACTTCAGATTATTTAAGACAGCAGGTTCAGCGAATATATTTTATGTTGCTATACATTGCTATTTCATCAGTTTCAGCAGTCAATCCCTAAATTTCAACAGTATCGAATAAAATAAAATTCAGCATTAAATTTCTTTTGATCATTTAATAAGTCAAACTAAACAGTTAGTAAGTGAAATATAAAATAAAATGTTAAAATATATTACTTTCCTTATATACATAGTAATGAATATGAAAAGTGTTGTGACGGGGTCGAAAATTCTACTTCGACTTTTCGATGGGAGTACGTTTCAAGCATCCCTGAACACGAATCAAACGTTTTGATGTGATGTCTCTGTGTGTGTGTGTCAATGAGTCTGTGGAGACGATATCTGATGAATGAATGGAGCGATTCGAATGAAATTTAGTACAAAAATTATAATCCGTGAATACTGGAAGCCTATTGTTTTTAAACGCAGTCTAATGTTCAGAACTCCCCTAAATTTTCGAGTGAAATTTTGAAAAAATCAAAACCTTTAATAAAGGGTTATGCAAATGTTATTTCTTATGTAGTTTTTTATTAGAAAATAATTAACACAAACTTTAAAGCGTTAGCATAAACCGTTCTCGAGATTTTGCACATTTTTCAAATAAATTTATCAAAAAATTATTAAATATTGTGAAATATGTTCACTTTTCATATATAATATCATGTGATAAATTAGGTGTCATCATTCTCGTGGATCTAGCTCGTTCCATTCATGAGAAAAGATACTTTGGGTAATACTTTTTTATTTGAAAGTCAATAGTCATTTATTTGCTATAAGAATAACTTATTTTTCCATCCGTAATGCTTAGCGATATTTTGGCAACGAAGTTAACGGAATATCGCCAACTTGACGATTTTTCTATATATTAACAAATTAACGAAAATATCGCCAAATTGATTAAAATGACGCTAAATCAATGAAAATGACGACTTATTGACTAAAATTCAATATCTTGAAAAACCTAATTTTTCGTCCGTAGCGTTTGGCAAAATTTTGGTGAAGTATTTGTCAGAATATCTCCAACTTGCTGACTTTTTAAATGCTGCCAAATTGATGAAAATATCGTTAAAATTGCAAAAATGACGCTAAATTAATGAAAATGACTCCTAATTGATGTATTAATTAATAAAATATTTTAATATATGGACTCTATCGCTTATGGTGGATGATATCCATATTGATAATTGTTTATAAGTATAGAGTTGCGTGAAACATAAGTTTATTGGGTACTTTGGAATAGTCTTGCATGTTGTCCTTTCATAAAATCGCCAAATGTACAATTCAACGTTAAAAACACAGTATCGTGGAACTTATACATTGTTTTTTTTTTAGTATAAAAAGAGTAAATTCATTGCATTATATAAGAAAAGTTATGTGCTGCTCACACCAGATATTTTTACTTTAATTTTGCATGAGGATATCTGATTTGAATTAAAACTAATTTTAATTGTTTATTATATTATATCGGCAATTTTTAAAAAAAATATCTACTACTTTTTGTGATTGCGGGCCCTAAGGCTGTGGCTCCTTCCCCTAATCAGACTTGATTTCAGCCTCTTCTCGTCTATCCTGTTTGTCTAACCTCATAAGATACCATTCTTCGTAGATAAATAGACATCTGAGTCTTTAAAATATGTTCAGGAGTTATGGAAACATACTTTATCTAAGTATAAGGTATTGTTTTACTAGAGATTTTGGTTAAAATATACGCTATACGAACTCCTGAACACATTTCATCAGCAATCCCATGGAAAGTGACTGCAGACCCTGGGCCCCTCCCTGTGAGCAGAGCCAAAGAGCTAGAATCACGATTACTCATTGATTACACCTCGAAGAGCAGAGCTGACTTCAGCCCCCTCTCGTCCTTCCTGTTTGTATGCCTGACCTTTTGCTTATCCGTCGAGTAAAACTTGAGTATGAAGTATAGTTATTCCGAGAAATGTAGTATATAATAGTTTGATAATAAGACATGAACAGTTACTAATAGAAATTGTCTTATGATCAAAAATTGTAATTTTGAGTGAGACCATTTCACTTTCAAAGTACTCAAATTCTAAAATTCTTTACATTTCAACTGTTTTAATTTTCAGCTAGACAAGAATTTTGATTTCTAATATTCAGTTAGGAATGGGGGGGGGGGGGAATGTTACATTGTAATATATATATATATATATATATATATATATATATATATATATATATATATATATATATATATATATATATATATATATATATATAATATATATAATATATATATAATATATATATATATATATATATATATATATATATATATATATATATATATATATATATATATATATATATATAGCAAAGAGTGTGCCTTCGTCATGTGTATGTCAGATTAGTGAAAGTTAAAAAGAAAAAATCTAACTGGCCAGGATTGAAACGTTATATTTTTGTTACCCTCCATGCGAAAGATTAGTTAGATGAAAAATAGTTCAGTCATATTTGAGGTTGCTGATTAGCGGAATTTATCGATAGATTTTATTTTCAGCTATGCAAAAATATGTTGAATATTCGATGGGGGGGGGGGGGAGATCACATTGTAAGAAAGTCTCTCTCTCTCTCTCTATATATATATATATAAATAAAAATTGAAATATTTTAATCGAAAATTATGCATAAACTACGGAAAGTACAAAAAAAAACCCATCTCTAGCATATCTGTTACAAATAAGTAACTATGGACCAAGACTAAGGATAAAAATAGAAGGTAACTTATCACTATAATGGAAAGGGGATGAGTGGAAGATGAGTATACAAAAATCATAATTAAAAAGTATATATATATATATATATATAAATATATATAAAATAAAAAAGCAAACACGGCAAAAATGAGAAAAGACAATAATAAATAGCTCAAGATCGAAGATCAAGACATGGAGAACAATCAACTGAAACTACACAAAAAACGGCGGTTAGTTCAAAATTGCATTCTCGTCAGGACAGCCATACAATTTGAATTAAAACCGATAGAATAGCCAGTTTCTGACAATGGGGATAGTATTTACCTGTGGACACCATTGGAACTGTCTACTGGCTAGTGGAAGGACAAATAATAAAAACAAAGTGAATTATAAATATATATATATGGCCCAGAATGTAGCTATATCATGTGTTACAATTTAGTGAATAGTAAACTAGCTACAGCTAAAATGTTCAATTTTGCTGGGCTTTATTCTAAGAGGTTAGGGGAAGGAGGGTCTTTAGTTGCCATCCCCATTTGATTTCGGTCTAAACTGAGTGACACTGTTCTGGTTGCCCAAACAATTTTATCTTATACTTTCTGGTAGATCGGATGGTTTGGGTATGAATAAAAGATGTCCGTAGCACTAGAAATTTGCCAGAAAACGTGCTTATTGGTAAAAGCCTTTATAAAGGTATAAAGTATTTATCCAATAATTTTTGTATTCAAAAAATTAATGTAAAGAAACGTTATAAGGGCATCTGACAAGTATAGAAGAACATTCTTACATTAGATTCTTTATTTTAATATTCCGTTTAAAGGGGGGGGGGGCGAATTAATAAATTTATTTTTTTCGAGGATGAATTATTTTAATTTTTTCCAATGTTTGGGGGAGGAGACTGTTTTACATAATTTTTCAGAATTTCTAAGAGGGAGAGGGTAGAGTGACGGAATAACATTCGATTTAAAGAGGGGGGCGGGGTCACATTTATATATATATATATGGCCCAAAGCAGGGTTCCCACTAAGTCAGGAAAAGAGGGGGAGAATTTCTCTCCTTCCAAAAAATTTTGGGAGAGATTTTCTGTTATAAGGAGAGACACTTAAAATTTCATTTTTTTTTTACCATGCTAATTTAGAAAGCAATAAAAAAGAAAACATTAACTATAACTCATATTTTTCGACATTTAAATTTTTTAATTCTTAAAACTAACATTCTTTTAACATTCTTACTAACATTATTTTTAAAAATTAATTAGGAGTCGTTTAAGTATTAAGTAAGCACATTTTTGGTAATTTTATAGCTCCCCCCCCCACTTGTTAGCAAAAATACTCAAATTCCTGACTTCCCCCATGCTTACGTTATGATTTTATTTGCTGACATAAAAACGTCTACATGGGTTATTTTATGTAAAATGACTCACATGCGAATTTACGATTTTTGTGTCTGTAAACTGCAAAAGTCGAGGGCCGACTGTATTTACTTTATATTTTGATTTTTAAAATCATTTTATGATCAATTTTCATGCAGCAATAGCAATTAAAAACTTTAACGATTTTTGATCGCCGAAGGCGAATATCGACGAAAACTATTTCACTAGGCAAATAGAATTAGGTAATAAATTTGACTTTATGTTTGAAAATGGATTTTTCTTTTTTTTGTATTTTTTATAAAACTTGCAGAACATAAGGATTGCATCGTCCTTTTGTTGAATCTCAAGCCAGTCATGTGATTTTAGCCATTTTGTTTGACTCGACTTTTTTCTTTTTGTTTTCAAAATATCCCTTATTTCATAAATAATACGTTTGTAAAATAATTTTTCTGTATAAAACGCGAAACAATTACAAACACTGTAGTCGATGCAAACAGATTGGAAAAGTGGGAAATATTTTTCAAATTAAACGAGGTATGCCGAGGATAGCGTACAAATGCTGATTTTCGTGATGCTGCTGCAAAATAACCTTTCATTTTATTAATAATACGGTAGAAAAATGGTTTGGTTTTTATTATTTGTATATTAAACGACATAATTATAAAAAATTCAGTCGATGCAAATATATTGTGAAAATGGCAAAAAGATATTCATTGGTCATCTATCCTCAGAAAATGTGGGAATCGCCGTATGCGAACGCCGTCTTCGCAATCGCGGAGAAACAGATTTTCAGATCATGTAAGAAAGGAATGTCTCTGATAAAAAATTCGTTCTTTGTTCAAATTTTGAAACATTTTTTGGGCATATATGGTCAATTTCACGACATTTTCGGGATTTTTGTAACCTGTAGACATACTGTGTACGGGGGAAAGGATTTTCGTCCGCGGAAAGAAGAAAATTTCTAGAGCAAAACGCAAAAAATGCGGGAAGTACGCGGAAAGAGATTCAAATTCGTGAAAGAATCCTATAAAAAAAAAGCAAACTTTTATTTGATCGAATTTGCCACCCGCGCAAGCTGAGGGGACACTAATAGTTTTCTATAAAATATCTCTCTAATTAGAAACACGTAGTACTTTAGTGTACCCAAATCGCGATTGACTGCGATTCAGACGTAGCTACGAAATTGCTGTCCGCGACCGCTCGGCAATCGGCCTGCGATTCACATCGAGGCAACTGATCGCGATTTGCGGTAGCGAAGCAATCGGCCCGATCTCCGATGCCCGATCGGGAAATGGCATCATATTTCTCGGTATCCAATTTTAAGGAAAAAATAATTTTAGGCCGGAACTGGAGAGAGAGAAATTCTCGCCCAGTCTAAATTTTTACGCGAGATTTTTCATGGATTTCGCGAGAATCTCGCGGGTTCGCGCTGAAATGGGAACCCTGGCCCAAAGTGTATCTGCGTCATGTGGTATGTGAATAAAAATTTCAAAAACATCAAATTGGCCATGGCTGAAATGTTCAATTTTCCTGGCCCTCAATCCAAGAGGTTAGGGGAAGGATGGTACGGTCTCAACAGATGCCACCCCCCTCTGATTCCTCTGGTTGCCCAAATAATTGGAAGAAGTTCGTACCGTACAAATGGTTTCAGGAGTTCAAACATCGTGCTTCTTCCTCAATCAAGACCGTTGTGAGACCGTTGATTTTCAATGGGTATTCGGCTAGTATAGCACTAAATGCAGAAAAAAAATCCGATATCTCTAGGACGACTTTTGATAATTTCTAAATAATTGTGTCCATTCATTTGAGGTTAAAAGTATGCATATGTATTACAAGTATGTAAATGTATGGTATAGACCCTGTGGTTGCCACATCCATTAGGTTCCAGTCTAAATTGGGAGGCACTGTTGAGACCTCCCAAACAGTCACTTTACAATTTCTGGTTTCTCAGATGGTCTGAGTAGGAAAAAAACAGTTCCTGATCGTAGACATGAATCCAAGAGTTGTGCTTATTCGTCAATCAAAATCTAGGTATACGGCGTTTATCTCACAATTTTTGTATTCGTACGTTATAGGGACTCCTGAACACATTTTAAATACTTCCCTATGTTTGACCAATCATAAAATTTGAAGTTCTACAGAGCACTTGCCATTTGATAAAACGTTTGTTAATTTTGATTGGGACCATTTCACTTTTAAAACATAGGACCAACATAAATGGAAAAAATACATTATAAGTACACCTGAACACTTCCCTGTCAGTCAAAATCGAAGTATAAGGTAATGTTTTCCGAGATATTTTGTATTTGAGCTTTCGGTGAAAAGTATACGTACTACAGAACACATTTCATATGCAAGCTCGTAGAAAGCGATTGAGGTTACCTTGGGGCTAGGGCCTCTCCATAAATTAACCGAGCTTCCATCTTTTCTCGATCGCCCTGTTTGTATGTTTGACCCCCATATGATACTGTTCGTAGAATTATCATTGTTTCCCATTGAAAATAACGCTTTAATCGAATTCTTTAATATTTGAATTATTTATTTGCAAATTATATTAATATTTTTAATTATTTATGGAATGAATATTAAAATATGTAGAATTGCATATTTCACGTTTTTATTATTTTAATATACACGCATTACTATATTCTTTATTAAGCAACATCGCTCGAAATAACGAGTTCGTTCTATAAGCATCTGAACTGAATCCCATCAAAGCCTTCACCATTCATGATTCCAAGTTATTTATTCACAAAGGGATCTTCCCTGACCTCCCAGGCACGGAGGTGGGGTTGGTAAACTTGTTTCTGAGAATTCCCAGAAAATACCTCACTTTCTCAATAAAGGAAATGGGACTAATTTTTTGGCACGCTTAAAATGTCACCAAGAGTCAGAGATAGATAGAACAAAGAATATACATGTAAAGAAGGGAAGCTTCCATTGGGCTAATCACAGATTAATAAATACAGATATTTCACTCGACTTTTCCGCATTTATATAAAATGTATAAAAATTGATATTTGAGTAGCTTTTTCTAGAGAAAGTTGAATATACTATTGGATGTGTATATATTTTACTTGCTTTTTATTAGTGTATTTAAAATATATATATATATATATATATATATAATAACAGCAGAATAAATTAAGAACTAAGCAATTTAACTATCGCTAGTATACTTTAATTACGCTAGTATACTTTTTAGGCTGAAAATATTATATAATCTAATATATTCGATCTAATATAAAATACTACATATCTAATACTACATACGCAAATCTAATATATTCGATCTAAAATAAAATACTACATATGCAAGATAGTGAAACTCTGAAATAAATGACTGATGAAATAAAATGACTGAAATAAATGACTGAATAAAATGGATGAAATATGTACTTGTACTTAAGTACTTGTTCTACATGTAAACCTTGACAACTAAGTGAATAAATCTGACCCCATGACTGCAGAATAAACCGTTCTCGAGATATTGTAGTTTTTGGAATTTTAAGTGTCTGAAGAATTTAAAGTGAATTAAGTTGCTGAACGAAATGAGGATGCAATAAAAAAAAACGAATTGGATATAATATCAGAAAATTATCCATATTATTTTCTGCAATTAAACTCAATTTAATGCATAATGAAATAAAAAATTACAGAATGAATTTGAATTCGCAGAGAAAGGCATGTGCTGCTCAGATCAGATTTTTACTTTCCCTGCAATAAATGATAATGTATAGGGAAACCATTGGAATCATGCCGAAAATCGCAACTCGAGTTTTCGACGGATCTACACACGTTTCGAGACCTCTGGAATACGAAAAAAGCTATTTTTAACGTGACGTTTATGTGTGTGTCTGTCTGGGGAATGAATGTATCCATTCTAACTAAAAATTAATGGACCGAATTTAATAAAATTTGGTAGGTAAGTCACTTGCGTGTGACTCTGGTGCTGATTAGTTTTTAGTGCGATTCGGGGTAAAAGAATCCGCCCTTTTTCTGCGAAATGGCCAGCAAAAATAGCCTGTATCCACACTAGCTGAAAGACTAATAGACCGAATTTCTCCATATTTGGTAGATAAGTCCCTTGTGGGTTAGCTTGGTGCTGATTAGATTTTGGTACAATTGGGGAAAAAATAACCTGTCTTTTTTTGTAAAATGCCCCGTAAAAATCGTCAAAATCTAAAATACAAAACCCCGTATATTAAATAAATATATCCATCAAATATTTGTTCTATACGTAACTTTTATCGAAGAAAAGATCAACCCCATTACACTAGAACTAGCCGTTTTCGAGATATTTTAGTATTTTCGTATTTTCTCTACGCCACATTTGAAAATAACTCCAGTTATTAAATGAGAACGAAAATTGAATTAAAAGTGAATTAAATTTAATTTAAATAAAATGAAAGTGGATATAAGTCTGCAGGAAAAGTTATGTGCTGCCCACATCAGATTTTACTTTCCCTGCAATACGTTGTAATGTATAGGGGATGTATTGGAAGCATGTTGAAAATCGCAACTCGAGTTTTCGACTGATCTACACGTTTCGAGATCTTTATAATAAGAAAAATCTATTTTTCGCGTGATGTCTGTGTGTGTGTCTGTCTGTAATGCTATGATGAAGAGCACCCATTTCCCCCTAAATTCCTACATTCAAAAATCTCTTCTTTTATCCGCAATTTCTGCAGGAGCAGGAGATAAAAGCTGGAGTTCTCCAGTCCAGGGACTTCGAAAAGCCATCCTTGGTACATCAAATCATTCCCTTTCTCTTACAGCAAGTATGGTTTGAAAACAATGTTTGTATTGTAATGTTATTTTTCTAAATAACACTGCTAATTATCGGTTAAATAAAAATTTCCCTCTTTTTACCAGGTATTGGTGTATGTAACTATATGGTGAGTAAGATGTAATCAGATTAGAACTAAATATGAAGAAAAACATTTGTACAAGCAGTGATGTGATTGCTGCCGCAACTGCACCAAGCTGCGCCATTCTCACGTCACTGTCAAATTGAAAATAAATATTAATGAAAATTAAACTTGTATGCTGAAGATCATTGCCCATTTGCCATGTCCAATTTGAAACTATGCACACACTCTCCATGCTGACTGTGAAGTGTAATGTTATAGAAGAGGAAGTACTCACTTTATAAAATGTATTGGCTGGTAGTTTAGAGTAAGCTGAAGTCCAAATCATTTTCAAGCTCTAATTTGATATGTGGAGGTATCATTTTACAAATACTGATTTTCTAAATAGAGCCTGTTAATATTATGTTACAAATAAACTATTGTTATGGTTTTTTTCTTAAGATCAATGTAGTAACATAACAACCATCGTTCACCAAAAGTGAGTGAATGAAGAAGTGGCAAATGGGCTCAAACTCAAATGATTCATGTGTTGTAACTTATTCATTAAAAGTTACACAAATGAAAATAATTTTTAATTTCCTTATTATACATAATGTATAAGGAAAGTATTGTGACGGGGTCGAAAATTCGAATTCGAGTTTTCGACGGGAAAGCACGTTTCAAGCATCCCTGATCACAAATCGAACATTTTTGAGGTGATGTCTGTGTATGTGTGTATGTGTCAGTGAGACTTTGGAGACGACATCTCTCGAACGAATGGAGCGATTCGAATAAAATTTAGTACAAAAATCACAATCCGTGAATATTGGAAGCCTATTGTTTTAAAACATAATCGAATGTTAAAAACCCACCTAAATTTTCAAGTGAAATTTTGAAAAAATCATTAAAAAATCAAAACCTTTAATGGACCTCAAATGGACATTTCCTATGTAATTTTTCCTTAGAAAACGATTAACATAAACTTTAGAACGCTAGCATGAACCGTTGCCGAAATATTGCACATTTTTTAAATACAATATTTATCAAAAAATCCCATAAATTAAAAAAAATATTAATTCTTAAGAAACATGTTCATTCTTCATATGTAATATCATGCGATAGATTTCGTGACATCATTCTCGTGGATCTAGCTCGTTCCATTCACAAGAAAAGATACTTTGAGTAATCATTTTGTATTTGAACATCAATAGCCATTTATCTGCTGTAAGAATAACTTACTTCTTCCATAACGCTTGGCGAGATTTTGCGAGGAATTTAGCAGAATGTCGCCAACTTGGTGACATTTTTCAATATTGCCAAAAATTAACGAAAATCTCGCCAAATGGATAAAAATGACTCTAAATTAATGAAAATGACGACTAATTGAAGAATATTCAATATCTTGGAAAGAATATAAATATCTACTATAAGAATAACATTTTTACTTTCCTCATATACATAATTGATAAGGAAAGTATTGTGACGGGGTCGAAAATTCGAATTCGAGTTTTCGACGGGACAGCACGTTTCAAGCATCCCTGATCACGATTCAAACATTTTTGAAGTGATGTCTGTCTGTGTGTGTGTGTGCGTATGTGTGTTAAAGTATATGTGTGTGTGTGTGTGTGTCAGTGAGACTTTGGAGAATATAACTGACGAACGAATGGACCGATTGGAACGAAATTTGGTACAAAAATCACAATCCGTAAGCACTGGAAGTTTATTGTTTTTTAACGTAATCGAATGTTCAGAATCCCAAAAATTTTTCGAGTGAAAATTTGAAAAATCGTCAAAAAATCAAAACTGCTAATAAAGTTACACAAATACAAGTAGACATTTCTTATGTAATTTTTTATTAGAAAACGATTAACATAAATTTTAGCACGCTAACATGAACCGTTCTCGAGACATTGCACATTTTTCAAAACAATTATCGAAAAGTCATATATAATAAAAAAAATATATTTCCTATTGAGAAACATGTTCACTTTTCATATGTAATACCATGCGATAAATTTGGTGTCATCATTCCCGTGGAGCTAGCTCGATCCATTCATGAGAAAAGATACTTCGTGTAATACTTTTGTATTTGAACACCAATAGACATTTATCTGCTATAATAATAACTTATTTCTCCGTCAGTAAAGCTTGGCGAGATTTTGGCGATGAATTTGGAGGAATGTCGCCAACTTGGCGACTTTTTGAAATGTTGTCAAATTAACGAATATCTCGCCAAATGGATTACAATGACGCTAAATCAATGAAAATGACGACTAATTGTCGAAAATTCAATATCTTGGAAAGAATATAAGTATCTATTATAAAAAAAAACCTATTTTTTTTACTGTAAAAGTAGTAAATTCATTGCATTCTATAAGGAAAGTCATGTGTTGCCCACATCAGATTTTTTTCATTTATGTTGAATCCAATAATACTCTAATCCAACTAAAGCCAAGTCCTTTTCAAATAAATCTTTTCTCTAATATGTTAAATTTTACTTACAGAATATCAGATGATGTGGTCCTTTTGAAATTCTGTCCTAAATGAGGTGTTAATATAATTTTAAATATTTATTTTGAAATTTAGAATTTTATGCAATTTAGACCTGACCGTAAATAGGTCCATCTCGAAATCTTTCTTTGTTTCATCTCTTCTAAACTATGGCGTCCTTTCTTTACCACTACCGTCGCGACGTCAGACAAAACATCACGCCTTTCGAAAATTCTTCTATCCATGACGCTCGCTTCAAACCGACCACGGTCGGCTCAGATCAAAAAATCCCTCCAAAACTCTCTCAAACTTTACTTTTCCCAGGCACAAATAAATCAAACAAAAATCTGATACAGCTACACCCGACGAATTCTCTCAGAACCCGGAAGTGAAATCGAAAAATGAAAGTTCAGACAAGGTGCGGTTTCTGATTTAAAACAGAATATTTATACACTTACATTCAGCACGAAAATACATTTAAAAAAGAAAAATTAAGAACTTATACCGATATTACAACACTATTACTGCTGGTTCAACTACATTGTATGCTATTAACAGATGCACAGATTAATACTATTAATACCTCTCTTAATTATATCCGTATAACATAAATATAATGAATATAAAATAATTATAACAATATACGTAATAAATGGTAGTAATTTAATGCTATATATAATACACTCCTTCTATTTATTATGTATATACATTTGGAATACAGGAAAAAAAGTGATTAGGAATTTGGCTATTTTTCACTTTTCATCCCATGTCTTTCAAATCTGAAACTGAAATTAACGAGATTGTTTTCTCAAATATTATGCAAATAATCGGGGATTTCTGTGCGATAAAACGGGTGTGTATAATTTTAACCCTAATGAATTCGTGTTTTCTTTCCAGAATATTGTATGCACATAAACTATGTATACTGGTATCCGTTACACGATTAAGTAGGGACTGCTGAAGAACACAAAATTCCGAGATTTATAAAATTTTATAGATTCATAGACTTCAAATATTTCTCATAGAGTATTTTGTCAAATTTCAAGGTAACTTAATTCACCTCTTAGTCATTTCGTCTTGCGCAGCGCAGCTGTATGATATGGATTTCGAATTAAATACATGGCATGTTTACTTTCCTTATATACAATAATGTATAAGGAAAGTATTGTGACGGGTAGAAAAATCGAATTCCAGTTTTCAACGGGAGAGCACGTTTCAAGCATCCCTAATCACGAATCGAGCATTTTTGAAGTGATGTCTGTGTTTGTGTGTGTGTATGTGTGTGAGTGGGAGACTGTGGAGACGATAACTGACGAACGAATGGACCGATTCGAACGAAATTTAGTACAAAAATTACAATCCGTAAATACTGGAAGCCTATTGTTTTTATACGCAATCGAATGTTCAGACCCCCCCCCCCCCCCCCCCAAAATTTTCGAGTGAAATTTTGAAAGAAATCGTCAAAAAATCAAAACCTCTAATAAAGTTACGCAAATAGACATTTTTCAAGTAATTTTTCCTTAGAAAACGATTGACATAAATTTTAGAACGCTAACATGAACCGGTCTCGAGATATTGCAAATTTTTCAAAAATTATTAAAAATTCATATAAAATAAAAAAATATTTCCTATTGAGAAACATGTTCACTTTTCATATGTAATACCATGCGATGAATTTGGTGACCCCATTCTCGTGGATCTAACTCGTTCCGTTTAAGAAAAAATATACTTTGAATAATACTTTTGTACTTAAATGCCAGTAGTCATTTATCCGCTGTAAGAATAACTTATTTCCTCGTCACAATGTTTGGCGACGAAGTTGGTGGAATGTCGCCAACTTGCCGACTTTTTAAATGATGTTAAATTAGCGAAAACCTCGCCAAATGTATAAAAATAACGCTAAATCAATGAAAATGACGACTCATTGACGAAAATTCAACATCTAGGAAAGAATATAAATATCTACTATAAAAAGAATATATTTTTTTTTATTGTAAAAGTAGTAAATTCATTGCATTATATGAGGAAAGTCATGTGCTGCCTACATCAGATTTTTTATTATTTATTCAAGAATCTCTTGCAACTATATAGAAGCTGTTTTAAACTAGTATTATTACTTTCCTTATATGCAATAATGTATAAGGAAAGTATTGTGACGTGATCGAAGATTCGAATTCGAGTTTTCGACAGGAGAGCACGTTTCAAGCAGCCCTGATCACGAATCGAACATTTTTGAAGTGATGTCTGTGTGTGTGTGTTTGTGAAAGTATGTGTGTGTGTGAGAGAGAGAGAGAGAAAGTATGTCTGTGTGTGTGTGTGTGTGTGAGAAAGTATGTGTGTGTGTGTGTGTGTGTGTGTGTGTGTGTGTGTGTCAGTGAGTCTGTGGAGACGATAACTGACGAAGGAATGGACCGATTCGAAAGAAATTTGGTACAAACACTGGAAGTCTATTGTTTTTATACGCAATCCAATGTACAGAACCCCCCTAAGTTTTCGAGTGAAATTGTGAAAAAATCGTTAAAATATCAAAACCTCTATTAAAGTTACTCAAATAGACATTTCTTATGTAATTTTTCATTAGAAAACGATAGACATAAATTTTAGAACGCTAACATGAACAGTTCTCGAGATATTGCACATTTTTAAAAAAAATTATCAAAAAGTCATTTAAAATAAAAACAAAATATTTCCTATTGAGAAATATGTTAACTTTCCATATGTAATACCATGCGATAAATTGAGTGACATCATTCTCGTGGATCTAGCTCGTTCCATTCATGAAAAAAGATACTTTGAGTAATACTTTTGTATTTGAACGCCAATAGTCATTTATCTGCTGTAAGAATAACATATTTCTCTGTCCATAACGCTTGGCGAGATTTTGGCGACGAATTTGGTGGAATGTGGACAACTTGGCGACTTTTTGAAATGTTGCGAAATTAACTAAAAACTCGCTAAATGGATAAAAATGATGCTAAATCATTGAAAATGACGACTCATTGACGTAAATTCAATATCTTGGAAAGAATATAAATATCTACTATAAAAATAATCTATTTTTTTTACTGTAAAAGTGGTAAATTCATTGCATTATATAAGGAAAGTCATGTGCTGCTCACATCAGATTTTATTTTTAATATCTAAATTAAGCAAAAATATGAAATTAAAATTTCCACATAGTAATTTTTTGAAATTAGATATGTATAAACAAAAACCATTGGTGGGTGAGTATTTTATACTTCATAAAAATGAAACAATTATTTTTTCAATTTTATTTAATATATGCCCTTAATCTTGCATAATAAATGAAGTCTGTCTGTCTGTGTGTGTTTTCTGTAGTAAAAAATCTTGAGTATCGGACAGCTGCCAAATTCGATACAGAAGTAACTGAACTTTTGAGATGAGAGATTTCATCAAAATTTTTTCTCTTATGAATTCGAATTAGTTTAAATATTATGAACTTTTAAAGTTAAAAATTAGGCACTTTTTGACATTTTGCCAAATCAAATCATTTCATTGTGGTGCTTAAAAATGGCTAAATTCCTAATTATGATTTTTAAGTACTTTTAAACTGTTTAAATTTGCACCAAAGTGCTTAATATTTTTAGATTTCACAGTTTAAAAATTACAATAAAAGTAGAAAATTTTGCCTGTCATCCAAGTGTGACAATCAGATTCCAAACTGTGGAATTTTCCCCATTGACATATTGAAAGGGTTCAAGGTGGTTCATATTTTCCGGTTCTTTTTTCTTCCACTGCCGTAGTCCAAATCCTTCCCTGAAACTAATAATATATTACTTCTGTGCCCATAATCAGGGTTTATATGAAAAATCTTGGGTCCTTTTCATGAAACATTTATTTCATTTTCGTGTACATTTATATCTATAACCACCTGATCTTCGCACTAGAAAAACTTTGTTCCACTTTTATGATTCATTTGTAAAAGTCTGCAATATATTTGTGTAAAGCTCACCTTTTTACTTTCCTTATATACATAATGTATAAGGAAAGTGTTGTGACGGGATCGAAAATTCGAATTCGAGTTTTCGAGGGAAGAGCACGTTTCAAGCATCCCTGATCACGAATCAGACATTTTTGAAGTGATGTCTGTTTGTGTGTGTGTGTGCGTGTGTGTGTGAAAGTATATATATATGTGTGTGTGTGTGTGAAAGTATATATATGTGTGTGTGTGTGTGGGTGTCAGTTAGACTCTGGAGACGACAACTGACGAACGAATGGACCGATTGGAACGAAATTTGGTACAAAAATCACAATCCATAAGCACTGGAAGCTTTTTGTTTTTTAACGTAATCGAATGTTTAGAACCCCCCTAATTTTTCGAGTGAAATTTTGAAAAAATTGTCAAAAAATCAAAACTGCTAATAAAGTTATGCAAATAGACATTTCTTATGTAATTTTTCATTAGAAAACGATTAACATAAATTTTAGAATGCTAACATGAACCGTTCTCGAGACATTGCACATTTTTCAAAAAAATTATCAAAAAGTCATATAAAATAAAAAAATATATTTCCTATTGAGAAACATGTTCACTTTTCATATGTACTACCATGCGATAAATTGGGTGACATCATTCCCGTGGAGCTAGCTCGTTCCATTCATGAGAAAAGATACTTCGAGTTATACTTTTGTATTTGAACGCCAATAGGCATTTATCTGCTATAATAATAACTTATTTCTCCGTCAGTAAAGCTTGGCGAGATTTTGGCGATGAATTTTTTTGAATATCGCCAACTTGGCCACTTTTTGAAATGTTGTCAAATTAACGAATATTTCGCCAAATGGATTACAATGACTCTAAATCAATGAAAATGACGACTAATTGTCGAAAATTCAATATCTTGGAAAGAATATAAGTATCTACTATAAGAAAAACCTATTTGTTTTTACTGTAAAAGTAGTAAATTCATTGCATTATATAAGGAAAGTCATGTGCTGCCCACATCAGATTTTTTTACTTGTGATTATTCACATAAAATATTGTCGAATTTCTGCCAAATATTTTCAAATCAGAAAGTCTCCAGAATATATCAATTTTACTCAAATGCAAATAAACTTTTATAAGTATTCCTCACAATTTTTAATATATTGTTTTTATCAAGAAATATTTTCTGAAGTTTGATAAAACTTCATAATTCATTAACCCACTTTTCGCTATGGTTATTTTTTTTCTGTACAAGTACCCTGTAGTATACAAGCTGTTTTAATTTGACTTTAATATAAGTCGTGTGCTTTTGTGTTCGGAATAAAGTGTTTAGATAAAAACATATTTTGTTGTTTTAAGAACATATACATACAGATTAAAAGAGTTAAAACCTAAAATGTTGCCTCTGGAAAGCACAAAGATATTCGGACTTCTGAAAATGAGCTGAAGTCAAGCTCTACCAGATTTCTGCCTCAGTACAAGTCATTAACTTTATTCTTTTTCATTTGCCACTATTATGTTTAAATAATGTTGCTAGAAGGTCACACTGCAGCTTTTAACATCTATTCCATGGTCCCATTACATGGCAGCAATGTCACCATGATGTTGTAGCAATGAAAAAATATTCACCTTTTCTGACATGATGTGATGACACACCAAAAACTATGGTATTTCCATAATGGTTAAAGAATGATTACACAGTGAAATCACAAGAAGGATACTACTGTGATTACACTGTGAAATCACAAATTTAACGATTCTGTGAAGAGATGTACATGTTACTGCTAAAGCTCGAAAGCCGTTAATGTGCACATTACCTAGCTCATCTGCAGATTAACTGATTTGCTCCGTTAACGTGCAGAATCAAGTATTTTCCGCATTCTACCTAGGTAATGTGCACATTAAAAGCTTTCGTACCGTTAAAGTTTATAAGTTTGTTTCTCTCATTTGCTTTTAGATTATTCTCATTCCTTATTCTCATTTTCTTTAGATTTTCTTTTTTATTTTGATTTTATCTGTGGCTCTTAGTAAAACAGAGGATAGGTTTTATGAACTTGGTACTAAAAACTGGTATTTTTAAACAATTGTACGCAAAATCTGAATTCAGTGTTTGCAAAGAGAGATTTTTATCGAAATAATATGTCCCTGCTGTACAAATATCTTTACATCAAACAGGAATAAAACTATCCCTTGGTACTGGGTAGGGTTTCAGATTCAGAAAATGTGACTGCAAATCTAAATGTACATCAAATAGGTGTATTTGTCGCAAAAACCAACTGCTATGTAATTCAAAGTGTCACCAATCTTTAGATTGCACTAAAAAGTAAGCATAATTTTATCATATGTTTTGCAAATTCATTTCCTTAATTGTCATAATATTTTAAACCGTTTGATTCTTTGTATTATAGTTTTTTAATTGATTGATGATTGATTCTATCAACTAATTTGTTGATTGTTTGATTGTATTAACATGATTCTTTAGAAATGTTGCTGCTGTTCCAGCAAATATCTTATTTTCACTTTAACAAGTGCCTAGTAGATAATATGCAGATTATCTAAGTAATTTGCAGATTTCCTAAGTAATTTGATAAATGAAACAATTTTCGGCACTTTAACGGTTCACCCTAGTGAATATGCACATCACCTTTATAATCTGTAGAATAACTGATTTCTGCACGTTAGTGGTGACAGATATATCCCAATGTAATTTTGCGACAAAGGCATAAAATTGACATAAAATCGAGAAGCATAAAAACTTCATGATTCATTAACCCAGTTTTTCTATGGTTATTAATTTTTTTTCTGTACAAGTACCTGTAGAAGAACCCTGGGTTATATAAGCTGTTTTAAATTGATTTTATATAAGTCGTGTGGTGCTTTTGTGTTCTGAAAAAAGTGTTCAGATAAAAACATATTTTGGTGTTTTACGAACATATGCATACAGATTAAAAGGTTTTAAACCTAAAATGTTGTCTCTATAAAGCACAAAAATATTATCTATAAAGCACAAAAATATTATCTATAAAGCACAAAAATATACACACCATAATGTTCAAAGAGTGATGACACTGAAATCACACGAATGATAGTACTGTGACTACAATGTGAAATCACAAGTTTAACGACTATGTGAAAGGATGTATATTTCACAATGTAATTTTGCGACAAAGGCACAAAATTTAAGACATTGTGGAATAATTAAGATATGAGAATGCAACAATATATTCCGGCCACACAATTTGTTACCATAAACCCCTGGGTTGGTCGTGTGGTCTGGGCTTTCAACAGAAGTGACATAAAAGATAGTAACAAAATTTCAAATTAGTAACATTGCAGCATAGTCACAAAATGGTCATTAATGACAGAAATATAAATATGCAACATTGCTGAAATTAATTTCAACTGCGTATGCTGTTTGGGTTATTGCATCTGATTCAAAGAAATAATATTATTCTTGCACTATGTAGTTTTATTGTGTAATTTTATTTAAAATTTCATATCACAAGAACTTTCAAATTTTTATAGGTTCAGCTAAGCACATTCCCCAAGTCAAATGAAAAGATTTGAAGCAGATGTATCCCTCGTTACTGGAAATATGCAAACTTCTAACCTAAGTTCTGAACATTCAGATGACGAACAGTCAGTAGACAAAGAGTCAGTTGATGAAACATCAGCACCTTTTCACCTACGTTGTATCATAGACAAACAGTCATATGAAACATCAGCTCGTGTGAGCAGAGATGATATGACAATATCTACAATCCATTCCGAAGCTGCAGGTATGTTCCAAAATGGCATTTTATATGCTATTGATCTAATATATAATTACATTGGATTTCGAATTTGTTTTGTATGAAGCAAAGTTTTGTATTTCTACAGATTATGTTAGTTACAGATATACTGACTGATTTGTCCAAACCATGAAATATTTCAGTATTACGTTCAGCTCTGTTTTACTGCAATTTTACTTTATAAGAAATATTTGGTATGAGCAAGATCAATAAATTTCTACACGCGCTACTGAAAGCATCTGTGCAGTTTAAAAAATAGAAAAAATTTTCCTTTCCAAGAGATGTTTACTCATTTAGTTTATTGGACCGATTGTTATTTTTAACACTTTACAACAAAGTTGAAAAGTGTTTATGACTTTGTTCATTCTGTCTGTCTGTCTGTCTGTCTGTCTGTCCGTTAGCACGATAACTGCCGTAAAAATGACTTAATCAAAATGAAATTTTAGTATGTTGTTCAGACGGTCTATAGGACCTATGGGAATATAAATGAATAATATCACCCAATTAGTTTTGGATTGAACCCGGGTTGAAAAAATGGAATACATTGAGCCCTATGGGACCTAATTTTTCAGGCATTTTTTAAGCGAATTTAAAATTCACAAATTGCTTCGAAAATTTTAGGTAATATTCAAATTGTTCCATAAAATATATAAAAAAAAATTCAGCGAAATATATTCAGTAATTTTTTAAATAAAAATTAAAATAATAATAACATCTCTTATATGAAGCGATCACGTGTCCATGATATGAAACGATCACATGACCCACTTCAAAATGATATATGGCATCCATCTTGTCTCAAAATCGTGATTTTTAAAGTTCTTTCTAATTCATATTGAGTGTTGTATCCATCCTAAAACTACTTTATTTTGGTCTAAATTCTGTGCATCTACATACTTTAACAACGCAATGACAATATATTTCAGTTTAAATGCTCATACAAATTTGATTATTTCTACTATTAAGCCTATTTTTCACGTATGTAAAATGTAAACAGCAAAATATGTAGAATGAGTTGTATTAGAATCGCTGTAATTCTTTAACACAAAATCATTTAGTCCATGGAGTCTGCATGGCTGATATGAATGAAATATTCATTGATTTTAGAAAGAGAAGGACGATAATTTTCGATGAAGTTTTACGCATAGAGTTTTACTTACTTGTAGCTCCATGGTCTTAATTTTTAAATAATATAAATTATTATAGTATTGTGATGAATGACATGAATGGGGGAATTATTTATGAATGAAATGTTGCTTTTATAGAGAGAGCCAGGCGTGTTATTTTTTCTATGACGTCATTTGAATGGATTTCAGTTGTTTTCGATGAAGTTTTCAAATATAATAAATTATCGTAGTATTATGATAATTCTAAAATTATTACCGAGGAATGTATCACATTTTAGAGATGTTTAAACCAGGCAATTTATATTTTAATGCCGTCATTTGAATGAAGTTAATTTTTTTCGATGAAGGTTTAAGGTTTCAAATATAATAAATTATGTGGTATTGTGATAAGTTTTAAAATATTACCGAGGAATGTATTGCATTTTAGACATGTTTAAATAAAATTGCATTGAAGTTGGAAAGTGTTTCATAATCAATGCTTTAAGCATGATTGATCTTTCTTGTTAATTATGAGCTTATTTGTGGGCGTAAGTGGTAAAAGAGATTAAATGAGATGTTTCGGAGATGAAAAATGTTTTACTGATCAAAATATAGATGGTCTTATATAAGGCATCCATATGTATGTTCAAATTCCATGCTGTGTTTTGGATATTTTCTATACGTTAAGAATTTGATTCATTTCTGCAACATAAGATCGGCATAATTTTAATCGGTTTGCAAAATCTGTAATGTCAATTGGTTAATGATCTGTAAGTGTTTTGAAGAGACGTTTTTGAATTTCATTTTATACAAGAATATTCCATATGACATTCGAGAACTTTTAAAGTGAAGTTCATTAATTCTTGACCAAAATATCGCCCATTAAATGATTTTGATAGATTGTTTCTAAATACACACAGAATGCCGATGTTCGTATTTTTAACACTTTACAACAAAGTTGAAAAGTGTTTATGACTTTGGTAACACATTACAACAATGTTGAAAAGTGTTTATGATTTTGTTCATTCTGTCTCTCTGTCTGTCTGTCCGTTAGCACGATAACTGCCGTAAAAATGACTTAATCAAAATGAAATTTCAGTATGTTGTTCAGACGGTCTGTAGAACCTATGGGAATATAAATGAATAATATTACCCAATTAGTTTTGGATTAAACCCGGGTCGAAAAAATGAAATACATTGAGCCCTATGGGACCTAATTTTTCAAACATTTTTTAAGCGGATGCAAAATTCACAAATTGCTTCGAAAATTTTAGGTAATATTCAAATTGTTCCATAAAATATATAAAAAAAAATCAGCGAAATATATTCAGTAGTTTTTTAAATAAAAATTAAAATAATAGTTACACCTCTTATGAAACGATTACGTGTCCATGATATGAAACGATCACATGACCCACTTCAAAATGATATATGGCATCCATCTTGTTTCAAAATCGTGATTTTTTTAGTTCTTTTTAATTCATATTGAGTGTTGTATCCGTCCTAAAACTACTTTATTTTTGCTTAAATTCTGTGCATCTACATACTGAAACAACGCAATGACAATATATTTGAGTTTAAATGCTCATCTAAATTTGATTATTTCTACAACTAAGCCTATTTTTCACCTATGTAAAATGTAAACAGCAAAATATATAGAATGAGTTGTATTAGAATTCCTGTATTTTTTTAACACAAAATAATTTAGTCCATGGAGTCTGCATGGCTGATATGAATGAAATATTAATTGATTTCATAAGGAGAAGGACGATTTTTTTCAATGAAGTTTCAAGCATAGAGTTTAATTTTTTGTAGCTCCATGGTCTTAAACAAAATGTTTAAATAAAATAAATTATTATAGTATTGTGATGAATGTGAGAAAGTTATGAATGAAATCCTGTTTTTATAGAGAGATCCAGGCGTGTTATTTTTTCTATGACGTCATTTGAATTAATTTCAGTTGTTTTCGATGAAGTTTTCAAATATAATAAATTATCGTAGTATTATGATAATTCTAAAACTATTACCGAGGAATGTATAACATTTTAGAGATGTTTAAACCAGGCAATTGAGCCGTCAATTTCAATGCCGTCAATTTCAATGCCGTCATTTGAATGAAGTTCATTTTTTTCGATGAAGGTTTAAGTTTTCAAATATAATAAATTAATGCAGTATTGTGATAAGTTTCAAAATATTACCGAGGAATGTAATGCATTTTAGACTTGTTTAAATAAAATTGCATTGAAGTTGGAAAGTGTTTCATAATCAATGCTTTAAGCATGATTGATCTTTCTTGTCTTTTTTTGTAACCGCTGTTTTACCTTTTTGAATTTAATTAATATATTTTTTGAAACTTATTATTTCTTTTATTTTTAGTACTGTTTTTCCTTTTTGGAAAATATTGGCTATTTTAATTTCTGAAACTGATATTTTCTATCTAATTGTTTCGTATTTTCCTGCAGGTATTTATTCTTTGAAACTAGTTGCTTTCTTGACATTAAGTCAAGTGTTCTACTTTTATTGATGCATTTAACTTATTTAATTTCCCAAACCAGTTGTTTTTATTTTCCTTATATACATATAATGTATGAGGAAAGTATTGTGAAAGGGTCGAAAATTCGAATTCGAGTTTTCGACGGGAGAGTGCGTTTCATGCATCCCTGAACACGAATCAAACATCTTTGAGGTGATGTGTGTGTGTGTCTGTGAAAGTATGTTTGTGTTTTTGTCAGTGAGTCTGTGGAGACGATATCTCATAAACGAACGGAGCGATTCGAATGAAATTTGGTATAAAAATTACAATCTGTGATTACTGGAAGCATATTGATTTTATAAACAATCGAATGTTCAGAACCCCCCCTAAATTTTCGAGCGAAAAAATCATCAAAAAATCAAAATTTTTAATAAAGTTACGCGAGTATACATTTCTTATGTACTTCTAACCTTCTGTGGTGAATACAGGCGTTATTAGCTTACTTGTCAAAATTTACCTGAAGAACAGATACTTAAATAAAGTATTTCAACAATTTTAGACATTTATTTCAGATTTGCACTACATTTGCGGTCCTTAGGGGTGGGGGTGGGGGATAGTCAGATATACTTTTTCGAATCATATCAAAATCTAATCAGCATCAGGATAACCACCAAGGTCAAGCACGTATGGGGGTTCCAAAGTATAGTGAACTTTCAATCCAAAAAAGGTTTGAACACAACTACCTGAATTTGAGTAAAACTTGACTAAAAATGATACTGGATCACAATTGAACGAGAAAACACGAGAGCACAGACAAGGCCGTATACAGAAATTTCATTCCTGGGGCTTCCAAATATAGTGAACTTTTAATCCCCCCCAAAAAAGGTTTGAAAACAACTAACAGAACTTGACTAAAACTTGCCTAAATTGATACTGGATCACAATTGAACGACATTTATTTCAGATTTTCACTACATTTTCGGTCCTTAGGGGTGGGGGTGGGGGATAGTCAGATATACTTTTTCGAATCATATCAAAATCTAATTAGCATCAGGATAACCACCAAGGTCAAGAACGTATGGGGGTTCCTAAGTATAGTGAACTTTCAATCCAAAAAAGGTTTGAACACAACTAACTGAACTTGATTGAAACTTGACTAAATTGATACTGGATCACAATTGAACGAGAAAACATGAGAGCACAGACATGGCCGTATACAGAAATTTCATTTCTGGGGCTTCCAAATATAGTGAACTTTTAATCAAAAAAAAAAAAAAGGTTTGAAAACAACTAACAGAACTTGACTAAAATTTGCCTAAATTGATACTGGATCACAATTGAACGAGAAAACATGAGAGCACTGGCAAGGACGTAGCCAGAAATTTCATTTGTTGGGGGGGGGGGGGGGGGAGGGTCTCGGACCCACTGGACACCCTCTCTGAATACATCATTGACCAGCGAATCTAACTACTAAGTATTAAAAAATTTTATTAAAAAGTTGTTTTAACTACAGTGAAAATCGTCTTCATTGCCTCAAAATTAAAATTTAAATAGCTTTAGAATGATCCATTTTAGAGCAATAGGGGTGGAACTTATTCCTTTTGTTCTCAAAAATATGTATAGAACAAGCATTTATTTGATACATTTAAACATATGTAGTATTTTATATTGTAGTATTTTATTAAAATTTTAAATATCACGAGAATGGTTCATTTTAGAACAATAGGGGTCTATCTTATTCCTTTTGTCGTCAAAAATTATATATAAAACAAGCATTTAATTGATACATTTAAATATATGTACTATTTTATATTTCAGTACCTTATTAAAATTTCAAATATCACGAGAATGGTCCATTTTAGAGGAAGAGTTTATTATGTCGTCAAAAATTACGTAAGACAAGCATTAGTATTTTATTATTTAAGACAAGCATTAGTATTTTATTTCAAATCAAATATTTTAGATTTGCAGGCCATTTAGCAAAAATAGGCAGATTCTTTTTTTCCGAATCGTTCCAAGATCTAATCAGCACCACCGCATCCCACAAGCGACTTATCTACCAAATTTTCAGTAATTCGGTCGATGAGTTTTTCAGCTAGAGTGGATTCGTACGATTTTTGCTGGCCATTTTGCAAAAAAGGCAGGTTCCTTTTTTACTAAATCGTACAAAAATCTAATCAGCACAGCACTAGGGTTAAACACAAGTGACTTGTCCACCAATTTCTTTAAAGTTTGATTTTTTAACTACAGTGGATACAGGCAATTGAGGCCATTTCACAAAAAAAGCATAAAGAGGGGGGGGGGGGTGGACAAAAAACGACAGATTCTTTTATTCCGAATTGTTCCCAAATCTAATCAGCACCCACAAAGGAATTCGTTTTTGCTTACCTACCAAAATTTTATGAAATTCGATCAATTAGTTTTTCTGTTAGAGTGGATATATACATTGCACAGACAGACGCACACACACAGACGACATGCTAAATCTGTTTTTTTATTTTCCCTGCAATACATAGTAATGTATAGGGAGAGTATTGGAAACTTGCCAAAAATCACAACTAGAGTTATCGACGGATCTACGCGTTTCAAGATCTCTACAATACGTAAAAACAATTTTTAGCGTGACATCTGTGTGTGTGACTGTGTATCTGTCTGTGTGACTGTGTATCTGTCTGTGTGTCTGTCTGCCTGTCTGTCTATCTGTGCAATGTATGTATCCACACTAACTTAAAAATTAATGGTCCGAATTTCATAAAATTTGGTATATAAGTCACTTGGGTGCGACCCTAGTGCTAGTTAGATTTTGGCACCATTCGGCATAAAAGAATCCGCCTTTTTTTGTTAAATGACTTGTTGGCCCAAATTGCTTGTATTCACACTAGCTGAAAAACTAAAAGACCGAATTTCACAAAATTCGGTAGATATGTTGCATGCGGTTTGCCCTGGTGCTGAATGCATTTTGGTACGAATCGGAAAAAATTAACTAGCCTTTCTTTGCGAATTGGCCCGGAAAAATTGTCAAAATCTAAAAGGAAAACTACGTATGCTGTAATATATCCATGAAATGCTTGTTTTATACGTAATTTGTAACGATGAAAAGAGTAAGATCAACTCCATAACACTGGTACTAGCCCCGGCCGTCCAAACAGTTACTTTACACCTTTATGGTAGGTCAGACGGTCTGGGTTTCAACAACACTAGTACTAGCCGTTCTCGAAATATTTTAGTTTTTTCTTATTTTCTCTGCGCGACCTATGAAAATAATTCCAGTTAGTAAATAAGAAGAAAAATTGAATTGAAAGTGAATTAAATTTAATTAAAATAAAGAGAACGTAATTATAAGTCTGCAGGGAAAGTCATGTGCTGCCCACATCAGATTTTACTTTCCCTGCAATACATTGTAATGTATAGCTTTTTCACCTGACGTCACATCGCCAAGCTACCACCTAGCAACCGTTGCTGGTAGTATAGGTCATATATTGCATGCCTTGCATTTGAGTTAATTGTAGACATACTGGCGTGTATAGTGTTACAAAATTTCATATTTGTCATTATGCCTACCGGGCAATGATCTACAATGCATAAAATTGCATTATTATTGATAAATAATTTATCTATTGTAGGTGTCTTTTATGTACTTAAGAAATATCCCTCAATAGTATTCTGTTTCATTGTTTTGAATTCCTTCACGGCAATTTTTTTTTAAACATATTGAAATGTTTTAATATGCTTTCATAATAGAGTTGCAATCTGTTTGTTGGTTCAATTGCATGATTCTAGTGTTATAACTTATCAAATATAGCAAGTGTGTTTCTTTTTCTTAGTCTGTAATAAAAATAGCATTTCGGTGTAATAGAATCACTTTGTACATTACATTTCTACTATATGGTCAATGCCTTCTGTCATAAAAGTGTACTTGTGTGTGTACATATATATGTAATTATACTGTTCGACTCCAATGAGAAGGCATTTGGGTCACGTGATTTTGGGAGAGGTAAAAACGTGCTAGGCGAACGTAAAATTTCAAAAATTTTTTGGCTGAGATCCCCCCCCCCGCTAATTAATATCTGTTCATTTTAAAATAAATGTTAGTAATTTAATTAATTTTAAATATGTTATCTAATCATTATCCTTGTTTGTGTGCCACTGTTTGGATAGTTCTGCATTAGAGCTTAGATTACATGGCCATGTCAACTAAGTAATCTATCCCCCCCCCTCCCCCAGAAATACAAAATTTGGGAAATTTATTTAAAAATATATAAAACATTTAAACAATACAATAAAATACTATTATTATTATATACATATTTTTTTTATATATAAATATTTAAAAAAATTGTGCCACTGTCATCATTCTCGAAATTTGAGTCTGCTCTCTCAATTGACTCTGAGTCGTGTTCTGAGGAAGAGTCGGCACCTACTACAAAACTTATTTCCCAATATTTATTTTCAACTTTTACTACGTGCTCACAGTATTTAATCCACTGCTCTTTTGTAATACTGGCAATGGCTTCAGAAGTTAGATTTTTTATTGTTGTTAAGTTCAGCAGTGACATTCCTTTTTTCGCGCAGACCTTTTAATGGAAGTCCAAGCCATTTCAATTGCATTTAAATCGCAATGATAAGGAGGTATACTTAGCACATTACGGCCTCCATCCATCAAAAGTTCATCAATACAGTACTTTTTAGTTGGAAGTGCATTCGCGGATACTAAATCATAAATTCAGTTTTTTTTCGTTTCAAGGCTGTGAGGAATGTATTTTTCTTCTAACCATTTAGACAGCTTCTTTTTGATTGCATATTTTGGGGCATACAGTTTAAAATCTTATTATGGTAAGAGGCATTGTTTATGCAAATTACACTATTAACCGGTATATTTGGTATTCTAAATTTCAAACCATTGGCGAAATATGCTTGACAAACTCGATCACCTATTCTATACATGTGTATTGTCACGAGTTGGAAGAAAGCTGTGATTACCAAAAAAATTCCAATTTCTCTGATTTTACAGTTTTACTTTTTAGGAATTCCCTGATATTTCTTAGAATGCTGATATTCCCTGAATTCCAGATTCTTTAGCCAGCTTGTGCTACTTATAAATAATAAACAGGTTATATAAGGATATATAATTCTAACCAAACTTTGTTCATCCTTTCAGGGATTAGAATTCCTGGTCTATATCAACTTATCGGGAAAATACTAAAGTAAAATTGCTTATGAATTTTATTATTTATAGAAATTATCAATTGTCAACTCTGTGAAATATCACATAAAATCTACACAATCATAAAAAATAATAAGTACGAAAGTATCACAGAACTTATTTCCCCCCCCCCCCCCCCCCAATAAAGTGTACGAGACAAATTTCATAGAAACAGTTTTCATATTTTACAACATTTGTCTTTACGTGAAAGAAGGTGTCATAAATTTTTACATTATGGTTTAAAATAAATGTATAAAATATGAAAAAATACAATATTAATCTAAAAATCATCATCAAAATAAATAAAAACTAGCATGTACTCTTACCTTTCCAATTACGAGGCATAATCCTGAGATCTTGACTGTGTATACATCTTTCACCCAGCCACAAGCAAACTGATTAAAAGCTTCTAGACTTTTAAATGTCTTAAATTCGTCGGACGTATATGCACTTTTCCCGAAAACTAAGTAGTTCACCATACCGAAATAACTAAGTTTTGGAAAATCTGATGCACATGTTGTAAATTCACTTTTACACATTGAATAAGGATCATTGAATAAGGATCTGGCGCGCAAGCGCCCCAGGGCACTGCTGTGGCGACGCCCGAAAGATGCATTTTTCCGCCCCAAGCCGGGTCGGCCCATCTAGCATTGTTTCATATCTGCTCTACCCGCCCCTCTCGTTTTCCCTTGAACTCTAGTACAAGTACCCTTGCATTTGGGAACTCACGTTTTATCGAAGAACCTTTTTAACTCTGTGGTTAGGTGTTTGTTACCCCCCTGTTCTCAAGCTCAAGGCCCTGTGCCCCCTGGGCGCGCATTTATCTCCCCTCTTTCCTCCCGCTGGGTGCCTGCTTGGGTCCCAGCACTCTCCTCTTTCTGTAAGACTTGGGGAAGGGACAACCTCGGTCGCCCCTCCCCCTACCGAACTTTGGATCTGAACTTTTACTTATGCTTTCCTCCTTAGTATTTCTTTTTCCTTTCCTCTGGGAGTTTAAAGGGGGGAGATCTTTCCCCTCCTGGGCACTCCGTAAAACCCCGTCCTTGAGACCTTGGGAGAAAGTCCCCCGATATCAGACATTTTGGTGACGGTCGCTATGGAAACAGGTTATTCCACTGCATTTTAGTTGTGACGGAAAGCGCTTTTTTCGATTTGGCGCAGATAGAACCGACGAAAGTCGCATTTCGCTTTGTACTGGGGTCAATGCTAGACGCTCGCATTCTGTGATTTTTAAAGCTGTGAAGTAACTTGTACTGTGTTGCACACTTTGTGGATTTTGTCTAGTTGAAAAATGACTACATTTAAAAGTGGAAAGACTTTGCATTCGCAAGCACGTGCAATAGTCCTCAATGTTACGGCATTATTTGAAGAAGGAAAAAACCCGCAAATTCTCTAAAAATACCAATTTCAAATGCAATAAAGAGAACTGCGGAAGCGACAGGAGTTTCAACGTCATCAGTTAAAAAGATAAAACGTGAGGGGAAATCGCTCAATGACACTGAGATAAGTATTTTATCTATTTGTACAATTTACAATTATTGCTTAGAGAAGCTATTTTGAAAGTATCACAAAATGAATGGTAAAAACACTGTGAACAAACACATTGAAAAAATAGAGAATATTTATTGGAAGAAAGATGGACTGATAGAAGATATTGTGGATAAATTAGTGATAAATCTGTCGGATAGCGCTTCAGACTCTTCTTCAAGTAAAAACATTTCAAGTGATTCGGACATAATAGATAATAGTTATTCCAATGAAAGTGATTGAATATTTTATAATTGATTAAAAAATATGAAAAGAATGAATATTTTAATGTCATAATTTTGCTTATTTATCATTTATTTATTTATTTTTTTGCTGACTAATAATTGTGTAACTTGCTGATTGAAAATTGTAATAATTTTCTTCTAATTCGAAATTTAATTTTAAACAAAATGATATAAATTCTAGTTTTAAATTGTAAGCTTTTCTCTCCCAAAACCGCCCGAATCTAAAAGAAAATGTTAAAAACTACTCTGTTCTAATAGATTGACTGCTTCCCGTAGCCGCTGTCCCCAATAATAACAAATTATTTTCTGAGTTTAAATGAAGAGAAATTTTTAAGTTAATCTATAATTTAATGCCATTTAATACGAAAATTTTGTTTAACTGTCGGATAGAAAACATCTACTATTTTCTTTTAGACATCATGATAAACGAAACGGATTCCTCGCTTAACGAAGTGCGCTTCATTTGTCAAATGTTGCAGTCGATTTTAAACTTTTCTCCCTCCTTTCTTCGACTCATCTACTTACGGCAACCCTGTTCAGAGATTCTCTCTTGGCGGTATGGCAGTATGTGTAAGGCTCCTCTATATACGAGCTGACTCATCAAGCATATTGAAGCCCAGCATAGCTGGAAGCGCAATCCATTAGCATTAGCTCTATTCGTATTTTCATTTTAGGAAGTATAATTGAAATAGTTATGGGTGGTTGTTCTGCACCGAACTACTCTAATCATTCTAAAAAGGCTTTTAGGCTATTTCGCTTTCCTAGAAATGAAAAAAGAAGAAAACAATGGCTACTAAATAATTGGATACCCGCAGGGGCGGCATTTCAGCATTCCATTTGGGGGTGCGAGATTTATATGTATGAAAATCCCTAATATGGAATAAATAAAATGTTTGTTAACACGGGGGGGGGGGGGGGAGAGGGATCACAAAATTGAATTGATATTGAGAAAAATAATTGTTGTTAACACATTTTTTGTACATAATTGTGTTAACATAATTGTTGTTAACATAATTTTTCTAAATACAAATATCTATATTTATTTACATTTTAATGAAGTTTTAAACGCCGGTTCTTAGAGTCTGGAAGAAGAGAATACTTTGTTGCAATATCATCATAATCCAATGGTATATCTTGTCTATAGCTAAAACAGCTAAAGATGAAAGTCTTTCTTGTCCCATTGTACTGCGAAAATAATTTTTCAGCCTCCTAAGACACTAAAAAGACCTTTCACAAGTGGCTGAGCCGATTGGCACAGTCAAAAACAATTTAACTATTAATGTTATGACAGGAAACACATTTTTTTAATTACGCTCTTTAAAATAATCCAGGCGACTTTTAAACTTGGGATGGGCTATGTTTTCATTTTTCACCATTGAATAAAACAGTCGCAATTCCTCTTTCTGGAAGTCGTATACTTGGCATATGGTTGAAACATTTTCTTTTTCTTTTTTCGAGATCTGATTCGGATAATACTGAACTAAGGGCACTAAGGGCAAACAAAACAGATATATTATTCTCATTAAATCTTGCCTCAATTTCATTAGATACTGAATCTATAATTTCATATTGAATATTGATTTTGTGATATGATGTAACATCATCATGGGGATTTTTTTCACCGCCTCCGAATTCGCTTGGAATTTTTTTACGCCTTTTCAGTTTTGGTCTAGAATAAGAATTTTTTTCGCAAAGTTCTGACACAAAGCTCCACACTTGATTGAAATATGCACCAGTGCGAAAAGAACTAACAGTTTCAATAGTAGTTTAACCAAAGCTTGCACAGCCTGAAAATTAAGATCAGAAGACTGAAGATGGAGAGAATATTGCATTGATCAAAAACACTGTTCAATACAAACAAAGTGAACAAAAATTCGAACGATGTCATGCATGTTAAAAGGGCTTCGGCTCTTCCACCATTGAGAAAATCGTTTTCAGATAATTCTTCCTGTGTTAAAATCACCACTTCAAAGTTATCAAGTAGTGGTTTTGATGGCTTTAAATCTGGAAGACCACCTCGTATCACTTAGTGATTGTAGAGTTGAAGAGCCTCCAGAAAAAGTATTTGTTGATGAGCGAATTTTTTCAAAAATAGCATGTCTTTTATATGATGTTTCTATGAAAGAATATAATGCATTGAGCTGCTGAAATGCATTTCCAGCGGAAGGAATGGATGAGCATGCTCTAACTACAAATAAATTTAATCGGGCACTTGAAATTTTCAAGTGAAAAGGATAACATCACCCCAATCTTTTCAAGTTGAAAAGGATTCGTTCCAACCGGAAGTGGGAACTTCGCTGTTAAGGTTGACGCTTTTGAAACTTCATAGCGTGAGAAAACGGACCAGTGGACAGTCGATAAAAAATGAGAGAAGCCGATAGACGAAGAGGAAAAATTTCTCGCGCCCCCTATTTGCCGCCCCTGGTACCCGGTACTGGAGCATACTTATGCGAACTAAGTTCTACAATATTCTAATTGA
Organism: Amaurobius ferox; assembly: GCA_951213105.1. Classification (NCBI taxonomy): domain Eukaryota; kingdom Metazoa; phylum Arthropoda; class Arachnida; order Araneae; family Amaurobiidae; genus Amaurobius; species Amaurobius ferox. The sequence goes on along the minus strand of OX578148.1, from coordinate 56,968,782 downwards.
AACTTCTTTTTTTATATAAAGTATTTATTTTAAACACTTATCTTATAATTTTTGTAACTGTAGTATGGAACCCTATGGGCTTCAATATGCTTGATAAGTCAGCCTGTTGTAGAGGAACTCAAGCTTATGTGTGATGACTAATCGTCAGGTGTCCCCCCGAAGCACTTCGGCTTTCTTATCTAGGTAGCGTTGATCTAGCTCGTTCCATTCACAAGAAAATATTCTTTAAGTAATACCTTTTTATTTGAACAACAATAGTCATTTATCTGCTGTAAGAATAACTTATTTCTCCGTCCATAACGCTGGGTGAGATTTTGGCGACAAATTTAGCGGAATGTCGCCAAATTGGAGACATTTTTAAATGATTCCAAATTAACGAAAATCTAGCCAAATGGATAAAAATGACGCAAATTAAGCAAAAATATGAAATTAAAATTTCCACATAGTAATTTTTTGAAATTAGATATGTATAAACAAAACCCATTGGTGGGTGAATATTTTATACTTCATTAAAATGTAAGAATTATTTTTAAAATTTTATTTAATATATGCCCTTAATCTTGCATAATAAATGAAGTCTGTGTGTCTGAGTCTTTACAGTAAGAGAACTCTAAAGCTTCCCCATTTTCTGCTTGGAGTGACGTCACTTTCGTTCTGTGTTGCGTGGAGTAGAGTCACAAACGTTCCAAAGCTGTTTTGCGAACGGTTTGTTGTCCCTAATTACTGTCGTGTAATAGGGTCTTTAAATGTGATTTCGTATCATGCACGTTGTTTATTTTCTTCGCGTTTTCATGAGGCCAAACTGGGCTTCCGTGTTCGTATTATTGATCACTGGTCTTTTATTTGGGACACGGTCAACGACTGGTAATTCCCCTTCGTATAGTACATGGGTCATTTTCTTTAAACGGACTTTTTCAACTTTCTTGTTACAATATCTTTTTTTTTCTACGAGTATTTTCAACCTGTTTTCTGCATTATATTTTAACATGGGTGGTAAAAACTAAAACAAACAGTAGCAGTGATCATTTTGGGGAAATTAAATCGAAAATGCAATTCACATTTTCAAGACAAGTAAATACAGCATAATAGGGGAATGACACCTAATATGGGCAACTGCTTTGTTAGTATGTACGAACGAAACCCGCTCTCCTTACGCGACGGGAGGATCCTGATTTCCCCCGGAACTGTGGTATTTATTGAGACCTTTTTTATGTACAGGGTGGCCATAAAACAATGTGAGGTATTCAGAGGCCTCTAACAAGTAATGTACTTGAAGAAACGTAACAAAATTCGGTGTGCGTACACAATGGAAAATGCGGATTCGATTTCCAGTGCCAAAATTTCGAGTGCTAAAAGTCGCCTCCAGGGGAAAATTTTGGCGCTGTTTACCGAGTAATATGCACTAATTTGCATAATCGCGTTCCGTGTAGCGATCATGTGGAAGAAAGGAAAGACTAGAAGAATTCTCATTATTCGAAGGCGATCTACCTAGTTCCTTTCGATGGCTCTTGCCTTACATCACCGCGCTTTGTTAGTCAACTTGCATTACCAGTGGAACGAGAATGCCAATGCTGATAGTCGTGAATTTCGGCGGTAGAAGAAGTTACGACGAGGACCAATGAGCTTAAGAAACATAATTCAACGATTTCAAACTACCGGTGGCAAATGTCGTGCAACGCATGCAGTTAGTTCTTCGAACATCAGAATGGTGGTCCTGTTGAACCTCATTTGTAATTAACAATAAAAATTGCCATGCATTGTTAACAAAGTTGATGTGTACTGTCTCATTTAGCATTTACTCCTTCATTATTCACACTACGACACTTTTGAAGAGCCAACATTTCCCCTGGAGGTGACTTTTGGAACTATTTTTTTTTTAGAAATCGAAACCGCATGTTCCACTTTGTGCGCCCACCGAATTTTGTTACGTTTCGTCCAATACGTTACTCGCCGGAGGTCTCTGAACACCTCACGTTGTTTTATGGCCGCCCTGTATATTATTAGAAAAATAAAATAATTGTTTTGCTTTTATTGCAATATTATATTTAGAACTAACTTCTTATTTGATCTTCTGAAAAGAAAATCTAATTTAATTGTAATTCACCTGTTCAAATGGCATTCCTTTGTTTACAGAGAAGATTGGGGAATGACAAACCATGTGATTTTACGTTCTGAGTATATGAGTTTTATTTACATTTAAATCCAACTTGATATTCGGTTTGCTACTCTAACTAGGCACACATAAATGTTAAAGAAAAATTATCTACTTTGTTATTCTGAAAATAATTGAAGACAGGTGAATGACAAGGAATAAAAATACTTACCCAAATTGTTCAGTTTAATAGTTGTGAGAAACCAACAATTATCGTTTCTTCTGGATTGACATCGATATATTGATCGTGATTGATATCTTGATCGAGTACGTATTCTAGATCGGTCATTAGTTTTCAAATTTTTTTAAAGTTGCTGTACGGTTTTTATCAGATTTGCAACTTGAGCTTCTAAGCGTTAAATATGCCTATTTTCTGCAACTTCCGATACTCAAAGTGATCTTGAAACACCGCAGATTTTATCCGCCATTTCAGAAATTTTTTCCTGAGATTGTAAGCTTATTGATAAAATATGTTGTACGTGTACAGTTAATCGCTGACAGAACAACGTGCAAAGTATGTCTTCGTGTATGCATGTTCCGGCAAGATCTTTGATTTCGTGAAGTAAAAGACTATCGCGAAGTAAAGTCATATCACCTAACTGCAAATCCTGCAATAAGGTGCGATATTTTTTGACTTGAATCTGCAAAGTGTGAAATGACCCGTTCTTTCAAACATTTTCAAGAGGTGTGCAAATCATATCTGTGACATGAGTCAATATATTACAATCTAGTGCTGCAATTAGGCAATAAAATATTGTTTTTTCATTAACGATTCGGGAAATCAGGAATTGTGAGTCCCGGTGCAAAAACCATAAATCTCTGTTTGTTGTTCAGAACGGGGATTCTTTAAAATCCACTTTTGAAAGTTCAGCCGAATTGAAATCTTTATTTTCAGCTAAAGTATCGTTTTGCATCTTAGACGATTGGCAAACAAGTTTCGGTCGTCTCAGTTGTAGACATCAGGAAATTGAAGCAAATACTCATTTAATTTCGAGTCTCTGGCGTAAACTGAAGCATCTCACGTCTCAGGTTCATCCCTCTATGGCGAAGAACCATACATAAGGCTAAGGTGCGATGTTGTATTGTATTCATCACAGGGACAATCATAAAATATAATTTATTTACTAGAACATACTAACTATATTTACAGGAACGTTACGTAGTTTATATAGCAGAGTTTCTGGAGGTGAAGTAGCTGTGGAGAGTTTTATGCTAATCACTTGATCTGGGGGCTTTATGGAAATCGCCGGAGGAGTGCCGTCAGTGACCCCATTCTTTCACATCCATTTTGAGACATGTACTCGACTAGAAACACATAAGAGTTTTCAGATATACACTTTTTTTTCTGAGTCTTACATATGAAAATTTCAAGAAACATATTTATTATAATTTCTTAATTCTTGCTTTATTTTCTAGATATATCGGCTAACTTGAAGAGGAACAGATCGATGAGGATGGGAAAAGACAAAGAAAGATATGCTCGTGAATCAGATAGGATGTATATGGAAATCCCCTTATTAAGAGAGAGGCTAATTAAAGGTCTACATCGCAGTGAAGAAATAATTAAAAGCAGTAGTTTTTTTATTCAAGTGACAGAAGCCTTGCGTTGCGTTCTTCGTGACTGGGGTCTGGAACACATCCTTCAAGCTGATTCCTCAAATTTAAACATTAAAGAACAAGAAGTCCAGATTGTATGCCATGGGCTAGGACAGTTTTCGTTCTGCACGATTAATAATTCGCGACTTGTGTTTCTCCTTTTGTTGAAGGAGTTATTGCAGTGCTCTGATGTCTATATTTATGATAACCGTTTCTCCATTGAAGATATATATTTTTTAAAAGAACTTGGCCTGCCAGTCCTAAACATGAATGAAAAAGCAATGAGGGAATTGAACAGAAAAACTATCTACGTTATGCTTGAATGCGATTTGTTTCTCTATAACCACCTCCTACAAGAAAATTGCAATATAGAAAATGTGTCCAACATATCAGTTATCGGCAATGGCTTTAAAACATGCGAAATAATGAATGCACCCTTGCATCTGCAAGAAAATGCTAAATATGTGTATTTAGCAAATAAGTTTGCTAAGGAGATCGAAATTAAAGATGATTATTTTGAGGTTTTTAATGGTATGTCTGTTCTCTGGTTTAAATATGGGACACTATCTCTTTTGGTGCCTAGTTTGCGGACTGATTTAGGAGGACCTCGGTACAGTAATGATCGATTTCTCTGTCGCTCCATGTCCACAGCAACTGATTGTAACAAAAGAATTCAGGCATACTATGATAAAGCGTTTCAATCAATCGGTTCATTCAAAAATTTCATGTTAGACTTAAAGAACATTCAAGAGGATCTGAAATGCAGTGAATTATTCACACAACTAAAAGAAAAATTGCGCGGCGTTTTCCGCGAATGGGAACTCCTACATTTTCTTGACGCTGATTCTTCAAATGAGAATGCAGATCATTCTTGTAAAATTAAAGAGCAGAAAACAGATATCGTGTGCTATGGTTTGGGGCATTTTGCCTCTACCGAGAGATCTCGCTATCAGCTAGGACTTCTCCTAATCTTGAAAAAGTTGATGATCGGCTCTCAAGTCTATGTTTATGATCCCGTATTTTCCAGTGAAGAAATATATTTGTTGAAGAAACTAGATTTGAACGTTATAGCCACAAATGAGAAAGGGATGAGGGTAGTAAGAAGAAAGACCGTCTGCTTCATGCCTTGCTGCGACTCGTTTCTCTACAATAATATTTTGCTAGCGAATTGGAGTGTAAAAAATTTGTCGAACATTGCGATTATTGGGAATAGTTTTAAAAAAATTTCAAGTATAATGGGATGGTATCCGTTTTTAGACAGAGAAGCTAAATATGTATATTTAGCAAATCGGTTTGTTACTGAAAATACAATAATCGAAAATGACTCTTATTACGAGAAAGGTTTAAGCAGGATATCGCTTCACTGGTTTAAGCATGGGAATTTATCTCTTTTAGCACCGAGTGTATGGGCTTCATTAGAAGATTAATGTATGATAATAGGCCGAGATTTAATACTGATATCATTAGAACCAGTATACGAAAACATTCTTTTGCTATCAATCGGTAGTCGCATGACTGTCAGAACTGGCGATGATAATACTTGAGGATTATTTTTACTGATGTTTAAAACATTATCTGTTTATTTGGCACTTGTGCAGTATACAGACACTCAGTGGCGCAATTTAAAAAATCTGATGTGAGCAGCACATGACTTTCCCTGCAGACTTATATTAACGTTCTCTTTATTTTAATTAAATTTATTTCACTTTTAATTCAATTTCCGTTCTCATTCTGTAACCGGGCTTATTTCCAAAGGTGGCGTAGGGAAAGTATGAAAAACTAAAATATCTCGAGAACGGCTAGTCCTAGTGTAATGGGGTTGGTCTTATTCTTTTCGTCGTTAAAAATTACGTATTAAACAAGCATTTAATGGATATATTTGAGCATGCGTAGTTCTTTAGTTTAGATTTTGATGATTTTTGCGGGCCATTTTGTAAGAAAAGGCGGGTTATATTCTTCCGAATCGTACCAAAATCTAATCAGCACCAGGATGACCCACAAGTGACTCATCTACCGAATTTTGCGAAATTCGGTCCAGTAGTTTTTCAGCTACAGTGGATACAAGCTTTTGCTGGCCATTTCACAAAAAAGGCGGGTTCTTTTATTCCGAATCGTACCCAAAACAAATCAGCACCAGCCCCGCCCACAAGTGACTTACCTACAAAATTTTGTAAAATTCGGTCCATTAGTTTTTTAGTTAGAGTGGATACAAAATCTGCACAGACAGACACACAGACAGACAGACAGACACACAGACAGACAGACAGACAGACACACAGACACACAGACAGACAGACAGACACACACACAGACGTCACGCTAAAAATGGTTTTTTCGTATTCTAGAGGTCTCGAAACGTGTAGATCCGTCGAAAACTCGAGTTGTGATTTTCGGCATGATTCCAATACTTTCCCTATGCATTACCATGTATTGCAGGGAAAGTAAAAAATTGATTTCTATTTTTGGCATTTTTTTTTCGTGTAATCCGAAAGTGCATGATTGCGAGAGAACTTTACGAAACAAGTAAATAATAGCAAATTACGGAAGAACGCTTTTAAATGCATAATAAACTTAAATTTTAAGAATGCTGTGTGGATATGGGAAAAAAACAAAGATTAAAATTTGAAAATTCTTAGTATTTACATTTTATTTTAAATTTAAAAAGTCTTTTGTTTGTTGTTAGGAAATTAAATTAAAAAAAATACATTTCAGCAGTATAAATTTTAAATTTTTTTGTTTATATTATGTTTAAAATTGGAGAATATGTATTTGTTTTCATATCATTTAAAGTTGAAAAAGCTTTTTCTATTTTTAAACAATGACAATTTTAAATATAATTAGTTCATTACTAGATATGTTCATTACACTGCACAAGTGCTATATATTTCTGTATTATTTTAAATAAAGCATTAACGAGCTTTGACTTTAATTTTCTTTTGTGAAGTACAACTTTTTATCGAGGTTGTTTAAAAATGAAGTGTTTCAATTTAACTAAACTGTAAAAATTTTGCAAATTTTGCCCCAATTACTAAGAAAACATCAAATAAAAATTAGCTAGGTATTGAACGAAACCTGAAAGGGGATTTAGAAGTGTAAAATATTTTGTTCAATTTAATCTAATAGCGCACAAAGTTTCTTTAAACTAAAAATATATTATCTCTTTTCAAACATGTTATACAGGTATTTCCCTTCCAAGAAATTGTTCAAGACTGATCTAGTGCGGTCAACTGTTTCACCCAAAGAGTTTCAGCCTTAATTTGGACTGAAAAATAACGTGTTTGGTGTTGATGTTTTTTGAAAACTTTTTATTCAGCTGTACTGCTGATTAGCACGATTCAAGTGGTTCGAATAAATTTTGATTGAAAAGGGCAAATAAAACAAGAAAGATCAATCATGCTTAAAGCATTGATTATGAAACACTTTCCAACTTCAATGCAATTTTATTTAAAAAAGCCGAAAATGCAATACATTCCTCGGTAATATTTTAAAACTTATCACAATACTACATTAATTTACTATATTTGAAAACTTAAACCTTCATTGAAAGAAATGAACTTCATTGAAATATAAATTGCATGGTTTAAATATCTATAAAATATGATACATTCCACGGTAATGTTTTTAAAACTATCATAATACTACGATAATTTATTATATTTGAAAACTTCATCGAAAACAACTGAAATTAATTCAAATGGCGCCTTAGAAAAAAAAATCTGATGTGGGCAACACTTGACTTTCCTTATATAATGTAATGAATTTACTACTTTTACAACAGAAAAATAGGGTTTTCTTATAGTAGATACTTATATTTTTTCCAAGATATTGAATTTTCGACAATTAGTCGTTATTTTCATTGATTTAGCGTCCTTTTCATCCATTTGGCGAGATTTTCGTAAATTTGGCAACATTTCATAAAGTCGCCAAGTTGGCGACATTCCGCCAAATTCGTCGCCAAAATCTCGCCAAGCGTTATGAACTAAGAAATAAGTTATACTTACAGCAGACAAATGACTATTGGCGTTCAAATACAAACGTATTACTCAAAGTATCTTTTTTCATGAATGGAACGAGCTAGATCCACGAGAATGATGTTACCCAATGTATCGTACGGTATTACATATGAAAAGTGAACATGTTTCTCAAGAATTAATATTTTTTTAAATTTTATATGACTTTTTGATAATTTTTTTGAAAAATGTGCAATATCTCGAGAACGGTTCATGTTAGCGTTCTAAAATTTATGCCAATCGTTTTCTAATGAAAAATTACATAAGAAAGAAATATCTATTTGCGTAACTTTATTAGTGGTTTTGATTTTTTGACGATTTTTTCAAAATTTCATTCGAAAATTTAGGGGGATTCTGAACATTCCATTGCGTATAAAAACAATAGGCTTCCAGTGTTTACGGATTGTGATTTTTGTACCAAATTTGGTTCGAATCGGTCTATTCGTTCGTCAGTTATCGTCCCCATCACTGACACACACACACACACAGACATCACTTCAAAAATGTTTGATTCGCGATCAGGGATGTTTGAAACGTGCTCTCCCGTTCAAAACTCGAATTCGAATTTTCGACCCCGTCACAATACTTTCCTTATACATTATGTATATAAGGAAAGTAATAACACGCCTGGATCTCTCTATAAAAACAGGATTTCATTCATAATTTTCTCCCATTCATTTCATTCATCACAATACTATAATAATTTCTTTTATTTAAAAATTAAGACCATGGAGCTACAAGTAATAAAACTATATGCTTAAAAATTCATCGAAAAAAATCGTCCTTCTCTTCATAAAATCAATTAATATTTCATTCATATCAGCCATGTAGACTCCATGGACTAAATTATTTTGTTTTAAAGAAATACAGCCATTCTAATACTACTCATTCTACATATTTTGCTGTTTACATTTTACATAAGTGAAAAATAGGCTTCGTTTTAGAAATAATCAAATGTGGATAATCATTTAAACTCAAATATATTGTATTTGCGTTGTTTAAGTATGTAGATGCACAGAATTTAAGCAAAAATAAAGTAGTTTTAGGACCGATACAACACTCAATATGAATTAAAAAGAACTTAAAAATATCACGATTTTGAAACAAGATGGATGCCATATATCATTTTGAAGTGGGTCATGTGATCGTTTCATATCATGGTCACGTGATCGTTTCATATAAGAGGTGTCATTATTATATTAATTTCTATTTAAAGAACTATTAAATATATTTCGCTGAATTTATTTTTATATATTTTATGGAACAATTTGAATATTACCAAAAATTTTCGAAGCAATTTGTGAATTTTAAATTAGCTTAAAAAATGTTTGAAAAATTAGGTCCCATAGGGCTCAATGTATTTCATTTTTTCAACCCGGGTTCAATCCAAAACTAATTGGGTGATCTTATTCATTTATATTCTCATAGGTCCTACACACCGTCTGAACAACATACTCAAATTTCATTTTGATTAAGTCATTTTTACGGCAGTTATCGTGCTAACGGACAGACAGACAGAATGAACAAAGTCATAAACACTTTTCAACTTTGTTGTAAAGTGTTAAAAAGGAATAAATTCTTAAATGCTGCTAACATCAAAATCATTTTAGAATCATTAAAATTCTCATCAAAGAGTGTTTTCCTTTAACATAAGCATTACACCCTTTCTAACTATTTAATCTAAAGTTATACTTTATATTGATCAAGAAAAAAATATAAAATAAAGTTTAAAAGGATGAAATTTTGTCTTTATTGGATTTTTACTTTCCTTATATACATAATGTATAAGGAAAGTATTGTGACGGGGTCGAAAATTCGAATTCCAGTTTTCGACGGGAGAGCACGTTTCAAGCATCCCTGATCACGAATCAAACATTTTTGAAGTGATGTCTGTGTGTATGTGTGTGAGGGTGTGTGTCAGTGAGTCCGTGGAGACGATAACTGACGAACGAATGGACCGATTCGAACCAAATTTGGTAGAAAAATCACAATCCGTAAACACTGGAAGCCTGTTGTATTTATACGCAATCGAATGTTCAGAACCCCCCTAAATTTTCGAATGAAATTTTGAAAAAATCGTCAAAAAATCAAAACCACTAATAAAGTTACGCAAATAGACATTTCTTATGTAATTTTTCATTAGAAAACGATTGGCATAAATTTTAGAACGCTAACATGAACCGTTCTCGAGATATTGCACATTTTTTAAAAAAATTATCAAAAAGTCATATAAAAAAAAAATTCCTATTGAGAAACATGTTCACTTTTCATATGTAATACCACACGATAAATTGGGTGACATCATTCTCGTGGATCTAGCTCGTTCCATTCATGAAGAAAGATACTTTGAGTAATACGTTTGTATTTGAACTCCAATAGTCATTTGTCTGTTGTAAGAATAACTTATTTCTTTGTGCATAATTCTTGGCGAGATTTTGGCGACGAATTTGGCGGAATGTCGCCAGCTTGGCGACTTTTTGAAATGTTGCCAAATTAACGAAAATCTCTCCAAATGAATGAAAATGACGCTAAATCAATGGAAATGACGACTAATACTCGAAAATTCAATATCTTGGAAAGAATATAAATATCTACTATAAGAAAAACCTATTTTTTTACTGAAAAAGTAGTAAATTCAGTACATTATATAAGGAAAGTCATGTGTTGCCCACATCAGATTTTTTAAGATATGACAGTCCTAAGTGCTTTATCGTATTATAGTCCCTAAAGGTAACTATTAAAGGTCACCCGGCAATTTATCTTAAATACAAAACAACTTTACTTTTATTAACCAAAGTTCATGGCTGGAATTTTTTTAGCTTATGCAAAAAATTCTAAATTTTCAAAAGAATGTTATTATCTTTTTAAATTTTTAACATGGTGTCTAGTTTAGTGAGTAGAAAATATTTCACGGCATTGGTAGCCAAAGAGTTTATTCTGCATTCCCCAAAGTATCATTTATTTGAAATTCAATTTGTTTGTGCGTTCATATGACATCCTCCTTGGTGACCCTACTGGTGTTGGCCACCAGTAGTGTAAATAAGGGGGTTCTGTCTCATCAGGTGTTATACTTAAAAATGGGACTCCTGGAGATGCTATACTTCCCGATGTTAAAATATAGGCTCACCGGGTGGTGAGAGGGCGGAGCTTCATCTTGCCACGTGATGTTTCTATGAATGGAGATTTTTATCAGTCAGATAAGAGTAAGAAGAATGTTATTAATCAGTCAGTAAATATAAAGTTGCTTCACAGTATAAATCTAATCTAGCAAATTTCATTTTGTTTGTATATCTTGTGCATTCAATGTGTAGCTTGAAGCATCTAACAGGCGGGATTTAAAAGATACATTTCCGTTTGGACCGAACCGGGTTCGAACTCGAGACCAGGAGATTACTAGATCGCCGCTTGGACCACTACGCTATCGCGACTCGGAAAGCCTTGTTCATTGGGGTATGTGTTTCATATTACGAAGGAATGAGTGATGGAATATGAAGGGAGCAGCAAATTTATTCAAAGTTTTGAGAATTCGTAGGGGGAAATGGAAAAAAGTTATTAAAAGGAATCATATTTTGTAAAAATGGCATTTTTTTAAAGAGGTGCTAGTGTGTTAATTGGATTCTTAACGAATTTTCCTTGTGCGCAAGCGTGTGCGCTAATAGTTGATTAATTTTTTTTTCTATGCTAATGGATTTAGTGAATGTTTAAGGGGATACAAGAATTTTATGTGTGAATGGGTTTACACGATTTTAACTTCGATATGTACTCATACAAACATGTGTACATGATTTGACTGTGTTAATGATGTTAATTAATTTTGCTACGCTAATGAATGTTTAAAATGAATCTACCCATAAAAATGAGAATTATTCTTATGAACAATAAGAGAACACAAAAAATTCTATGTATGTGTTAAGAGGGTTTACAGGATTTTAACACCCCGTTTTATGGGATTCAACTATTTTCAGAACGATGTTACTCATGTGCGTTATGGAAAATGTAAACGCATTGTTCCAGAATTTTCTGAATAATATTTGACTGCTTTTAACTAACAAAGATGTTTTCACTGATGCATGGCAGATATTTTGGTGAATGGAGAAATCAAACTCAGTTAAAGCTTATAAGTTTCAATGACATTAAATACTTAGAAACATTTTTTGTATATTTTTATAACTTTAGGAGATGGGTATCTCGCGGAATATGCAAAACAGTTAGCAAAAATTAGAACTCACAGAGCGACGTCTTCACCAGCAGCCGTCCAAACTAGAAATGAAAGATATGCGCACTAATTACTGTATAAAAAATAAGATCTTATCTAAGATGACGTTATCAATTCAAGGTTAGCGTGATGATGCCACAGTGTAGTTATTCCTTCTTAATGGCTTATTAATTTTATAAAGCTCTTTGAGCTAACCACTGCTTTGCCCCACGCAATCCATTCTTATCAAAGAGTGCAATACATGGTGGATATTTTAAACTGAGAAAATGCAAATTACTGAAAGCCCTTTGAGCTAACCACTGCTTTACCCCATGTAGTCTATTCTTACCAAAGAATGAAATACAGAGTAGATATTTTAAAATAGGAAAATGTAATGTACTGAAAATTCCTTGAGTTAACCACTGCTTTGCCCCACCCAATCTATTATTACCAAAGAATGCAATACTTGGCATATTTTTTTTTTAAATTGGAAAATGTAAAGTACTGAAAGCTCTTTGAGCTAACAAATGCTTTACTCCATATAGTCTATTCTTATCAAAGAATGAAATACAGGGTAGATATTTTAAAATAGGAACTATCGACAACCCTACGAGCTAACCACTGATTTGGGCCTCACAATCTGTCCATAGCAAAGAACTTGATACTTGGTGGATATTTTAAATGGGAAAATACTTACATTAGAGATAGCGAGTGGCATATTTTAGAATTGTATATATTGAGGCTCCAAGTACATACATACATACACTATACGAAAAATATCTAAAAATATTAAATAAATAAGAACTTCTTTTTTTAACTTCACACAAGCGGATATTCCATGGGGCTTCTACAATTTAAATTATAGTTTTGAAAAAACATTAGAGATGTGTTTTAGGCCTGAATTCATTCAAGCGGAAATCCGGCGATTACAAATGCATGATTGGAACCTCACATAGACACCACCGAAATGTGTGGATCATATTTTGAAAAAATCTGCTCGGAAAAAAGAATATGTATATGAATCTCTCTCTCTCTCCACACACACACAATGCAAGCCAAGGACTTTCACACAGAAAACATACCAAATCGACCTCAAAGCTTATCGGATTTATCAGTATACAGATAGTAACAGGAAGTTTACGTCGAAAGAGAAATTGCAATGTCAGTATTTAAAGCAGATTCTATATTTAAATGGAAAATTTATCAAATGGTACGATACTTACAAGGGGATGGAAGAACTTAACATTTCAATATTTTAGCGAATTGTTCGAACTTTATTATTTTAGTGAATTGTCTGATTCTTAGGAAACTAGAGATATGCTTTTTATGTTACATAAGCTCTAAGACTCATCAATCGTTTAAAATTATAATATTTGAGCGAAAATTCGCAAAAATTTAACAATACTTAGTGGATGACTATCGAATAAGAAGCATGTTTTTAATGTTGTACACACGTATTAGAACCTTAAATCAATATATATTCAAAACTATTACGAATTTTAGACGAATTGAATAACACTTAGCGATTTTTTAAAGGATATACTATCGTTAACATTGCATTTAAATGAATAAGTGACCATCAATGGTAACGTTACATAAGCCCTAAGACTCTTTTATCGCTTAAAATTATCATATTTTAATGAAATTTACAAAAATTGCATAATACTTAATAAATTATTACTGAATAAGAGCTATGTTTTTTTTTAAATGTTGCAGCAACGTTAACGGCCATTAAATCGGTATATTTTTTTAAACTGTCATGAAGGAAAATAGAATATCACTTAGTGTTTTATAAGGACATGCGATTGGGTGATTATGGCGGAACATGATTAGCATAGACGGAACATGATTAACATTGAAGTTAAAAGAAAGAGTGACCACATCTGAGACAAGTACACTACATGGTAATAACATTAAAATACGAAAGATATGTAATTAACACTTTAAAAGAGACATGTAATGAGTTTTGATATCTTAATATGAGACATTATTGACGTAAACCTAGGAATGTCTTAATTTCGCGGCTGTAGGTGCACCATAAAACCATTCTGTTCTTAATGAATGGCCACATTCGAATGTACATATTTAACAACACTTGAAAAATGACAGGACGAAACTGAGATCTACGACAAATTTTACACTTATTACAGAATAAATCCCAACTTCATAGAATTTTAAGAAACTAGAGCCGAATTTTCACCGATTCTTAGAGATTGAAACACCACATACTTCATGAATCTTCATACTTTTAGAGAGTGGAACATAATTTACATTTATTTTTAATGAATAAGGGTATATAATTTCAGAATTTTAACATTGAACATAAATTTTATGATTTAAACCCTGTAAAGTATAAATATCTTTCATTACGAAACTCACACTGTAGACATATGATACGATTCGAATAAATCTATTTTTAATTTTTTTTATATTTTATTTTAAAAAGTGAGATTAGTAAATCTATTACACTTAAATGTATAGTCACATAACCTACGACCACATAACATTTTTAAATAGAACATGTTAAAAAGGAGTTGATGAATGTAAATAAGGAGTTAAGTTTGAAAGATAAAAATCCGTTTAATGAATCTATTCTTCATAAAATACACATTAACCATTATTTGTTGTACATTTAAAGAAAAAAGATAAAATAATTTCCTTATCGCCCTCTTACAGTCTTCTGATTGGAATGACTTGAAAAAATTTCGATCATACCAGTAAAAGACTTCTTCGCTACGCAACAAAACTTTCTTTACCATGTTATTAATGTCAAGATTTAGAAGTACTTGTTCAACCACTCTGTCATACATTTCTAATGGAGTGCTGTAAAGACATTCGTGGTAACTTTGATCTTCAATTTGACCAACACAACCAACACATTTGAAAAGTTTTCTGATATGACACATCATGCTGTCATGAATACCAGAGATTAATTGTTCGAATTCAAAATTTTGTCACAAATAATTGATGGTAGAAAGGTTATAGTGTCCGTTATTTTTAATATTTGAGCAGAAAGCCACTCTATAAATGTACTTTCTCGAAGTTTCATACTAATGTTGTTAACACAATTCTTTAAACATGTTATTTGATTTTTATCTAAGGTAATATGGCACTGTGTTAGACAAAATTTTGAATCTAGTAATTGAATTATCTTCTGTAAATGCAGTTTTCCAATGTCATTGAAACATAACAACTCACTGCGACTGACGAAAGAGGTATCCGCATATAGACTATTGAACGACCACAATTTTTTAGAAATTTCACTCCGAGTAGCAATTGACAATGTAACGTCTTCACGCGTAGGCTGTAGTTTATTTCGCTCGTTAGAGAGATATTTCCATATATACACTTTTAACTTCCCATGGCAAAGTATACATAGACACCAGAACCTAAATGCCAACGACGGAGCGCATTTTGCTCAGAATCTGAAGAAGTAGATTCAGTCGAAACAGATTCTGTAGTGAAGGATACACTCCGCTGTGTGTTAGAGCACAAGAAAGCAGATCTTGAGTTGAGTGTCCAACCTCGGTGAGAACTTGTGAATTGACAGTGGTAGATGTTTCTGCTGGGGCCATGGAAGACATAAGATAGGTGTCTAACCAATCCACCGCAAACTTTTGTGAGGATGAATTAATCATCTGAGACAATATCCACAGATTTTGTTTCATCTAGGGTAGGAACCGGCAACTCCATACTATTACCACTAAAAATTAACTGTTCGAGTGATGGCATACTTTGCATTTTAGACATTATTTGTAAATAGTAATATTCAAGTACCACATTCACAGTGTAAGATTTATTTTTAAAACACCAAGATCTTAAAATACTATAAATGTATCGCAGCTATGATAAATGTCTTATCGGGTCACGCCATAAGTATAATCACGTGACCTAAATCGAGTGTCGTGTGCAAATTGATTACATAAGATAAGGTATGAAGTGGATAGAACTTGTAATTTTCAATGAATCGTACAAAATTAGATTGTGCTAAACGCTGTTGTTATCTACATGGTAGAATTTCTACATTATTTTATTCATCTTCGAAATCATAAAGTGAAAATATGTAGCAAACTTAATTAAAGTTCCTAAGTTTAAATCACAATAACATTAAATATTTAGAAAATTTTTGAATATTTTTATAAGTTTAGGACATATGTATCGCTCGGAAGATGCAAGAATAGTTAGCAAAAACATGAAAATAACAGAATGAGGTCTTCATCAGCCGACATCCAAACTAGAAATGAACGATATACACACTAATTACAATACTAAAATGAAAGCTTACCAGTTCTTATTTTATCTGAGATCAAAAATAAAATGACCTCATCGGATCAATGTTTACAAGAGAAGATTACATTTCTGAAAGAGACATTGTATATGAAATGGACTAGAGGATCCTCAAATTTGAGATTATGCATATTTCATTATGCGCTTACCAATTTTCACTAATCTTAATTCAAATAATAGTACCCATGGAAATTACTATTTCTTTTCTAAATGTTAAAAACTTAGATATCCTATTGATATATGTAACATTTCTTCAAATATTTCAAGACAAAACAATTAAAACGTTTATTTAATAAAATTGTTATTTTGAACATTTCCTATTTTGACAACGTACTTTTACTTCTGTGCATAAAGTTTTTATTTTAAGTTTTAAATAAGAAATATATTCTTCTTGATGCCTCCAGGCCTACTTTTGTGATTAAGAGAGATAATAATTTTGAGAAGAAATTATTTTTATTTTATTTAGGAAATATATAAGAGAGATAAATCCAATATTTTTCTGAATACTCTTCTAGAAATGTTGAAATGAATTCTACCAGAAAAACAAAATAATTGATTAAATATAATGGTTTAGCACGATTAGCTTATACTGTGTAATATATTACAGAGGGTTAGATCGTGTAAAAATGATAAAGGGCGGAACTGTCGTTAGATAAATATATATGTGGTCTGTCATTTGTTATCAATATATATGAAATAGTATAAAAATGCTTTTTAAATTACACTGGTTTAGTCAAATGCACTAAAAGTAAAAAATTAATGTTTAGCCATCTCAACAATGTTGGTCATAACCGGCTGGAAATATAATCGTGGGACGTAAATAAAAGAATTGCATTTGGACATTAACATAATTTTAAGGAACAATAGAAGTGATAACAAATAAATGACACACACATACATATTATATATATATACACACACAAACACACATATATATATATTTATATATATATATATATATATATATATATATATATATCGCTAATTTTTATATAGTGTATGAGTTACTTCTTCCATTCTACCTTTGGATTTATTATTTTAATATTTTGTATATATATATATACAGGGTGATCAAAAAATGTCTGGCCAAATTTTAAAGTGGGTTAGAGGGGACGAATATAAAAGGATTACCAGTACAATGCGTGTCCGGAAACGCCGCGTGAAGGTTGTAGAGAACGTTGTGAAGAGCAGTCGAAACAAGTCGGCAATGCGGAAAGCTGCCATTCCCCGCTGTGATCTGTGATTTCATACAGCATGCAGCGCTTCACGAATGCTGAACTAGCAGATATCCATTTGACGTATGGAGCTGCGCAAAGGTTGTACAGGGAACGATTTCCCAACAGGGAAATACCGAATTGTCAAACTTTCGAGCGAGTGCACAGACAGCTTTGCGAAAGCGGGTCCTTCAATGCCAGCAGAAATGATGTGGGCAGGCCTCGCTCGGTGAGAACAGTGCGAGTGGAAGGAGATGTCTTACGTGAGGTTGAACACAATCCTTCCACAAGCATGAGAGCTGTTGCCCGTAGACTGGGTGTGAGACAATCACTTGTATGGGAGATTTTGCATGGCGAACGTAGGCACCCATACCCTTTACTAAAGGTGTAGGCATTGATAGAGGCATATTTTCCTGTCCGTGTAAACTTTTCACGATTGTACTTGCATCAGTCTGCTGTACAGCCCAACTTCCCTTCATACGTTTTATTCACGTATGAGGCAACGTTCACTCGAGAGGGTTTGTTTAACATTCATAATGCTCATGTTTGAGGATATGACAATCAGCATGCTACAAGACCGTCTGCTTACCAGCAGGGATTTAGTGTCAATGTGTGGGCGAGTATGGTGCACGAATACGTGATTGGGCCGTACATCCTACCTCATCACTTGGACGACCCGATGTACCTCATCTTCTTGCAACAGGTCTTGCCCGAACTGCTGGCCGTTGTGCCTCAGTGCATCCGGAGAAGTATCTGGTTAAAGCACGATGGAGCGCCATCACACTTTAGCCGTGATGTTAGGAATTGCCTGGATGCTGCTTATCGACATCAGTGGATTGGTCGAGGTGGACTTGTTCTTTGGCCGCCACGATCACCAGATCTGTCCTGCTTGGATTTCTTTCTGTGGGGCCACTTGAAAAGCATCATCTACGATAACCCTGTGGGCTCCGCCCACGATCTCGTCGCCAGATTGGCTACTGCTGCTGAGGATGTGCAGGCCATGGCTGGTGTTTTTGCTAAGGTACGCAGTTCTATGCGGCGGCGATGTGAAGCTTGTATTATGGTTGGTGGTCGCTCTTTCGAGCATTTGCTGCGACACGTTGATTTAATAAATGGCTCGTTACATTTGTTTGTATCTCTTTCCTTTTACCTTTCCACTTTCTTTACTCTCCAGGGCTTTTACGCGGTGTTTCCGGCTTTTTATATTCGTACCTTCTAACCCCTTTAAAATTTGGTCAGACATTTTCCGATCACCCTGTATGTATATATATATATATATATAAATATATATATATATATATATATATATATATATATATATACATATACATTATATATATATATGTATATCTATGTCATTGGTTTCAGGTATTAAAAATCGTTATGCAAGAGTACGTTGACGGACAGCATACGTTCAGTTGTCGTCAACAAATCTTTGTTTTACGTGAGGGTGGCTTGAGCCTTCGAAAGATCGATGAATAATTGGGCCTTGATGTGAACACAATTCAATGGTATGTGTTACGGTTCGTGAGAGTCAACGAAACGACATGAAGATCAGGTAGTGGAGCTTCCAGGTGTACCACAGCCACCAGGTATTCCAGCCGTTTACCACAGCAACTGTGTTACAACGACATTTATCCCACCTTACAGGTAACGTGGTTTCGGCGCGAACATTTCGAAAATGTTTGCATGAGGCAGAACTCCGAGGTAGACGACCTTTTCGACACCTACCGTTTCAATGTCTTCACCGGTTACTTGACTACAACTGACCACAATTGAGCATATCTGGGACATTTTGATTAAGAGAATTCCCAATTCCAGCAAACCATGTTCAATTACAAATCCAATTTCATGCTGTGTGGAATGCCGTACCTCAGCACACCTCTGGCCATCTCATTGCCGGGATGCCTCATCGTTTTCAATTCTGCACAGCCGCTCACGGTGCGCTTGTTCTATATTGATCTAATGTCAATAAAGTTCAATGCTTTCATTTTCCAGGTAGGATATTTTGAACATTTGCGCATCTCCATGTTACAATTATATTCTGTAAATTTCGTAAGGATATATCAATTTCTTCATGATGTTGAGTTTTCAGTTGTGCAGTATATATATATATATATATATACAAACTTTTGAAATACGACGTTGTAAAAGTTAAACTTATCAGAATGTTCGAAGTACTCCCCTCTAACATCAATGCACATTTGCAGGCGAATTCTCCAAAGATTAAATGTTTCAAGCCATCCATTCTTGGAATCAATAAAACTATGCTTTTATAGCCTCAATAATCTCAGCTTCGGAATGAAAATGACGCCCACGTAATTTTTCTTTTTTTTTTTAGATTAAAAAATATTCAAAAGTCACACAGAACAAGATCACACCGTCCAAAGAGCTGCTCAAGACTTCGGACGAGTCGGAAAGTCTGAACCTTCAACATAGCAAGATCAGGAGAATAGGGTTGATGTTCTATCGGTTTTATGTTTTATAATTCAAAATATTCGACTGTCATTCTTGTATGAGAAGATGCATTGTCAAGGTGAAGCATGAGTCCCCTAATATTCACTTCCTGAAGCATTTCTGGAAGACATTTAGTAGTGTTCCAGTTAGGTGTAACTGTCTTCCGTCCCTCTAGCCTTATGGCTTTGACCGGACCTGTACTTCTGAAGAACATGGCATACATTACTTTTTCATTGTTCTTTGTCTTTTCACCATTGTTGGTTTGGAGTCATCTCCAAAGATCCATACTTTACTTTCTTGACATGTTGGAACGGCAAAAATGGTATGAACCGGTTATGATTTTAGAAAGAATGCGGTGTCCGTCATCTGTAAGTAATTTTATGGTTTCTTTACTGATTCTGTAACGCTTCGCTTTTTGGTGTTCTGTTAAATTATGGGGGACCCAACGACAAACTAATTTTTTCATTTGCAGTTCTTCATTAATAATTTTATGTATATCTACGGATCCAATGTTAAGTTCCTTCTGTATCATTTGGTAGGTACAGCGATTATCATTGATTAACAGTTTTCGAATGGCCGACACATTTTCTGGGACTACAGCTGGCATAGGTCTTCCTGAGTGTTTTTCATCCAGGAGAGAATTTCAACCTCTTCTAAACTCTGCAAACCATGTTAATACAGTGGCACGAGATAGAGCATCATTTTCATATGCTAATTGTAGACGTTGAAGGCATTCTTTTTTATTTAGTCCCACCTTAAAATCATAGCTCGATAATGGTCTCACGTCATTTTCTTTTCTTTTAAAATTTATTCTACGATAGCTAAATTGTAATTGCTTCCACAAATTATCGTTCGTCTGCGGACATAAAAGTGTTCAAATTTAAATATTCGACCAATAATTTTTTTCTAGCGCATATCGTCTGCCCCTATCTCAAAAATTTCAATGTGGCTCTTGTATTAGTGTCACTCAACTGAAATTTTTTTATTTTCTGAATTTCTCGGTAATATTACATGGTTTTAAAATTGTGTTGTGGGTAACTTTCCGCTCATTCTGCTTAATCGATTTTTTTAATTCAAAATAGATTTTCGGGTTCGGTTTCTGGATTATTACTGGACTAAGGCAGCGGTAACAGAACAATTGCTTTAGCGGCAAAAAATGAGAAAGGTAATGCCTCAGAGTTAAGAAAATAAATACATGTTAGAAATATTGTCCATTTGTTCTTATCTGCGAAAAATATTTTTTAATTTACAAAATATAAATATGTTTGTTGAAATATAGAGATTTTGCTGAATGCATATTTAGAGTCTTGGGGGAGGTTTTATTCGGTTAGCATTATGATTTTTGAATTAATTTTAATTTAGTCTTGGGAATCTATTAAAAATTTTGACTGATTATTCGAAAAATTTTAATCGCTCATTTAAAAATATTAACTAAGGCTTTTTGATTAATTAAGTATACACATTTTTGTAAAAAATTACTAAAATGTAAAGATTGCAAAAGAGAAAAAATATCGTATTTTTGTAATAAAAATTATAAATACCTCAAAATAAATTGATTGCCTAAATCGATTTTGTATTATATAGTACTTTACTTGGAATACAATTTAAGAAATCATAAAATTTTGAAAATTAAGGTAATACAACAATTAAAGTAAGGTATATATTTTATACCAAATTTTAAGAACTTATAATTTCTTTCTCCAGTCTCTCAAACAATCCTATTTTCCTATACGTGTCCCGTGCTCGTTGACGCTTTCACCACTTGTTCGTTACGCTCGAAGGTACCTTTACCTCTTACTCGCTAACGCTCGCTACGCTTTAGTGCTCGTACTTAAGTGCCGCCTGCTATACAGGCGTAATGAGCCTGTTGGGGACTGTCCCTTGTTAACTGGCATTCTTCAGCCCTGGAGCTCGCTTTGAGAGCTCTTTCACACCGGGTTACGTATACGACTGCCTATGTGTACTTCGCTCGCTGAAGCTCGTAAAACTACAAGATTCGACACTCCATTCCTGCCTCTCATTGGTCGGAGCTCGCCGCAGGCATACATGGGTACTTTGGCTTCTTATAAGCTGAAGCTCATCTTAACACGTTTTGCGAACAATTTCATCAAGTATCAGCTTCCTACGTTTGTCAACTCCAAAACTCGTTTTGTGAGTTGGGACGCTTCGTCTCCTACTTCCTGGTGCTCACTGAGCCTGCATCACAATTTATGTCGTGCTCCCTGCTTTTAAGAACAATTGCTTATTGTATTACGAACAAACAGCAAAATTTCATAATTGTATGTTTTTCCGTTTGTTAGTAATACAGTGACAAAATATCATGTTATGCTTTCAGAGTAGAGATATTTACAACAATAAAACATATAATTGTTGTAAAATATAACAATTAAATTGTAATGTTCATGACAACATCGATTTCAAATCTTCGCACGCAAAGAAGAAAATGTTGCATGAAAATGTGCATGAAATATTTAATAACTGACTAATTAAATCGAAATTAAAACAAGAAAGATCAATCATGCATAAGCATTGATTATGAAACACTTTCCAACAGAAATGCAATTTCATTTAAAAATTTCTAAAATGTGATACATTCAGTGGTGTTATCTTTTACATTATCACAGTACTACAGTAATTTATTATACTTAAATATTTAAAACTGTATCGAAATATAAATCATCTGATTCTCTATGCAAAATCAATGAATATTTCATTCATATAACTTGTATTCCAGACTCCAGATTTGAATAATTATGTGTGAAAAAAATTCAGCAATTCTTATGTAACTCACACTACAATCGCTTGAGATATTTGCATTCTGCATAAGGTAAAATTAAGCTTCGTTGAAGAAATAATAAAAGTTTAGGGATCATTTAAAATCACAACTGTTGTAATTGCATAGGCACGGAATTTAGACACACAGATAATACACAGATACACAGATAATATGTGTGTGTGTGTGTTTATGTATTAAAAGTATTAGAATCGTGCCGAAGATCGGAACTCGAATTTTCGAAGGATCTACACGTTTTGGGACTTCTAGAACACGAAAAAACTATTTTTAGGAAGACGTCTGTGTGTGTAAGGGTGTATCTGTGTATGTTTCTGTGTGTCTGTGAGGATATTACATCCACTCTAATTGAAAAACGAATGGACCGAATTTCATAAAATTTGGTAGGTATGTTTTTTGTGGGAAACCCTGATGTTCATTAGATTATAGTACTATTCGTAATAAAAGAATCTGCCTTCTTTGCGAAATGGCCAGCAGAAATTTCCTTTATCCACTCTAGCTAAAAACTAATGGAACAAATTTAACAAAATTTGGTGTATAATATTTCAATAACCTACAAGTGATTTATATACCAAATTTCACAAAATTTGGTATATAAATCATTTGTAGGTTATTCTAGTACGATTCAGGAAAAAGAAACGGGCTATTTTTGCGAAATGGCCCGCAAAAATCGATAAATATAAAAATAAAAGACTACGTGGGCTCAATTATATCAATTAAATTCCTATTTAATACGTGATTTTTGGCAACCAAAAGAATAAGACTAACCCCATTACTCTAGGACTAGCCGTTCTTGAGATATTCTAGTTTTTTCGCGTTTTCGCTACGCCACCTTTGACAATAAGTCCAGCTATCAAATGAGAACCAAATTTAAGTTTAACGTGCAATTTCAATGTCATTTAAAATACTTATGGCTGTTATTTTGTGCAGATAAACTCAAATTATTATTGAAGAAATAAAGAGAACGTGAATATGAGTCTGCAGGGAAGGACATGTGCTGCCCACATCAGAATTTTTAACAATATTACAATGATTTATAGAAGTGAGCGGGGATTATTTACAGGCCATTTCGAAAAAAAATGTATGATCTATATTTAAAGATCCATCAAATTTTTGTAGAATAAAATGTTCAACAAATTTAAGCTGTGTACCAAATTTTAACTCTCTAGGACCTAGGAAAGTGCAATAAAAATGCCATCAAATAAGTATATCATGAAGAGGTATATAAAATTAAAAAAAATTTGAAAAATTGTTATCTACCAAATTTATTTTAAAATGTGAAGCCTCTCTAATATACAAAATAATTAAACTCTTGGAAAGATATTTATTATATAATATATCTCTTTTTTCTTTCTGGAGGATATCCCAATAAATCAGAATTTATTTGAATTTGTTTTTTTCCCTATATTAAATAATTTTTAATTAAAAAAATACTTAACATATTTTACTGAATTTTTTTTTATATATTTTATGGGATCACTTGAATATTTCCTAACAATTTCGAAGCAATTTGTGAATTTTAAATTTGCTTAAAAATTGTTTGAAAAATTAGGTCCCATAGGGTTCAATGTATTTTTTTTTCAACCCGGGTTCAATAAAAAACTAACTGGGTGATATTATTTATTTATTTTCCCATAGGTCCCACAGACCGTCTGAAAAACATACTAAAATTTAATTTTGATAAAGTCATTTTTTCGGCAGTTATCGTGCTAACGGACAGACAGACAGACAGAATGAACAAAGTTTGGTATGGTATACATTTTGCGCTACGTGTCTAAGAAACTTGTGAAAAGCGAAATTTATCAAACATCAGTGGAGGCAGCTACTTGTTTTAATATAGATAGAAACTTTAAACGTAGCTCTCCGAGTTTGCGTTTGTCATTTATTTTTCTCTTATTCGAAATGTATAATAAACTATAAAATATAGATATAAATAGTGAGGAAGGACAAACATCTTTACTACAAAATTTGGTAATAAAATCAATTTTTATTATTAGAAACTTTCATATAGTTTTTTAGCAATTGTCTTGCCTATTTTGCAGACTCTTATCAAGTTGTCTTGTTAAGTTTGTAATGCCATACCTCAACTAAAAGAGCCAAATATTAACAATTAGCAAGAATTTGTAGTACTTAAAACGTCCTATAAGTGTATGACAGCATTATACTTCGAAAAAAAAAACGTAAAAGTATCCGTGCAAACGATTTTTTTTAAAATTTTTTATACTTTCACTCGAAATATCTTCTGAGCTATAGATATAAATAGTAAGCGATAAAAATAAGTATGTGGAAATTTAGTTTCTAAATCTATATTTATTAAAAAATAAAAATAAAAACATTTATCGTTTTGGAGTAATCGTCATGTCAAGTTAAAATAATACAGAAATTTCACGTTTTTCTAGATTTGATGCTTATGTCTTAAAAACTACGCATTGTAATTATAAACAATTAGCAAGAATGTGTATCTCTTTGAGCGCCCTATGAATGTATGATTGGATTCGGAATCGAGCTCTATGTTTTTGAAAAAACACTTTAAATATATTCTGTAATAACGAATAAGTTATTTAATTTTTCAATCTTTCATTCGAAGTATTTTCGAAACTATAACAGATAGATATAAAAAGTAAACTATAACAATATGTATGAGGAAATATATTTTCCAAACTTATATTTATTTTTTAAAATTGCTCTTATATTGTTTTCGAGTAATAGTCTTGCCAAGTTCAAGAAGTATGAAAATTTTACCCTTTTCAAGTTGTAATGCTTATATCTTAAAAACTAAAAGTGATAGCTATGAACAAAAAGCAAGGATTTGTAGCTCTTTGCAAGCAATATATGTGTATATAATTAGATTTTGAGTGGATTTTTTCTTTCGGTATTGCAAAAGTTACAGTTTTGTTTTATTTTACAGCATGTTATTTACACTACGGTACCCATCGAAAATTCTTTCTTATCTATTTTGCTTTGTTGCTGATTTCATTACCCTAACTTTTTAAACTGTCCTCTAGGGTTCGTTGCAATCCCTCAAAGTTAATGTCCTTATCCTTTTGTTTACGGGCGGGGCAGCTTCCATCCCAAACGAAGAACCTTTCAAAAAGACAGGTATTTGATATACCCTATCCCAAACAGTTCGATCCCCCTTTGCAGGCATTGACGTCCAACAAGTGCCCCATTAGAATAAGTTCTATGGGTTTCTTTGTCTTGAGTGTTCATAGGGGGATGCAAAGGGACACTTGTATCATACACGTTCAAGGTCACAAATGTAGGTACCGAGCTATCAGATACTGTACGTCTCGTCCTAGAATTTACCCCTTGGATAAAATTCTATGTGTGCCCTTTCCATGGGCTCCCATAGAGCAGCGGCAGGGGACACTTGCTCTCCTGTGGACGATCAAGGTCACAAATGTAGATATCAATCTAGTACATAATTAGGTTCCATCCTTAGTTTGGCCAATCCAGGAAAAAGTATTATGTTCGCCCTTGAATCCTACTCCTTTGAAACAAGGTCTATCCCTTTCTGCGGTTACAACATTATATTTTGATCGCGCTATATTTCTGACACACACACGCTCTATCTCATTCATGCTCTAACTACGTTAATTATAAAATGTTATACCTACTTTTGATTTTTTACAGAATGTATCTACATATAGAATTTCATTCTCTCTCTTTTGTAAAAACTCTAATTTTGAATAATCCGTGTTTTATTCACATTAATTTCAAAATTGTCTACCATTCTGTAGAAAATTAGAAACAGGTAATTAAAACACGAATAATTCGAAATTACATATTTCAAAACAGAGAGTACGTATAACCATGAAATTCCATATATATGTGCATTCTGTAAAAAAAAAATGAAATGAGGTAGAACTGTTTGTAATTAATAATATAGTGTAATTAATTAATAATATAATTAATATTATAGTAAAATATAGTATTGTAATTGTAGAAGGACTTGTCGAACTTGTTTAAAAGGAGTAGGATTCAAAGGCGTCCATAAATCTTTCTCTGGCATGTCCAATGAGTCATTGTTGGTTTTAAATATTTTGTACTCGAAAACAGAAAAAGTTACTAGTTTAAGCACGGTCTAACTAAATTTAACGAAATAGTATTAAAGCCATATATGGGTTACCGCTGATGAATAGAATTTCGTACAATTAAGTGATTTGTTTTGTTTTTTTCAGTATTGTTTAAAAATATAAAACTCTATAAACGAAAATGGAAAGCCTTAAAATTTGGGAATTCTATGCAATTCCAAATAATAGTATATTAAATGTTTTTTTTTTTCACTTTCAAATGAATGAATTATTATTGAATTTGAGTAGGGAAAAATGTATTATTATTTTACTGTTTCTTCCAATGTTGTTTATAAAATTTAGCTGTATGACAAATCAAACATTTACTTCTTGGAATCGCTGCATTTTGATATATTCGGATTCAGAAATTATGAGTTCAAAATTTAGGAACGTGGCAGCGTATATACGCTATACAACACTCACAAATTTGAAAATTTAAAGAAAAAATTAAAATTTAAACGGTAGCATCATAACAGTCCTTCAAATATCATTTTAGATGACATTAATTTTTTTCTATTTCCCTATGTAAAAAATCTGATGTGGGCAGCACATGACTTTTCTTATATAATGCAATGAATTTACTACTTTTATAGTAAAAAAAAAATAGGTTATTCTTATAGTAGATACTTATATTCTTTCCAAGATGTTGAATTTTCGTCTACTAGTCGTCATTTTAATTGATTTAGCGTCATTTTTATCTATTTGGCATTTGGCGAGAATTCATTAAATTAGCAACATTTAAAAAAGTCGCCAAGTTGGCGACATTCCACCAAATTCGTCGCCAAAATCACTAAGTATTATGGACGTAGAAATAAGTTATTCTTATAGCAGATAAATTATTATTGGTGTTCAAATACAAAAGTATTACTCAAAGAATCTTTTCTCATGAATGGAACGAGCTAGATCCACGAGAATGTCACCAAATTTATCGCCTGATATTACATATGAAAACTGAACATATTTCTCAACAGTTAATATGTTTTTTTTTTATTTATGAAATATCTTGATATATTTATTTGAAAATGTGCAATATATCGAGAACGGTTGGTGCTAGCGTTCTAAAGTTTATGTTAACCGTTTTCTAAGAAAATATTACATAAGAAATGTCTATTTGCGTAACTGCTTTAAAGGTTTTAATTTTTTGATGATTTTTTCAAAATTTCACTCGAAAATTTACGAAGTTTCTGAACATTTTTTTATGTTTAAAAACAATTGTCTTCCAGTATTCACGGATTGTAATTATTGTTCCAAATTTCCCTCGAATTTCCTCTTCCGTCGAAAACTCGAATTCGAATCTGCAATCCCGTAATAATATTTTCCTATACATTATAATTTGTATGTATGGAAATTAATAATAAAGTTAAAGCCAAAGAATCAGTAGTATTGTTCAGCAATAAAAAATAATAAATCACGCAGCTATGCAATACAAAGGGTGAATACTCTCTATTTCCTAACATTAAAATAGAGAAAAATAGTGCTTTTTTTTCTACGCTCGCCGCCGAAAGATATGATGCGGTTATGCAGACCACAAAAAGTTATATATTAGTCATATATTAGTAAAAGTAATATATTTGTCAGTTAAGTCGTAGTACTACATAGTGGATTTCTCATTGCATGATCCGACTAATTCATTTAGGTAAAAACATAGGTTTTAGGGGTCGCACATAAATTGAATTTCATTAGATAAAATGTTCATTCAAAAAGTACATAAATACCTATCTTTAGCAATTTATACAGTCACCAATTAACCGTTGGAAAACTTTAATGAAAGACATCGCATTTAAGTTTGATCGTATGACAGTGGAAAGGGTTTGCTTGACTGTATGGCTTTAAGATAATGTGTTTGTAATTTGAAATTGTTTTCTAAGCGGTCTTTATAAAAAATATGACTTGTACTTTTATTCTAATAGGTGGTACATGATCAAATTTTGAATGTGATAAAATTAATTTTTATTTAAGTATTTTTTAAATTGAGACCAAGTGTCTACGATAAATCATTCAAGATATAGTTATTAATGCAATCATTTGGAAACACCTCCGTATACCTCATAATATTTTTGCAAAGATTCCATTAATTTATAGACATACAGAAAGAAAAATTTTATTGATTGTCAATTTAATACTTCTTTATTATTAAAATATACGTTCTTGAGTCTACCTTAATTACCCAATTTTCTAGAAAATTATTTTACGTCCACTTTAACGTGATCACTTAATATTTTAGAATATTTCTTTCAGATATAAAATTTTTACACCATTTTATGGGATAACTATAATTCTGTTTGCGCTTCGTATTGTTTGATCTAGTATTTCCGCAAGCGGAAGGCATTGATTTTGTTCCAAAGATGTAGTGGCAGTAGCTCAAAAATATTTCTTATGGCAATATTTCTTAAAGTTTTAGAAATAAGATTAGGTAATCCTCTTATAAAAATTCTTTCATATATGTGAAAAAATATTTGATGTGAGCAGAGTATGACTTTCCTTACAGCCCAAAATTTTTGTTTTTGTGCGATGGTAATGGGAAATTTGAGCGTTTGGCATCATGATAGTACTTTGTATCTAAACAAATGAAAGAGCAATGCCAGTCAGCAAGTTTTGGGATTTTACATTTCTGTTTAAACTAAAAAATAAAAGTAATTGAAAGTTATTAACTTTCTTGTTTTATTGATTGAATCTATAAAAATGAACTTGTATAAGAGATTAGAATCATGAAAGCGCTTTCTTAGGTCAAATGGAGTTTTATCCCACCTTGGACTCCAGTTGATACTGAAATAGAATACCTTAATCGAAAACTATGCATAAACTACTGTAAGTACAAAAAAAAAACATCACTAGCATATCTGTTACAAATAAGTAACTATAGACCAAAACTAAGTATAAAAATAGAAGGTAACTTACCACTATATATTTATATATATATATATAAATATATATATATATATATATATATAAATTTATTTGAGTTATAAATATTCCATCTTTTGATGTACTATTTAATCACTGGACTGTCGTAATAACGAATCGTACATCTATTCTTAGAAGACCACACACACAAAAAAAGAAAAAATAATCTGAATAAAGCACCATCTTTAACTAATTATACTATTTTTATTAATAATTTTTTTATTGTCAAGATAAATAGCCATAAATTTTGTTTGTTTCTGAACATTTAAATTTGTTGTGTCTTTGCCTTGAAATAAACGCACGAGCTGCCACTGACGACTGTTCGTAAGAATCGATAAAGTTTCATGTTACCTTTTATGTATTTTTTTTCACTCAGTTTTCTGGAATAGAAGCTCAACTCATTTGACCTTACTGAAGCAGGCCAGAAGAGTCACACCCTTACATTGCGTCACACCCTCACACCGCGTGCTGTTGGCACATTTCGGGCGCGGTAGCCCGGTGGTTTGGGCGCTAAATTTGTACGCTACCACAACTGCGGTCGTGTTCATGCGGAGTAAGATCACGTTAAACATATGGGTCCGTAAGTCCTTCCGAGAGGTTGGTGATAGGGGAAGGAGGGTACGGTCCCTGTGGATTCTTTCCCCACTGGGTTCCGGTCTAAATTGGGTGGCACTTCCCGGCGGTCCAAACAGTTACCTTACACCTTTCTGGTAGGTCGGACGGTCTGGGTCTCAACAACAATACCCTTACATTGAAGATTTGCATATAAATACAAAATGTCCATAAACATGTGAGTATAACCATTATCTAAAAGTAGACAATACGGCTAAAATTGTTCAAATGGTTATATAAATGTTGATTAAAGGCTAGACAAATGTTAGACAAAGATAACTGGAGCCCCAATTATTTAGCTTGTTGGGATGCTGGGCTTATGGCCAGGAGATCAACTTCAGCGAATGCCTTCGTAGTGAATATCTTAATAGAACATCCGGTAGAAGAGTCTTCATATGGTTCCAAATAGTTTGAACAATGCATTGAGTGAATTGCTTAGCATTTTCATTCTCTTTTGTATACTTATTTTGCACAGTGATGCGAATTTGAGGAAAAATCGGCCCCTAAAAACCCATACAAGAAAAAACAACATTATTAATACGAAGCTGAATACACATCGACCATCATCTATGGTCTAACTATACACAATCCTCAGATATATGATGTTTAAAAAAATGTTTCAAAAAGAACACCAATTTTTAGCGTGACGTCTGTGTGTGTGTCTGTGTGTCTGTCTGTGTGTCTGTGTGTCTGTCTGTCTGTCTGTGCAGATTTTGTATACACTCTAAAGTTGACCGAATTTCATAAAATTTGGTAGGTATGTCTCTTGTAGACGAATCTGATGCTGATTAGTTTTGGGTACAACTCGGACTAAAAGAAACCGCACTTTTTTTGCGAAATGGCCCGCAAAAGCTTGTATCCACACTAACTAAAAAACTAATGAACCGAATTTCACAAAATTCGGCAGCTGAGTCATTTGTGGGACACCCTGGTGCTGATTAGATTTTGGTATGATTCGGAAAAAAATAACCTGCCTTTTTTTGAAAAATGGCCCGCAAAAAATCGTCAAAATCTAAACTAAAGAACTACGTATGCTCAAACATGTCCATTAAATGATTGTTTAAGTAATTTTTAGCGAAGAAAAGAATAAGACCAACCCCATTACATTAGGACTAGCCGTTCTCAAGATATTTTAGTTTTTCGTATTTTCTCTATGCCATCTATGAAAATAAGTCCGGTTACCGAATGAGAACGAAAATTGAATTAAAAGTGAAATAAATTTAATTAAAATAAAGAGAACGAGGATATAAGTCTGCAGGGAAAGTCATGTGCTGCCCACATCAGATTTTTAATTCAATTTTCGTTCTCATTTGGTAACTGCGCTTATTTTCAAAGGTGGCGTAGAGACATACGAAAAAACTAAATTATCTCGAGAACGGCTTGTCCTGGTGTAATGGGGTTGGCCTTATTCTTTTCTTCGCTAAACATTACGTATTAAACAAGCATTTAATTGATATATTTGAGCATACGTATTCCTTTAGTTTAGATTTTGATGATTTTTGCTGGCCATTTTGCAAAAAAAGGCAGGTTATTTTTTTCAGAATCGTACCAAAATCTAATCAGTACCCAGTTGACCCACAAACTACTTATCTACCAAATTTTGTAAAATTCGGTCCATTAGATTTTTAGCTAGAGTGGATACAAACTTTTGCGGGCCATTTCTCAAAAAAAGGCGTGTGCCTTTGTCCCGAATCGTACCCAAAACTAATCAGCACCAGTTTCTTCCACAAGTGACTTACCTACCAACTTTTTTGAAATTCGGTCAATAACTTTTTATAGTTAGAGTGGATACAAAATCTACAAACCAAGACAGACAAAGACACAGACACACAGACAGACAGACACACACAGAGCCGTCACGCGAAAAATTGTTTTTTCGTATTCTAGAGGTCTCGAAACGTGTAGATCCGTCGATAACTCGAGTTGCGATTTTCGACATGATTCCAATACTTTCCCTATACTTTACCATGTAATGCAGGGAATGTAAAAATCTGATGTGGGCAGCACATGACTTTCCCTGTAGAATTATATCGACGTTCTCTTTATTTTAATTAAATTCAATTCACTTTTAATGCAATTTTCGTTCTCATTTGATAACTGGACTTATTTTCAAAGGTGGCGTAGGGAAAATACGAAAAAACTAAAATATCTCGAAAACGGCTAGTTCAAGTGTAATGGGATTGGTCTTATTCTTTTCTTCGTTAAAAATTACATATTAAACAAGCATTTAATGGATATATTTGATTATAAGTAGTTTTTTATTTTAGATTTTTCCGATTTTTACGGGCCATTTTGCAAAAAAAGCAGATTATTTTTTTCTGAATCCTACCGAAATCTAATCAGCACCAGGGTGACCCACAAGTGACTTATCTACCAAATTTTGTGAAATTCGGTCCATTAGTTTTTCAGATAGATTGGATACAAGTTTTTGCGGGCCATTTAGCAAAAAAAGGCAGGTCCTTTTCTCCCGAATCATATCCAAAACTAATTAGCTCCAGATTCGCCCACAAGTGACTTACCTACCAAATTTTATGATATTCGGTCAATTAGATTTTTGGTTAGAGTGTATACAATATCTGCACAGACAGACACGCAGACAGAAAGACACACAGACACACACACAGACGTCACTTTAAAAATGGTTTTTTCTTATTCTAGAGGTCTTGAAACGTGTAGATCCGTCGAAAACTTGAATTGCGATTTTCGACATGATTCCAACACTTTCCCTATACATTACCAGGAATTGCAGGGAAAGTAAAAGCGATGTAAAAATCGAGGTTATTGCATTTCAAAGAAAGGCATTTATATATATTAAATTTGATAGGAAATAAGCGTCTAGCTGAAAGTAAAATTGAAAAAATGTCCGTAAAATCGCATCCTAAGACTATTCGAACGCGGGTAAATATCAAGAAAGTGAAGTCTCTGATTCTAAAGAATACCACCCACTTATAGATCCATGGCATTGAAACTGGGAATGTCTTCTGGCACTGTAAGTAAAATCATTTATAAAGTATTGAAGTTATAAAAGATGTTTCAATCTAAAGTTCATCTGCTTTTGCCAAAGCATATTGTGGAAAGTAAAGCAAATTGTAGAAAATTATATCAAAAACACCTAGTTGCTGATAAATGGAAATTTGTGGTAACACTCGATGAGACATGTGCGTATTTAAGTTAATGTAATAAAAAAAATCTGATGTGGGCAACACATGACTTTCCCTGCAGACTCAAATTCATATTTCCTTTATTTCTTTAATAATTCGTTAGATTGAGTTTTATTGCACCAAATAATACTAAATTTGCATTTTTAATTCAATTTTTGTTTTTATTTGATAATTGGACATTTTCCCGAAATCGGCGTAACAAAAATGCAAGAAATCTCAAATATCTTGAAAACGCTTAGTCCTAAAGTATAATGGAGTTTGTTATATTCTTTTTTACGTCAAAAATTGCGTATAAAACAAAAATTCATTTAGTATAATTTGAGTATATATAGTTTTTTCTTTTCGATTTTGGCGATTTTGAAGGGCCATTTCATAAAGAAGGCAGGTTGTTCTTTTCCGAATTGTACCAAAATCTAATCCGTACCAGAGTATCCCACAAGTAACTTATCTACCAATTTTTGTGAAATTGGGTCAACTAGTAATTTAGCTAGTGTGGATACATGGAATTTTTGCGGGCCATTTCCTAATAAAAGGCAGGTTGTTCTTTTCCGAATCGTACCAAAATGTAATCAGCACCAGGGTCGACCTCAAGTGACTTATCTACCAAATTTTATGAAATTTAGTCGATTAGAGAATGATGAATTTTATGAAATTTAGTCGATTTAGTCGAGTCGAGTTAGAGCAGAAATATACAATTTTTGCAGGCCATTTCGTAAAAAAAGGCAGGTTGATCTTTTCCGAATCGTATCAAAATTTAATCAGCACTAGGGTGACCTACAATTGATTTCAGTACCTTATTTTGTAAAACTTGATCAATTAGTTTTTCAGTTACAGTGGATACAGGCAATTTTTGGGGCCGTTTTGCAAAAAAAGGCGGGTTAGTTTATTTCGAATAGTACCCAAAGCTAATCAGCACCAGGGTCACATACAAGTGACTTACCTACCAAATTTTACGAAATTCGGTCCATTAGTTTTTGAGTTAGAGTGGATACATACATCCATAGACAGACACACAGACAGACACACACACAAACGTCCCATTAAAAATAGTTTTTTCGCATTCTAGAAGTCTCGAAACGTGTAGATCCTTCGAAAACTCGAGTTGCGATTTTCGGCATGATTCCAATACTTTCCTATACATTACCATGTATTGAAGGGAAAGTAAAAATCTGATGTGAGCAGCACATGACTTTCCCTGCAGACTTATATTAACGTTCTCTTTATTTTAATTAAATTTATTTCACTTTTAATTCAATTTTCGTTCTCATTCGGTAACCGGGCTTATTTTCAAAGATGGCGTAGATAAAGTACGAAATACTAAAATATCTCGAGAACTGCTATTCCTAATGTAATGGGGTTGGTCTTATTATTTTCGTCGTTAAAAATTACGTATTAATCGAGCATTTAATGGATATATTTGAGTATACCTAGTTCTTTAGTTTAGATTTTGACGGTTTTCGGGCCATTTTGCAAAAAAAGGCAGGTTATTTTTTTCCGAATTGTACGAAAATCTAATCAGCATCAGGGTAACCCACAAGTGACTCATCTACTGAATTTTGTGAAATTCGGTGCATTAGTTTTTAAGTTAGAGTGGATACAAGCTTTTGCGGGACATTTCGCAAAAAAAGGCGTTTTTTTTTATCCCAAATCGTACCCAAAACTAATCAGCATCAGACTCGCTCACAAGTGACTTACCTACCAAATTTTGTGAAATTCGGTCCATTAGTTTTTTAGTTAGAGTGGATACAATATCTGCACAGACAGACAGACAGACAGACTGACACACAGACAGACAGACAGACACACAGACACAGACACAGACGTCACGCTAAAAATGGTTTTATCGTTTTCTAGAGGTCTTGAAACGTGTAGATCCGTCGAAAACTCGAGTTGCGATTTTCGACATGATTCCAATACTTTCCCTATATATTACCATGTATTGCAGGGAAAGTAAAAAGAGCAATTTTCTATTGCTCAACTTATGAAAATGACCGTACGAAATGGCTTCGTCAATGCACAGAAAAGTTCCCAAAAGGATTCAAAATAGTTACAGGATTTTGTTACAACGGTAAATTAAAACTCAAAAAATCAAATTACTCTACTATCAGCAGAATATTTTAGAACCAATTTTTGAAGAAGAATTCCCAGCCTTTCATGGGAAGGACATTAATAAAACTGAACTTCATATGGACAAAGACTCTAGTGACACGTCTAAGTCAATTGCAGCATATTTAGCAAAGAAGTAATCAGAAACAGGAATAAAATGTATCCCATTTAATGAAATACCTGTAAAATCACCTGACGCTTCTCCTACGGGCTTTGACGCTTTCGGTTTGTTAAAACGAGCCTTAGAAAAACCTCCATGAACAGTGAACAGACTTTGGAAAACGACCCAAGAGGAGTGGGATAAAATTGACATGAAGGAGCTAAGAAAAAGTTTACTTTTATGGAAAATTCGAGCTAGAGCTATAGCTAAGAATCAAGGCTATCAGATAGAAGCAAATCACCGCAAGAAATACACCCTTTATGCATAAAATTAATTATCAAAATCGTTTCCATAAAGTGAAAACGACCTTCTGTATTAAGTTTGAGTAGGGAAAACCAATGTCTTCGAATGTTTTAGTAATTTTCCCTCCATGGCTAAAAATATGTTTGCTTCTTGAACTTGAGGAAAATTTATATAATGGGGTTCTGTAAACCTAAGTTCAAAAATTAGGAATGCAGCAGATTTCCACCACTTTCAAGTAGTCATATCCGAATTTGCAGCTAGCAAATGGATATTGTTTTCATGTGAAGGTCCCCGATTTTCAGGATCTGCAGTTCAGTCTCCAAGAAAGCGAAATAATTTCTTTTTTGTCTGTAACACGCTCACAAAGATGGTGAATATATTTGATTCTGCAATATCATAACCCTCCTTCAAATCGCTTTTTAGACTTTGTCAGTTTTTAAATTTCTCTATATACATAGGGTAATATATAGGGAATGTATAGTGACAAAGTTGAAAATTAAAATTCGAGTTTTTAATGGAAGAACACATTTCATGTATCCCTGAACTCGAAATGATCTAAGAGGGATATGTATGAGTGTACGTGTGTTTATGAGACTGTGGAGCCGATATCTCACGAACGAGTGGAGTATTTCTAATTAAATTGTGTACGGAAGTTACAACCGGTGAATTCTGGAAGCGTAATAATTTTGAAAACAATCGAAAGTTTGGAAGATCCCTAAATGTTCGAAAAAATCTTAGGAATCAATCGCAAACTTCAATAATATTACATATATAATCAATTCTTATGTAATTTTTCATTAAAAGACTATTGACAAAAACTTTTGAACTCTAGCATGAACCGTTCTTGAGATACTGCACTTTTTCAGAATAATTCCTCAAAAAAATTACAAAATCAAAAAAGTACAATGTCATATCAATTATGCTGTAAATGTATTAACATCACTCTCGTATATCTAGTACATTCCATTCATGAGAGAAATACGTCTGTTTAATAATTTTGTTTTCTGACGCCTAACAAAGATCGCGTTAATATATATATATATATATATATATATATATATATATATATATATATAATATATATAAAGTGTTGAATTTATTATCAAAATAATATAATACATAGACTATTAGCTCATTGCAATTACGGCCAATAATGACCATCGTCAATTTAGAGTCGCGTAAAATGTAAGTTAATTAGGTTCTTCGAAAATGTTTTTACATGTTGTCATCCGGAAAAGCGCGGAATGTACAATTCAACATTAAAGACATTGTTCAGTAGATTGTATTAATTTTTACACTGTGAAAGATGTAAATTCATTACATTATATAATAAAAGTCATGTGTTGCCAACATCAGATATTTTAAATGACTACAACTAAATAGGTATTTTAACCTTGACATATTTTGTAATCACATGATTTGCCATATCGGCATGGTTTCCAAATTTTATCCATGTTAACACTAGAACGATGGATATTTCGAACGACCTTGAACGACGGTCAGCGGTCAATTTGACCGCCATAGAAAAAAATACAACATATCTGTAATTCAAAACCAAAACGCCATAGTTACAGCATTTAGGATGTTTCTTCGACACATTTTTTTGCAATAAGTCATAAAATTTCACTGGGCTGGGATTAGCCGCTTTGGAGGCATAGTTTCTCAAAGCTATGCGGTCAAAATGACCGCTTCCGTAGTTCTAGATTTAAAAAAAATTCACCAAAAAGCTGGCTCCTTTAAAACTAAATATAACATTTAAGATTTCTCTTTTATACATTCCGTATAAATTAGAAGCTTGCACAGCGGGTTTATCATTCAGAAATCGCATTTAAACGTTGTTTGTTTGTGTGAAGGTCGTGTTTTGAATCGTGTAAACACCAGCACATGTCGAAATTCGACCACAGCAGGATCGTAGCCCATCGGGACCGCTTTTCCGCGACATTGCTGCTCGCGTTGGTCGGAATCCCATGACTGTCAGGATGGAATCGATGGATATGGAATCGATGGATCTAGGAGAGCCATTCTGAACGCCATGCAGAATCTCAGTGGTCCCGGTCCACTAACGCCCGAGAGGACAGACATGTTGCCCTCTCGATCTTGTGGAATCATACAGCCACGGCACGTCCATTGTGTCAGGAACATGACTCGTTTGCAGGACAACAAATGTCCACACGCACAGTGCGACGACGTATGCATGCACGGACTGTCAGCACAACGACCATAGTTGCAGCTTCCTTTGACGCTGCAGCAGAGACAGGCGCGCCTACAGTGGTGCGACGAACGACGACACCAGACAAAGGTACCATGTCATCTTAGACGAATACCGGTTCTGCGTACAGCATCATGATGGATGTATACGTGTGTGGAGGCACCGAGGAAAACGAACGTTGCCAACTTGCATTCGTCATCGTCATACGGGCCCAGCACCTAGAGTGATGGTATGGGGTGCCATTGGTACACATCCTGGTCACCTCTTGATCATATAGCCGGTAATGTGAACAGCCGCCGTTAGATTTCAGACGTGTTAAGGTTCGTGGCTGCGCCCTATCTTCGAGACCTGCGTGACGCCATCTTTCAACAAGATAATGCACGATCGCATGTTGCCCGTGCTGTTCGCACATCCCTCGATACAGAGGGTGTTAGACTGTTGCCCTGACCAGCACGTTATCCAGATCTGTTACCCATTGAGAATATCTGGTCATGGGTTGCCGTGAGACTGGCACGCCACTATTCGGCTGCCACTTCTCGATAATTAGAAACATATCACCGCTGAATTTATCGCATCTTAGAAATGTTTATATAAAATTGAATACCAGTTAGAAAGTTTTTCATAATCATTGATTTGTGCATGATTGATTTTCTTGTTTATATTTAAAAGCCAAAGGCTGGATTTTTAAAAGACATTTTACGGTTTATTAATACATTTACAACAGGTGTTATGACCGAGAATCTCAGACTACTCGTCCTGGCTGGACTCAAGCAATTCAGGTCGAGCCAACAGAATCTATCATTTATTAATGCTTGGGGCAAACCAATGGGCACCATGCATACTGACCAACCAGAAGCTGTCGTCTTCGGTGTGATATCACGCCACCCCCCCAAACATGAGGGAGGTGTGTTTGGCTATGTGCCTTGTTATAAAAAAAGAAAATATGTCTCCAAAAGCAAATTGTAAAATAGTAGTGTCTCTTGATAGAAAGCTGATAAGAAATGTGAAGTTACCGCACCAAAAAATGCCTAGAAAAATACATTAAGGGCTAGTTCATTAATGTTATCTCTCTACAGTTTTTGCACAAGCTATCTGTCAACCTTCAAGAAAACTTAATTCACGTACAATGTCCTGATAATTAATTTTGTTAAAATATGATAATATCATGAGTTACTAAGGCAAGAAATGCTAATTATTTCAAATGAAATGGAGTGTGAATAATTTATGTGTTAATATTCAATATGTAAACAAATACTATCTATATACTAGAAATACAACTGGATTGAGTGTGTGTTAGTCTCCACGCATGTATTACTTCATGTAATTATATATTACATTACAGCGGCCAGTGAGTAAGTGGAGATTCATGCCACAGTGAAATAGAAAGTTGCATATTGACTCGCTTACAGTATAAATCATCGGACAGAACCTAACGTAGTAAGATTTTCGATCTTCCCAATATGTCAGAGATTGGGAATTTTTAAGTATTTCCGGACCCACAAGCAGTCCATGGGGATTAGAAGTCCTAATTATGGCATACATACGATTACTCAACCAAATCTAACGAAGCCGGGTTTTTGATATTTCTACCGAAATGTTCAAATGTGAATGAAAAGTTAAGTTTCTTGGAATACCTTTGAACCTCCCACATGGGACCACATGGGATTGACACAACTATTTTTGACGCTAAGCACGATACATTGTTAAATAAAATAAAACATTGAAAACACGTTGTAGCTTTATTTCTTTAAGAATGTTCATTTCCCTGTGTTTGACAGACATAAATACCAGTTGTTATAATAAAGTCGTTATCAACGAATTTACGTAAAACATTGCACGGATAATTAAATAATATAACTGAATAATTATGAATAACTGCATTTCAAATTACAATCTTATGATTTTAAGAAAAATTTACTGTATTCTTATTAACGCAGACAAGATAAAGTATATGTATTTCGTGGAAAACAAATAAAAATCATGTTTAATAATAAAACAAGAAAAATACACTTAATCGGTCCCAAGAGCAAATTAAAAGCACTTTTCAGTAAAAATGTTAACTTTCCTCTCATCGTAATAAAAATGTTGTACAATTTGTTGAGAGTAATATT
The DNA here is from genome assembly GCA_951213105.1 of Amaurobius ferox. Classification (NCBI taxonomy): domain Eukaryota; kingdom Metazoa; phylum Arthropoda; class Arachnida; order Araneae; family Amaurobiidae; genus Amaurobius; species Amaurobius ferox. Next base: position 56,928,501 of record OX578148.1, on the reverse strand, counting down.
AGTGGATGTCTTGAAACTAAACTTAACAAATACCAAATAATTGTTAAATATTTTGGAAAGCTGTGATAAAATATTAAACTATTGTTTTTATGTGCATTTTGGGACTAGTCATTATAATTTTCGACACTCAGTGGAAATACGATACAAAATATAGACATGAATTTTTTATTGTTTTCGTTTCTTAGAAAAATGAACGGCTTCAATTTAATTTTTGCTTGCTGAAAAAGAGTCTCCAAATTTATTTTAATGAAGATAACTTATTAAATAAAATATATACTAACACTTTATGTATTCGGAAATAATTAATTAATGCAGTTAAATTTCATGAAATAGAACATTCAAATAGGAGATCTGTCTTAATAATGGGCTTGAAATACATTTATTGTTATTTATTATATTTGTAAATGCGCGGAAGTGACCTCCTAAATTAAGAATTTAGGCGACACCCAAGCACCAGCACCACTTACAAACCCGTGATCAAAAAGCCGCCCCAGGTTCACCCTCCTGTCTGAAGAAGTAAATCTCCGAGATAACCTGCCCGAAACGCTACAGAACCAAAACAATTATAAAAGGAGTATTAAAAACAACAGCTGAATCTCTCATCACGCTACTGGACTCAGGCGCAAAGACTTCACTCAAAATGCCACAGGCTTCAGAGCCGCAATAATCAAAATGTAATAAAAAGTGGCAAAACTTTAAATAATAAATATACAAATATGTGGAATGGTCAAATCAACTGGGGTAAGCACTCGGAGAGCATTAAAATAGAATATTAATTTTTGTTCTTAATTTAAACATCGATAGCATGTAATTGAATGTGTCAGTCGGCTAAGAAGTTAAACTCGCACCACTTGAATTTTCATCGGGTGTTGCAATTAGAGTCCGAGAATTTCGGGGAACGAACCTCAGGGTTCGTATCGAAGTTACAATTTAAGGCTTACCTCGAGCCACGAAGAAGAAGTCATCACGAAAGTAAAAAATCGTGCAAAACTGCGACATCAGCAGAACCTAGAGCAGTGGCGCAGCCAGAAATTCGTTCTGGGGGGGGGGGGGGGGGGTCAAACCTCATTGTATATTATTACGCATGTCAAATGACAATATATTGAAATAAATCAATTTATCGCCGAATAGATTTATTCATTTATCATTACGTTTACTAAATAAAAACAGTACTGATAACTTCTATAAATGAAAGTATACAATATTCAAAGTTTAATATCAAGTCGTCTAGACTTCTTAGAAATTTCATTTAAAACCTCTTTAGGGTTTACTTCAATGTCCTTGTGGATATATAACATTGACAGTCCATTTAATCTGTGTTCACCTGTTGAATTTCGTAAACAATTTTTTAAATATCGTAAGGTGGAGAAAGATCTCTCTGCGCTACACGTTGTGACTGGAAGTGTTATCATTATCTGAAGTTTTCGTATACTTGGAAACATAATTTCATCATATTCATGAAAAGCTTCCAAAGCATGTGGGTGCGGTAGCTCACTGGTTAGCGCGCGGGAATTGCACTCGGTAGACCCGGGTTCGATTCCCTCCGCTAGAAAAAAAAAAAACTACCGCCTTGTTCACGCGGAGTGTGATCACGCTAAACATGTGGGTCCCGTAAGTCCTCAGGGGTGCGGAACTAAACCTGTAAACCGAGAGGTAGGCCAGGTCCGCGCTGTTGTCTACAAGCTTCCAAAGCATTATCTGGATATTTCAGAAGTCGTTCGAGTTTGCTGTGCCATATTTTTAACTCACCATACAAACTTTCACATGTGATATGACCAATATCTTCTGAATACCGGGAACATTGCGTCGTCACTGCTTCACTGTTTTCTTTTGTAAGGTCTTGGTCTTGAGCTGTTTTGTTCGGCAATAGGATTTGAAAAGAAGCTAACATATTTTTATGTTTCACAAATCTTTCATCGAGCTGTATTAGAAAATAATCTATAAAAGGTATAAAAGCAGCTCTCCTATAATATACCTCAGGAGTATCATAGTCGACGTTAATTCGTGTAGCTTGATATTTTACAGTTTTTGGTACTGATATGGGGATTTCATAATTTTCACAAAATGTTTCAATATCTTTAAAAATTACGGAGAACTCTTTTTCAGAATTGTCCCTTAAACTTTGTATAATTGCTCGTGCATCTTCAGCATAACCAATGGCTTTGGAAAGATCAATTTTTTCAGATTGTAAATATTTTGACAAAGATAAACTATACGAAAATAGTTTTTTAACAATGTGTAAGGAACGAACATTTTACAGGCCATTTCGCAAAAAAAGTCGGATTCTGTTTTTACGAATCGTACCGAAAAGTAATCAGTACCAGGGTCATACCCAAGTGACTTACCTACCAAATCTTATGAAATTTGGTCCATAAGTTTCTGAGTTACAGTGGATACATACATTGCACAGACACACCGACACGCACACAGACAGACAGACAGACAGACCCACAGACAGACACACACACAGACGTCACGCTAAAAATAGTTTTTTCGTATTCTAGAGGTCTCGAAACGTGTAGATCCGTCTAAAACTCGAGTTGTGATTTTCGACATGATTCCAATACTTTCCCTATACATTACTATGTTTTGTAGGGAAAGTAAAAATCTGATGTGGGCAGCACATGACTTTCCCTGCAGACTTATATCCACGTTCTCTTTATTTTAATTAAATTTAATTCCCTTTTAATTCAATTTTCGTTCTCGTTTGGTAACTGGACTTATTTTCAAAGGTGGCGTAGAAAAAATACAAAAAAACTAAAATATCTCGAGAACGGCTAGCCCTGGTATAATAGGGTTGGTCTTATTCTTTCCTTCGTTAAAAATTACGTATGAAACAAGAATTTAATGGATATATTTCAGCATACAAAGTTTTTTATTTTAGATTTTGTCGATTTTTGCGGACTACTTTGCAAAAAAAGGCAGGTTATTTTTTTCGGAATCGTACCAAAATCTACTCAGCACCAGGGTGACCCACAAGAGACTTATCTACTAAACTTTGTGAAATTCAGTACATTAGATTTTCAGCTAGAGTGGATACAAGATTTTACGGGCCATTTCACAAAAAAAGGCGGGTTCTTTTATCCCGAATCGTACCCAAAACTAATCAGCACCAGATTCGTCGACAAATGACTTACCTACCAAATTTTATGAAATTCGGCTAATTAGTTTTTTAGTTAGAGTGGATACAAAATCTGCACAGACGGACAGCCGGACAGACACACAGGCAGACAGGCAGACAGACAGACCGACAGACACACAGACACACGCACAGACGTCACGCTAAAAATAGTTTTTTCGTATTCTAGAGGTCTCGAAACGTGTAGATCCGTCGAAAACTCGAGTTGCGATTTTCGACATGATTCCAATACTGTCCCTATACATTACCATGTATTGCAGGGAAAGTAAAAACATAATGAATTTTCGAAAAGATTGTAAGCTTTTGATAATTTCTTTTCTTAGCAATTTATGTTATAATTTATTTATTTTATTTGTTGCTTCCACTCAAAATTGAGATTTTGAGAGAATATTAAGTACTGATTAGTAATATGGAAATTTTATATTCAACAAGTAAAATTAGCATAGCAAATTTTTAATAGACATCCATTGCAGATAACAGCAACAATGGGCCGATTTCGTGGCTAATAAAGCGGTTAGCATTGTAAAATACCCGAAATTTGCTATATGTTACAATTTTGAAAACCTTTATGCTTACTGTCAGTGACGTTCTATCACAGTTTTCATTTTTCCTAAAACTGTATTTGAAGCTGTGTCAGACTACAATGACCAATTACACAACTGAGCCCGCCTTATAGGGGGAGTTCTCAAAATTTTGGAATGCAATCACCTTGCAAATAGTAACATGTATGGACCAATTTGCTGTTATCTGCATTCAATATAATATATTCGCATATTTTAGAACGCTACCTACAGGAGACATCTATTACCATCAACCAATACATTTTATTCCGATTGATTAATCTATAATTGGCATTTACCGTACCTATTTGGAAGTACTACTGCAAACGGTGTAAACACTTATCCAAAACATTTAAAAATTTCAAAACGATTTTAGTAACGAAATAATACTGTGAATGTTTTGCAATTTTGCTGATAAAATATTTTATATAAAAGAAAAAATTCTGATGAAGAAAATGTGAAGATTAAGTAAATCGCAGTTTCCAGTAAAATGGAATATAATACTAAATGGTTCAATAAAGTATAAAATATACTTCAGACACTTGTTAAAATGTAATTCTGTATTGCTTTCATTTTGATAATCAGTTGCAAAAGTTTCATTTATTCCCAAAATTATTTTTGTATCGGGCATAAACTGTCTGTAAAGTAATAGTTTGGAGTTAAGAAATATTGGTGCCTCTTCAAATATAGACTAAGCGTCATCTATCGATAGTTCATGTCCACTTTAAACAAATAGATTTTAACAGTAACACATGATTGACATACTTCCGCAATTTTGATTAATTTTGATCTGATTAGAGTCAAAAATATGGGAAAATTTCAAATCTCTATAATTTATAACGTCAGTTTCATAACACAGACAATTACGGTGGACAGTATGCTTTTATGTATAATAGAAGCAAGTGAATAAGGCGGTTAGATAAATAGAATACGCATTTAAATAGGAAATCTAAAGAAAGAAAATTCACAGTAGAAAAAGTAATGTTAAACGATGTAATAACGGTACCAAATTGCAATACGGAATGTCACCAAGTTGTAAGTTACGGAATTATTAAATTGTAATAGCTGAATGTATCAGTCACCAATTGTGATAGGGCCAATATCAAAACATGAATAAACTTTAGTAATCCAGTGAAAGTACTTTTTCATACTAACCCAGTGGTTCGTCTTCCCTGGTGATGGGCGTCAGGACCCACTAATGACTGGAATTTTAAAGTATGGCAAGAAGGTAGACATGTACACTGAATGATTACCAACATTTAATATTCAATGCTTTACTTCAATATGTTAAATTACATACATATATATATATATATATATATATATATATATATATATATATATATATATATATATATTCAAGAGTATCATAACAAATGCATATATCAAATTATATATCAATTATATTTTTTCAAATACTTTTACAAATCATTCTCTTGATTCACATATTTCGATATCAAATAATCTGCATTACAAAACATATTTCAGCATTTGAAGGTATTTAATATCAGCAATTTTAAACTTAATATCATTATACTTGGCTTAGAACTAACATCCTATCAATAAAATAAATTAAAGAGTCTCTCGAGCTAGTTCGTGTAAATCAGTTCATCCTGTTTAGTTTGATGGGCATAAAAGCCGATGTTCCATCAATTCTCAAAATTACTCTATTATATTATCTTAATTTATGTTGAATCAAATAAAAAATGTTATTCACATGTCTTAATTCAAGTTCAGGCAGGTTAGGCTTATAGCTAAAAGCTAAGTTTTTTTCAAATAAATTATATCTTAAAAATATTAAATTTTACTTACAATAATACCAGATGATTTTGGTCTTCATAAAATTATGGCCAATGCGAAATGGCATATCATTTCAAATTTTGACCTTTGAAATTTTTAAGTTTTATAAAATTTGGATCGGACCTCCGTAGGTCCATCTCGTTCGCTTCCTTTTCCATCTCCTCGAAAAAAATAGCGTCTTTCACACACACCGCTACTCCCGTGAAGTCAGCAAAACATCACGCACTTGAAAATTCTCCTATCCAAGGTGACAACACGTACCGCCATTCCAACCGACAGAGGGACGGCTCAGATCAAGAGCCTCTAAACTCTCTTAAACTTTACTTTTCCAGGCGCCGAAAAAGAACCAAACAGAAACTGATAAAACTACACAAATAACGGTCTCTCAAAATGCGGAAGTGAAAACCGCAAAATGAAAGTTCAGGACAACGTGCGGATTCTTTAACACTCAGAAGAACATTTAAATCAGAATATATTATGCAATTACATTCAGCATGAAAATATATTTAAATTCAGAAAAATTGATAATTTATAAAAATACCGACATGACAACCGGGAAACAGGAATTCAATGAGGCAGAAAAAAGAGAGGTAGAATACTGTGTGCCGCTCCTTTCTTTCGTGTGTGATTTTACCGTTCAGTCTTCGATTTCTGAACCAAGAAGCTGGATTCAGAGATTCCTGTCTAATTTGTTTCTACTCTTTTATTTCACTCCAAAGCGATTGCAAACTTCTCCTACATCCATCCATATGCTCTATTCTACCGCAGTTGCCGAATTTGCTTGAATAAGTGAGGTTGTTCTTGTTTGACTTCGAAGGATGCTTTTTACCTTTAAAACTATTTGATCAGTATATATGTCTGTTAATGCTGCATTTGTGAAATTTTTATATCATTGATTTGCTCTACTAATTTTACCAAATACGGTATAAACCTTTTTATAATCACCGACATACACCAGATGTTCGAATATTTAAATTACAGTTATCAGAATAACTGATAACAGAGACGCGTACTATAAAAATCCGGTTGATTAACATTTTATAATTTTTCAAAATTCGTTTTATTGAATTCTAATGAAACACTAAAATGTGGTTTAAAATATGGTTAACTGATTTAATAAAAGCACAGATCACTAAATAGCCCGATAATCATCCATGTAACCACACAAAAAATACTTCCATGTGTACATATCGGGTTGTTCGGAAAGTAATGCAGGAATTCAGCTTACCAAAAATTAAGTGCATAACAGTCCATTAAATTGGTTCTGTAATCGCAATTTTTATAATTGCTATAATCTTGTGCTCATTCTCTTTCCTTGTCATTTAATTCATTTTCATTTGCAGGCAAATGATGTCTAATGACAAGCTACATATCCTCCATATCATGCTTTATGAATTTCGGCGTCATGGAAATATTGCAGAAGCCATTCTGAAGTTGTGTTCAGTATATCCAAATGCTATCAATGAATGTCAATGACAGCGACGGTTAAATTTTAATCTTGAGCACGTGTGTAGAAGATGCCGCACAAGGCAATTTGATGCTGCTGATGATGAATTGAGGATAATGGTTGAGTCAGATCCACTTATCAAAACTAAGGAAATATCTGAGAGGCTTCATTGTACGCAATCAACAGCAATGGAACATTTGAAACGAATAGGCGAGACTTGTCGTGCTGGTTTATATGTCCCACATGAACTCTCAGCTCAAAAGTGTACCACATGAACTCTCAGCTTATTCAAAGCAGAATTTGAAAAGTTGCCTGAGAGATAGGCAAATTTTAGAGAAAATGATGGAGAGTATATTAATGATTAATTTTATGCATCAGTGAAGTTTTTTTCATTAGAAGTTGTCTATTTCAATCGTGCATAAATTTCTGATCAATGTAATAAAGTACTTTTTCACCGAGTATCACTTTGCACTTGAAACGAAGTAGATTATAACTGACAAGAAAGATCAATCATGCATAAAACATTGATTATGAAACACTTTCCAACTTCAATGCAATTTTATTTAAACATCTCTAAAATGTGATACCTTCCTCGGTAATATTTTTAAAATTATCACAGTACTTCATTAATTTATTATATTTGAAAACTTAAAACTTCATCGAAAAAAATGAACTTCATTCATATGACGGCATTGAAATATACATTCCCTGGTTTGAACATCTCTAAAATACGATACATTCCTCGGTAATATTTTTAAAATTATCATAATAATACAATAATTTATTATATTTGAGAACTACAGCGAAAACAAATCAAATTTATTCAAATAACGTCATCTAAATATAAGACGCCTGACCCTCTCTATAAAAGCAGCATTTCATTCATAACTTTATCCATTCATTTCATTCATCAAAATACTATAATAATTTATTTTATTTAAAAACGTAAAACCATGGAGCTGCAAGTAATTAAACTCTATGCTTAAAACTTCATCGAAAAAATCGTTTGCGTCTCTGTGTCAATGAATGTTTCATTCATATCAGCTGTACTGCTGACTCCATGAGATAAATAATTTTGCGTTAAAGAAATTCAGCACCCTATTAGACCTAATTTTTCAAACAATTTTTAAACGGATTTAAAATTCCCAAATTGCTAATACAACTCATTCTGCATATTTTGCTGTTTACATTTTCCGTAAGTGAAAAATAGGCTTCGTTTTAGAAATAATCAAATTTGGATGATCATTTAAATTTAAATATATTGTAATTGCGTTGTTTCAGTATATAGATGCACAGAATTTAAGCAAAAATAAAGCGGTTTTAGGACGGATACCACACTCAATATGAATTAAGAACTTTAAAAATCACGATTTTGACACAAGATGGATGACATTTCTCATTTTGAAGAGGTTCACGTGATCTCTTCATGTAATGGCCACGTGATCGCTTCATATAAGAGATGTAATTATTATTTTAATTTTTATTTAAAAAACTACTCAATATATTTTGCTGAATTTTTTTTATATATTTTATGGGATAATTTGAATATTACCTAAAATTTTCGAAGCAATTTGAGAATTTTAAATACGTTTAGAAAATGGTTAAAAAATTCCGTCCCATAGGGTGTAATGTATTTCATTTTTTCAACCCGGGTTCAATCCAAAACTAATTGGCTGATATTATTCATTTATATTCTCATAGGTCCCACAGACCGTCTGAACATCATACTAAAATTTCATTTTGATTAAGTCATTTTTACGGCAGTTATCGCGCTTACGGAGAGACAGATAGACAGACAGACAGATAGACAGAATGAACAAAGTCATAAACACTTTTAAACTTTGTTGTAAAGTGTTAAAAATGAAAAATGGATCCTTTATGCTAATGATATACGAAAAATACAATGGTTGAGCTCAAAAGAGAAGCAAATTCCCACAGCAAAACCAGGGTTGCACCAAAAGGATTGAGTCAAAGCCAAAAGAATCATTCAAAGCATAAATTAACAAGAAAGATCAATCATGCTTAAAGCATTGATTATGAAACACTTTCCAACTTTAATGCAATTTCATTTAAACAAGTCTAAAATGCAATAAATTCCTCTGTAATATTTTAAAACTTATCACAATACTACATTAATTTATTATATTTGAAAACTTAAACCTTCATCGAAAACAATGAGCTTCATTAAAATGACGGTATTCAAATATAAATTGCCTGGTTCAAACATCTCTAAAATGTTATACATTCCTCGATACTAATTTTAGAATTATCATAATAATACGATAATTTATTATATTTGAAAATTTCATCGAAAACAACTGAAATTTGTTCAAATGACGTCATAGAAAAAATAACACGACTGGCTCTCTCTATAAAAGCAGCATTTCATTCATAAATAATTTCCTATTCATATCATTCATCACAATACTATAATAATTTATTTTATTTAAAATTTAAGACCATGGAGCTGCAAGTACTTAAACTCTATGCGTAAAACTTCATTGAAAAAAATCGTCCTTCTCCTTGTAAAATCAATGACTATTTCATTCATATCAGCTATAAAGACTCCATGAACTAAATGATTTTGTGTTAAAGAAATACAGCAATTCTAATACAACTCGTTCTAAATATTTTGCTGTTTACATTTTACATAGGTGAAAAATAGGCTTCGTTGTAGAAATAATCAAATTTGGATGAGCATTTAAACTCAAATATATTGTAATTGCGTTGTTTCAGTATGTAGATGCACAAAATTTATGCAAAAATAAAGTGGTTTTAGGACGTGTACAACACTCAATATGAATTAAAAAGAACTTTAAAAATTACGATTTTGAGACAAGATGGATGCCATATCATTTTGAATGGGTCACGTGATCGCTTCATATACGAGGTGTTATTATTATTTTAATTTTTATTTAAAAAACTACTGAATATATTTCGCTGAATTTTTTTTATATATTTTATGGAACAATTTGAATATTACCTAAAATTTTCGAAGCAATTTGTGAATTTTAAATCCGCTTAAAAATATTTGAAAAATTAGGTCGCATAGAGCTCAATGTATTTCATTTTTTCAACCCGGGTTCAATCCAAAAATAATTGGGTGATATTCATTTATTCCATAGGTCCTATAGACCGTCTGAACAACATACTAAAATTTCATTTTGATTAAGTCATTTTTACGGCAGTTATCGTGCTAACGGACAGACTGACAAACAGAATGAATGAACAAAGTCATAAACACTTTTCAATTTTGTTGTAAAATATTAAAAAGTTATCTGAGAGATGGGAAAATTTTATAGAAAATGATGGAGAGTATATTAAAGATTAATTTTATGCATCAGTGAAGTTTTTTTTTCATTAGAAGTTATCTATCACAATCCTGCAAAAATTTCTGATTAACGTAATAACGTACTATTTCAATACAAGTAAATAAACGAATATTCCAGGATGCTTTTATGTATAACTTGAAAATGAACACGGCGGTACACGGAATTTAAAGCAGGGATTATATAATGTATTCAGTCAAATTTTCGAAAGGTGTATTCAAGTTCAGCCTTAAGCAGCCACTTTTATTCTTTCGAATTAAATCATCCGATCTACCCGAAAGTGTAAGGTATATATTTGAACAGCTGGGGCAATGTTGCACAATTTTGGTCGAAACCCAGTGGAGACGACATGCACGGGGACCTTACCTTCCTTTTTTCTACCACCATCCTCTCTGATGGATTTTAGGCCCAAGATTTAACGTGCCCGTACTCCGCATAAACACTGGAACAGTTTAATCAGCTCCGGGAATCGAGCACTGGTCCTCCGAGTGCCCTCCCATTGTTCTAACTACCTGGCTTTCCTGCCTGTCTAGAAATCACTTTAAACAAATGATTGCCCGTGCACAAAGAAATTCTCATATTACGCGCTATTTCTTTGTAGCAAAAATTAATTTTGTCACTGTTGTGCTCTTGGTTAAATAAGTCAATATTGAATATCTGTATTCTCGTACATTGTCGTTGTAAAATAATATACTGAAATATTACCCCATTTTCAACAGTCCGACTTCAACATAGTAAAGCTATATTTTCTGACAGGTAAGTAATAACATACTGACAACTGAAACAGCCAAGCATTGCTACATTTTCAACCATCATTTATTAAGATGTCATTTGTCAAATATTTGGATTTACTTGTCACCTAACACGCGAAATGTGTGTGATGATATGCACGATTTAGCGTACTAGTCATTAACTTAAATTATTTAACTGATGGCATAAAAAGCCATACTTTCATAATTTGAGCAGATAAATATCACCAGTTTTAATGTCAACATTAGCGTCTTTCTGACTGCTCACATAGTTTGAGACAACTTTAATTTTACTGATTCTAATTCGACATCGACTTGTCACGATTTTTATTGTTCTGAATATCCTACATACCAAGATCAACATTTCTAAAATTGTGCTTTGCATCATTACAAAATTTAATTGAAAAAATAAAGAAAGTATAGCTGCGTATGCCAGTGAATAAAGCAGATTAATTGGATCAGAGGAGCTGACATAGATCAAACAGCAGAAGAGACAAGAAAGATCCATCATGCATTAGCATTGATTATGAAACACTTTCCAACTGAAATGCAATTTCATTATAAAATTTCTAAAATGTGATACTTTCAGTGGTGATATCTCTTACATTATCACTGTACTACAGTAATTTATTATACTTAAATATTTAAAACTGTATCGAAATATAAATCATCCGATTCTCTATGCAACATCAATGAACATTTCACTCATATAACTTGAATTCCAGATTCCAGAGCTAAATAATTTTGTGAGAAAAAAAATTCAGCAATTCTTATGTAACTCACCTTACAATTTTTTGAGATATTTGCATTTAGCATATGTTAAAATTAGGCTTCGTTGAAGAAATAATAAAAGTTTAGGGATCATTTAAAATCACAACTATTCTAATTGCATAGGCACGGAATTTAGATACACAGATAATACACAGATACACAGATAATACACAGATACACAGATAATATATGTGTGTGTGTGTGTGTATGTACTCAAAGTATTGGAATCGTGCCGAAGATCGGAACTCGAATTTTCAAAGGATCTACACGTCTTGGGACTTCTAGAACACGAAAAAACTATTTTTAGGAAGACGTCTGTGTGTGTAAGGGTATATCTGTGTATGTTTCTGTGTGTCTATGAGGATATTACATCCAATCCAATTGAAAAACTAATGGACCGAATTTCATAAAATTTGGTAGATATGTTTTTTGTGGAAAATCCTGATGTTCATTAGATTATAGTACGATTCGTAACAAAAGAATCTGCCTTCTTTGCGAAATGGTCGGCAGAAATTGAATTTTTGCACTCTAGCTAAAAACTAATGAAACAAATTTAACAAAATTTGGTGTATAATATTTCAATAACCTACAAGTGATTTATATACCAAATTTAACAAAATTTGGTATATAAATCATTTCTAGTACGATTCGGGAAAAAGGAACGGACTATTTTTGCGAAATGGCCCGCAAAAATCGTTAAATAAAAATTGAAAGACTACGTGTGCTCAATTATATCAATTAAATTCCTATTTTATCGGTGATTTTTGACAACAAAAATAATAAGACTAACACCATTACTCTAGGACTAGCCGTTCTTGAGATATTCTAGTTTTTTCCCGTTTTCGCTACGCCACCTTTGACAATAAGTCCAGCTATCAAATGAGAACCAAATTTAAGTTTAACGTGCAAATTCAATGTCATTTAAAATACTTATGGCTGTTATTTGGTGCAGATAAATTCAAATTATTATTGAAAAAATAAAGAGAACGTGAATATGAGTCTGCAGAGAAAGACATGTGTTGCCCACATCAGAATTTTTAACAATATTACAACAATGATTTATAGAAGTGAACGGTGGTTATTTGCAGGCCATTTCGAAAAAAATGTATGATCTATATTTAAAGATCCACCAAATTTTTGTCGAATAAAATGTTCAACAAATTTAAGCTGTGTACCAAATTTTAACTCTCTAGGACGTAGGAAAGGGCATTAAAAATGCTATCAAATAAGTATATCGCGAAGAGTTATATAAAATTAAAAAAAATGAAAAAATGTTATGTACCAAATTTATTTTAAAATGTGAAACCTCTCTCATATACAAAATGATTAAATTCTTGGAAAGATGTTTATTATATAATATATATATTTTTTCTTTTTGGAGGATATCCCAAAAATCAGAATTTAATTGAATATGTTTTTTTCCCTATATTAAATAATTTTTAATTAAAGACTACTTAACATATTTAACTGAAATTTTTTTTATATATTTTATGGGATAATGTGAATTTTTCCTAAACATTTCGAAGCAATTTGTGAATTTTAAATTTGCTTAAAAAATGTTTGAAAAATTAGGTCCTATAGGGTTCAATGTATTTCATTTATTCAACCCGGGTTCAATAAAAAACTAATTGGGTGATATTATTCATTTATATTCCCATAGGTTCCACAGACCGTCTGAACATCATACTAAAATTTCATTTTGATTAAGTCATTTTTGTAAAAGTAATAGGCTTCCACAAGATTATCGCAACTTTTGACAGACAGACAGACAGACAGAGAGACAGACAGAATGAACAAAGTCATAAACACTTTTCAACTATGTTGTAAAGTGTTAAAAATGGGAAGTGCTAGGTTTCGTAATTCGTAATATATGCATAACAATTGTGGAAATTTATAATATTTAGTAAAAAAAATGCTATCTTTGCTAGTTAATGTAATATTTTAGCACAATACTCGTAATGATAATACAATAAAAAATATGAAAATATTAGATTATAGTTTAAATTCGCAAAGTTACAAAACTGATATTCAGGAATTTAGACTTTTGGATTATTGAAAATAAATACTACGCTCTCAACAAATAACAAATAACAACAAATATACAATATACAAACCTACAAGTATGCTATTAAAATTCTCCAGTTTTGGGTTTAACCCATATTTACAATTTTTATAATTATTTACAATTTTTATCACCATAAAAACATTCTTATAACCATAAATAAAAGATATTTATATAATCAATACAAACATAGGAGGAAATCATATCCCGTAACTTACAAATTAATCGTCTATATATACTAATTGCCAAGTGTCCGTCTGATTGTCTGTCAGTCTGTCACGCTTTTTAGGCAGTTTCCGAATAGCTAGAGACTTGCAATTTCGTACACGGCTCGGTCGTTCAATAAAACCCCCTGGAAAAATCGAATTTTTCGGAAACGTCCTCTAGAGGGGGTGCTCCACACCAAACCGTTCAAAAAGTGAAATGATAGGAAAGCATGCTTTGCGATAAGATAGAGACTTCAAATTTGGTGTATGGGTAAATAATTCGAAAGGAAGAAAGTGTGCAATTTCAGATTTTCAATATGTTCTACTTAAGGGGGTGCCGCACACCAAAATATTCGAAAAGTAAAATTATAGGAAAGCATGATTTGCGATGAGATAGAAATTTCAAATTTGGTGTATGGGTAAATCGTTCGAAAAGAAGAAAATGGGCAATTTCCCGTTTCCAATATTTCCTATTTAAAGGGGTGCCTCACACCAAAATGTTCAATTTACCAAATATATGTGATAAGTGCTCCTTTAAAATTCGATAGAAACTTGAAATTTGGTATATGGGCTAATCATTTGACGAAAACACCTCAGACGAATATAGTTTTTCAAAAGTGTTCGTTTAAGGGGGGTGTTCCACACCAAAACGTTCGAAAAGTGAATTGGTAAAGAAACATCCTTCGGGATGAGATAGAGATATCAAATTTGGTGTAAGGGTAGATAGTTTGGAAGGAAGAAAGTGCCCAATTCCAGTTTACCCATATTTTCTACTTTAGGCGGTGCCGCATACCAAAATGTTCAATTTTCGGAATAAAGGAGAAACACAAAAACATTCGAAAAGTGAAATGCTAGAAAAGCATGCTTTGCGATGAGATATATACTTCAAATTTGGTGTACGGGTAAAAAGTTAGAAAGGAAGAAAGTGTGCAAATTCAGTTTTCCAACATTTGCATTTGTAGAGGGTGCCGCTCACTAAAATGTTCGATTTGCCGAACAAATGAAAAACGCTTCCTTTACAATGTGATAAATGCTTGAAATTTAGTATATGGGCTAACCATTTGACAAAAAAACAAAGATGAATACAGTTTAACAAAAAAGTTCATTAACGGGGTGCTACACTGAAAAACGTTCGAAAGATGAAGTTATAGAAAAACATGCTTCACGATAGGATAGAGACTTCAAATTTTGTGTACGGGTAGATAGTTTGAAAGGAAGAAAGTGTGAAATTTCAGATTTCCAATATTTTGATATTTTCAAGGATTGCCGCACACTAATATGCTTGATTTTCCGAATAAATGAGGCACGCTTCCTTTTAAAGGTGATAGAGGCTTAATATTTTGTATGTGAGCCAATCGTCTGATAATAAACCCATGACAAATAGAGTTTTTCAGAAACGTTCATTTATTGATGTGCTTCACAGAAGAACGTTCGAAAGGAGAAATAATGAAACAGCATGTTTCGGGATGAGACAGACTTTAATGTGGTGTACGGGTAGATAGTTCGAAAGGAAGAAATTCACAAATTAAGTTTTCTTATATTTTCTTCTTTAGAGGGTTCTGCACACCAAAATATTCGATTTGCCGAATAAATGCAAAAAGCGAATTATTCAAAAATTTACATTATTCAGTGGTTACTTACTGCTAGACCGTTGATTTCCAACTGGTATTCGGTTTTAGTATCGTCCCAAAGTCACAGTTATCAAGAATAATCCACTAGGTGCCCAAATCTGTAGACTTTATTTTATGTATCAAATGCCAGCCTGTTGACTATTAAGTCATAAGGCTTCGTTCTCTCCAATATTTTTCCACTATGAAATTACAGTGAGATAATGCAGGGCATTCGTCAATGTGCGCAGCGGTCATGTCTTGTCCAGTTGAACACAAAACACACACAGGTGAATTGACAATATTAAAACGAAAGAAATGGGAACGAAGACAATCGTGGCCAGTCAAAAGTCTAAAAGTGGCAGTCGCAGCTGCACGAGGAGCATCAGGAACACAATGGGGACTGGTGCTGAGAACACCCCCAGAGTTTAGCGCGAGAAGCGCAAACAGCCACAGTACGGAAGGAATGTCTAAAGATTCTATTTATTTCTTAGTTCTGATGAATAAAAGGGTAAATTTCTGTTCTATTTCTGGATTATATCGCACCCCTTCTTTTCCAAAAAGTCTGCTTTCTCATTACCCTCGACACCGCAGTGGGAGGGTACCCAGTGGAAAGACACCTTGCGTTGAATTTTCCCGAGAAGGGATCTACACTGCTGGACGCGAGGGCTTTTCCTCTCTTGATTAGATGATAGAGCCTGAAGGGTAGAAGTTGAATCGGAGAGGATAACAGCCCTCTCAAAAGAATTCTGCCGATTGGAAAGCTGGTGAAGTGCAACAAATATTGATTCCAGTTCTTCATCAAAATGGGTTGAGAAGTTTCCAACTGGCAGAAAAAAAGAAAAAAGTTCACAGAAAATGCCAGCACCAGCTCTTTGAGAAAAGTCCAAAAGGAAGCTATCCGTGTAGATATGCAGCCATTCACAAGGAGGATAGCGATTATGGATAGTATCAAGAGCGATCGCACGAAGTGCCTCAGTGCAAAAGTCTGTATAAATTTCTGATTTAAGTCCAGTCTTACATCAAGGTAGATGTAGTCCAAGGGGTTAGCAAAAGAGAAAAGTTGAATAGGGTATTAAGTAATTGATAGCAGTCAATATCTTGAACACATTGGATGAGACCCCTTTGGGATATCAGAATGCGTACTTGATTGTGATTGTAGTCCAGCCAAAAAGAATTGTTTGGGAGCCTAGTTAATTTATTGAAAAGAACAGTTGCAGTTTTCTTAATCACATTGATCATTGGTTGGTTATTTGTCAGTAATTGCATCACCAACACAGGAGTGGTCTTGACTCCTCCAGTGACAATTCGTAAAACTTGGTTTTAAAAAGTCTCGAGGTGTTTTATCACTTTATCAGAGGCTGAGATCAACACATCTGTAGGCTCATGTAATTCGAAACAATTTCAACTCAACAAGTCAAGAGAATCATATTAATTTTGAAAACACTCAATAAAATAATCCCAGAAATTATCTGTACAAAACCCCATTATTCCTAATAATAACATTATAACAATTAAAACAACCATTTTTAAAAATACTCTCTTCAAAAGAAGTTAAAATCTATAAACCGAATTACCGTATTTATATAGATTAATACCTAACGATACGAATCATTATATCCCCGATTATGAAATGGTAATAACACTACCTTAACATGTGCTTTTTACGGAGAACACTACTTCTGCAGATAACACGTAAAGTTCTGCTGATTCAAGTAAAATCCGAAAATTTCGTCAAACTTTGTGCAGCCATTCGTCCGTAATGCTATTGATGGGACAAATGCACACACACATTCATACCTTTAGAGACATTTTCAAATTTGTTTATGTAGATTAATATCTACATATACGAATCATTATATTCCAGATTATGAAATAGTAATAATACTACATCAACTTTTGCTTTATATGGAAGACACTCATTTTAGAGATAACAGTATCCATTGACCTGCTTCACGTTTACAATGCCTTCGTCAGTATGGAATAGCCGTTATCTGTAATGAGAGCAAGGACATTTGTTTTGTGCTGCAAGTGTGTGAACTCCTATGAACACGTAGACGGCATCAAACTCTTGCATAATTTAGATCGGTACATCGTTGAAGTTGCAGCTACAAGAATCTGCAAAGACAAAGGTCAAAGTCTACTAGTCAAAAATGGTCAGTGAAACAAAATAAAGATGGATTCGTGAAGCAGACCAATGACCAGAAGAAAAAGTGCTTTACAATTAAAAAATTCGTAAAAATAGAGGTTTATAATTAAGAAAGATTGCACATAAATCTGAAATCTATCCATCTATCTCTTGAGGTATTTGAACTTGAAGATTTGGGTCATTCCACATCAAATCAACCAATGAGTACTGCCTGATCTACTATTTTCATTAAAGTTTGCAGAGGTTGGAAAAAATAATTTCTCTGAAATATTAAACTCGTCGAACTAAAATTTTTGAAATAAATACGGATAATTAAACTTTTTGAATAGCGCAAAATTATGCCCTTTTGCCCAAAGTAAAAAATCTGATGTGGGCAGCACATGACTTTCCTTATGTAATGCAATGGATTTACTCCTTTTACAGTAAAAAAATAATATTTAATATCCGCACTGTACTCTGTTTTTAACGTTGAATTGAACATTTGGAGATTTTCCGAATGGTAACATGTAAAACTATTTCTAAGTACCCAATAAACTTATAATTCGCGCACATCTATATAATCAATTATCAACATTGATAGCATCCTCAATAAGCGATATAGTCCATACATTAAAATATTTTAATAATAAATCAATTAGCTGTCATTTTCATTAATTTCAAGTCATTTTTGCAATTTTGACGATATTTTCGTCAATTTGTCAACATTTAAAAACCTGAGAGCTGGAGATATTCCAACAAATTCGTCACTAAAATTTTGCCAAACATTACAGACGGGAAAAATAGGTTTTTCTAAAAGTAGATTTTTATATTCTTTCCAACATATTGCATTCTCGCCAAATAGCCCTAATTTTCATTGATTTAGAGTCATTTTTATTAATTTAGCGATATTTCAAAAATTTAGCAACATTTAGTAAAGTCGCAAATTTGGCTACATTCCGCCAACTTCATAGCCAAAATCTCGCCAAGCGTTATGGACGGAGAAATAAGTTATTCTTACTATTGGTGTTCAAATAAAAATGTATTACCCAAAGTATTTTTTCTCATGAATGGAACGTGCTAGATCCACAAGAATGATGTCACCAAATGCATCGCATGATATTAGATATAAGAAATTAACATATTACATATTAGTTAATATTTATTTTTTATTTTATGCGATTTTTTGATAAATTTATTTGAAAAATCTGCAATATCTCGAGAACGGTTCATGCTAGTTTATTTTAATCGTTTTCTAATGAAAAGTTACAAAAAAAATGATTATTTGTGTAATTTTATTAAATAATTTGATTTTTTGCTAATTTTTTCAGAAATTTAATCGAAAATTTGAAAGGGTTCTGAACATTCGATTGCGTTTAAAAACAATAGGCTTCCAGGATTCACAGATTGTAATTTTTGTACCAAATTCCGTTCAAATTGCTTCATTAGTGGGTGTGTTATTGTATCTAAAGTCACACACACACACAGACATTATCTCAAAAACGATTGCTTCGTGTTCATAGATGCTTGAAACGGTTCTCCCGTCGACAAATCGAATTCAAATTTTCGACACAATACTTCCCTTATACATTATACTATGTAAATAAGGAACGTAAGCAGGTGGACGCAGCCTTTGAAAAAATGTCCAGTTACCAAAGAGAAAGAAAAATTAAATTATAAGTGCAAATGCTGCATTATTTTGTGGAATTAAACTTAATTTAATGAATTATTAAAGAAATAAAGGGGTAGTGAATATGAGTCTGCAGGAAGGTCATGTGCTGTCCACATGATATCTTTTTAGTTTTCATTTAGTAATGATGTATTCACAAAACCGACATAGCAGAAATGCGAAAAAACTAAAATATCTAGATAATGAGGAGCTATAAAATATGAGGTTGTTAATATCTTTGGTTCTATCGTCAAAAATTAGGTATAAATCAATCATTTAATTAATATATTTTATCATTGGTAGTCTTTTAGTCTTTTAATTTATATTTTGAAGACTTTTGCGGGCCATTTCGCAAAAGGAGACACAGGTTCTTTTTTTTTCGAATCGTGTCAAAATCTCTTCAGCACCATGATAACTCGTCTTCAGCACCATGATAACTCGTCTTCAGCACCATGATAACTCGTAAGTGATTTAACTATAAAATTTTGTTAAATTTGGTCAATGAGTTTTTTAACTATTGTGGATTGATAACATTTTCACGGGCCGCTTCAGAAAAAAGCCAGGTTCATTTATTCCGAATCATGCTAAAGCCTTATTATCATCAGGGCAACCCACAAGTGACTTACATATACAATTTTATGAAATTTGATCCATTATTGAGTTATAGTGGATAAATACATTACACGCACACACACAAAGACGTCAGGTTTGAAATAGATTCTTCATATGCTAGAGATACCGAAATATGTAAATCCGTCGAAAACTAGAGTTGTTTTTTTCTACATGATTCCAAATTTTTCCCTATACATTACTGTGCACTGCAGGGAAAGAAAAAATCTAGCATTTTATAGAACTGGTTTAAATAGGAAAAAAAACATCCTGGCTGTTTTTGGCAAGGATAAATTTGCAAATTATGCAGACCTAGTAAATCATGTATTTACAAAAGTATGCAAAGATAAATATACTTTTTCAGTCGTGGTCAATTAAAGTATCTGATGTGGGCCAAACTTGATTTTTCCAATATAATGCAATGAATTTAATTTACTTCTTTCACAGTGTGTAAAAAATGAATGCAATCTACGGAACAATATATTTAATGTCGAATTGTACTGTACATTCAGCGCATTTTCGAATGATAACATATAAAAAACACTTCGAAGTACAAAATTAACTTATATTTCACTCAACTCTAAATTGAAAACTGTAAATGATCAATACTAGTAGCATTCTCAATAATAAGTATAGTCCATATATTAAATTATTTTAAAAGTTAATTTATCACTTTGCCGCGAATACCGTTAATTGTTAAAACTTTATCTATATTTTGGCAAAATCTGGGGCATTGCCTAGTTGACAATATTTCGCTAAATTCATGGCTAAGCATTACAGACAAACAGAGAGAAAAACATTTTCATATATACAGGGTGAATTGCACCTAACCTACCAAACGAAAGGGGTGATAGAAGAGCTCATGTGCAGTATAAAACAATACAGCAACTCTGTCCTCTCTTTAACCGTTTCAGAGTGGATGGAAAGAAAGTGAGTAAAGTCTGAAAAAACTAAAATTTGTGAGGTTTCTGAAAGGTTTACACTCAAAATAAGCACATAATTGGAGACAGCAGAAAAAATCCTATAAGATGACACTATTTCCATCAGGATATCTGGATTTAACGGCAAGCTAAAAGCGCTGAAACATTGGAGAAGTGCAAATCAGAAAATTGGCTAAAATCTGTAACCGGGTTTATCGCAAAAACCCTTCTATCTACAATCGGTCAAATTTACCAAAAACATTTTCATTCCACCAGCTTTCGAATGAGCCTACAATAAACCATATCGGTGTTTTAGTTCAGGAGAAATTTAGCTTTTTGTGTACAATACATCAGTGAAATCGGAGTCGGACGAAGCAGACCTTCGACGAACATATGGCAAATGAAACGCTATTTCGCAAAAAAGGTTGGGTTCCTTTTTTCCGAATCGTACCGAAAACTAATCAGCACCAAGGTCACACCCACCTGACTTACCTACCAAATTGAATGAAAATCGATCCATTAGTTTTTGAGTTAGATTGGATATATACATTGAACAGACACACACACACACACACACACACATACATACACATAGACGTTTCGTAGAGAGGTTTCTCCAGAGATTCAAAAACGTGAAGAACGGTTGCAAAATCGAGTTGCGATTTTCGTCATGATTCTAATGTTTTCCCTATACATTACCATGTGTTGCAGGGAAAGTAAAAAGTAATGAAGTCTGAACAAGGGAGCCTGAACTGCAGATCTCTGAAAATCGGGGCTGGGGCTCGTTACGTCAAATACAATATTCATTTGTCAGCTACGGATTCGGACATGACTACTTGGAGAGGGGGGAGGGCGAAACGCCGACACATTCTTAAATGTTTGACTCATAACGTCAGAAACCTATTACACAAATATGCCTCGATTACAAGAACTAAACGTCTGTATTCAGCCATAGAGGGAAACTTATTAAACGACAATGGAAAAATAGTAAAAAAATCTAAAATATTTTCCCATCTAAAATTTAATATCTTCCATTACAATGCAGTTATTGTAAAGTGAAAACGCACATACAATATTCAATTATTTGAAATTGCATTGAATTCGCAACTTTGAAGGCTTTACTTTTTATATTTTAAGAGCTTTGAAAAAAAAAAGCCAATACGAAATTCTAATGATCATCAGTTGAACACATAAGTGGCTTTCATATTTCATGAAATTTGGTTATTGTTTAAACTAGTTATTTCTTCGTATACTCGAGTGCCAAAACATGTAAATATATCAATAGCTAAAAACTGTAAATTTTACCCAATTCCTATACGTTACTGTATTAATGAAATTTAGGTGTTGAAAAAACAATTACTTAATACATTTCAGTAAAAATTGGCGAAAAATGCCCTAAGACAAAGGTATTATATTAGAGCATATTTAGTAGGCACAACTACCTGTATTTTTATGTTATACTGTGTGTGTGTGTGTGTGAACCTTTATCACTAGTAAAAAACCGGTGTAAAACTCCTATTATTTGCCTATTATAAGGCTTTTACGATAATTATGGCTTATGCTACTGATAATTCACCTTCGACGCATGTGAAGTATGCGAGATGTAAAAGATTTCAAATTAAAACTTAATTTAACAAGTTATGAATTTAGAAGTGAAAACTATAATTTCAATATTTGAGAATCTTCAATCCTGCAATACTTGAGTGTATGAGTTTTTAGAATTTGAATATTAAATTAAACAAGTAAGAATTCAGGAAAACAATAAAATGAAAGTACTGTATTTTAATATACAGGACCACGTGTAAATCATGAATCATGCAGGTGCACACGCTTTGATCATCTGTTTAAAAGTTGTTTAACTGTTTATTGTGCAATTTGTAGTGAGAAAGCGTTAGTTTAAAATGGGCATTTTGCCCTGTTACAGTTCCTTTCAATAATTTAAATTGTGATTCTACACATCTGTGGGCGATTCTCCTTTCTGTGGTTCAGTGGTCTTTTTTATTGAGTATCTCCTGTTCTTTTAATATTGCACCAATCGACACATTGAATCATACAAGTAGACTTACATTACTTTATTTAGGAGGACACATTACACAAATGAATACGTGGGCCAACGGCCGTATCGTGCTGAAAACACCGGTTCTCGTTAGATCACCGAAGTCAAGCAGCATCGGGCGCGGTTAGTACTTGGTGGGTAACCACCTCGGAACACCGCGTGCTGTTGGTCATCTCGGGTGCGGTATCCCCGTGGTTTGCGCGCTAGATTTGCACGCTACCACAAAATGCCGCCGTGTTCATGCGGAGTACGATCACGTTAAACATGTGGGTCCGTAAGTCCTTCCGAGAGGTTGGTGTTAGGGGAAGGAGGATACAGTCCCAGTGGATGCCTCCCCCACTGGGTTCCGGTCTAAATTGGGTGGCACTTCCCGGCCGTCCATACAGTTACCTTACACCTTTCTGGTAGGTCGGACGGTCTGGGTCTCAACAACAACAACAACAAATGAATACGTGGACCAGAAAGGTACATTTTCAGATTATATGCTGCTACCATGCCGACATTTCCACTTCTGTCTGTTCTGTTTGTCTGAGACGTAGTCACTCTGACGCAAGTACAGCGCCCTCTACCTCCGTGTTACAACCTATTGGACTTCAAAATATACATAGAAATTTCTCACATAATAATTTCTCATATACATAAATTTCTCCTGTACCCTTTTAAGAGTACACACTTGTTACAATAAATAACACATAAAATATACAATCTTTGTACCAAACATCAAAAATGTAAATAACATAAGGAATACAAAGTAAAGGATTAATTGTCCAAAGAATTTTCAATTCAATATATCATCCATTAACTAATTATACATCATAAACATCATTCATGTAAATTCACATTCAGAAAACTTTTAATATTAAGTATTATATAATTCTTCAAATATATACATTTAAGTAATATCCAATTCACAAGGATACAATAGTTGTACAGGTTTCCTGGAAAGTCCTTTTGAGGCTTTCACCACACAAGAACGTCCGAGATTGTCTCTGCCATGAATGGCTTCTTTAATAATTACCAAGTCCCATAATAGTTAAAATTTACAAGTCCCATCTACTAGTACAATGTCCCCAAATTGGAGATTTCGATGTTTTTCAGGACAGTTAAAATGATGAGCAGAGTTCAATATAAGCAAGTACTATTAAGTAAATAAACTTGGTGTAAAGTTTATTTTCCAAATCTGCATAGTGTAGCAGATAACTAAAGTCTTTCCTACCAAATTGGAGGATGTGAACAGGTTTAAGTGGCTCTAGTTCTTCAAAATCACTTGCTGTATATGTTAGGAGGTTGCATGTTGACAACTGCTTCAATCTCAGCAAGGATTGTTGTCAGTTCCTCAAATGTGAGCAGAGCTCGTCCTAAAATCTTTCGTAATGGATCTTTGACATATTTTACAAGTCTTTCGTAAAATCTCCCCCACCAAGGGGCACGTTCTACTAAGAATTTCCATGACAGACTTTTTGCCTTTTAATGGGATCCTGAAGTTCTCGTTCCTTTATGATTTTGTCAAAATACTGCAGTTCCTTGTCAGCAGCTTTAAAACTTTTCGCATTGTCAGAATAAATAACCTTACAATTAGCATTAAATATCTGTGGATTCTTTTGATAACTTCAAAGTATCTTCTACTGCAGATGCACCTATCAACAAATCGTTTCCATACATTGAAAAATTAATCAAGGACCAAGTTTCGGGATACTGATTTTCAAACCCTTTTACATGGTGTTTAATAACGGCTCTTAACAAACACGGGCCAGAAGGCACACTAAATAGTACACGTATCATTTACATAATTATAAGTTTCACTGGAGAACCCTGATTTTGTGGAAATTTATAAATCCACAAAAATCGTATCAAATCTCTATCACTTTCGGCAAGGCTTATTTGTATAAATGCATTTACTATATCTGTCACTATTGCTATGTTGTTACCTCGAGATTGAAAAATTAAATCAAACAAATCCCTGTTAAAATTTGGACCTAAAAGAAGCACGTTCTGAGAAGAAGCATGTGCTGAATCATCAAAAACAATACGCAGTTTAGTAGTTCTCGAATTACAGGGTGGCGTGGCAAATAATATGTCAAATTTCCATTAGTTGAATTTATATTTACCGGTTCAACCATTGCTACTATTCCCGAAAACTTATACGTAAATGACGACTTTGCAATCTTTAAACAACATTGGATTATTCCGAAATCGAGTAACAAAATATTCAAGTCTCCTATTGGCGACATTGTAATTGTTAGGTAGTTCAATTGTATAGAATCTCATAGGCTACTTAACTTCATATCTATCATTCTTAAATTTAATATTTCTTTCAAATTGTTCTAGAATTTGTTTGTCGCATGAATTTATATCTGTAGGCTCACTAATTCCTAATGAGTCAAATTCCCCAAACATTTAAAGTTCAATTGACATCTTATCTTCATTATTTTTGTCCTAAATAGAAACATACATTGCCATACAACTCACTAAATGCATCGAATTAATTACATTTGAATATCTATCATGAATCATCCATCAAAGCTTCGTCTCGTTCAAAACGACGGTTGGTGAGAGACGTTTAACATTTCCCGTCATGATTTACCAATAATAATCACTACCTACTAATATATCTATTTTATTTTCTTCATCATTCAATCCATCAGAAACGTCTGACAAATTAGACCCCGACAATTTAATTTCATCACACAATTCAGTGCTCCTATTATATATGGGCAAATGTTTTTAGTTTAAAATGCTTCCAAACTGATCTCAAAATCTGAGTTCATATCTCTTCAATAAAAAAATCTGATGTGGGAAGCACATGACTTTCCTTATATAATGCAATGAATTTACTACTTTTACAATTAAAAAAATGTTATTCTTATAGTACTCATAGTAGATATTTATATTCTTTCCAAGATATTGAATTTTCTTCAATGAGTCTTCATTTTCATTGATTTAGCGTCATTTTTATCCATTTGGCGAGTTTTCGTTAATTTAGCAAAATTGAAGAAAGTCGCCAAGTTGGCGACATCCCATGAAATTCGTCGCCAAAACTCGCCAAGCATTATGGACGGAGAAATAAGTTATTCTTACAGCAGATAAATGACTATTGGCGTTCAAATACAAAAATATTACTCAAAGTATCTTTTTTCATGAATGGAACGAGCTAGATCCAAAAGAATGATGTCACCAAATTTATCGCATGGTATCACATATGAGAAATGAACATGTTTCTCAATTGGAAATATATTTTTTTAAATTATTTTTTGATAATTTTTTTGGAAATTGTGCAATATCTCAAGAACGGTTCATGTTAGCGTTCGAAAATTTATATCAATATTTTTTTATAATGAAAAATTACATAAGAAATGTCTATTTGCGTAACTTTATTAGAGGTTTTGATTTTTTGACGATTTTTTCAAAATTTCACTCGAAAATTTAGGGGGAGGGGGGTTCTGGACATTCGATTGTGTATAAAAACAATAAACTTCCAGTGTTTACGGATTGTAATTTTTGTACCAAATTTCATTCGAATCGGTCCATTCTTTCGTCAGTTATCGTCTGCACAGTCTCACAGACACACACACACACAGAGACATCACTTCAAGAATGTTCGATTCGTGATATAGAAATGCTTGAAACGTGCTCTCCCGTCAAAAACTCGAATTCGAATTTTCGACCCCGTCACAATACTTTCCTTATACATCATTGTATATAAGGAAAGTAATAAGTACTCGAATTTGAGTGCTGACGAGATGATCTCTGTTTTCCGCAAACGTATGTATTTTTATTGACTCACTTCCAGTAACCTCCAACCCTACTCTAAGACATAGATCACTATTTATAAACCTCCTTCGTGGGGTCGTATCAAGCAATATACGAACTTTAACAATTGTATTTTTTCTGATTAAGTTGTGCTTCATTGTCTGAAAATATACACACGAAGTTCCTGATCCACATTTGTTTTGATTACTTTGTTCATGAATTAGCAACGAAATTATAACTTGGCGTGCCGAATGTTTTGCCTAAAATGCTTCCTCACAGTTACAATCCTGGTGCGATTTTGATAGACAAAGCATTTGATTTGCGTTGATATGCATTGGCTTTTACGATGGAATTTTTTATAACATCTGAAACATTTTGCTTGCTTACGTAGACTCTTTTGGCTGTTCTACATTCAAGTTACAATTTATTCCCATTTCGTCAAGCTGAGGACTTGAATGGCTTTTGAGGGATTGGGTTAAACGTCGGGATGTATCATCGGTTGATGTTCGTGCTCAGAAGGAAACAGTGACTTATAAATATTCTTTATTGGGGAAACTCTTTTTCCCTATAAGTTTATTTCTTAAATTTATATATTTTTCGCTTCGACTGAAAATACCAAACACAAGATAAGCTTTATTTTGTTTATGGAACCAGGTGCCCCTTTTTACTTTCAACTTCCCAAATGGGAGAGGCATCTATAGTTTTAGGCGAAAACTTAAACTTTGACGAGGACAGTGTCACTAAATCTCTCAACGAAAGACAAAAAATTGAACTAGAATATGACCAAATAATATTAACATTAAGAGGAACTGAAAGAAATATAAACAGCATAAAAGTGACTGATATTAGAGATAGCATAAAGAAATTAAATTTGGAGAAATGCGGGGCTAATATATCCAGAATAGGATAGTTATACATTAAAGTAAACAAATTAGAAGATGCAATAAAAATCGCAGGAATAAAAAATTTAGCTGGTCTAGACAATACAACTCGCATAGCGGAACAGGAAGCTCTCATTGAGTACATCCTAAGAGAAGTAGCAATAGAGTACTCGGTTCAAGAAATTGCGGAAGAACTTGACTGGAAAAACATCCCTTGGTACCAAATAATCAGATTTACAAAAGAGAAGGATAAAATCAAACTACCACTGGTGCTGATAAAAGAGTATGGTCAAACAATAAGAAAACACTCAGACATTCTATTTAGTAGATTTAGACCAACAATATACTGGTAAAATTCCAAAATATGTAAAAAATGCTTGATAATCGGACATTTTGCAACAAATAGTACTGCGAAGCAGCACTGCAGCAAATGTGGAGGGACATATAATAGAGATGAATGCCAAGACGACGCAAACAAATGCCGAAGGAGCCCTAAATAAAATATGCCCCATATATCAACAAACAAAAGAAAAACTAAAATCTTTACTTAATAAGTTACAGACTGAAGAATCAAACTCAAACATATTCCAATAAAGCCAATCCCCCACCCCTAAGGGAAAGTACAGAAATAGTATATAAGGAATTAAATACCACCAATACTTAGAAATAGTAAAAAGAGTGGAGAAAAAGTTCGAAATCTACAACGTTGAATACGAACAGTTGAAGAAAAGAATAGAGTTCCTAGAAATAAAACAAGGAGAAAAAGAAAAACAGGAAAAGGCATAAAATGAACAACATATAAAAAAAATGAAAACCTTAGAAAATACGACCCAAGAACTACTTGTGTAGTCTTTCAAGGGCAAAAAAATCTTCTGTATCCGAAAAAAAAAAAAAACGCTATTTCAGCGAGACCCTAATACGGGAAAATCTCCCGCTTACCAGGTACTTTATCGCAAACATCAGCCGTCTTCATCCCCTTCTGATACAGTCTGTAACCCCTTTGGATTTCCTTTTTCTAATACAGGTAGAACGGAATCTATTCCCTTAACTAATAAGTCTGTCTCTGGTTCAAGTGGTAAACCACGAATCTATGATGATGATCCTACAATGAGACATCAGGGGTTTCATGGCGAACCATTTGTACCTTCTCAAACTAATTGATGTCGTCCATCCGGACAGCATCACCTTGCAAGAAATCTAGCTGAACAAAAACTGCCATAACCCAAACTATGATATCTCCTTAAGCAATAGAATAATAAAGGTGACGGACTTTTAATAGCAACTAAAAAAATATTACTTGCAAGAACATAATTACCCAAAATAACTTACCAAGTATGTAAATACAACAAAAATAATTTCACCTTGGAAAAAAATAAAACTTAAAATATATACAAAAGACTTGGACCGCTACAGAAGAAGAAATTAACACGATCGATTCAATGTGGATCGAAACAACTATCTTATGTGTTGACCTAAACTCCAAAATCAAAGGATTGTGTAATCAGAACCAAAACTAAGCAAGAACCAAACAACTAGAATGAGTACCTGATAATAACAGCCATATTTTGAACAAAGATGAGCCAACATATACAAGAAGTAACAAAATCAAATCAGGACTAGATGTTACGATTGTATCCACTGATATAATCCACCTATGTGAATGGGACATTAAGGAGGACAGCAACGGAAGTGATCACTACCCGATCATCACGGATTTACTTGATAACGTGGGAAAGGAGAGGGAAGGTAAAAACAGGAAATTTACAAACTGGAAAAATACAAAACATCCTAGAAAAAGACAGTACCAAAGAAAGTAACCAAAGAATTGAAGAAACAAATAAGTTGAAAACTAGAATCAGAGTTGCGAGGGGGGGAAGCACGAACACTATGAAAATAACAAATTATAGATAAACCGCCCCTTAATGGAACACAAAATGTGCGAAACATAGAGCAGTGACTAAAAGGGTCAACAATATAGCGAACAGTGAAATAAACTATGAAACTTGGACCGAATATAAGAAACAAAACGCAAGGTACCGGAAAACAATGAGAGAAGAAAGGGGAAATTATTTGAACACGAAATTAGAAGAGATAAAACCTCCAAAAGACTATTATAACATTTTTACTAAGCTTAAAACCTGGCAAAACAGGTCAGAAGAAAAAAGTAAATGCGAAAGGAATCAAAATTATTAGAAAAATGAACAAGTAGAAGCATTGTTAAAAAAGTATAGTGATAACAGAATCATAAAATATCAGGAACTCAACAGAGAAACCAAATATAAAGAGGAGATCCCAATAGTCACTACCCAGGAAATCGACCTTGCAATTAAACAGATAAAATACAAAACTCAGGGACCCGATCAAATCTGTAAAAACAACATTCTTAACCTCCCGGATAAATTCCAATCAATCGTCTACAATATATTTTCCAACTCTATCCAAAAAATGAAATACCGAATGATTGGAAGACTACAACGGGTTAATATACCAGGTAAAAACAGACACCAGGTCGAAAACTACCGACCTATCTAGGTGACCTGCTTGATCGCAAAAATTGCCGAGGGAGTAATTTTAAATCGGCTCGAATGGTGGGCTATTGAAAATAGTGTGCTCAATGATAGTATATATGGTTTTCGAAGAGGGATAGAGGATGCTACACAATGATGACATATGCCTTTCCATTAGGAATCATAGACACGAAAATAAAATTTGTGGTGGCCATAGTTTATGATATCAAAAGTGCTTATGATAACGTGGATAGAAGAATCCTTATTAACACTATAACGACAGAAGAGGTCATTTCGAATGCACAACTACTTTGAGAAACGATTCCTCCAAACGATATTCGTCGTTCTAGTGTTAAGAATATCATTGGACCCCATTGTCCCATATACATTTGCAAGTGGATACACAATTTTTTAACAAACAGGAAAATCCAAGTTAAACGGAAGGGTTATTGCACCCAACTGTCTGACAGCAAACTAGGAGTTCCACAAGGATGCAGAATCTCCCCATTTCTATTTAATATTTACATGAATGGTTTGAAAAAAAATATAAAAAAAGAATGGGAAATTTATATATATGCAGATGATATTACTGCAATAATCAGCGATAAAGATGAGGTGGGAACTTACAGGGAAGATCCAGAACAACCTAGAAAATATGACAGAATGGACCAAAGAGAAGAACATGGAATTATCAACCGAAAAAACTAAAATCATAAACCTCTCTCCGAAAAGAAGATAATTAACCCGACAAATTATTATGCATAACAAAGAAATAAAATGGAAAAAAAACATATCTATTTTATGCCTAACCTTGAATAAGAAATGGAACTGGGAAGAGTATAAAAAAATTACGGGGACCAAAGTAAAAAAAAAAAACATGATAGGAACAATGAAATGACTGAAATGACTAGCAAATATTGGGGTCTAAACACGGAGATCGTAATAAAAATTACAAAACAAGTCATAAACGCACACATTGACTGCGCTGCGATCAGGCTTGAAGAACCAAAATTCATCAGACTAAAGTATGACAAACTGGAAAATATCGCAGTCAGAATTGTCACCGGCTTACCGAAATGGTCAATGATGTTATGAGAGCAGAATTCAACATGCCCGATTATGACATCTGTAAAAACCACAGAATTGAAAAAAATATGCTAAAGAATGAAATAATAAAAAGAAAAAAAGAAGTGTATATAAACAGAAATATTGAAAACTTAAAATACAAGGAAAAGCACATCTGGACTACTGAAAATCACCGAAGACCTCATAAGAAAGGGGAATCTAATTCCATATAACAAATTAACAGACCTCGGTAACTCCTCCATGGGAAAAATTTATCATAGAAGTTAAGACAAAATAACCTGGATTTCCAAAATGCACATCTCAAAGAAATTCCCTTAATATTTGAGAAATTTAGAAAAGAAGAAAGCAAGCAAACACACTGGATAGCTACGGGTGGATCTAAAATGGAAAACGGAACGAGGTTTGGAATTTATACAAACGAAAATAACGAGAGAATCTTAAAAATCCCAAAATGTTGCTCAAATATACACAGTAGAAAGTTGTGCAATCCATTACTCCGTAGAGTACATAGTGGATTAAAAAAATAATGCAATTATAACCGACAGCAAGTTAGCCTTCCGACAGCAAGTTAGCCTTAGAAGCAATTAAAATTGAAAACAATAGAAAATACATAATGATTAACAGTATAAGAAACAAAATCAGAAAAGATAAGATCAAACTCCAATTCGTTTGGGTATCCGGACACACGGGCATCACTATAAATGAGAAAGCGGATAAACTCGCTAAAAGAGCAGTCACACAAACATATACTCCAATGTACGGAATAGTGACAGCCAATGACATTAAAACTTTAACCAAACGCAGAATAGAGGACAGTCCCCCCCCCAAAATAAAATGGGAAGAATCCAAATTCAAGGGAAAATATCCATATATCAAAAATAAGAACTGTGAAATGAAAACTACCCAAAACAAACTACAGGAAGTATTTTTAAGCAGACTCAGAACCAAATCGATCCTAACAGAAAAAATCTTATGTGAATGGGACAAGAGCATAAACGAGAAATGCAATGGGCAAAAAAAAAAAAAAATCAATTATCTACAGCACGTAATGATGAACTGCAAGTTATATAGATGAAGAAAAATATGCTTTCAAAACCTTGAAAATCAAAAAATAAATTGTACGGAAACTTTTAACAGTCTTATAGACTATAAAAAATACCCAAATCCCAATGTCGTGATGAACATTATCAGCAATGATTGCATAAAATGGCTTGTATACAAATACAAATGGGACAAATCAACAGGGTTGTCCGCTTCCAGCAGCAGAAAATACCATCCCTTGGGGGTGGTAAAAGGGGACGTTAGAGGAGTTAGCCAATGGTTAAACTTCATATGCTTCTCAACATTGATAAGAAAAGACAGAAAAGTTACAATTTTCGGATTTGTGTATTTCATTGCAAAACGCGCAAATATTTTCTGTTATAGTATTAAAACTAAATATAGATGGGGTCTTATTTGTCAACGGAATGTGATATTTCGGGGTTTCCATTGCCATTTTACTTTCGTAAGACCTTGTGTTTTCAAATTTGTAAGATGTTACGTTTAAAGATTTTTCTCGCGTTTCTATTTCTCTTTTAAGATAGGTTAGTAACTCAGTTACATTAGTTTCCCTTTCATTACTTTGTCCCTATGAAATTGTAACACCAAATCATTTGGAATACATTTGTATAATATGGGCAACATTAAACATCCATATGAGTCGGAATTGACTTCGAGTGATTCAAGACTTCTGATTTGCACAGATATTTCATCGTGCAATCTTCGTAAAGCAGATACATCGTTTGACCAACGGGCAAGTCCTAAACTTAACAAACAATTAGTGCGTGTGGAAACAACACTTCTATTTCCCCAAATCTATCTTCTAGAATTTCTACTGCCTCTTTATAATTTTCAGTTTTTAAAGAAAGACCTCGTATGGCGTCGGCTGCCGAATCGCTAAGCATTGCTTTTAGACAATTAAATTTCTCGACTTCCTGAAATGTTTCGTTTTTGTGTATCGAGGCTTTATATTGAGGCCAAAAGTCTTGAAACAAATTTACATTTATCACCTGTAAATTTGTTTAGGAAACTTCGCGGCAACTTTGTGCTTGTCTTCACTTTGATGTCGGATATCGTTTCTGTACCAGATTGATTCAGTTCTGTACTAAATTGATTTACCGTCGGATTTTTATTTAAGTTCCCCAAATGTTTACTTGCAAAAGATCTACAGAGCCCAATTGACTGACTGCATTCAATGGAACTTTCAATTTACTGTTCCAAATCGTCTGTTTCAGTTTGCGTTTCAATTATATCATTCATTTTTCAATGCACATTAATGTTCTAACAGAACAGCTATGAAATCCTGAATTACTTCTGTATTCGAATCTTCTTTTTTATTTGTTTCATCCTGAATTTTTCTTTATAACTTTGCATAAAGAATTAATTACACTAAGAATTGTGCCTCGTTTCGCTTTGTTACGCTTAACAGTTCACTTATGTTTCTGTTTAGTCTTCAATCAAACTTTAATAAGTATAGTTTAGGCACTTGCCCCTCCATGATTCATGAATTATTAATTCCGTGTATCCAAAAGATTAACTAAGGCGACTTACAACTCGACTTGCCGACCAATGCACCAGTATATGTGCAATTCTTCTTTCTGTGGCTCAGTGGTTTTTTTTCATCGACACATACAGATAGGCCTAAATTACTTCATTTGGGACGACAGATTACACAAATGAATACGTGGCCCTAAAAGTTACATTTTCAGATTCCATGCTGCTACCTTTTCGACATTTCAACTTCTGTCTGTTCTGTCTGAGACGCAGTCACTCTGGTGCAAGTACAACGGCCCCCTTCGTGTTACAATCTAAGAGATGTAGAAGAAATATATATACAGATTTCACACAACATCTGCGTGTGTATGCAAAAATATCATAATCCTATCTATTTTAGCTTCCCAGTAAGAGAGATCCCAACTTTCGGGCAAATGTTGATTTCACTTCGTTAGGAATAAATACATAATGAACTCCGCTTCGTAAGGAATAAATACATAATGAACTCCGCTTCGTTAGGAATATAGAATGAACTTCGCTTCGTAGTCCAGAATTAACATACACAATACAATTTTTCTAGGAAATAAAAACAAAGTGGAATACATTAACTATTGTATAATTTGCGTAATTTTTTCTTTTAAAATTTCTCAATTTAACAGTGTTCAAGTTCTTTTGTACGAAATGTATAATATAACGAAACTTAAATTTCACAACCATGTGCAAATTCCTATAGTATTATAAAGAGAATGGTTTAGAATCTAAATAGCAGTTTAAGAACCTGTTTTCGCCATAAAAAATTATCTTCACAATCAGACTTCAAAAATAATCAGTAGGTTAAGAGACTTATTTCTTTCATCGTTAAAATTTACGTATGAAACAAGCGTTTAATTGACACAATCGAGCTTACGTTGTCTTTTATTTTAGATTTTAACGATTCGTGAGGCTCTTCATTTCCGAATCAATCCAGAATCTAATCAGGGTTACAAAGTGACTCACTGATAAAATTTTAAGAAATTTGGTCAATTAGTTTTGAGTTAGAGTGGACATATATATTGCTGATACTCACACAGAGACACCATGCTAAAAATAGGTTTGCCATGTTCTAGAGGTCCCAAATCGTGCAGATCCGTCGAAAACTGTAGTTGCGATTTTCGACACGATTTTAATACTTTCTCTATATATTACCATGCATTGCAGGGGAATTAAAATGATTAACTCACTGACATTTTCTCAAGAAATTTACTCACTCGCTTGTTAACATTAGAGTTTATTACATGTAAAATTTAACAACTTTTTAAAGTCGTCTACTAATAACTTTTTTAAGAATGCCCTAAAAAGCAGTTTTTGCAAACTTTGATGTAATCACAATTTTAAAAATACAGCTTTTCGGTTTTAAATATAAAAAATGTTAGATATTGTGTAGCGTTTTAAAGATAGCCAGTATTTTGGTGAACTTCTTTTGGCCGGGCTAAAATTTGCAAACCATGCCGATATGGCAAATCATATGTTTACAATAATATACCAAGACAAAAATACATTTTTAGTCGTAGTCAATTAAAATATCTGATGAAGGCGGCACATGGTTTTCCCTATATAATGCAAATAATTGATTTCACAGTGTAAAATGATGAATACAATCTACGTGACAATGTCTTTAATGTCGAACTGAACATTGAGAATTTTTCGGATGACAACAGATAAAAATTTTTCGAAATACCCAATTAACTTACATTTCACGAAATTCTAATTTGACAATGATCAATATTGGCAGCAATTGTAATAAGCAAATGCTCCATATATTATATTATTTTAATAATTAATTCAACAATTTGCAGTGCTTTTCGTTTATTTTTGCTTTGCAATTTTTACGATACTTTGGAAAAATCGGGGACAATATATCCCCTAGTTGACGATATTTCGCTAAAGATTACAGTTGATAAATTCATCATTACAATTCTAAATTCATAACAATTGTTAAATTCATCGCTAAGCATAACAGATAGAGCATTTCTTATAGTAGTTTTCTTATATATGCAAGACTGTTGGCGAATTGTAGGACGTCAGAATACAAAATTATTAAAGACCTATCTTCACTCATGAATGGAATGTACTAGATACACGAGATTGATGTTAATACATTTATAGCATAATAGATATGAAAATTGTACTTTTTGATATTTGCTTCACAAATTTATCTGAGAAATTGCAGTATCTCACGAACGATTCATACTAGCGTTCAAAAGATTTTGTCAATCGTCTTCTAATGAAAAATTAGGCAAGAATTTATTATTTACGTGACATTATTGAAGGTTGCGATTGATTCCAAAAGTGTACTCGAAAATTTGGGTATCTTCCGAACATTGGATTGTTTTTAAAAATCAATATGCTTCCGCAGTATTCACAGTTTGTAATTTTTGTACACAATTTCTTTAGAAACGCTCCATTTATTCTTGAGATATCGTCTCTACAGTACACACACACACATATTACTTCGATCAATTCGAGTTCAGGGATAAATGAAACGAAATGAAACGCGCTTTTCCGTCAAAAACTCGAATTTGAATTTTCATCCATGTCACTATACTTTTCCTATATATTATACTATGTATATTGGGAAATTTAAAAACTGACAACATCTCAAATGCTATTTGAAGGAAAGTTATAATGTTGTTGCTTCTAAACTAACTTTTTCATCAACTTTTTGAGCATGTTGGACAAAAAAGAATTAAATCTTTAGCTTTCTTGGAGACTGAACTACAGATCCCTGAAGAAATTAAAATTAGGACGTGGGTGGATCGGAACGCTGCCTATTTCTAATTTTTTGAACTTATGTTTTCAGAACCCCATTATATAAAAATGCCTCGAGTGCAAGAAGTAAAATTTTGCTTTCAGCTAGAGAAAACTATTAAACGCCATTGGGAAGTAGTAAAAATATGCTATAGTAATCCCTACTCAAATTCAATATCTTCCATAATAATTCATTTATTTGAAAAGTGAAAATAGCACATAAAATATTGAATCACAAACTTTAAAGATTTTCCTTTTGTATTGTAGAGATTCATGTATTCAGGACATATTGAAACAAAAGTCAATTTCTTATTTGTACGAAATTATAATCATCATCAGAGGTAATACATGTGTGACTTAAATGTTTCATTAAATTTGGGGCTTAAAATAGTGCCTTTTCTTTCGGAGCTTAAACTAGACTTAAACAGTACTTTTAGTGTTCTCGAGTGCCAAAACATGTATAACCAACAATCCAAAATTTTTCCCCTTTTTCTATATTTTACTGAATTAATGAAATTAAAAGTTGAAGCAATCGATTCATATCAGTTTATTAGCAGTAAAT
Source organism: Amaurobius ferox (assembly GCA_951213105.1). Taxonomy (NCBI): domain Eukaryota; kingdom Metazoa; phylum Arthropoda; class Arachnida; order Araneae; family Amaurobiidae; genus Amaurobius; species Amaurobius ferox. The sequence goes on along the minus strand of OX578148.1, from coordinate 56,891,347 downwards.
TTTCTGAAATGAATATAGTTTGAGAGCAAGTGCTATATTTGAAGAAAATGGAATAATTGCATGTATTTTTTAAGTTACCTGAATGCGTATTGCATATTGAAACCGATCTTATAAGAATTTTTGTTCTGCTTAATCTGTATTATGATCTTTAATAGTAAAAAATAACTATTTCAACATAATTAATTTGTAATTTAAGAATTTTATAAAAAATATATTTATAAATACTTTGAGATGGAATGACCCTTTTGTCATTCCATGTCAAAATATGCAAGTTCTTCCAAGTAATCGGAAGCTTTTGGAGTTGAAAACTCTCACTGCCACGAAAGTGTACTACTGGGGCAATGGAATTTTTATTCATTTAAAATCGTTTCAGTTCTGAAACCAAGAAACGCGGTCATGGGAAAACTACATTGTTTGATGGAACAGAATTATCGATGCAAGATAAAGGCAATTTTGAGAATATCTATTTTCAAAATAAAGTTTAATAATTCAGGCTGTAAAATTTACAAGTCAAAGATATTTAGTGGTACAAAACAAAGTCAGGCGAATGGATGCAAATAAGAACACAGACCAGGAATAAAATAACTTCATAACTGATTAAATACATAAATATATACAGGTCTGGAATTAAATAAAATTTCAAGTAAATATAAAATTTTAACATTTTTGACACAATTCAGACAAAATCTGATGACAGGTAAAAAATTAACCACTTTCATGGCTAATGCATGCGTAGGCCACGATGTAATAAAAATAGTTTTTTTATCCATATTAATTATTACTTTTGAATTAAGATGACAAAACCTATATTAAAAAACAACAGCCATCTACTGAATACTAATGACATGATTATAACAGACATCTACTGATCCTTTAAAATTTAAAAATAAATTATATTATACTGAACCTTTAAAATGCACACTTTAAGCTTTCAAAATTGTTCTTAACACACAGAGTTTACACGTATTAACCTTAAAATATTAAAGTGATGGAACGCTCTTCAATAACCAAAACTTCATCATTATATTATCATTTTCTGTCTTTCACACGATCTGTCGCCTAAACACATTCCAAATCCTCGCTTCATAAATGCGCATGGGATAGTGCGGGCATTTCTTATAAATTCAACCACAAATCTGGATTTTTCCAGTGCATCGAAATACTGACGACTGCTTTCCATTATATAAACAGAAGGTGCACGACACACAGGACACCTCATGGGCGGCGGTGCGCGGAGCAGACAGTTTATTTGGTTGGTAAAGGGTATTTCTTGATGTAGCGAATCTATCCGACTGTTCCGGATGCATCTCAAACAAAACACATGGAAGCAGTTTTCGAGAATACCGAAATATCTATCCAACGGATTTGGGAAATGAAGTACAATCTGGCGGCATATTAAACAAAAAGATTCGTTGAACAGATCCATTTTGATATTTGTCTTTTTTTCAGAGAATTTAGGAAACAGATGATTGATATTGCTGAAATAAAATTTCGACGTACACACTACTCAGTTTTAAACGTCTATGATTAGTTTTAAACGTCGATTGGTTATTGCGTAGAACGTGATATGCACAAGTGCTGTGTGAGTGAAAACTAACTAAATAGTTTAGGGTTGCCAGGTCGTTTCAGCAAAACTTAGCCAAAACTTCGCCAACATCAGATAACTATGTTTATAGAAGATTTATTTTTTCCACCTTCACTTTTGTGAAGGGGGTTTAATGGCAACTTGCTAAAAACGCTTTTGCTGCCCAAATAAGTAGGTCACAGTTTGATTCCACAGAAACATAATAGATGATTAGATGAAAAGTCATCCATGGAAGCGACAGCGTTCGTAAAATTAGTTGATCGTTCAAAGTTTGTCGACATCGAAAGGAAAAATTTGCACCCCTCAGTATCATAAATAAATATCTCAAGGCATTTAGCTGCGAAGGCAGGATCATGAAAGTTAAATATATCTAGACTCTGATCAAGAATAATCCCTGTTTGCTTTTTTTTAATTTTTTGACATTATCCCCATTTTTATAATTTTTTGCGGATTTCGAAGGCAGATCTGAATCAAATGTTCAAGGGTTTCGGGAACTTGGCGCTGGATACACATTGGGTTGATGTTGGGGTCCCATTTAGCTTTTACACTGTTGGTGATGTAAGATTTAATCCGGATTTTCATAAGAGTAATGGCGCCATTTCTCGACTTCACTGTTTTGTAAGCTTTTTTACTATACGGGTTTATATATAGGAATTTTGAGTGAAATTTCGAGTTTTTCCATTTTTGATCCCAGCATGTTTTCTGTTTATGTTTTATCAGTTTCTTGATGTTTGAATACACGCAGATTTCTAGAGTCGGCCATTCCGTGTTGTTAGCGGCATTTTTTGCCAGTTCATCTGTTTTTTCGTTATGGTGAATTCCGGAGTGTCCTGGTACCCATATTAGTTTGGGTTTCGCCTTTTTTGATTTCGTTTTTATTTTGGCTCTTGTATATTTGATAAGGTCTTCAGCTTTTTTGTTGTCATTTACGAGAGCTTTTAAGATACTTATGCTATCAGAGATGATCGTATATTTTCCTTCGTTTATTAGGTAGTCAACTACATAAATTATTGCTACGAGTTCTGCGGTAAATACGGATCATATTTTGGGGAGGCGAATACTTTTAGTGATTTGTTTGTTTTGGTATATACCGAAGCCTGTTCCTTTTTATGCTTTTGGATCCATCTGTTCCGATCCATGGCGTTTTTCCTTCTTCTTTGTTTTTAAATTTGCTGAATAAAATTAGTGCTTCCCCTGCAGAAGAATTTTGGAAATCGAATTTTTCAATGTGTATGTCCAAATTCTGATCGTCCCAAGGTGGAATTGGATCAGGAAGGTAGTTCATGCTTGCGCCTAGATTTTCTACTTTTTATCAGTGTTATTATGGTGCTCACAGTTTTCTTTGGACACTTCAGGTTGCTTAGTCTTATTATTTGCAACTGCTGTTGAATTGTTTTAATGAACCCTCTTTTCCTCCTTATGAGTTCTTCTTTGGATAAGGACTTTTCACAACTTGAAGTATTTCCTAGTTCGTATTTTGGTATTTCTGTCTCTATACGCATTGCTACTGTGACAGTCATCTTTGGAAATTCTAATGCTAAGCGTACTGCCGTATTTTCGAGGGTAGTATATTTTCCCATAATATTATTTGTTTGTTCCATGTGGACAACGTTAACATAGTCGATCTGAGCTTATAAAACTTGGCGTACGATTGTTAGAAGGTATTCAGTGTTTAGACCCCATGTCTAGTTGGCTGGCATTTTTAATGTCTCAATAATGTTTTGAACCTTCTTTATTATATATTTCTGATGTTTCTGCCATTTGCAGTTTCGAGGATTTTTATTTCCTTTACCCAATGTATTTATCCTGTGAAAGGAATATGTCTGGCTGGAAAATACTACTTTTTGGTGCAAGATTCATAATTTTCGATTTCTCAACTGAAAATATTATATCCCATTCTGACCCCCAACGTTCCAGCTTTTTAATGACTTGCTTTAGTTTTTCGATGCATGCATTTTCATTGTTGTCACTGATTATAACCGTTGTGTCGTCTGAGTATTGGAATAGTTTCCCGTTTTCTCCCAAGTCATCTCTCATACCATTTGTGTATATGTTAAATAAAAATGGGGAGAGCACAGACCCCTGTGGTAAACCAATAGTTGTTGCTTTGTTCCCAGTTTCTATTCCTCGCTATTCTAATTTAATTTACCGATCGATGAGAAAGTTATTTATCCATCTACTCATGCATTCATCGCATCCCTTGCCTTTTAATTTTCGTAGCAATTTTTTGATGTTCACATTGTCTTAGGCTCCTTTTATATCCAAAGATAAAAGGATCACATGGTTTTTCGTTCCTCTCTTTTGTTTTATGAGTTGCACAATGTCGACGAGATAGTTTGTTGTGTCTTTTTTCGGTCGAAAACCATAAATATGATCGGGAAGAATGTAATTGGTAGTCTCCCACCATTCCAATCTCCGTAGTAAAATTCGTTCCATGACCTTGGCGACTTGTGATGTGAGAGAGATAGGTCGATAGTTACTAAATTTACCTTTATCTTTGCCGTTTTTGTAGACTGGAGCAATAATAGTATTTTTCCAAACTTTCGGAACATCTGATTGTTTTAAAGATTGGTTTAACATTCTTTTCATCCAATTTTAAATTTCTGGTATATTATATTTTAAGGATTTGGATTCTAAAACCTCTGGACTTGGGGTCTTTTTGGTTTATTATCGCTATATTCAGCTCTTTTTTTGTTATCTCCGTGTGACTCATTTGAATGGTGTTTTTCTGTCTGCTTTGCTTCTCCTGTTGTTTCCCTTTGGCATAGTGTTCTCGAAATAGATTAGCTTGAATTTTAGGATCCACTGTCCCTTTTCCATCTTGATATAATATCCAGTTTGTAAATATTTACTTATATTCAATATTTTTTTGCAATTTTCTTCAATAAAATTTCTAAAATTATTTCAAATGAAAATGGCATTAGAAATATTGAGTCCCAATATGTTCAATTCAATCAGGAGTATAATCTCAAAGTTTTAAACCTAAACTGTAAGTAATATGTTTTTTTATAAACTGGCTCCATCTCCATTAAAAAATGCCATAATTTTAATTCAAAATCTACATCATACAGCTGCTTTTCTCAAGACTAACTGACTAAATGATGTATGACACAGCCCAGAAATTTAGCAGAATATAAATAATGAAAAATATGTAAAACCTATAAATCTAGTTAAAATTATAAATCCTGGAAATATTTGTTCGAACATTCTTCTATCTGAGTATATTTAGACACACAAAATTCGTATCCTAAATTTTATTGATGAACAATATTTGTGTACACCTAACACTTCTTGAAATATATTCATTTATGGGTAAATCAGGGGACTTTTTCTATATTTAATAATATTAGTTTTATACGGAATATTATTTTCTTTGTATCCAAATACAGATGTCCCCACTTCATCGGGTAACGGTATTCGCATACATCCTTCATATTCTTAAATTATTCTAGAACAAAACCAAACTCTTTTGGATTAATATTCACCAAATCCCTTTCGCCGCATAGCAATCCCAAAAGTTGAGAAAACAATCTTGCGAATTTCAGCTTCAGTATTGAAAGACATGGGAAAAATCGCTAAACACGGTAACCTATTTCAGCAAATTATAAGCAAAATTTCAGCATTTTATCATAAAATGTTCCAGAGATATGAAAATACAAAAATGCTGAACCATTTTTCAACCATTTTTCAATACATCGGCATGAGTTCTCACAGGGGAAAAAGTATGTCGGCAGATCGCGTTTCAGCGGTCATGCACAAATTACGAAAGAAAACAATGATTGCATAAATAAATAATAATTTTGCTATTTATTGGTACAAAAGTATCTACACTGTGTAGAAATAATAACTTTACACAAATTTTACAGAAAGTTGTTCAAATTGTTTTCCATCCATGCCAATACATAGCTGTATTTCGCCTCATAACAAGCCTATGATGCATTTCTGCGTTGCGCCATTTGCACTCTTGCTGTAAACATTTACATTTTAATTTGTGATTAATCCCTCACCAACTTTGTTTAAACATATCTCTGGGACTTTGTATGATAAAATGCTGGAATTTTGTACATAACCTTATTAGTGTATGGGGCACATTTTACTATTGGAGATGTTTTTATTCGGGGGCTGTATAAATATTTAAATTTTGTATTTCTTCAAATTTAATCCCCTGAAAACTTTAATCGATTTCATAGAATTATGTACCTTTTTTACGCAACTTTGTAATTACTTTCCTTATACGCATAATGTATAAGGAAAGTATTGTGACGGGGTCGAAAATTCGAATTCGAGTTTTCGACGGGAGAGCACGTTTCAAGCATCCCTGATCACGAATCAAGCATTTTTGAAGTGATGTCTGTGTGTGTGTGTGTGTGTCTGTGGAGACGATAACTGACGAACGAATGGACCAATTCGAACAAAATTTGGTACAAAAATCACAATCCGTAAACACTGGAAGCTTATTGTTTTTATACGCTATCGAATGTTCAGAACCCCCCTAAATTTTGAATGAAATTTTGAAAAAATCGTCAAAAAATCAAAACCGCGAATAAAGTTACGCAAATACACATTTCTTATGTAATTTTTCATTGGAAAACGACTGACATAAATTTTAGAATGCTAACATGAACCTTTCTCGAGATATTGTACATTTTTCAAAAAAATAATCAAAAAGTCATATAAAATAAAAAAAAAATATTTCCTATTGAGAAACATATTCACTTTTCATATATAATACCATGCGATAAATTGGGTGACATCATTCTCGTGGATCTAGCTCGTTCCATTCATGAAATAAAATACTTTAAGTAATACTTTTGTATTTGAACGCCAATAGTCATTTATCTGCTGTAAGAATAACTTATTTCTTCGTCCATAACGCTTGGCGAGATTTTGACGACGAATTTGGCGGAATATCGCCAATTTGGCGACTTTTTGAAATGTTGCCAAATTAACGAAAATCTCGTCAAATAGATAAAAATGACGCTAAATCAATGAAAATGACGACTAATTGTCGAAAATTCAATATCTTGGTAAGAATATAAGTATCTACTATAAGAATAACATTTTTTACTTTCCCTGCAATACATGGTAATGTATAGGGAAAGTATTGGAATCATGTCGAAAATCGCAACTCGAGTTTTCGACGGATCTACATGTTTCAAGACCTCTAGAATACAAAAAAAACATTTTTAGCGTGACGTGAGTGTGTCTGTGCAGATTTTGTGTCCACTCTAACTAAAAAACCAAAGGACCGAATTTCACAAAATTTGGTAGGTAAGTCCCTTGTGAGCGAGTCTGGTGCTGAGTAGTTTTGGGTACGATTTGGGATAAAAGAACCCGCCTTTTTTGCGAAATAGCCCACAAAAGCTTGTATCCACTCTAACTAAAGAACTATAGGACCGAATTTCATAAAATTCGGTAGATAAGTCAATTGTGGTTTACCCTGGTGCTGATTGGATTTTGTTACGATTCGGAAAAAATAACCTGCCTTTTCTTCAAAATGGCCCGCAAAAATCGCCAAAATCTAAACTAAAGAACTAGGTATACTCAAATATATTCATTAAATGCTCGTTTAATACGTAATTTTTAACGACGAAAAGTATAAGTCCAACCCCATTACACTAGGACTAGCCGTTCTCGAGATATTTTAATTTTTCGTATTTTCTGTACGACACCTTTGAAAATAAGTCCGGTTACCGACTGAGAACGAAAATTGAATTAAAAGTGAAATAAATTTAATTTAAATAAAGAGAACGTGGATATAAGTCTGCAGGGAAAGTCATGTGCTGCCCACATCAGATTTTTTTAACTGTAAAAGTAGTAAATTCATTGCATTATATAAGGAAAGTCATGTGTTGCCCACATCAGATTTTTTATTATATATGTCTAAGATAAATATTTAAGGAATGAAAGCCGAGGTCAATTTTTGGGACACTCTGTACATATATATATATATTTATTTATAATATTTATTGTGCATAATTAAAAGAGGTTTTAATAATATTAATATGTTTACCCGCTTAATCTCACGCAATCGAGTGGAAACACGCGTTTGCAAATTAAGCGGGGCCAACAGTACCGAAATCGTCTACTGTCTATTCTACTGATAAATCGATTAAACATACTTGTTATTAATTAATGATTTTTATATTAAAATCTATAAATACATTGACAATATTGCAATTTGTAGTGATGGGAGATGAAACATTGTTTTACACACCAAAATTTACATACTATTGAAAATCTATAATGTGAGGCATTTTTATGCATTCATTTGAAACTGTTTTTGTTATTGAACTTTTATTAAGCGCATAGGTCTCACAATGCGAGACCATTAGTCACTTCGGTTGCCGCAAACTACAGTGGAAATGCCAAGTTAAATTATATGGGAAGTACAATGAACCAGCTTTTGATAGTAATCAAATACGTATTTGAAAATATTTTAATAAATTAAGATAAACATGGACGCAAAGGCTCCTGCAAGGCTCCTGGCCCAGATTTGATTCCTTCTGAACTTATTAAAAATGCAGCAAGTCAAAACATTGAGGAAATCCATTACCTCATTGAATCAGTCTGGAACCAGGAAGTCTTGCCCGAAGATTGGAAATTGAGTATCATTTGTCCTATCCACAAAAAGGGAGACGTTTTGGAATGTGCCAACTACAGGGGAATCAGACTTCTTTGCGTTTTTTATAAATTGTTTTCCAATATACTCTTTAGTAGACTAGTAACTTATGCAGAAGACATTGTGGGAGACTACCAATGTGGTTTCCGCAGAGATAGATCTACTACTGAACAGATTTTTAACATTAGGCAAGTGTTGGAAAAAGCTAATGAATATGGCATAGCAACTTACCATCTCTTCGTTGATTTCAAGACTGCCTATGATTCAGTAAACAGAAAACTTTTAATTGAAGTTATGAGAGAATTTCTAATACCCGATAAACTTATAAATTTGGCTAATATTACTCTTACCGAAACAAAGCTTAGGGTAAGAATTCAGAATAATCTCTCCGAGCCTATTACTGTTTCAAATGGGCTCAGACTAGGCGATGCACTGGCCTGTTTGCTTTTCAATATTGCACTCCAAAAAATTGTGAAAGACTCTAACATCGATACCCGTGGAACAATCTTTAACAAGTCTGTCCAGATTTTTGCGTTTGCTGACGACATTGACATTGTAGCACGCACTCCCGAGTTACTTAGGGAAGCCTTCACATCTTTAGAGGCCGCAGCCAGTAAAATGCATGTAACTATTAATCAAAATAAAACTAAGTATATGCCCTGTGGTAATTATGACTGTCCTTATTTCGAAATTGGGGTTTACAAGCTTGAAACTGTAAGCAACTTCAGATATTTAGGATCTGAAGTTGATACTCTCAATGACATTATGCCCGAAATTCGTGGTAGAGTTACAGCTGCTAACCGATGTTTTTTCGGCCTTAAAAGGTACTTAAAGTCTGACTTCATCAGCAAAAAAACGAAGATTATAATCTACAAAAGTTTAATCAGACCCATTCTTACCTACTCTGCTGAGACTTGGGCAATGACAGAAAAAGTTAAAGATATCATTTCTGTTTTTGAGAGAAAAATCTTGAGAGGTATTTTTGGTGGCTTAAATTGTAACAACATCTGGAGAAGAAGAACTAACTCTGAACTTTATAAGTCTTTTAAAGAACCAGATATAGTCAATTTCATCACGATTCAGAGAATTAAATGGGTGGGTCACCTGTGCAGGATGGCCGAAAGCCGTACAACAAAAAAGATCTTTTTGGTCAGACCATTCGGCACCCGTAAAAGAGGAAGACCTAAACTTAGATGGCTTGACTGTGTGGAAAAGGACTTTAAAATTTTAAAAGTTTTGAACTGGAGGTCTTTGGCCAGGGATAGGAGAGCCTGGAGTTCTATACTGCGGAAGGCAAGGGCCCATCCTGGGCTGTCAGGCCACTGAAGAAGAAGAAGAAGAAGATAAGCAAGTTACAAGATAAATGAAACACACATTCGTTTTTATTACAAGTTTCACATTTCTACTTTCTCTGCATACATAGTATAAAGAAAAAGATAGTGACGGGATTGAAAATTCGAATTCGCATTTTCGACAAAATTACCCGTTTTGAACATGGTTTGAATTTGAACATATTAGAAGTTCTTGTTTGCATGTGAGTCTATGTAAATGAGTCTGTGGATTCTATATCTCATAATCGAACGGGATGCTTTAATTGATGCTATTCTTTCAAGTACTATACTTTGAAATTTGATACTACATTTCCAAAGTGTGTAAATGATGGAACCCTATTCATTACATAAAGTGACCATACGTTCGGAAAACTCTGACTCTTTTAACGATTTTTTTTAATAATAACAATTAAATATATTAAATGAATAATTGTCGATCAATAATTTGTCAGATGAAATTTATAGGTTCTCATTTTAGATTACGCCATCAATTTTTTCTGGAAATATAGTTTTTCGAAAAAATTTATTTCCAAATTTTCATTAAATTGAAAAATTATTAACTTTTATTTCACATATGTCCATTATATAAAACAGGAATTGCTTTTTTTACTTTCCTTATATACATAATGTATAAGGAAAGCATTGTGACGGGGTCGAAAATTCGAAATCGAGTTTTCGACGGGAGAGCACGTTTCAAGCATCACTGATCACGAATCAAACATTTTTGAAGTGATGTCTGTCTGTGTGTGTGTGTGTGAAAGAATGTGTGTGTGTGTGTGTGTCAGTGAGTCTTTGGAGACGATAACTGACGAACGAATGGATCTATTCGAACGAAATTTGGTACAAAAATCACAACCCGTAAACACTGGAAGCCTATTGTTTTTATACGTAATCGAATGTTCAGAACACCCCCTAAATTTTCGAGTGAAATTTTGAAAGAATCGTCAAAAAATCAAAACTGCTAATAAAGTTACGCAAATAGACATTTCTTATGTAATTTTTCATTAGAAAACGATTGACATAAATTTTAGAACGCTAACATGAACCGTTCTCGCGATACTGCATATTTTTCAAAAAATTATCAAAAGTTATATAAAATAAAAAAAAATATTTCCTATTGGGAAACATGTTCACTTTTCATATGTAATACCATGCGATAAATTGGGTGACATCATTCTCGTGGATATAGCTCGTTCCATTTTTGTAAAAATATACTTTGAGTAATACTTTTGTATTTGAACGCCAGTAGTCATTTATCTGCTGTAAGAATAACTTATTTCTTCGTCCATAACGCTTGGCGAGATTTTGACGACGAATTTGGTGGAATATCGCCAATTTGGCGACTTTTTGAAATGTTGCCAAATTAACGAAAATCTCGCCAAATAGATAAAAATGACGTTAAATCAATGAAAATGACGACTAATTGTCGAAAATTCAATATTTTGGTAAGAATATAAGTATCTACTATAAGAATAACATTTTTTACTTTCCCTGCAATACATGTTAATGTAAAGGGAAAGTATTGGAATCATGTCGAAAATCGCAACTCGAGTTTTCGACGGATCTACATGTTTCAAGACCTCTAGAATACGAAAAAAACATTTTTAGCGTGACGTCTGTGTGTGTGTTTGTGTGTCTGTCTGTCTGTGTGTTTGTGCAGATTTTGTGTCCACTCTAACTAAAAAACCAATGGACCGAATTTCACAAAATTTGGTAGATAAGTCACTTGTGAGCGAGTCTGGTGCTGATTAGTTTTGGGTACAATTTGGGATAAAAGAACCCGCCTTTTTTTAATATAATGCCCAAATCAGTAAAAATGACGACTAATTGAAGAAAATTCAATATCTTGGAAAGAATATGAGTATCTACTATAAGAATAACATATTTTTAACTGTAAAAGTAGTAAATTCATTGCATTATATAAGGAAAGTCATGTGTTGCCCACATCAGATTTTTTTTTATGTGTACCAACATCTAATCAGAACTGGGATAACGCGACTTACTTCACAAGCAATTATTACGATAATTGAAAGGATAATTTTAAAGTTGGGATGGATACAGACTTGGGTATATACAGATTTCATATTCTTAGATGCTCAAACTATTCAAATCAGAAAACAAAACTCTATTTCGAAGTTTTGACAGCATTGTAATATTTTTCTCATACTTGACCTTTCAAAATGTGTATGCTGTAGTGGAACAGATAACAAAAAAATCTAATTAGGGGCAAAATAATTGTCCATTGCGCATCTGCTATTGAGAGGTTTTACAAAGTCCATTTTTAATAGTGGAGTGGACAAAATCATGATATTGTAGCCGTGTTTTTGTTTCATTGAATTTCAACAATAAATTACCAACGTTACCCTGGGCCTAAGTAAGGGTCTATACTTAAATAATTCATATACAGATGATATCTTCAAATGTCTGGTGTGAACTAAAATCCATTCTACACTACGTTTTTTCCATGCGCAGCCATGCAAATTGTACAACGCTTGAGTAATACGCCCTAATTAAGCTCCTTTGATATGCCCTATATAAGCGTTTGATCGTTGATCTTTGCAAAGCGCACAACGATTTGATATTATATAACCATTATGCCTAACGGTCTGAAATTTCATGTAAATTGAATGAAAACTAGTTAGGAGAACAATACATTTTACATTTTTTCTGGGGTATAGGAAGTGTTTTTATTTTTGCGAATAAGTATTTTCATTTATTTGTATTTAATAGTGTAGGATATGAAGCAGATACAGATTTCCTATACAGACGCACGCACGGACACACACACACACAAACACACATACACACACATACACACACATAACCATGCTTACATCATTTCGAATAAGTTTGATTTAATTTCGGAGAACCTTGTAACGTGCTCTCCCGTCGTTAGCTTAAATTTGAATTTTCGACCATTTCACATTACATTAATTATACATCCTAATATGTATATACGAAATGTTAAAATCTGATTTGACCAGCGTATGACTTTCCTTATATGTATAATGCCATGAATTTACTTCTTATACAATGAAACATTTGGGACTTTCTTATTCTTATCATTTGGACAAAAATGTCGCCAAGTTGATAAAAATGACGGCTTATTGATGAAAATTTAATTACTTGGAAAGAATATATGAATCTACTGAATGAATGTCTCATTTTTTTCCGTCCAGGCTTGTCAAAAAATTCGGCGTCAAATTCGGCGGAAAGTCGCCAAATTGGCGACTTTTTAAATGTTGCGAAATTAACGAAAATGTCTTAAAATTGGTATAAATCTCGCAAAAGTGATAAAAATATCCACAAATTGATAAACATGACTTTAATGGGAGGTAAAGGTTTTCAAATTGTAAATTCCGTCATACAACGGGCAAATAAGAAACGTTCTTCTCTTTGTCTGTACCGCTTGGCGATACATGTATCGAACTCGGCGAATAATCTAGCAAAAAAAGCGCCCACGTGTAATATTTCGCTCCAATTTAACGATCATTTTGCCAGAATTGCAAAAAAGACTCTAAGTTAACGAAAATAACGCACACTGATGAATTAATTATCAAAATATTTAATTATATCGACAATATGAGATATTGAGGATGTTATCAATAATGTTAATTGCCAATTTAGAGTACTGTGAAATATAAGTAAATTGGATACTTCGGAATTGTTTTATATGTTTTCTTCCGGAAAAGCCCTAAAGGACTCAAGGTTAAACACTTTGTGCCCTGGAGTTTATACATAATTTAACTTTACCTGTAATGCATGTTAATGTATAGGGAAAGTACTGGAAACATGTTGAAATTCGCAACTGAGTTTTCGATGTTATGTACACCTTTTATGAGCTCTAAAACACGAAAACACTATGTTTAGCATGGCATCTTTGTGTGTGTGTGTGAATTTTGCATTCACTCTAACTTAAATACTAATTGACCGGATTTCATTAAATTTGGCAGGTAAGAATGTTGTGGGTGACCCTGATACTGATTAGATCTTGGTACGATTCAGGTTAAAAGAACCGGATTTTTTTTTTTTTTTTTTTTTTGCGAAATAGCCTTCTACCTCAGCTGAAAATCTGATAGACGAAGTTTCGGAAATTTTAGTAACGAAATCACTTGTTGGTTAACCTGGAATGGATTTACATTTGGTATGATCCGGAACCTGCTTTTTTGCTTTTTTTAGCTAAATGACCCGACAAAATTGTCAAAATCTAAAGTAGAAGACTACGTATTCTCACATATTTTCATAAAATGCATGTTTTATACGTAATTTTTGACGATGAAAATAATACGGTCAACCCCCAGTACACAAGGTCGAGTTGTTCTCGAGGCATTTTAGTTTTTCCGCATTTTGGCTACAACACCATTGAAAATAAGTCCAGTTACCAAATGAAAATGAAAAATGAATTAATAGCGCAGATTCAGTGTAATTTAAATTAATTATGGGTTTTCATATTATGCAATTAAACTCAATTTAATGAATTATTGATGAAATGAAGAGAACATGAATATGAGTCTGCAGCGAAAGTCATGTGCCGCCCACGTCGGATTTTTTTTTGTCACTGTGGAAGAAGTGCAATGAATTGCATTATATAACGAAATGTGCTGTCCGCATCAGTTTATACTAATTGAATGTTTTTGCTTAAAGGAAATAAATAAAAATTGAATGTGCTTTTTACTTTTCCTGCAGTATATGGTATAATGTATAGGGAAAGTATTGGATTTGGGTCGAAAATCGCAAGTCGAATTTTCGACAGATCCACACATATTGGGACTTCTAGATCTCGAAAATCTATTTCGTAGTGTGACGCCTGTGTGTGTGTGTCTGTGTCTATGCAATGTATGCATCCTCTCTGACTGAAAAACTAATGGACCGAAATTCATAAAATTTGGAAGATAAGCCACTTGTGGGTGACTGGTGCTGGTTAAACTTTTGCATAATGTGGGATCAAAGAACCTGGTCTTTTTTTTTGTTTTTTTTGCTAAATGGCCAGCCAGAACCTCATGTAGCCATTCCAGCATAAAAAAAAGTTGACAAAATTTTAAAATTTGGTAGATAGTTTTCTTTTAGGTTACCCTGATGCCATTAGGTTTTGAGTTAGGATGGATACATACATAGCACAGACAGACACACATAATCACAGACGTCACTCTATATGTAGTTTTTCGTATTTCAGGATTAATAAAACGTGTAGAATCGTTGAAACCCCGATTTGCGATTTTCGGCATGATTCCAATATCTCATTCTTTTTATTGTCAAAATTTATGTATAAAACAAGCATTTAATTGATACATTTCAGTATATGTAATATTTTATTTTATATCGGATATTTGGGATTTGAGAGACATTTCGCAATAAAAGGCAGATTCTATTTTTACCGAGGCGTATCAAAATCTATCCAGCGCAACATATCCTACAAGCGACTTATCTACCAAACTTTATATAATTCGATTGTGTAATTAGTTTGTTAGCTAGATTGGATACATAAAGTTCTTACGGGCCATTTCACAATAAACTTAAAAGGAACTTGAATATGAATCTGCAGGGAATGGCATGCGCTGCCCTCATATAAATGTTTTCGATTTCATTTGGAAACAGGATGTATTCTCAAAATCGGAGCAATAAAAATGCGGAAAATTCAAAAATATTTCGAGAACGAGTAAATCAAAAGTAATGGCGTTGGTATTATTGTTGGTTCTATTGGAAAAAATTAAGTATAAAATAAGCACTTAATTGACACATTTTAGAGGAGTTTTTTACTTTATATTTTGAGGACTTTTGCAGAACATTTCGCAAAAGGAGTCATATTATTTTTTTCTAAATCGTGAGAAAATCTATTCAGCACCCGTGGTAGTTCATAAGTGACTTAACTACGAATTTTTGTTAAATTTAATCAATTAGTTTTTAGCTATTGTGGATAGATACATGGACTGGATAGATAGATTTTTGCGACCCTTTTCATAAAAACATTGATGTGAGCAGCACATGACTTTCCTTATATAGTGCAATTAATTTACTTCTTTAACGTTGAGAAAGTAATGAAATAGTCCACATCACAGTGTTTTTAAATCTAACTTAACATTTGCAACTCTAAATTAACAATTATCAATACTGATAGCATCCTCAAAGCAGTATAGTCCATATATTTAAATAGTTTAATAATAAATGCAACAATTAGGCGTCATTTTCATTAACTTGGCTACACTTTTTATATTTTGACTATATTTTTGTCAATGTGGGGACAAATATCGGCAAGTTAGTGATATTTAGAAGAGCAAGTCTTATATAATAAAATATATGCCCATTTGGCAACATTTAAAAAAGTCACCGTAGCGATATGACGCCAAAATTCGGGTCTAGAATTTTGCAAGAGTTACAGGCAGGGTCAAGAGAATTTTGCAAGAGTTACAGGCAGGTTTGCAAGAGTTACAGGTAGAGTCTTCTATTATTTCCTAAATATTGAATTTTAATCAATTAGTTGTCATTTACATTGATTTAGCGGCATTCCTACAAATTTGGCGACATTTCATAAACTAGTCAAATTGGCGATATTCCGACAAATTCGTCGTTAAAATTTCGACACAAGCATTACGGTCAGATAAAAATTTTCTCTCTTAGCAGATAAACGACTAATGACTTCCAAATATAAAATTAGTACCCTAAGTATCTCCTCTTATAATAGATTCTTATTCTTTTCAAAACATTTCATTATTATTATTTAGTCTTCATTTTCATTGATTTAACGACATTTTTATCAATTTGGCAATATTTTCGTCAATTTTGCAATATTTAAAAAGCTCGCCAAGTAGCGATATTCCTTCAAAACTGCGCTGAGCATTGTTTATGGAGACATAGTTTTGTCTTATTTTAGATAAACGACTACTGGCATCATATTACAAAGCTATTACCCACGGTTTCTCCTCTAGTGAATTGAACAAGATAGATCTACGAGAATGATGATAATTTTATCGCACAATATTACATAAGAAAAGTGAACACATTTCACAATAGTTAATATATTTTATTAATTGTATATGATTTTTGATAAATTTATTTGAAAAATATGCATTATCTCAAGGGCGGTTCATGCTAGCGTTTCTAAGTTTACGTCAATCCATTTCTAATGAAATATTCATAAGAAATGGTTATATTCGTAACGTTATTGAATGTTTTAATTTTTAACTGATTTTTAAAAAATTCGATATCAGAATTTAGAAGGGTTTTGAACATTCGATTGCACGTAAAAATAATAGGCTTCCAGTATTCACCGATTGTGATTTTGGTACCAAATTTTGTTCGGATTGCTTGAAACGTTTGTGATATATAAGGAAATCTTGAAACGTGTTTGTGAGATATAAGGAAATCTTGAAACATTTGTGAGATATAAGGAAATCTTGAAACATTTGTGAGATATAATATATAAGGAAATTATTGGGACAGCACGTTTCAAACATTCCTGGAGACGAATCAGATGTTTTTGAGGTGATGTCTGTGATTATGTAGAGACGGTTTCCTTATATAGTATGTATATAAGGAAAGCAAAAAGGCATGTCCATTTATTCAGATTCATACGAAAACGCAATCATCACCAGGGTTACCCACAAATGACTTAAATATGCAATTTTGTAATGTTTGATCCATTAGTTTTTACTTAGAATGGATACATACATTGCGCGCGCACACACACAGACAGAGAGATAGAGATGAACGTCAGGCTTAAAATAGATTATTCGTATGCCAGAGATCCCGAAACGTGTAGATCAGTCGACTACCCGAGTTGCGTTTTTCGACATGATTCCAAAACTTTCCCGATACATTACCATATAGTGCAAGGAAAGAAAAAATAATCTGATGTGGGCAACACATGACTTTCCTTATATAATGTAATGAATTTACTACTTTTGCAGTAAAATAAATAAGTTTTTCTTATAGTAGATACTAATATTCTTTCCAAGATATTGAATTTTCCACAATTAGTCGTAATTTTCATTGATTTAGCGTCATTTTTATCCATTTGGCGAGATTTTCGTTATTTTAGCAACATTTCAAAAGTCGCCAAGTTGGCGACATTCCGCCAAATTCGTCGCCAAAATCTCGCCAAGCATTATGGACAAAGAAATAAGTTATTATTACAGCAGATAAATGACTATTGGCGTTCAAATACAAAAGTATTGCTCAAAGTATCTTTTTTTATGAGTGGAACGAGCTAGATCCACGAGAATGATGTCACCCAATTTATCGCATGGTATTACATATGAAAAGTGAACATGTTTCTCAACAGGAAATATATATATTTTTTTATTTTATATGAATTTTTGATACTTTTTCTGAAAAATGTGCAATATCTCGAGAACGGTTCATGTTAGAGTTCTAAAATTTATGTTAATCGTTTTCTAATGAAAAATTACATAAGAAATGTCTATTTGCGTAACTTTATCAGCAGTTTTGTTATTTTTGAAGAGTTTTTCAAAATTTCACTCAAAAATTTCGGGGGTCCTGAACATCCAATTACGTTTAAAAACAATAGGCTTCCAGTGTTTACGGATTGTGATTTTTGTACCAAATTTCGTTCGAATTGGTCCATTCGTTCGTCAGTTAACGTCTCCACAGGCTCACTGACACACACACACACACACACACACAGACATCACTTCAAAAATGTTTGATTCGTGATCAGGGATGCTTGAAACGTGCTCTCCCGTCGAAAAATCGAATTCGAATTTTCGACCCCGTCACAATACTTTCCTTATACATTATGTATATAAGGAAAGTAAAAACAGCTTTCTATTAAACTTGTTTAAATAGGAAGAAAAAACATCCTGACTTTTATTAGCAATATGTAATTTGCAAATTATGCAGGCAAAGTAAATTATGTATTTACTAAATTATGCCAAGATAAATATACCTTTTTAGTCGCAGTCAAATAAAATATCTGATATAGTCGACATATGACTTCTCCTATATAATGCAATGAATTTACTTCTTTAACAGTGTAAAAATGATTAATACAATCTACATCACGATGTCTTTAAATGTCGAATTGTACATTGAAGCCATTTTCGAATGATAACATATAAAAACTATTTCGAAGTACCCAATTAACTTATATTTCACGCCCCTCTAAATTAACAACTCTAAATGATCAGTACTGGTAACATTCGTAATAAGTATAGTCCATATATTAAATTAAATTTTTAACGTGTATACTGTTAATTGTTAAAATTTTAACGATATTTTAGCAAATATTGCCTAGTTACCAATATATTGCTAAATTCATCGCTAAGCGTTACAGGCAATGAGAGAGAACATCTCTCATTCATATATATATATATATATATATATATACATATACATGGCTGTTTACTAATGGTTAAGCGTCATAATACAAAATAATTACTCTAAAGTATATTCTCTCATGAGTGGAATGAACTACATCCAATAGAAGGATGTTAATACCTTATCTCGTATTAAATATGAAAAGTGTATATACGCATTTCACAATGGTAAACACCTTTTTCCGATAAATTTATCTGAAAAGTGCAGTATCTCGAAAACGCTTCTTCCTAGCGTTCTAAAGATTGTGCCAGTTTTTCAATTAAAAATTAATCCAGAAATAATTATTTACGGAAAGTAATGAAGGTTCTGATTCAAATTTCATGTGAACATTTAAGAACTGGCTGTGAAAGATTCCAAATTTAAACTTAACACGTCAAAAACTAGAGTTGCGATTTTCGACATGATTCCATTAATTTCCCTATACATTACCATGTATTGCAGGGAAAGTAAAATTGTTATATTTTGAGTTTTAAAAATGTGATAGTTTTCGGTAAACTTTCTATTTGCATTTCTAAAATATGCAAACCATGCCGACATGGCACATTTTGTGTTTATAATATATGCCAAGACAAAAATACCTTTAAATTCATAGTCAACTTAAATTATTTTATTTCAGTCTTTTTAACATTTTTGGGGTCCATTTCGAAAAAAACAAACAAACAAAAAAGTCATTTTTATTTTCCGAATTGTACCAAAATCTAATCAGCACTAGGGTCACCCTCAAGAGAGTTACCTACCAATGTTTATGAAATTCATCAATGAGTTCTTTAGTTAAAGTGGATACATTCATTGCACTGACAGGACAGACTGATTGACACACATCCGGTCACTTAATCAACTACACGTACCGCATAGTGAGTCGAGTGGCCTGATCTTTCCACACACGTCAAAACGTGTAGGTTCGTGGAAAATTCGAGTTGCGATTTTCGACACGATTCAAATACTTTCTCTATACATTACCATGTATTGCAGGGAGAGTAAAAATTGTTATATTTCGTCTAGGTTTTAAAAAAATCTAGCGTTTTGGGGATTTTTTTTTTTTTTTGGCATTGCTAAAATATACAAATATGCATTGATATTAGTTTATTTTTGCAATTTTTACTATATTTTGACAAAATCTGGGACAAAATATTGCCTAGTTTGCGATAATTCACTAAATATTGCGATAATCATTACAGTTAATTAATTGTAAGAATAACATAGTTGATCATTTCCTATATATATGTACATGACTATTGACGAATTGTTAGGTGTCAGAATACAAAATTGTCATAGAGACATAACTTCTCTCATGAATGGAATGTACTAGATTCACGAATTCAATCTATTACTTTTGAAATCAATATGATTTCAGTATTCAGCGATTGTACATTTTTGTCCCCAATTTCTTTAGAACCGCTCGTGAGATACCATCTCCACAGACTCACGGGCGAACACATACACACTTCAATAAATTCGATTTCAGGTATACATGAAACGTGCTCTTTCGTTAAAAACTCTTAATTTTTATTTTCAACCTTGTCACTATACTTTTCCTATATAATACACGATGTGTATAGTGAAATCCAAGAACTGACAACATCTAA
This sequence comes from Amaurobius ferox, assembly GCA_951213105.1. NCBI lineage: Eukaryota > Metazoa > Arthropoda > Arachnida > Araneae > Amaurobiidae > Amaurobius > Amaurobius ferox. The sequence goes on along the minus strand of OX578148.1, from coordinate 56,870,890 downwards.
AAACGATTTGAAGGAGGGTATTGATGCTGCTGCATATAAAAGAATTCTGTTCATTCACTTCGTGAGAGTGTTACAGACAGAAACAATATTTGAGACTGAACTACAGATCCCTGAAAATCAGGGATCTTCACTTATATTATCCATTTGCAAGCTGCGAATTCGGAAATAACGACTTGAGGGGGGGGGGGGAATTCTGCCGCATTCCCAATTTTTGGACATTCAATTTCAGAACCCCATTATATAAAATCGCATCGAATCCAAAAAGTAAAAGTTTGTTTTTAGCCATAGATTGAAAATTGTTAAACGACATATGAGATACGAGTTGAAAAATCTAATATAGTTTTACCTCCTCTAATTTAATAACTTCTATAATAATTCATGTATTTGAAATGTAAATATAGTACATAAAAAAAATCTGATGTGGGCAACACATGACTTTCCTTATATAATGTAATGAATTTACTACTTTTACAGTAAAAAAAGAGGTTTTTCTTATAGTAGATACTAATATTCTTTCCAAGATATTGAATTTTCGACAATTAGTCGTCATTGTCATTTATTTAGCATCATTTTTATCCATTTGGCGAGATTTTCATTAATTTGGCAACATTTCAAGAAAGTCGCCAAGTTGGCGACATTCCGCCAAATTCGTCGCCAAAATCTCGCCAAGCGTTATGCACTAAGAAAAAAGTTATTTATACAGCATATTATACAGCAGATAAATGACTATTGGCGTTCAAATACAAAAGTATTATTCAAAGTATATTTTTTCATGAATGGAACGAGCTAGATCCACGAGAATGATGTCACTCAATTTATCGCATGGTATTACATATGAAAAGTGAACATGTTTCTCAATAGGAATTTTTTTTTTTATTATGGGACTTTTTCATAATTTTTTTAAAAAATGTACAATATCTCGAGAACGGTTCATGTTAGCGTTCTAAAATTTATGCCAATCGCTTTCTAATGAAAAATTACATAAGAAATGCCTATTTGCGTAACTTTATTAGCGGTTTTGATTTTTTGACGATTTTTTCAAAATTTCATTCGAAAATTTAGGGGGATTCTGAACTTTCGATTACGTATAAAAACAATACGCTTCCAGTGTTTACGGATTGTGATTTTTGTACCAAATTTGGTTCGAATCTGTCCATTCGTTCGTCAGTTATCGTCTCCACAGACTCACTGACACACACACACACACACACACACACACACACACATCACTTCAAAAATTTTTGATTCGTGATCAGGGATGCTTGAAACGTGCTCTCCCGTCGAAAACTCGAATTCGAATTTTCGACCCCGTCACAATACTTTCCTTATACATTATGTATATAAAGAAAGTAATATACACATTTGAAATTGCAACGAATTCATAACTTTTAAGGTTTTCCCTTTCTATTGTAGAGTTTAGCTTTTTTTAAATACAACTTGAAAATAATCAATCAATTGTACGAAATTCTAATCATCATTAGAGGTAATCTAAATGGAGCTAAATCTAAATGTAGTAATAGTGCTTATCTATTAATATGTCGATAATCCTGGATCCCAGAAATTCGAAACTTGTTCTAAATTATTATACTATTTCAATTCGACTTCAAAAATTTCAAATTCTTCGCAGATATTTTTCCGTTATGATATTGATGGGACAAAAACATGTCCAGACAGATTGGTATTAATCGATATAAAGAAAACTGAATAACAATACGGATGATATGGATTTCGGATTATGAAATTGTAGTGCCACTACGTCAAAATGTGCTTTTATGGAAGACATTCATTTTGCAGATAACAGCGTCCATGGATTGGCTTCGAGCTTATGCTCTTGTCAGCATGGGATAGCCGTTATCTGTAATAATATTAAGAAAATTTGTTGCATACTAAAATTTTGAGATTTTCTATGATACCCGGCAATTTCATTCCTTCCACGAAGCAGCCATTAAATGCTCTACAGTTCAGCCCGCGCTACACGAAACTGCAAGATCGGAGTTTAAAATATCAAAGTCTTAAATGGTAATTGGAACAAAATTAATTACTATTAGGTCGCTAGGTATATTTATTAGTACAATACAAAGTTAGAAGAACAGATGCAAATAAGAACTATGACCAACATTAAAAGTGCTTCACAATTGATAAAATACAGAAATATACTGGTCTTTAACTGAATAATGCTATAGGTAAAGATAAATTTTGAACACTTATGACACAATTCAGAACATAAAATGTGATGACGGGTAAAAAATCAACCACTTTGATAAATAATGCATGCGCACGACCAGAGGTGATAAAAATAGTTTGTTTATCCATATAAAATATTACTTTTGAATTAGGATGACAAAACCTATATGAAAAACTCCCATCTACTGTAGGAACTGAAGAGAGGATCCTTCAATTTCACAGGATCTGTCGCCTAGACAGGTTGCAAATCCTCGCCTTATAAACTGGCATGTGCTGGTGCTGTTGGATTCCTTTATATAGTCACCAATAAGCTTGCACTTTTCCCGTAATTCGATTACCTGACGGTCGCTAGGTACTATATAATCGGAATACCTACTACACCTGGGACACCTCATAGGCGGCGGTGGTCGGAACCGACACACTATGCAATCGATTCCGGACACTGCTCCAAGTAGTGAATCTTGCCGATTTTTACGGATGCATTTCAAGCAGAACACATCATCACAGTGCTCAAGAATGCCGAAATATCTATCCGACGGATTTGGTAAATCAGGTACAGACTGTTTGCATATTATGCAAATAGGTGGTGGAGGAGCGGCCGCCTGAGCCATTTTGATATTGCTCCTTTTATGAGAGAAACACTTTCAGAAATAGATGACTGATCGTGATGAAATTAAATTTGTATGTACACACTACTCAGCTTTAAACGTCGACGGGATGTGTTACTGCGTAGAGCGTTATATGCACAAGGGTGCTGTGTGAAGGGAAACAAACTAAATAGCTTAGGGTTGCCAGGCTGTCTAACAAAACTGGGCCAAATGTTAGCCAAAATCTGTTAGACATATTTACAGACGATTTTCATATAGTCAATAATACATTTTATTATTTTCTTTCCATGAAATCTGTAAAATTATTTTAAACGAAAAAGACATTAGAAATTGCGAGTTCCCATTTTTCTAAACAGAATTGTTAAATCTGAACATTAAGCTATATATTTATTATAAACTGGCTCAATCTCTATATAAAAATGCCATAATTTTATAATATTTAATAAGCACATATATACATAAGCACAGGATATTTTCTACATTTATTAATAATTATTTTTCTGTCACAATATATGATTCTCTCTGTATCCAAATACAGGATTCCACACTTAATTGGGAAACGGATATTCATTTACATCCTTTATATGCGTAAAGAATTCTAGAACAAAATTAAACCCTGTGGGGTTAATATTAAATTTATCCGTCTTATAGAAATCCCCGGTAAATTGCAAAAAAGTGAAGAAAACAATCTGGTGAATTTCAGTTTCAGCGGTAAAAAACAATGGAGATAAAGCGAAAAATCGCCGAACTTGTTAACCTATAGTTTTTCCCTATGTAGTTTAAAAGGTTTAAACATAATAAAAAAAAGGGATGTAATATATATAGTTAAAATCACTACCCTTTATTTCGTAAATTGTTATAATTATTCTGTACTCATTATATTTATAGAATATATTTAAGCGAGGTATTAATAATATTAACATGTGCACCCGCTTCTACGCATACAATAAACTAGAACCAAGCGTATGCAAATTAATGAGGGCCAACTGTATCAAAATCCTTTACTCACTATTCTTCTGATAAATATATTGAAAATTATTTTATTAATGAGTGATTTTTATATTAAAATGTATAAATACATTGAATCTAATCAACATGTACTGATAGGAAATGAAATATTGTTTTATACACCGCAGATTCCATATTAACAATACATGGGCGTCATTTTCATGCATTCATTTTTAAACTGTTTCTGTTAAAAACCTTTCATTAATTTCATGGGCGTCACGAAGCGAGAACTTTAGGCATTTCGCCTACTGCAAACATCGGTGGAAATGGCAAGTTAAATTTTATGCGTACTACAGTTAAACAACCTTTGATAGTCATAAAATGCGTATTTGAAAACGTTTCAATACGTTATTAAGATAAAAAGAAAACACACAAATCATAATTGGTAATTGCAACTATCACAGTTGCTACTTTCCCAGCATATATATTATAAAGAAAAGTATAGTGACAGGGTTAAAAATTCAAATTCGCGTTTTGGATAAATATACGCTCTTTGAGCATATTTGAACTCGGACGTATTAGAAGTTCTTTTTTGCAAGTGAGTCTATGTCAGTGAGTCTATGGCTGCCATATTTCATAATCTAATGGAGTGCTTCGATTTCAAATTCAAAATACTCTATTCAATTTCAAAATACTCTTTCAAATTTTTGACCGCACTGTAATACTTGTCTTATACTCATCTTTTCAAAATATTTTTGCAGTAATGGAACAGATAAAAAAATATTCCAATTAGCGGGAAAAATATTTGTCCATTTCAAATAAGTTATTGAGAGGTTTTACAAAAACAAAGTTTTCAATAGTGAAGGGGACACAATCATAATCTTGTAAGCGTTTGTTAGTTTCATTGAATTTCGAAAATAAATTACCAATGTTACCCTGGTTCCAAGTAAGTGTCCACTATTTAAATAATTCATGTACAGATGACATCTCCAAATGCCGGCTTTGGACAAAAATCCATTCCACACTACGTTTTTTCAAGGCGCAAACATGCCAATTAGTATAACAACGCTTGTCTAATACACCATAATATTAAGCTCCATTGCTATGCCCTAAATAAGCACTTGATCGCTGATCTTTGCAAAACAGCGCAATAATTTGATACTATGTTACCATTATGAGCAGTAAGCTAAAATTTCATTAAGATTGAACGAAAACTCGCTATGGTAACAATACATTTTAAATGTTTTCTAGAGTATAGGAACTTTTTTCAGTTTTGCGAATAAATATTTTCCTTTATTTGTGCTTATATACGCAAATGTGTGTTTATATACGAAAATGTGAGTTCAAAATTAAGGAACTAGAAACCATTCCTCTCCCCCCCCCCAAGTTGTCATGTGCAAATCTGCAACTGCCAAGTGTATATTGTACTTGATGTGGCGAACCCCGGTTTTCAAAGATTTGCAGTTCAACCTTCAAAAAATCAAAATATTTATTTATTTATTTATTTTTTTTATTGTAACACGATCACAAAGATGAGGAAAAGTATTAATTTATGCGGTAGCATCATAACCCTCCTTAAAATTTCTTTTTAGAATAGTCGGTTTCTGTAATTTTCCTATATATATGTAGTATAATATACAGGGAAAGGATAGTGACGGGGACGAAAATTCGAATTCGACTTTTAGAATGAAGATCAAGTTAAACATATGCCTGAACTCGGCAAGATGTCTGTTGAGACGATATCTCACGAACGAACGGAACGTTTTGAGATACCTCATAGTTTTCAGATAAACATCTAAAAATGAATATATATATATGTATATACAGGGTGTCCCAAAAATATTGAAACGCGCTTTAATTCTCTATCTTTTGGATATGTTGAAAGTAAGGTCGGAAGTAAGACTACGTTAATAAAATAACCCTCCTATTAATTTTCAAAAAGTTACACTTTTAAATTTTTATACGATCCTCTTAGACAAATTTGGTCAATAAGAAATTTTAATTTTTAATGCAAAGATATCATTAAAAAAACCGCATATCTATATCTTTAAAATCAACTGAATTATGATAAAGGAAAAATCTGACTTATTCTAGTTTTTCGCATCATGTGAAAGGCTGCTTCATCAGTGAAAATAGGGATCATAAACAAATTGACGGTGGAAATTGTTTAGATAAAAAGTACTTAATTATTGAAAAAGTACTCAGGTATAGAAAAGTACTTAAGAATCTGTGATTGCATCGTGAGCTTACGCGGAATTCGCAAAAATGTCTCCTATGTATTATCATCCAGTTTTATCTTTTGTTTGATATGTCACAAATTTAAATTTCTAATGTGATATATGTCCCCGTTCACAATGTTCAATTTTCAATTAAATATAACTCGCTTAATTTCAAAGGTACAGATGCCGGTTTTTTTAATGATCTTATTGCATCAAAAATAAAAATTTTCTGATTGACTAAATTTGTCTAAGGGGGTTGCATAAAAATTTAAAAAGTGTAATATTTTGAAAACTAATGGAAGATCTATTTTATTAACGTAGTTTTATTTCCTCCCATACTTATTAACATATTTGCAATTTACATTGCCCTCTTCTCTCCAACAGGTAAAAAATTAAAGCGCGTTTCAATCTTTTTGGAACACCCTATATATATATACCATTGTGAAATATGGATACTCTTCATACATAATATGCGATAATTGTCAACATCATTTTCGTGAATTAAGTTCATTCCAGTCATGAGAGGCGAAACTTTCGTGTAATGATTTTGTATTCTGGCGCTTAACAATTTGACATGCCATTTATATGTGAGAAATTCACATCCCTCTGTCTGTAACGCTTACCGTTGAATTTACAGAAATGTGAGACATTAGGGAAATACCAACTACTAGCAATATTTTGCCTCAGATTGACGGACATAGAGTTCAAATTTTGTATAATTTAAATTGTTTTTATATGATGTGATCTGAAAAAACGCCTAATGTATACAATTGCATATTAAAGTTACCGAACATTGCATCGTATTCATCGTTTTTTCTCTGTAAAAGAAGTAAATGCATTGCACTATATAGGGAAAACTATGTGCGCCCACTTCAGATTATTTAACAACAGAAATGGGATATTTACCTTTGCGTATATTTGCAAAAACATGATTTACCATATCTACGGTGTTTGCAACTGTTAGTCATGCCAAACAAAATTCCATCTTGTTTCTTTCTTCCTTTTTAAAGCGGTTCCACAAAAACGCTAGGATTTTTTTTTAAACTTAGGCAATATATAACTTTTTTTACTTTTCAAATAGAAAAGCTGGATTTAAAAAAAATGAAATCAGAGTTTATCCAAAATGATTTTTAATGCATTCGTAAAAGTTATTACTAGACGACTAAAAAAAATTGTTAAATTTTATATTTAATAAACGTTAATGGTAACACATTAGCCGGTGAATCATTTTTACTTTCCCTACAATACATGGTAATGTATAGAGCAAGTATCATAATTATGCCGAAAATTACAACTTGAATTTTCGTGTGTCTGTCAGTCTGTGTGTATGTGCAATATATGTATCCAATCTAACTCAAAGCAACTAATGCACGAAATATCATAAAATTTGACAGTTAAATCACTTGTGTTCGACCTTGGTGCTGATTACTTGTTGGTATGATTCGGGATAAAAGAAATCCAACATTTTTTACGAAATGTGCCGCAAAAAATACTAGTCTAGCAGAAAAAAGCAATAGATCAAATTTTACAAAATTTGGAAGATAAGTCAAATGTGGGTTACCCTGCTGCTGATTTGATTTTGGTACGATTTGGAGAAAAATAAAATGCCTCCTTAGGGAAAAATGGCCAGCAAAAGTCTTCAAAATCTGAAACAAAAAATTGCGTATGTTTAAATATAATGATTAAATGATTGTTTCATACATAATTTTTAACGTGGGAAAGAATAAGATAAACCCATTATACTAGGACTAGCCGTTTTGTAGATATTTTAGCCCTTCCGCTACGCCACCCTTGAAAATAAGTCCAGTTACTAAATGAGAACAAAAGTTGAATTCAATTCAATGCATTTTTAAATGATTATGGGTCTTATTTTGTGCAATTACACTCAATATAATGAATTTATTGAAGAAATAAAGAGAACGTGAATCTGATTCAGCAGGAAAAGTCATGTGCGGACCACATCAGATTTTTATATACTACTTTCAAATTAAATACACTGTAATAATATTGTCGATTGAAATTGGTTAAATAAATCTATATTGAATACATAAACTTAGCAAGAAAAAATCCCATTTCTGTAGCACATGTCATTCTCTACATAATGCAATGCCTTTAATCCTTTCACAGACAAATGGTGTATAAGATACATACAACGATGATTTTTGGCTGCGAAATAACTCCACATAAAATGAAATTGGGCGTTTTGGGCAATAACAATCCAAATTGTAATTATATGTTAATGAATATCTCGTGAAATACATGACCATTGGCTAATTTCTAGGTGTTCTATTAGTTTTTCTGATTAGTATCGTCATATTGATATGCAATATATAGAAGACATGCTGGAGGCCAAATTCAAAGTTTGTGCGATATGAAATATATATTTAAAATTTGGTGCACGGAAAATCGATTTGAAAAGGACCACTGGAAATATCAGATTAATTAAAAAACTATGTTATGCGGGATTTGCTTATGGTGAGATAGTTGATTTGCATCTGGTATCCAGTTAGTATATACTAATTGTTAAATATCCTTCTGCCTGTTGACCATGTATTTTAGATTTGATCGCTTGGAACAAGAAAAAATCATTAATCAAATCGGTTTAATCATTGTTCAAAAATCGTTAGTCGAATAAGGACACTCATTAAATCACTTTTATCGTGCATCAAATAGATATTTTGAAATGCAGTGTGAGTGTATGCTTGCTTTGCCATTATGAAGAATGATGCGATGTTTCGCATTATGTCTGAGCTAATATTTCTGAAAAACAAATGGTCATATATAAATAACTTACCGATTAACTATCCTCCATAGCAACGGTTGCAACATGTCCGGATTAAAAAAATAACGGAGTAATAATTTTCTTTAAAACACTTTGTGCACCAACAATTTTGCAGAATTTTGTCCATTTTTAAACATCCAAACAATATATTGTTATATGTATAATGTATAAGGAAATAATTTGTCCTTATATATATAATGTATAAAGAAAGTATTGAGACGGGGTCGAAAATTCGATTTCGAGTTTTCGACGGGAGAGCACGTTTCAAGCATCTCTGATCACGAATCAAACATTTTTGAGGTGATGTCTGTGTGTGTGTGTGTGTGTGAGTCTGTAGATACGATATTTCACGCACGAATGGAGCGATTCGAATGAAATTTAGTAAAAAATCACAATCCGTGAATACTGGAAGCCTATTGTTTTTAAACGCAATCGAATGTTCAGAACGCCCCTAAATTTTCCAGTGAAAATTTGAAAAAATCATCAAAAAATCAAAACCTTTAATATAGTTACCCAAATAGACATTTATGTAATTTTTCCTTACAAAACGATTGACATAAACTTTAGAACGCTAGCATAAACCGTTCTCGAGATATTGCACATTTTTCAAATAAATTTATCAAAAAATCCCATAAATTAAAAAAAATATATATATGAACTATTGAGAAACATGTTCACTTTTCATGTGTAGTATCATGCAATAACTTTGACATCATTTTCGTGGATCTAGCTCGTTCCATTCATGAGAAAAGATACTTTGGGTAATCCTTCTGTATTTGAACGCCAATAGTCATTTATCTGCTATAACTTATTTCTCTTTCCATAACGCTTGGTGAGATTTTGGCGACGAATTTCGCGAAATGTCGCCAACTTGGCGACTTTTTGAAATGTTGCCAAATTAACGAAAATCTCGCCAAATGGTTAAATGTGACGCTAAATCAATGAAAATGACGACTCATTGACAAAAATTCAATATCTTGAAAAGAATGAGTATCTGCTATAAGAATAAGCTATTTTTTGCTGTAAAAGTAGTAAATTCATTGCATTATATAAGGAAAGTCATGTGCTGCCCACATCAGATTTTTTTATTTCGGGTTCAAAAGAATAAATCCACATTTTGACAGCTAATAAAATGGCAAAGGCATGGTTTTGATGCAACGCGGTTGAATCTGTTGAGACATTCCTTGCATTATTGTCCACGAAAATTCTTTCGAATTTGAGTTAAACTGTAGGGAATCCAACGCGCAAATACTATTTTGTCTTTTAAATAAAGTATCATGAAAAAATGAATGTACTCGAGTCCTTGAATATTCATAGATGCCTCAATTTCATCATATGTGACATTGCGATCTAAAGTGATCGCTACAGCATCAGTATTGTACAGCACCAATGTTTTTTGCTTGACAGCAGATTTTGGACGTGCATCACGAAATTCATCCCTGAGATACCAAGATTGAATTATTTGAACCAGTTGTAAATTGTTGCTTTTACAACTTACACAATATTGTAAGTTATCTGCTTCGACGGCCGGGAAATGTCACTCAATTTAAAACACAGTGGGGGCAGCATCCACAGGGATCGTGCCATTCTTATCCTACCACCAAAATCTTGGAAGGACTTACGGACATATGTAACGTAAAAGCACTCAGCGTGAACATGGGGAGAATTTGTGCAGAGGCCGGAATCGAACATCTGTCGTTCGAGTGCAATCCCCGCACGCTATCAAGCTGTTGTTGTTGCCGTTGAGACCTAGACCGTCCGACATACCAGAAAGGTGTAAGATAACTGTTTGGACGGTCGGGAAGTGCCACCCAATTTAGACCGGAACCCAGTGGGGAGTCATCCAAAGGGACTGTAACCTCCTTCCCCTACCATCAACCTCTCGGAAGGACTTACGGATCCACATGTTTAACGTGATCGTACTCCGCGTGAGTTTTGGTAGCGGAGGGAATCGAACCCGGGCCTACCGAGTGCAATTCTCGCCCGCTAACCACTGGGCTAACGTGCCCGCTATCAAATTGTGTCAACCATTGTCGAAAGTCATAATAATTCATAGCTCAAAAATCCCTTTGATTTTAGCATATCTCGTTCTTTAACAGACACTGTTCTGGTGAAAATTTAAGTTTTTAGAAACGCCTGCATGAACGCTGTCATTTTTGGTATGGCTACAGTCTAAAAACTTAAGTAGTGGCCCTTGTATTTATAGTATTCTAGAAGTAAAAGTATTTGAATATTTAAGATCTGGTAATGTTGGAATTCAAGAGTATTTTTCTTTTAATTCTAGCTTCTTTCTCGCAAATTCAAGGAAGCGTAGTTGTAGTTTCTGTTATTGCAATCCATGAAACAGAGAACTTAAAATGGCGCTTATATAACTGAAGAACAAATCAACGAATTTCACTAATTAAACGTAATTGGGAATATATTCATATTTGAAGTGATTCTTAGATTTTACCGATTTTATTTTCTTTCAGTGTTATCAAGGGAAATGTGTGATATACGAAATAGTAATAAATAAGTAAAATAAAACGAATATTATAAATATATAAATAATAGTAAACAACGTTGCAGCATAGCTGTGAATGTTATGATAACTCAAATGAAACCATTTATCTGAGTATGAAATAAAAATTTTACATTCCAGCACTTTCTAAATCGCAGTTTCATGTTTCCAATTTTTGAAAACAAATCAAAGAATTATTTTGAAATCGTTTAGAATAAGCAATTCTCTCTCAGATTTGCATTTACTTATTTTCCTTTTAGATACCGAATGTAGAATGTATGAATGAGTTCTTTGAACTTATATGCTTAGTATGTTTGCGTTAGAAAATCCCTAGACTGGAGGATATTTTTTTACTGTAAGGAACGTAAGAAAATCCCGTAATGGAACCCGATGTCTATGTAGCCAGAATAAAGCGCGGGATTAGGTTCTGGTTCGCCATCCCCATCGAATCAAAACACCGAAATCCCCCCTTTTTCATATTTTCCCAAACATAAAGATGTTCTTATTGTATTCCAATATTCCAGATCTCACATTTCTACAGTATTGTGGATTTACTTACAACATATATCCCATTCCACAGGTTGAAATAATAATAGGATTTATTTAAATATAAATTTAAAATAATCGTATAAAATGTACTGAAAGTATGTATGTGGGTAATGACGAGTTTTGCTTGGTAAAATTTTCAGTTGGAACTTAAATTAAATGTTTTGTTTAATTTGGTACAAAAGTATAAAGCGATTGTGCGTCGGCGCAACCAGTTTCCTGGTACTATAAAATAAGAAATCGGCTGAAAAGGAATATAATTAGAATGCAGAATGACAATAGAGAAGTAAGCCTTAATATTAAATCAATATATTCTTAATAAATCACATTAATTTAAGTAACATTTGTATTAATAGAAGTAGCATAAATCAATACATTAAATTTTTATAGAGTCCTTTATGCAATACAAATTCAATTAAAAAAGTATAATTGAAATATAAAATTCAATTATAATTGAATATAAATTCAAATATAATTGAAATATAAAATTCAAATATAAAAGTATAACGCGATTGTGCGTCGGCGCAACCAGTTTCCTGGTACTATGAAATAATAAATCGGCTAAAAAGGAATATCATTAGAATGCAGAATGACAATAGAGAAGCAAGCTTTAAGATTAAATCAATATATTTTTATTAAATCACATTAATTTAAGTAACATTCGCATTAATAGAAGTAGCATAAATCAATACATTAAATGTTTATAGAGTCCTTTATGCAATACAAATTCAATTAAAAAATCTGATGCGGCCAGCACATGACTTTCCTTAATTTACTTCTTCCACAGTAAAAATAAAGATGTTTAAGGATGTAATGATGTCCAGGGCACAGTATGTTTTACGTTGAATTGTATACACTACCCGAGACAGAAAATGCAACACCGTAAGAGCGAATAGAGTGGGATGATAACGGGTACGCACAGAGAGATGTCACGTATAAATAAATTATGTTAATTCCAGCAATGCAGTAATGGCATAAGTTGGGTGATCGGTAGGCAGTAGAACCACCTCTTGTGGCGACACATGCAGCAATCCTTCGAGGAACAGATGCAATGTGCATGCAGATAATTTCCTAAAGGATGGATGAGCATATGGCTTCACACATCCTCCATAGGTCGCCCATTGTTTTAAGCGGGGCAGGGCAGTCAAACGAAGGTCAATCGCGTCCTATACATGCTCTATGGGTGAGATATCTTGAGAAAGCAAAAGCCAAGAAAGCACCTGGATACCTTGTAAGGATTATCTGTTGATTATTGCCTAGCGTGATCTCGCGTTATCTTTCTAAAAATAGAATTTGCAACCGCTGAGGTAGGGAAGTGCAACAGTCCGCAGCACCTTATCCACACATCGTCGTGCCGTCATTGTATCTTTGATGCGAACCTGAGCCGAGTTCATTCCAAAAAGCATTATTTAGTGTGTTTTTTATAATTTGGATCTTTTACATCCTACGGGTGTCTGTAATTTGGTAAAAGTCCTATTATTATTTTTACATCTCCACATTTCAGCAATTCCGCCCAGCAATGATACTTTAAGCCCTCCTTCCTAACAGGCCCTTCCTGTCTAATGCGACCGATTTCAGGAAGCTTTGTTTAGTGTGTTTTTTCGTATAATTTGGATCTTTTATATCCCACAGGTATCTGTAATTTGGTAAAAGTTCTATAATTTTTTCCATCTCCAGATCTAACGTAATTGAGCTGTTCGATATGCTTGCATTACAGTCGCCATCACCATCTTGAATGCAAATGAGGAGAGGAAAGGCGGAGGGGAGTGACGTCCAATTTTATCGTGCTCTGATTGGTTCGCCGCTCAGAAATTGAGCAATTTTTATTGTCGAGTACGAACGAATTGGTGCAATGCGGCGGCAAGATTTCTTCCCATTGAACTGTATGGTGTTGCTGAAATATTGCTGGAAGGATTTGCTCGTGTAATAATACCAGTACTATACCTAGAACCCACAACAAAAGCAGCCCCAGATCACAACCCTTCCTCCTGAGGCCTGTACCGTGGGTACAGTACAGAAAAAGTCCAATGTTTTATTCGATTCCCTTCTAATCCTAATGCGTCTATCATTTTGGAAGAGAGTAAGTCTGGAGTCATAGGACCACATGTTTCCCCCATTGTTTAGCAGTCCATTCTTTGTGTTCCTTGGTGCATTGGCGTCTTTTATTCCGATTACTCTCAGTGACCAGTGGTTTCTTATTGTAAACACAGCTGTTTAATCCTACTCCTCTGAGTTTTCGTCTCATCGTGCGAGTGGGAATTGTTTTGCTTCCACTACTGAATATGGTTGTGAGTTCTAGAGTCGATTTTTTGCGATTCGATTTCACTAAGCGCTAAGCTATGATCTTCTGTTACAGTTATTTAGCGCTGTTTTTCAACCACGCATTTACCAAGAATCATAAATGCACTGGACAGACAATTAGTAATCAAGTGCCAGTGATTTCAGCAATCTCCTTGCACGTCGCATGAAATTGACACAGGCCAAGAATTTGGCCCTATTCTAAACTCTGTAACATCTTTTCACGACCGTGTATAAGGTATTCAGCCATGTTCGCTGTGAACTGATCAGCTGATGAGCTGATCTTCCGTTACATTTAAAGGTTGTATTGCCCGCAGAATTATGTAAAATTTCGAAATGCGTCACCACTTCGTACCTCCTTAATATTTGCATGTTTCAACTCACAGCGCGACATTTTTTTGGTCAGGCAGTGTACATTACCATGAAAGGTAGGGAAAGTAATATGATTTAGTTAAATACAGAATGTTTAAAAAAGGTTGCACGGCTAAATATCTCTTGGACGATTGGTCGTAGACCGGTGGTTCCCATTTACTTTGAATGAGAAAGACTATCATCATATGCAAATCGTGCAATACTTTTAATAAAAAAAATACAAGTTGTAACATTATATATAAGCCACATACCTTTTTTTAACTGCAAATACACTTTTCATTGCCCAGTGAGCTATAGAGTTTTATCGTCGGGCCATTAAAATTATTCGAAATATTATTTAAACTTTTCGACGGATAATTTGAAACTGTTGAAGACCTGGACCGCCAGACTCACCCTAGGGTATGAGGAGCTAGCTGAACGGCCGGCGACAATAGGAAACTGTATAAATTTTTGCTAAATATATATACATAGGTAAATTTTAAAATGTAAATTTTATCGAATGAAATTAAATTTTTGTACAACTCCTGAAATCCACGTTTTCGCCGTTTCTTTTGATATGATGAAATTGGTTTAAATTCCCTAAATTTGAGAATTTCCTCAGAACAAATTTTCTATATTAGAGAACCGGATTTGACCCTAATGGTTTTAAGGTGAATAGGGAACAATGTGTTAAATGGAGCACCTTTTGTAGAGGGCCTGTGTAAAAATATAATTTTTGTACTTTTTTACTAAAATGTGTCACGCAACTAAACCTGTCGTTGTTTGAAACTATCTAATTTTAAGAATTTCTTACATTGGAACCATGGGCATAAAACCAATCGTTCCAGTGATTTTGAGTTGAGTAATGTTTTTGTACGTGGCACTGTGTATATTGCTACATTAAACGTATTTTCTATGTACTTAGTTTATTGAAGAATTTTCAAAACAATTTTAAGGTACTTTCAGATCATAAACCTATTTAATTACTGCTTGTTTTCAATGCAGATAATACCAGTTACTTACGTCTTTAAATCAGAATCTGTCATCAAAGCTTTTAGGAATTTACTAGATAACATAAGATGTTATATAGTAGCGAAAATTGTTATCGACTAAGAAAGACTTCGAAGAAAAACTTATTACAGCAACTGGAAAGAAGTCTGCGGTATCTTCAGATAAACAGAAAATGTGGTAGTAAGACAATTAGATTATGTGTAGAACCTGATATCAGTAGATGAAGTTATTGGTATTGACATCTTTGACACTGTTGGTGCCCAAGATAGTTCCTTGTTTTCACGTTTGATATGTTTTATGTCATGAGGAACATGGAATATGGATTTATAAGATATAAAATATAAATTATTTCTGTTAGTTATAAAATACAATTAAAACTTAAATGCAAGCCTAATTTAAAACCTAAATTCAGCCGCAATATTTAATATAATACTGCATGAAGTTTTTCATGAAATGTTCTTGCTTTAGTGCGGTCTAAAATTGTTTCTCTATTTAAAAAATAAATTAAAAGTGCATGAACTATACGTTTAAAAATGATATTAATTCAGTCAAAAGCAATTTTAGCGTAAATCATTATAGCATTCTTAGAAAATTTTCAGCATTATTGGGGTACATCGGTATAAGGTATATCAAAAACATTATTAGAGTATATCAAAACATTATTTGCGCAAATCATAAATATTATTAGGGTATATTAAACGCATTATTTGCGCATATCAAAAACATTATTAGCGTGTATCAAAATCATTATTTGCTCATATTAAAAGCATTATTAGCGTATGTCAAAAGCATTATTATCGATCTTATATTGATTCAGAAAAGGAGGAAAATTACAGATAATTTATTAAATCCATTTCCTCAGAGGAGTAATCGCTCTGAGAATTCACTTCAAGCTTAAATCCCTACACAAATTTTCCTTTAACTTATACCAGCGAGCATAAAATTGAGACTTTCGTGAATGATTATTAAACCTAGTTTAAGAGAAAGTATGATATGTTGTGCTAGACAACTCTAACTCTTGTGAGCCAAAATAAATTCTTTTAGGAACTCGCCCACCCAATCTGATATTAAACCAGTCACACCTACTAAATTTTTGGAATGCATTAGAAATATTTAAAACCAAAAATGTCTAGGCCATGGAAGAATATTGCTGTGAAAAACCTGTTTCTTAATATCACCTTTTTCCAAACAGCGCTAAATTAGATTTTAAAGCTCCATTACTTTTTAATTGAAATGCTTTTAGCATCCTTATTCACCAACTAGTTGAGGATGCCATAATACTTTCTAAACTACTCTCCAATTATTATTCTCCTCAAGCTTAGCAAGATTACTGAATGGAATATTCTGAATAGATTACATAATTAACTAAAGGATAATGATAGTCTAACACCGGAGCAATTTGCCTGTAGGTCGTAGGACTCTTCTACTAATTAGTTAATAAGAGTGCCTGAGTATATTTTGTCCAGACTCAGAATATGCACACACCGGGCAGTGAATTAGAAACATGGAAACATGCATGCAACAAATATAGGTCACAGGCGGTTGTATGTTGGTCATGGGAGATACACGTGATCGATACACCGCTGTAAAAATGCTGTGTGTGTGTGTGTGTGTGTTCCTAGAGAAGTGGTGCAAAATAGGGATAGCGACAGATTTGTCTGCGTTTGAAAAAAGTTATACTGTGGGGCTCATTTGCAGGAGACACAATTGCAGAACCGAATAACTCACTTTCTTCTCAAAAGGTGAGACATCTAAAGTGTATAATAATAATAGTTGGAAATACAACTCCCAGGCTTTGTCTTAAAGGCGGAATTTTGGATAGTAAACTCTCAATCGAGCGATCGGCAACTAACGATCGGCGGCATTTCGGACGACTTATACGGCAGGAAAGGGGATCTATTCTACAGCAACTGACGGAAAACTTCAATGACGGCTCTTCCCAACCAATCTCGACCGAGACAATGCGCAAGAAATCGTAGCGAATCGGTGTAGCCAGTTGCATTCTTACGCGGAAACCACTCATTTCAGTAAAGAAACTGAAAATGCGTCCAGAGTGGTTTTCAATGCAGATAAAACCAGTTACTTACGTCTTTAAATTAGAATCTGTCATCAAAGCTTTTAGGAATTTACTAGATAACATAAGATGTTATATAGTAGCGAAAATTGCGGTTTCGTAGGGAAATAATAGCCTCCTTCGTCAGGATAAAAAAAACCCCAAAATAAGGCAGTGCACTCGTCTGCCAGACAGACCCGATCTTGTCTTTGTTGGTACTTTTGTCATGGTTGTAACAAATAACAACAAACTTTGTAACAAATTGCACGATTATTCCAATTGATAAGTGTCCCAAGCTTATTGGTTTTGGTCGCGCTTTAATGAGAAAAGTGTTTTAGAAGAAAAAAAAATTATTATTTTTGCCACATAGCCATATTTTCTGTAAAATTTGATTTATAAGCGAATGGCATCACTTACAAAATATATTATGGACATTTTACTAAAAGTGAAACGAAATAGTTGTGTATAAACTATTGCCAGATTTTCTCAAGATATTTAAAAAATAATCCTTTTACAGTAGTACCTCCCAATAAGGAGCATACACGGGACTGGGCTTTTTGTCCCTTAAACAGAGGTGTTCCTTCTTCAGTGGTACATGTATTGGTACATAAACAGTACATTATAAGAAATTTAATTTAATAAGATATGTGGGTAATATTAAACTTCAAATACTGTAAATGCTGCATAAATAAGTAACATTAGCATTTTAAATACGTAGTATTGTATTTATTTTAATTTAAAATTAATGAAAAATGAAAATTCTTAATTAATGAAAAAATTAATTAATAAAATTTAAGTAAAAATGTATTAAATGGACAATATAGTCTTGTACGTACTTACAAAAATTTAGTTGAACTAATCCTTTACATGGGTTTGTTGGCATATACTTTATAGGCATTTTCTCCACATGGATATTAATTCACTGATCATTTTGAGTTCTTCACTATCAACTACTATCCCTTAAATAGAGTGTCCCTTACTCTATTCAAAGAAGCTGGGACGAAAGGAATCGTCCCTTAAATAGAGGTGTCCCTTCTTCTGAGGAGTCTCTTACAGGAGGTTTCACTGTATATACACATACACGCAGGTATAACTTTTAAAACGATTCGGACTAAGGGAGACTCAAAACTGTGTAAATTCGTCGAAACCGTAAAATCAAACTGTCACCCCCTGTCACAATACTCTTCCTATATATTACATTATGTAAGAAGGTTATGTAAGAAAGATTATAAGTGTAAAAATACATTATAGATGTAATGGAATGCAAAGTTGAATTATCGACTGAAAAATGCATGTAATATAGTTATTTCACCAAATTCTTTAATTAATAAACATTTGCAACATCAACAAAATATTTATACATCTATTTATTTATAAGGGCACATTTATAACAATGGTTTTAGGTTATGACTTAGATAAGAGTTACCTCTCCATTGATTGCTAAATGTAATACTCACCTGCATTGAAATGCAATATATCAGTGAGATAAAATCTGTTGGTACCTCATTTCAACTTGCTTCGGGATCTAATGGTTGCAAGATAAGCTTCGAAATGCTCTTTTACTTTGAAGTTAGATTCAATTTATAGAATTTTTGTCGATAAGGTAGAAAGAGAAAATGTTTTCATCAATTTGCGAGTTAAGATAAGTTTTGGATCTGTACATCTAGCATCTGTTTGAAGAATTGAAGGGTTAGAAAAAGTGTATTTCTATATATTAAAATATGTGGAATGTCCTATACAACACTTTTTTATACATATATATATATATATATATATAATAATAATAATAGTTTGAAAGTTCAATGAAATAAAAGTGAGAAGCTGTAACTCGTAAAACCTAACTTTCTAACAAGCCTACAAAATTAAAGTATATATCAGCAAATCTACAATCAAATGGAAAAAGATACAAACTTCAAATCATCAAGTTAAAGAAAATTATAAAAAATCAATGGTATGGAATCGATAAAAGAAAACAAACGGATTCCAAGCATTAATGCTATACACGTGGACAAGGGCTAGGCCTAAAGCATGGATTTGTTCACTTCTCTAAAACTCTTTCTCGGGTCCAAGAATTTTGTCAAAGCAAACACAGATAATGTATGTTTCTGAAGAAATAGATAGATTATATCTATAAACTATTTCTACTTGGACAACATACATAAAGAAGATAAAATGAAACGAAACAAGAATACCAGGAAAATAACACTACAAATGCACGAACCTGTCAAACCTGGGAACCCAGAATGAAGAGACCAGTGTTGCCATTCGCAAAGGAACAAGAAATGATCTACTGTTGCCATTCGTAAGAAATAAATAACAGTAATGCGAAAAGGCAAGAATATGTGAAAATATACAATCAGAGCTACTAAAAGGAGGGGAATTGAATAATTGAATGCATTATTCATCAAGAAGTTACCACTAAGTGTACACATACATCATCTACAAGTACATGTTCGTGTTTTTGGGATTAAATTAATAAATTTATATATTAAAAAAAAATTCAGAATTCTGTTTTAAACCTTATTAGGAGTAACTTTTCCCAAAAATAAAAATCCAATTAATTAATTTTTTGGAAAATTTAGATGACTCAGCACATATATTTTCACCAAGTTTCATTATTTGACGATAACTTTAACTGTAAACAATTTTGAGTTAGTTCCAAGATCCCAAATCATTTTCAATAATTCTACCTGTATCAGGAGCCAATGGCAATACATTTTTTTATTTTATACATATTCAATTTGGATCGGTTATATTATTAAACAATAGCATTGATAAGGCTTATAAATTTAGTTGTATCTTCTTTATTGTTCATTATGATCCAATATTTCCATTCTTTTACTTCGGGCTATGTGCATAATTTCTGTAATAAATGTTGCACATATGTACACACAAACGTAGAATTTCAGTATTTCCGTACCAAGAAGGGTCGTTGATAACGTACATGGTTTCGGAAATGCTTTTAAATTTATTTGTATTTTATTTTAATTTATTCTATTTATTTTCATGAGTGTGATATTCCCCCAAATTTTTGGGTGCCAATAAAGGTCTAACCACTTTTGTTGATTTATCTAAGTGAATATATTCAGCTCTTTCACCATTCATAAACCATGTATGTTAATACAGGGAACAAGTGGTTTAGTCCCTGTATTACATATATATGATGTTTCGTAGAATTTTACTTTTTCAATTGGGAGTAGTAACAGGCATTACTACTATCATGACTTTCTCAGCATGATAACCTAAATTTAAATTCTATTGCATACCTTACACATGGAACCATGGAACGAGGGGTATTTAGTACATGTTTCATATATAAAAGGTTGTTTTTCATGCATCATTTTGGGTCACATATAATTTTACATGTGTTATTCATCCATCAATTAATAATTGATAAGTAACAGGTATTTGACTTCTATAAGCAATTTAAATTCTTACAATACACACACACACACACACACACACATATATATATATATATATATATATATATATGTTACCGCTAAAGCTCGAAAGCCGTTAATGTGCACATTACCTAGCTAATCTGCATATTAACTGATTTGCTCCTTTAACGTGCGGAATCAAGAGTTTTCCGCATTTTACTTAGGTAATATGCACATTAACGGCTTCCGTATCGTTAAAGTTCAAAAGTTTGCTTCTCTCATTTCCTTTCCCTACTTCGTCCCCCTCTCCCTCCACTTTTCTAGCCGTTCTAACGTAAAGAACTCAAATGTCGATGAAGGTGTCACTGTGAGATATAAGTACCCGAATAATAAAATAAGTACCCGAAGTAAACAGAGTAAAAACTGATGCCCGCTCGATTTTAGCTGTGGTTCTTAGTAAAACAGAGGATGACTTTTATAAACTTGGTACTTAAACGGGTATTTTAAAACAATTGTAGCAAAATCTGAATTCAGTGTTTGCAAAGAGAGATTTTAAACGAAAGACGATGTCCCTGCTGTAGAAATATCTTTACGTCAAACAGCAATAAAACAATCCCTTGGTACTGGACAGGGTTTCAGAAAATGTGACTGCAAATCTAAATGTACCACAAATAGGTGTGCTTGTCGCAAAAACCAATTGCTATGCAATTCAAATTGTCACCAATCTTTAGATTGCAGTAATAAGTAAGCATAATGTTATCATATGTTTTGCAAAATCATTTCCTTAATTGTAATAATATTTTAAACCGTTTGATTTTTTGTATTATAGTTTTTTTATTGATTGATGATTGATTCTATCAACTAATTTTTTAATAGAATATATATATATATATATATATATATATATATATATATATATATATATACATATATATATCGTTCCTTTCAGGAGAGAAGATATTGTGTGCGATAATTTTGTATTTTGACGCCTAACAATTCTCCAACAGTCCTTTATATAGATTAGAAATGGTTTTTTCTCAGTTTGTCTGCAAAGCTTGGAGATAAATGAGAAGAACTCGGTGTCTCATTTAGCAAAATATTGGCAACTTAGCAATATTCTGCTCTAGATTGATGAATATATCGTTAAAATTACAAAAGTTAACGAAAATGCGCTCAGTGGATTAATTACTGATTAAAACATTTTAATATATGGACTATATTATATTGCTTATTGCGGAAGCTATCAATATTGATGTAATCAGTCGGTACTGTTACAATATTTTCCCTATACTATGTATTAAGGGGAAGTAATAAATAATTACTTAATTTAATTATTTGAACTTTTTTTTTGTATATCTGACCATTATGCTCACATGCGTGTAATTTTTGAAAATGTCAGAATACTTCTTGTTTTTAAAATGCATCAACATTAAAATTTTTGAGAGATACATTTTAAAAGGAATGAGTGCTTAAGTAACAACACAATGTTTTTCCATTAGTGTGAAAGAAAGGAAAATTTAGCAAATGCAAAAAACTTTTCCCTTTCCACATAATGTCCCATACCATTGCCTCCCCCAGGCCTTTGGAAAACTTTTACAAAAACATTTCTTCACGCATAATTAGAGAAGTAACTCTGAGGTTTTTATTTTCGTTACAATACATCTATATATATAAAGAAGAAAAGCATGTATGTATGATCCAACATCACGGGAGAACGGCTGAACCGAATTTGTTGAATTGGATTAATTACTGATTAAAACATTTTAATATATGGACTATATTATATTGCTTATTGCGAAAGCTATCAATATTGATGTAATCAGTCGGTACTGTTACAATATTTTCCCTATACTATGTATTAAGGGGATGTAATAAATAATTACTTAATTTAATTATTTGAACTTTTTTTTTTGTATATCTGACCATTATGCTCACATGCGTGTAATTTTTGAAAATGTCAGAATACTTCTTGTTTTTAAAATGCATCAACTTTAAAATTTTTGAGAGATACATTTTAAAAGGAATGAGTGCTTAAGTAGCAACACAATGTTTTTCCATTAGTGTGAAAGAAAGGAAAATTTAGCAAATGCAAAAAACTTTTCCCTTTCCACATAATGTCCCATACCATTGCCTCCCCCAGGCCTTTGGAAAACTTTCACAAAAACATTTCTTCACGCATAATTAGAGAAGTAACTCTGAGGTTTTTATTTTCGTTACAATACATCTATATATATAAAGAAGAAAAGCATGTATGTATGATCCAACATCACGGGAGAACGACTGAACCGAATTTGTTGAAATTTGGTGGGTAGTCTTGAAATAGCACCACTTAAAATTTAGTCCATGTTTCCCGTTTCTAACACCAGGGGTTGTCGCGATAATAATGAAAAACGAAACTTTCGTTTGTCTCATTATCACAGGAGAACAGTTGCACCGAATTTAATGAAATTTGGTGGGTAGTTTTGAAATAGCACCCCCCCCCCTCATAAATTTTGTCCAAGTTTCGAGTTTTTAAGACGGGGTTGTCGAGATAAAAATGGGAAACGAAACTTTTTCCTAGGAATTCTACTCTCTAACTCCATGATTCCCAACGGAAAAGGTTGGAAATCGTTGGTTTAACACGTGAAAGTCAGTTAAATCTCTGAGTTTTGTGGGAGTTTATTGAACGTATTAGTCACTTTTGAAAATCGCAGGTTTGAAATATGAATTTAAATGGAAACTCTATCACTATGGTTTATTTTCACAGGCTTACTCAACAAATTTTATTAATTTGAATAATAAATAAATAAATTAATATAAAAATGTCTATCTCTCTCTATATATATAAAGAAGAAAAGTATGTATGTATAATCAAATGGATCTGATTAGCCAAAGAGGGACCTATCAGATCCATTTTTTTCCTTATATAATGCAATGAATTTGCTTCTTTCACAGTGAAAAAACAATGTATAAGATTCACGGCCTTATATGTTCCGGTGTAATTTTTATCAGAGTTTTGCATCGTAAATCCCGAGCAACGGCGGGTAATCGCTGCTAGTACCTTATATAATACAATATATTGTAATATCTTATATGTACTTTTATAATATCTTGCATAATTAAAGCCTTTAGTGTTTGTGTGTGTCGTCTGTAGCGGAAAATCGAAGTTTCGAAATTAGATACAGATGATGCGATTGACTACGTCGAGTTTTTAACACTTTCTAACATAGTTGAAAAGTGTTTATGACTCTGTTCATTTTATCTGTCTCTCTGTCTGACTGTCTATCTCTCTGTCTCTCTGTCTGACTATCTGTCTCTCTGTCTGACTGTCTGTCCGTTCGCACGATAACCGCAGTAAAAATTATTTTATAACCTCTCCCTTATATTTTATATACTCTCTAACTCCATGATTCCCAACGGAAAAGATTGGAAATCGTTGGTTTAACACGTGAAAGTCAGTTAAATCTCTGAGTTTTGTGGGAGTTTATTGAACGTATTAGTCACTTTTGAAAATCGCAGGTTTGAAATATGAATTTAAATGGAAACTCTATCATCATGGTTTATTTTTCACAGGCTTACTCAACAAATTTTAGTAACTTGAATAATTAATCAATGAATATAAGAATATATATATATATATATATATATATATATATAAATAAATAAATATGTATAAATGAGTGAAAGATACAAAATTCCAGAAAATCACACGAATAAGGCGCTATGCTGCACTACAATGTGGATTTTAATATCATACCAGAAAAGTATAAAAATGAAAGAAAGCAATATATCTAAGATTGGCCGGGGGGGTTGTGACCCCCACTCCCCGGTTAAGCCAGCTTGCGTCTAGACAACACTCCCGGTAGCCGATATATTGCACAAAGATGAATACCGAAGTATCAAAATTTCAAAAGGATTCTAAAAAGGATTCCAAAAAAAAGAATTTTAAAAAGTAGGTTACAGATCATGTAAGTGTGGAGTACCCAGAAGACACGTATTTAAAAAACTGTACTATATCTACTCTCACTAAACTAAAGGCAATAAGAATCCAAACATATAGATTTTAATGATCAAAGCAGATACCATACCATAACCACTATCCACCATGACGAATCCAGCACCAATACATCTGCTAGACATTATCTATTATATAAGAATGTACTCATTCTTAACATGTGTAAAGATGGTACTGACTCCCTAACGTGATCAACACACGGGAGGTTCGGCATCCAAATATATGTGGTAGCTCTCAGTTACGGTTATATCATAAAATTTGCATATAATGTTACACAGAAAACGCTTCGGAAAGCCTTGTGCAATTGCACCATGGAGGAAGTTAATATCGCTATTGTAACGATCATTAACATTACTGTTGATTCTTTTGCTTCGCAAAAGTTGGTTCAAAATTATGTTTCTGTATACATTCCTATGTAAGCATGAATACCAAGGAACTATGAAATTTATAACAAATTTAAAATCTCTACGTTTATCGTAGAGGCGAAATCCAGTTGATCTATCAGGAAGTTTGTACAGAGACAAATCAAGAAAATTAAGACTTTCATCAGGGTTGTATGGTGTTTCTGTTAAAGTTAAACTTTTTGGATAAAATCCAAAATCCAATATAAAATTTTTTTCTTTACAGGCAAAAAGGATGTCGTCAACGTAACGTATGAACAGTAATTCGTTTAAAATGTGTGTGCCCTCCTCATATTTATTGAGGTAAATGTCGGCGAGAATAAAGGAACAACCACCTCCCATGGGTATACCATGGAGCTGTTTGTAGAAATTAGTACCATCGTATAAGACGGTTTCAAATAGTACTAGATTAACCAAAGTTTTAAATTTACCTAGAGTAATAAGTTTTTGCATATTATATTTTTCGTAGACTTCCATCAAAATGGCAAAAATATCTTTAATATCTATATTACTGAACAAATCATTAAAATCATAACTTTTATAATGTAAATCTTGGTTTTAATTTTTTAAATATGGTTTTAATTTTTTCTATTACTTCAAGACTATTACTTATGAAATAAACACCATTATTTTTTATTTTAATCATAACTTCTTTTAAGATAGATAGAAGTTTATTATTTGCTATTGTTAAGTAAGTTTTATAACCATTAGTAATGGGGCGGAATTTCACAGGATTTTTATGCAGTTTTGGTATTAAAGTAACATAAGGAAATTTAATAGATTTCAATGTGTAACCCACAGATTTATAAAAGGCCCTTATACGGTTTTCTATTTCGTTCTGTGAAAGTTGTAAAGGTATATATACATCACGATCCCGGTAACATGCAATCAGTAATTTATTATAAAGATGTTGACATGTAAATGCATAATTTGATGTAACTTTATCAACGTATGTAATTACGAATTTCTTCTGCAAAGTTATCAATTCATTTCTATTGTAGTTTTTTACAACTTCTTTCCTTCCAAAGTTATTGTTATTATATGTTTTAAAAAAGGCATCTAATACCTCCGATTTCCACTCATTATATATGGAAGTGGGTACACTGTATTTCACTGCACATCGATAAATGAATCTGTCCATATCTTGCGTAAGTGTACTACCAATAGAACGAAACTCGGCTATGCGAAATTTAGTGCCGAGTTTGAAGAAGGGTTTCAACGATGATGTCTGTAAAAGATCAAGATCACCAGAAATAACGTGACCATGATGACTGTCGATAAAATTGGAATATTCTGTACAAGAACAAAACTGTGGATCGTAAAATACCTTTCTACATACTGTGTTATAGTTATAGAAATCTCTGCATAAAGGTTTAGCATATTTATAAGCGATTTTAATGTGTGTATTAGAAATAGGAAACTTATCTTGAAATTTATTTATATAAGATGAAATATTTACTTTATCGAAATTTTTATTCTTGTAATTAATAATGAGATATTCTTTATTGATATAAACAGGTTTGTTTTTGATTAAATTTAAGTTTAAGTATTTTGCGCGTAATTTAATGTAATCTAAGAATATAGCAGCAATATGAAAGTTTTGTGAAAAAAGTTCCCTAAAAACGTCACTATTACAAAAATCCCAGATATCTCTCAGAAATCTATTTCTGACTCCATAAATGCAATTTTTAATCCATGTATGTTGTATTGTCTCACCATCAGCACATTTTCGAGCAAAAATCATAAGATTTTCTATTGTGTCAGAGAGTTTTAATTTTATTTTTCTGCCACAACGTTTATTACGTTTTAAATTTTCATTTAGGTGGTAATGTTTCTGATTATTGATTACAACATTAGAGTCGTGTTTTTTTATATATTCGAAATTATAATTGTTATTATATAACATGGAATTCAGACCATAAGGATAAAGAGTGTTGAAATGGTGAATGTAATAACTCTCCCACCAAAGGCGTTCTTTAAGGTTGACTACTATATCCAATATAGTCAATTGCATTGCCTCAATACCATGATCACTGAAGTGACGAATTTCCATAGATGTATCAAAAGAAGGATCTTTTTGCAATCTATATATCTGGCTTCTATGTAGGTTGATTCTTACGTTAATTTGATTTTTAGTTTGTCCTATATATTTTAAACCGCATATCTTGCATTTTATACAATATATGCAGTTATAAGACTTGCATATTATACGATATTTTTGGTTATTACAGATTTGAGAAGGATTTACCATAGGACAAAGTTTACATCGACTAGATGTACATTTTTTGTATAAAAATTTACAGAAATTTCTGTAATGGCTATTATATGAAGGATGATCACAAATACTAGATTTCACAAAACAACAAGAATTTACAGGTTTTTTGGCTTTCTCAACGTTAGGAACAACAGGCCTGAAATATCTATCTATAGTATTCAAGGAAGGGTGACTGTTTGACGATTGGCCAATTCCCCTATGATCGGCCAACCGGGCCATCGTAACATTTGTTACGAAGTTGCCAGTCGCTAAATTAATTTGTTGTGTCATATCATAAGTAGAAAAGGATATTTTTTTAACCATAAAAAAATCCAAAAAAGGGGGGAGATTGTCATAACATAGATATATAAATATTTCCACTCAAGACACATATAAATAGCAACAATATCTTATAAACAGTCATAATATCCTAATAGTACCATATCACATACACCTACAGATACCCATAATTCGATGTTCCCCCAATTGAGAAAGTATTTTCCATTATCTAATATTTTTGTATTTGAGTTTTTTAAGGTTTTTAATTTTTTATTTTTATTTTTATTTTTATATTTTATATTTTTTATAATATTTTTATATTTTAAAATTTTTTGTTTTAAATTTTATTAAATTTTATTATAATGTTATGTAGATAGTAAGATACCATTCTATGCACATATCAAGTGCCTCTATAACATGTAAAAACACCGTAAGGCACGCTGAAAAAACACCAATACAGATACTTAAGGAACACATCACGGTAGTAATCACCTTTTATGAACACACCGAAATATCAGAAGGCCGTCATGACTAACATTAAGCCACCTGGAGCGAAGTTCAAACATCCCCCCCCCCTGTAATTAAAGTATATATGTATGTAGTTGATATAAAGTATATATGTATGTAGTCTTTTTGCCATTTTGATGGAAGTCTACGAAAAATATAATATGCAAAAACTTATTACTCTAGGTAAATTTAAAACTTTGGTTAATCTAGTACTATTTGAAACCGTCTTATACGATGGTACTAATTTCTACAAACAGCTCCATGGTATACCCATGGGAGGTGGTTGTTCCTCTATTCTCGCCGACATTTACCTCAATAAATATGAGGAGGGCACACACATTTTAAACGAATTACTGTTCATACGTTACGTTGACGACATCCTTTTTGCCTGTAAAGAAAAAAATTTTATATTGGATTTTGGATTTTATCCAAAAAGTTTAACTTTAACAGAAACACCATACAACCCTGATGAAAGTCTTAATTTTCTTGATTTGTCTCTGTACAAACTTCCTGATAGATCAACTGGATTTCGCCTCTACGATAAACGTAGAGATTTTAAATTTGTTATAAATTTCATAGTTCCTTGGTATTCATGCTTACATAGGAATGTATACAGAAACATAATTTTGAACCAACTTTTGCGAAGCAAAAGAATCAACAGTAATGTTAATGATCGTTACAATAGCGATATTAACTTCCTCCATGGTGCAATTGCACAAGGCTTTCCGAAGCGTTTTCTGTGTAACATTATATGCAAATTTTATGATATAACCGTAACTGAGAGCTACCACATATATTTGGATGCCGAACCTCCCGTGTGTTGATCACGTTAGGGAGTCAGTACCATCTTTACACATGTTAAGAATGAGTACATTCTTATATAATAGATAATGTCTAGCAGATGTATTGGTGCTGGATTCGTCATGGTGGATAGTGGTTATGGTATGGTATCTGCTTTGATCATTAAAATCTATATGTTTGGATTCTTATTGCCTTTAGTTTAGTGGAGAGTAGATATAGTACAGTTTTTTAAATACGTGTCTTCTGGGTACTCCACACTTACATGATCTGTAACCTACTTTTTAAAATTCTTTTTTTTGGAATCCTTTTTAGAATCCTTTTGAAATTTTGATACTTCGGTATTCATCTTTGTGCAATATATCGGCTACCGGGAGTGTTGTCTAGACGCAAGCTGGCTTAACCGGGGAGTGGGGGTCACAACCCCCCCCGGCCAATATTAGATATATTGCTTTCTTTCATTTTTATACTTTTCTGGTATGATATATATATATATATATATATATATATATATATATATATATATAAATGGATTTGATTGATCAATCAGATCCATTTTTTTTCTTACATAATGCAATGAATTTACTTCTTTCAGTGGAAAAACAATGTATAAGATTCACGGCCCTATATGTTCCGGTGTAATTTTTATCAGCGTTTTGCATGGTAAATCCGAGCAACGCCGGGTAATCGCTGCTAGTGGCATGCATAATGGAAAATTATTGTGATGGTCTCAAATACGACTCTACGGGATATTGATGGATATACATGTTTTGCGAATTCTGGTATACGAATCAACTATATTCTTAAATGGCGCATGTGTGTGTATGTCTTCCTGGAACCGATGGTTAGGATATCTCCCGAGCAATTTGAGCTAGTCACATGTAATTTTTGTACGATTGTTTTAACTTGTAAAAGCAAAAAGATAATTAATTTAAGATATCATGGGCAAAAGGAAAATACCCTATTGTTAGAATATTTTTTAGGGAAATGAAACGAAACAATATAAAAAATGTTAAAACATGCTAATATTGTTATTTTATATTTATCTAATATTTTTAAAAAAGAAAATGCAATCATCTATAGGATACTGTATGAAGAATTGTACTGTTTTGGTCTAAAATGGTAGAAAATCAATGTCAACCGTTGATCATTGATCAATTCTGACAACTTTCTTCAGAGTTTTCCTAGATCTGTATTTCGGCAATTCAATTCTCAAAATATCTTCCATGAACGGTATATTTCGTTTCTTCATGGCCATCACATTTACCAGACACGTTCCCCATCGAGCATGTCTGAAACATGGTAGCTTAACAACTTACCCGTCAAGCGCGTCCGCCTTCGACAACAGAAAAACTATGGTCTAGAATAGAGCTCCTCTACTACAGGCTAACTTATCAAGCATATTGAAGCCCACCCTAGCTAGAAGCGCAATCCATTAGCATTAGCTCTAATCGTATTTTCACTTTAGGAAGTACTATTATTGAAATAATTATGGGTGGTTGTTCTGTACCGAACTGCTCTAGTCATTCTAAAAAGGGTTTTAGGCTATTTCGCTTTCCTACAAACAAAGAAAGAAGAAAACAATGGCTAATAAATAGTCGGCGCGATAATTGAACACCCGGTACTGGAGCATACTTGTGCCAGGTAAGTTCTACAATATTCTATTTGAAACTTCTTTTTTTTATATAAAGTATTTATTTTAAACTTATTTTATAATTTCTGTAACTGTAATATGGATTATTCATAATATTTAGTTGTTATAGTCTTATCTTAGGACACTTGGTTTGTAATGTAAACATCACCTTGAATGCATTATACTGCCTTCAAATCCTGAAAGTAAATAGCTCCAAATTATATATATATATATATATATATATATATATATATATATATATTAAAGATTTATTCCTGTTACACCAATATCTTTCAAGTTTTATACACTTTGTTGTATTTTTAGATCATAATGAATCGCACAATTGGTGAATTCTACAATCAACAAACTGTAGCCAAGTGGGAAATTGCCATATTATAGTAATTATGCAAACAAAAAAATTAGGTACGTAAATGTTCTACAAATTGAAATTGGCACTCGTGTATATTCAATTTAAAATTCTCAACATTTTGAATAAATTTTTCAAAATAATTTTACTTTAATGAAGTTTTTTATTAACATGTATGAATGTTTGCCTCACATATTTGAAAGTTTGTTAACTACTTTGTATTTAAAGAGGAAAATACTAATAATAACCTACGGAACTCTGCTTTTTTTTTCATCAAGGATTTTCAAACAATAGGTGATCATTACGTAGCTATTATGATAAACGTATTTCGATTTATTTACCACTTTAGCTTATGCTTGCATAATTACTATAACATGGCAAGTTTTCCACTTGGCGACTCACACAGTTTGTTGATAGTAGGATTCACCAATTCTTTGATTCATTATAATCTAAAAATACAACAAAGTGTAACAGTAATAAATATTTAATATATATATATATATATATATATATATATATATATATATATATATATATAGCTTCAAATTATATATAGATATAATTTGTAGTTATTTTCTTCTAGGTTTGGAAAAGAGTATAATGCATTTAAGGTGATGTTTAGATTACAAACCAAGTGTACTAAGATATGTCTTTAACATAAATAATTTATATGGAAAGGACGTTTCAATTAGAATATTGTAGAACTTACCTCGCATAAGTAAGCTCCAGTTCCGGATATCCAATTATCGCGCCGCCTATTTATTAGCCATTGTTTTCTTCTTTCTTCGTTTCTAGAAAAACGAAATAGCCTAAAACCCTTTCTAGAATGATTACAGCAGTTCGGTACAGAACAACCACCCATAATTATTTCAATAATACTTCCTAAAGTGAAAATACGAATAGAGCTAATGCTAATGGATTGCGCTTCCAACTAGGATGGGCTTCAATATGCTTGATGAGTCAGCTCGTATATAGAGGAGCCTTAGTCAAGAATAGAAGCACCCTGGGTGACTAAGAATGACATAAAACCCCTCTTCCATGCAATGCAATGCCGACGAGCAACTAATATTTCTGTCTAATATGGTTTCACTTGATACTAAATTTTGAAGCGAAAAATACGTGTATAGCTTAGTAAAATGTAATCGGTTATCTATTTTAAGATAAACTTCATTATTATGGTACAAATGATGACATTTATTTATTTACTTATAGTGAATCACCTGAAATGCACTATGAAATCAGACCTGAAATGCACTGCTGCATTGTGAAATCCACAAAACTCTTCAGAGATTAAAAATAAATTACTTCTTCAGAGAGATGCTTATTTTTACTAAAAGGTAATAATTGTCATTAATCACAATTTTTTAGTTTAAATTTAATTCTTTATGTAATTATATTGATAAGTAATATATCACTTACAGAAATATGTTCATTTCATTTGTAGTTTAACGAGGAGATCAGATATTCCTTACTCTTGCATTTAATTATAAAAAGTGAGATTAAGCGCGAATCCAGATTATTTTCAAATAATAAATTGATTAAGAAACGACTGGATAAAAGGCAATATAGAAGATGGTATATACCTCCAAATGAAAGGCACATATGTTGAATTTAATCAGCCCATTTATTGATAGCAACAGCGGTGACGAAGATCTCGAAGTTTAAAGCATGGATGTTCCATTTAGCTTTTTAATTTTATCCATACTTTTTTATCCGTACCTAAGGTTTAGTTATTATCTCGATTTATTTATTGCCCAATAAATATTCTTTCAATTTAATGACAACGCTGCTGCAGGTTTGTCTCGCTTTTCATTAGGTCGATTCTTACAATGTTGATCTTTAGTTTTCTAGTAAAATGATATTTCTGATTTCACAATTACTGTGAGGTGAATTTCATTTGATTTACTTGATTCTCTATGGTTTTGTAGTTTTCAAGTGTATATATTAAATCATACTGATACAAGTTCAATATTGAGTAATTTGATAAACTTAGCCTTTTAAAATACTGAAAAGGCATAAAAACAGGTATAAATGTATAAAATGATGAGAAAAATAAGGTACGGCAAATTAAAGCCGTATTTTAGATACATAAATTATTCTTGATGCGATGAGATTCTTGATGCAATGAGATTGAATTTACTGAATATGGGATTTAAGTTGTATTTTACCATATATGCCTGTAAAAAAACAAACAAATTAATTACCTGATATTGTCTGTGTGTAATTAACCCTTTTAATTCAAGTTGGCATATTTATTTCGGCAGTATCAAATTGGCATGTTTATGTCAGTAGTTTATTAAGCTACATTGGGAGTATATTTATGGCTGAAATAGTTTAAATATTTTTATTTCAGTATTATTCTGAGTAATTCTGCTCTGGGTAATTAATACATTACTTCTGTAATAGAAAGAACAGAAAAAAAAGTATTTATTAAAACAAGAAATTTATCTCTTAATGAAGCAAGATTTTTTTTGCATCAAAATAATATATTTTTATTATTTATATTTTGCTGACAGAAGATCAAAAGGAAGCTCATATTTATTTTAAAAATTGAAATAGCGAACTCACATAAGTACTTTCGTGTTTTATTTTTGTCCATGAATTCTTTATTTTATTTTAGATAAAAAAATTCTTGAAGCATTATTATTGAAAATAAAAATGGAAACAGAATGATATATTGTCGATAAGTGCTTCCGATTTTTACCGAGTTGCGCTAAAGAAAATCGTTTGACAAATGAAGTATTGTATTCGCTGCACATATATTGAAACACAGAAAAATATATATAATGTCTATTTTTTTTTTTTTTAAAAATTTCTTCAGGAATTTATATTCTTTCATTATTTTTCAGCCAAGTCGCAATTTAGTTGTTCAATATTGTTGTTATAGTAGTATGTCCGACTTTTAGTGCACTTTTCGTTATTTATTTGGTAATATTTCCGACAATTATTATTTCGACCACAGGATACAGTTTATTGACACAATTCTAAAAGTTTTCGAAATGACTCCAGGTGGTTTTAATGGGTGTATATCCCTGAAGTTTGCAAGTCAGCAGTTGTTTAAAAATATTCAGACTCAATGATATTACTCAAAAGCTTGAACTAGACTGAAATTTTCATGAATAGTATATGGTTTATGATGCAAAATGATAGTTTGAACCCCGGTTATAACACCCTCGGTTATACTGAGAATTTGAATATAACACGGGTATAAGCATATCTGCATTTTTTTTTAATGCAAATAACATCTATGGTTGGGTTATCTCAAACTAAATGTGTTTTTGAGGTTATGTCTGTGCGTATGTGCGTGCATAAGTATGTGTGTGTATGTGTGTGTGTATGTGTGCGTGTATGTGTGTGTGTGTGTCCGTGAGATCCTAGACGGACAAATGGAGAGCTTCAAATAAAATGTGGTACAAAAAATAAATTGCAATCAGGGAATACTGGAAGCCTATTAAATGTAAAAGCAATTGAATGTTCGTAACATCCCTAAATTTTCGAACAAAATTTTGAAATATTCATCAAAATTCAAAATTTGTAATAATGTTGCGGAAATAAATGTTTCTTATGTAATTTTTCATTAGAAAATGATTAGCACAAATTTTATAAAGCTAGCATGAACCTTTCTTATAATATTGAACTTTTTAAAATTAATTTATAAAAAAAAGTCGCATAAAATAAAAAAAATATTACATATTGGGAAATATGTTAACTTTCATATGTAATATTATACAAGAAATTTGTTAATATCATTTTTGTGGAACTACAGGTAATTCGATCTATTCATGAGTGAAGATACTTGTGCAATAGTTTTGTATTTTGGCGCTTAACAATTTGCCAATAGCTGTTTATACATAAGAAATATTCTTCTCTCTGTTTCCTTGTAACCCTCTGGTATTAAATTGCTAACTTAACGACATTTAGCAAAATATAGCCAACTTGGCGATACTTTGACCTATATTTATAAAAATATCGTGAAAATTGCATTAATTATTACAATATTTTAATATATGTACTATATTGCTTTGTGTGGATGCTATCAATATTGATAATTGTCTATTTAAAGTTGCATGAAATATAATTTAATTGGGTGCGTCGAAAAAATTTTACAGATTATGATCCAAAAAAGTGACACATGTACAATTCAACATTAAAAAAATGTGCAGTGAAACTTTAATATAATTTTTTCAAGAAGGAAATTTATTGCATTATATAAGGAAAGTGATGTACTGCCTACATCAAATTTTTTCATTCTGAAACATGACATTATACTACAAGTAGCTGTTTATATATAAGAAATATTCTTCTCTCCGTTGTCTTGTAACCCTCGGGTATTAATTTGGTTAACTTAACGACATTTAACAAAATATGGCCAACTTGGCGATACTTTGCCCTATATTGATGAAAATATCGTGAAATTTGCATTAATTATTACAATATTTTAATATATGTACTATATTGCCTAGTGTAGATGCTATCAATATTGAGAATTGCCTATTTAAAGTTGCATGAAATATAAGTTAATTGGGTGCGTCGAAAAAATTTACAGATTATGATCCAAAAATGTGACACATGTGCAATTCAACATTAAAAAAAATGTGCAGTGAAACTGTAATATAATTTTTTCAAGAAGGAAATTTATTGCATTATATAGGGCAAGTGATGTACTGCCTACATCAAATATTTTCATTCTGAAACATGACATTATAATACAAGTAGACCTAAAGAATGTAATGGAAATGGCTAGTGGCCAATATACACTATATGAACAAAAGTATCTGAACACCCCTGATCATTATTTGCATAAACTTGGACTACTTCATTTTCAGAACAGGGGTGTCCGATGAATATGTAAAATGTCAATTTGTGGAAACCTCTTTATTATCCAGGTACTTTCAGAGAGTCAGAGAAAAACTGATTACTGTATCGTCGATATCTTCGTGAATTTTCACGATATTCCAGTGGATTTTTTATAGAAGTTGTCCTACAGTTTTCACTACAAAATGATGAAAGAAAACTATTGCTATGTTTCGCGCCTGCGCAGTAAAAACTTTCTTTAAATGCTTATATCTCATCGTATATTCAAAGTTTTAATTTTCAATTGAAGTATAATGTTTTTCTCGGCCGTTGATAAATGTTCTGTAAGTTTCATGAATTTTGATTGAAACCTATGGATATTGTAAGAATAAAACACATGTAATAAATTTTTTTTTTAAAGAAACGTTTATATCTTCACAAATATACGGTTTTGTTTTACGTAAATGCTTATACACATTGAACAAAGCTTGTTAACCATTTTGTGAAAGTTACAAATCATTGCCAACTACTTACGTTACAGGGTGATCAAATATATTTTCCCCTTTTTCAATAACTTGGTGGTCCCTTAAATGCACAAATCCCCGAAACTTTACTGATAAGTGTGCTTTCATGTATGTTCTTCACATCGCCAAAGTTACAGAACACTTCGCCAAGTATTTGTTTAGAAATTCGAAACACATTCTAACATACAAAGTGTCCGGATACTTTTGATCATATAGTGTATATGATGACTATGTATTACGTAAATTTTTTGAATATCGAAAACTGTTTCAAATTAATTTCGTGAAATTGGTGCATATTTTATTCTTTTACAATTGAATTTGCGGTATGTAAAACAATATTTATTTCCAATCACTGTATGTTGTCTTATTAACAGACATATTAAGACATTTTATAGCCATTTTAATCTAAAATCAATCATTAATGTAAATATTTTTAATTGTTTTATCAGAATAGCCAGCAGACGATGTCGGTATCTGAAGAGCAACTTTGTTACTATGGTAACAAATAGTATTCGTATAAAAATTGAGTTTTAAAGCATTAAAATATCGTCTGCTATAACAATAAATTAATATATCTCAATAACGTTTCTTTCTAATCCAATAGAGTTTAATTAAGAAAATTTAGGATATTTTCCTTCCAACCATGAT
This sequence comes from Amaurobius ferox, assembly GCA_951213105.1. Classification (NCBI taxonomy): domain Eukaryota; kingdom Metazoa; phylum Arthropoda; class Arachnida; order Araneae; family Amaurobiidae; genus Amaurobius; species Amaurobius ferox. Next base: position 56,833,808 of record OX578148.1, on the reverse strand, counting down.
GGCATAACAATGAATTTTGCGTGCTTAATCATTCACGAGTAGCTGGTAGATGGTTCGAACAAAAACTCTCATAAAAAGATTCTCATAAAAACTCTCATAAAAGAACAAAAAAAGATTCATAACTATTTCAAATAAAATTCCAAGATTTTAAATGTTTTTGATCATGTATAAATCATGGTCCAAGTGTATGCAAAGTTTCAAGTTTTTATCTTCAGCAGTTTGAGCAGTGTAATTTATCATTTAGTCCGTTAGTCAGTCAGCTGCACGATATTCTTTTGCCTCTATGATTCAGCTAAATAGAAAAGTTAATATTAAGAGTTTTTCCCATTTTGAAAAATCAGAATTTTAGTATTTAAACCACGGAATTACAGAGACTTTCTTAATCCCTTATCTTAAAATTCATGTTTAAACCGATAAAATGAGTGCAAAATTGATTTATTGATAGGTTAGTGTGAATTGAATTGTATGGCCCATGAAGTCATAGAGTTATTTCGTTCTACTTGCATGGTATGACCAGTAATTGAAAACTTGAAGTAAAAAATTTGAAACATTAAACTTGATATAAAACGTAAACTTGATATTGATTAGGGGGTGTAAGGGAGTAGATTTATTGCGTTATGTTATCAAACAGATAGTGTAGGATGTGTATTTTGATAGGGAGTTGTATAATAAATAATAATATTGAACGGAAGGGGTGTATGGCTTGCGGAGTGGTGGGAGGAAATCTGTTGCAACGTTATGAATAGTGGGTCTGAGATAATATTTTGCAACATTATACCGTCTTACGATGGGCTTATGCTTCTAGTAGATAAATAAAAGAAAAAATTTACTATAACTCTTCATTGTGGGTGTTTTCTATTTTATGGAAAAGGTTTTCACTTCAGGTGTTTACATTTTGTCGAAAAAGGTTTTCCCTCCAGGTGTTTACTATTATGTGGAAAAGGTTTCCACTCCAGGTTTTTATAATTTTGTGGAAAAGGTTTTCACTCCAAGTGGTTACAATTATGTGAAAAATGTTTTCACTCCAGGTGTTTACTATTTTATGGAAAAGGTTTCCCTCCAGATGTTTATAATTTTGCGATAAAGATTTTCACTCCAAGTGGTTACAATTTTGTGGAAAATGTTTTTACTCCAGGTGTTTCCAATTTTATGGAAACGGTTTTCACTCCAAGCATTTAAATTTTGTGGAAAAGGATTATATTTTCTGCAAATGCAATATATTTTGTTTCAGTGAAACAAAATAGTTTTCAAATATTCGTTATCAGCAAAATGATTCTGCTCGCTGCATATAGATTTAAAGATGTAGCTGTTTTATTATCTCTCCTTTATATTTCACTGTGAACTGCTGACGCATCTAAAATTATTTTCATAAAATAAAATCTGTTTTAAAAGAATACAGAATATAACAATTCATAAGAATTCAATTTTTGACACTTCAAAATAACATTTCTTAAATCATGGTAAAATGTACTGAATAGGCAGAATTATTGATTTAAAACTTATTTTTATTTTATCCCGATCGGAAAACAGGAATATTTTTCTGAAACACTTTTTGTAAAATGTTCAATGTCTAAAATCTCTTGGATCATCAGTTGAATATTTTAAACCTAACATAAAAAAATCTGATGTGGGCAGCACATGACTTTCCTTATATAATGCAATGAATTTAACAGTGAAATAATGATGGAAAGATCCACAGTACAGTGTTTTTAACGGTAACATTTAGCGCTTTACCGGATAACAACATGTAATACTATTTCAATAAACTTATATTTCACGCAACTCTAAATTAACAGTTAGTAATATTGATAGCAATAAGCAACCTCAATAAGCAATGTAGTCTATATATCAAAATATTTTAATAATTAACTCATCAATTAGTCGTCATTTTCATTACCTTTGACGATATTTTCATCAATCTGGGGAGAAATATTAACATGGCGATAAGATTTCACGCCAAGTTCACCAAATGTATCACCAAGTGTTGCAGATAAACGGAGAAATGAGCAAATCATTACCTCCTCCTTGGCGTCATTTTTATCAATTTGGCGACATTTGTATCAATTCGGCGACATTTTCCTCACTTTGGAAACATTTAAAAATGTCGCCAAGTTAGCGACATCTTGTTAACATTTTTGCGTAGCGTTACGGACGGATGGAGAAATGGGTTATTCTTATAGTCAATTCTTATGTTCTTTCCAAGATATTGAATTTTCATCAATTAGTAGTTATATTCATTGATTTAGCGTCATGTTCACCAATTTGCTGACATTTTCGTCAATTCGCATCATTTTAAAAAAGTCGGGAAATAGCGATATTTCGCAAAATTTGCGAAATTTGTTGCTAAAATTTCGCTAAGAGTTATAGACGAGAATGAGGTTGATCTTATAGTAGGTAAATGACTATTGGCGTCCAAATAAAGAACTAGTACTCGAAGTACCTTTTCTCGTGAATGGAATTTGCTAGATCCACTAGAACGACGTTAACAATTCATCGCATAATATTACATATGAAAAGTGAACATATTTTTCAACAGTTAATTTTTTTTTAATTTTATGTGTTTATTTGATAAATTTATCTGAGAAATGTATAATATCTCAAGAAAGGTTCATACTAGCGTTTTAATTTATGTGTAAATCGTTTTATAATGACAAAACTACATAAAAATTTATGTAAGTGTTACGTAGTTATTTACATAACTATATTGAAGGTTTTGATTTTTTAATGATTTTTTCAAAATTTCATTCGAAAATTTAGGGGTGCTCTGAACATTCGATTGCGTTTAAAAACAATATGCTTCCAGTGTTCACAGATTGTAATTTTTGTACCGATTTTCGTTTGAATCTCTCCATTCGTTCCTGAGATATCGTCTCCACACACACACACACACACAGTCATCACCTCAAAAACGTTCGATTCGTGTTCAGGGATGCTTGAAACGTGCTCTCCCGTCGAAAACTCGAATTCGAAATTTAGACCCAGCTACAATACTTTCCTTATACATTATACTATGTATTTTAAGAAAGTAATACTAACTAAAAAAAAAATAGCGATGCTATATAGTTTTTGGATTGATATTTGGAAATTATAAATTTAACATTGATATTTAGTACTGCATTGTGTCGAAAATTTTTGAATTCCAGAAATATTTTTGATTTCTTATACTTTGTAGAGTATAGAAAAAGTATCGTTCCCACGAAATTTTTTTCGAATTGGAGATTTTGATGCCAATATATTTTTTAAAACCTCCTGAACACGTGACTACCTTTGGAGTGATGCCCGTCTTTCTGTATGTCTGTAGTTGATTTATTGTATAGACGATAGCGGCTACAAATATCAATGAACTCTATATCCGGCTTGGTTATCAAAAAATGTAGAGCTAGATATAATTTTTTTAAAATTCGAGTGAAGACTTCAAAATTTATTCCGAATTTTATATTTATTTAACATGGCAGCATAGGACAAAATTTGCCATAATCGCGCATAAAAGGGTTTATTTATTTATAACTCAATGATCGCGAGACATAATAGTTTCAATCATTGAGGTGAAAAATAGCAGTGATAGAATTTTTTTTTCGTGGCATCGTTAGCCCCCTTAGAGTGCATGTTACCCCCACTCCTCGATGGTACATTGCCAAGTTTGATATCAATCGGAAGATTTTTTCAAGCTCTTTAAAGTGAAGGGTAATACGATATAATTGTAATAATTTGCACCCATGATTTCGGTTTTTCTTATAAAATTTGAAAAAAAAATTCTTCTCGAAATGCATTCTGGTTTGAGATTGTCGAGTTGACTCACACTCCAATTAATTTTAATTCCATGTTTTGCATCTTTTTGTTTTTATCTTCATCAAATCTCGACAATCCACTGTGGGCCTAGGCCTGCCTTAGAAGATTCTTCCAAGCAGCGCCCCCTTGGAGCAATACTTTTTCAATTTTTATTATGTAACACCTTAAAGTCCTTGTCCATACAATCGATCTATCTCAACCTTGGTCGTCGTCTTCTATGTCTTTTCTCCATCAGTGTGGGCGTGCAAATTTTCTTTGTGATTCTTTTGTTATCCATTCTTAGTAAATGTCCTTCCTGCCCACTGCATTCTCTTAATTTTAATGTATTTAATTATGGAAGAGTCTGGTATAATTTGCATAAGTTCACACTTGTATCTTATTCTTCAAATATAATTTTACTGAAATCCTTTTTCATGCAAAAAAAAAAAAAAAAAAATGAAATCTCTCTCGTTTTCTATTGAGTCAGTTGACGAAATCGTAACTAAACCGATTACATTGTAACTAAATATAACTTTACAACTAAATCGAATACCTTGCAACTAAATCTAACTTTACAACTAAATCGAATATCTTGTCATTAAATATTATTCGATATTCACGAGAAGCACAGCCGTACACACAGAAGAACATCAGTTCAAAATTACTTGAAAATTACAATTATCCCTTAGGCTTATTAATAAGTATTTCTGCTAAAATATGGAATTCCGATATATTTCCGTAGGAAAATAATTTTGTTACAGTTTACTCTGAGAAATTAAAAAAATATCTTAAGCATACAGATACATATTAGCATTTTTTGCCAATTGTTAAGACCTAAAACACATGTTTCTATTTCAAAAATGAAAATAGAATTTTACCTTGGAAAAATAATACACTGAATCAATATCCTGCAGAAAATATTTGCTCAGCCGCAAATATTGACTCAACAAGGGCCAAACCAAATACTTCCCTTTACATGGAAACATACTAAAAATGAAACCAATAAGTGAATTTTACCTAGTTCGTTTACTTTAGTTTCAAACTGGAATGAAATACGTGGAAATAAAAGAAATATTATAATAACTGAAGTGAGGAATACATGACTTTCTCTGCAAACAGCCAAATTTTGATTTTAGGAAAAAACAGTGACGAATATTACGGATTGTGAGACCTTTTAGGCAATTTTGTTTTAAGATTTAGAGCAGCCATACAACCGGAGCAATCGGACAAATGTCGCCAGAACTTGGAAAGGTTTACGACCCATAAATCCACGAAGTAAAGATCACGATGGCGTCATTAGATGCAACCAATGCTTCCGGGCAAGACTAGCACAAGCCCTACTGAAAAGAGGGTACCAATCAGGATGCACCCCAAACTCGCACAAAACAAGGCTAATGAAAGTCGGTGAAGGCGTGGTTCCCCGAAACAAGAGAAAATGAAAATGATATTGCCAAGAGAGATGGTGACTAGACATAGAGTGATGTTGCGCATAAAAGCGGCGACAGCAGTAAAAAAAATGTTGGTGGTACCACGAAAATAAAATGAAATAAGAGAGAATAATAAGACTTTTGTTGATGTATCAAAGTAAGAATTGTGACTTATCCCCATGCCAAGTCATGTGCATTGATGTAGTGCAACTGTACGAAAGGGTACGTACCAACCACTTATTTTGCAAATGGCTGAGTGCAACTCCTCGCAATGTTTCGATCCTAGGTAAGGGTTCACAATCGAACTTCCTAGGTCAATTCTATAAATAAGTCAATCAACGAATATCTTGAATTAATTAATTAGTAAGGGTTCGTGTGACAATGTATGTAATAATAATTGAGTGCACATAAATAAATATAATTAAAAAGATAAATTGTGTTATTAATGATCTATGATATGCTTTTTAGTTACGGCAGTATGTAAGCTCGCTTATCTGAGGTAAATTTGGTGGATTATTTAACACAACAATTAATTATATTTTTACTTTCCCTGCAGATTGAAGAGAATGTCGCCAAACTCATAAAAATGTCACTAAATTGATAAAAATTACACTAAATGGGAAGCAATGTTTTTCAAATTTTTAATTCCGTCGTATGAGGAGCATACCTCCTAGTATATATGAAATGTTCTTCTTTCCGTTTGTTTGTAACGCCTGAAGATACAGTTGGAGAGTTTGGTGAATAATCTAGAGAAATATCGACAACTTTCCGATATTTAACTCCAGATTAACGAAAATATCGACAAAATTTCACAAAAGACCCCAAGTTAATGGAAATGACGTCTAATTAATGAATTTATTATTAAAATATTTTAATATATGGACTTTACTGCTTAATGAGGATGCTATCAATATCGATAATTGCTAATTTAGAGTTGAGTGAAATGTAAGTTAATTGGGTGCGAAATAGTTTTACATGTTGTCATCCGAAAAAGCGCCAATATAAAATTTAATGTTGCAAACACTGTGCCGTGGATCAATTCATAATTTTTTCGATTCATTGCATTATATAAGGAAAGTCATGTGCTGCCCACATCAGATTTTTTAATATACATGGTTTTATTATTTGTATGCAACTTAAATGCATGTAAAATGTATTTATTACAGTATTAAGTACGTAACTTAAATATATGGATGGCAATGACATACGAATGCTCCAGTTTTCGAGTTTCTATATAAAAAAACCAAACAAACAAACAAACAAACAAACAAAAAAAATCCGATTACATTCCTATGGCGCGTCAAGAGTCCAGGGCTGGATCGATAAGGTTTAAAGTCAAAATAATGAATGTAAATGTACCACAAAAGATAGCGACATGTACTATGATTAATAGATCTTGATTAAGTTAGGGCTTTCAGAGATTTGAATCACATTCACAAGCAAGCAAACACCAGATCGAATTGTAGAGGAAAAACCAAGAAATGTTGTGATGATTATAATAAAAATATAATTTAAACATATCATTAAAATGAAATAAGAGAATTAAGAAATTATGCTTGCATTCCATTTTATATAGAGAGATTAGCGTTTTTCTCTGTCAAAGGATTTATGAGAATCCTATTTCGGTTCTTGCAAATCAGCAGATTCTGCAGCACAAGCACTTAAGAGATTAATATGTGGCTGCTTAGAGGATTATCAATGGAAATGTAAAAACATTTACTTATAAAAGTGGAAGGCGAATTTCGGTTTACCCAAGTGGCAGTTAATCGGGAATGCGAATTTTTGCAATGTTTTCTGTTTTAAAAATATGCATAAAACCTTAAAATATGTTTTTAAAAATGCAAAGTTATGAAGATTACTGTGTTTATCAATAGCTGTATTACTTTGATATTTTTAGTTTCCATACAATGCATAGTAGTAAATGTAAAGACAAAAAAATAATGTGATGAGGTTGAAAATTCGAATATTCTAATTCAACGGATTTGTACATTTTGAGCATCTCCAAAGTTTTACTTGCTTTTTTTTGCAGTAGAAACATAAGCCGATATATTTATTGGGAAATATAGGACATAAATTTATTTAAATTTCGATGTCGTTTTTACTTTTTTTCTTCTTTTTTTCCGGTTATTATCTACATTTTTTCTCATTTTTTGTTATTTTATAAAGTATTTATTGATGAAGTTAGTTTTTATAGCATCCAAATTTAGTTACTTTCTTTATTTTCTGTTTTACTTATTTTTCATAGTCGTTTATAAATACTAATTTTACAGCTGGTTTGAACGACTTTTATAATTTCTGAAACCAGATTGGTTTCTCTATATTTCTTTTATAATACATGATAATGTATGGGGGAAGTATTGGAATAGCTGAAAAACTGACTAAATTTCACACAATTTGATAGACAAGTCACTTGTGGGTCACTTGTGGGTGTTGATTCGATTTTGCCACGATTCGTAGAGAAGAAAGCGTTTTTTTTGCAAAATGGTCTGCAAAAAAGTATGTATCAACTCTAATTGAAAAACTTATTGGCTATATTTTACAAAATTTTATAGATAAATCACCTGTGGAGTACGCTGGGGCCGATTAGATTTTAGTACGATTCCAAAAGAAAGAACCTGCCCTGCTTTGTAAAACGGCCGGCAGAAAATTGCTAAAATCTAAATAAAAGATTATGAATGCTCAAATGTAAGAATTAAATTCTTGTTTTATGCCTAATTTTTGACGACAATAAGAATAAGATCAACTCCATAATTCTATGTCTAACCATTTTCGAGATATTTTAGCCTTTGCATTTTTGACATGTATTTGTTGAAAATAATAGGCTTTGAATTCAATAAAACTGCAAATTCAATGCAATTTCAAATAATTATTTGTGTTATTTCATGCAGTTACACCCAATTTAATGAATTAGAAAAGAAAGAAAAAATTAATTTCAGTCTCTAGGGAAATTCATTTGCGGTTTACATTAGGTTTATTAATTTATTGAATTTTCGTACTTTTGCTCACTGAACAAGTGCTTTGAATATTTTTGTTAGACGTTCATATTACTTCTTGGTTTTCACTGTTCACTCATAGTATCCTAATTATCATTCCTTTCTTAATGGTTTTTGACTCTTTTTTCCTTTCGCAGTTAGCAATAGACTTTCATTCACGTTCGCTGTTAGAAAGACAGTTGCCAAACTTGCTTACATGTGTTAGGTTGCATTTTTTGTTTGTCCTGACAAAGTAGGGGTTTTTTGTAGCCTGTTCATGCTAACAATTTGCCTTACACGTATTCTTATCATTTCCAAGACATTTGTTGTATTCTGAATCTACATGCATAGAATTACTAATCGAATGATTTTCGTTTATTCAAATTTCCTTTTTCACTTTAGTCTGACATACCACGATTTGGGGCGTGACATACCAAGAAGATTGAAGTAGAATGGGATATTTTAATCATACATTCAAATGTCTTATGAAATATTGTATGTTGTAAAATGTGAAAATATTTGTCTCCGTAGAAGGCAAGCTGCAGGAAAATTTACCACGGTATGACTACAATGAATTTTTAGAATATAAAATCTTGGTACAGAACTACTAGTGTTGGGATTATATTTATCATTAGACCATACAAATAATATCTAATCTTGCTTAATGCCTAAAATCAGTAGCGGCTGGTGACTTCAGGAACGGGTGAAGCAGCTTCAGTTGTAGGATTCCCCGTCCTCCTCGACAACGTCAAACGTCCTCAACAACGTCCTTCATCATCAAAACACATCACGCTCTTGGCACAGATGTTATCGAAGATTATCTAAAAATAACCAAATAAGTCTAAAACATTCGTTAAATAATAATAATAATAACACATTCAGCCGATAACTTTAATGAAACAGCGCTTATTTTGCTACACCTCAAGAGCCACCACTGCCTAAAATATGAGGGAAAAGGAGCTCAGAGTAAAAAATCTGATGTGGGCAGCACATGACTTTCCTTTCCTTTACAGTAGAAAAAAATAGATTATTTTTATAGTAGATATTTATATTCTTTCCCAGAAACCGTATTTTCGTCAATGAGTCGTCATTTTCATTGATTTAGCGTCATTTTTATCCATTTGGCGAGTTTTTCGTTAATTTAGCAACATTTAAAAAAGTAGCCAAGTTGGCGACATTCCACCAAATTCGTCGCCAGAACCACGCCAAACGTTATGGACGGAGACATAAGTTAATCTTACAGCAGATGAATGTCTATTGGCGTTCAAATACAAAAGTATTACTCAAGGTACCTTTTTTCATGAATGGAACGAGCTAGATCCACGAGAATGATGTCACCCAATTTATCGCATGGTATTACATATGAAAAGTGAACCTATTTCTGAATTGGAAATATTTTTCTTTTATTTTATATGATTTTTTGATAATTTTTTTGAAAAATGTGCAATATCTCGAGATGGTTTATGTTAGCATTCTAAAATTTATGTCAATCGTTTACTAATGAAAAATTACATAAGAAATGTCTATTTGCTTAACTTTATTAGACGTTTTGATTTTTTGACGATTTTTTCAAAATTTCACTCGAAAATTTAGGGGGGTTCTGAACAATCGATTGCGTACAAAAACAATAGACTTCCAGTGTTTACAGATTGTGATTTTTGTACCAAATTTTGTTCGAATTGGTCCATTCGTTCGTCAGTTATCGTCTCCACATTCTCACTGACACACACATGCACACACACAGACATCACTTCAAAAATAATCGATTCGTGATCAGGGATGCTTGAAACGTGCTCTCCCGTCGAAAACTCGAATTCGAATTTTCGAACCCGTCCCAATACTTTCCTTATACATTATTATATATAAGGAAAGTAAAAATACCTGTTTTATATACTGATTTGTTTTGAATGAGCAGAACTGAATATTAAGCACATTTTATCCAAGTATATGAAATAATATTTTTTATGTAAAACTCTATAATAGACATCGTAATGTAAAACGCTGCTGTTAAGATTGTACCCATAATTTTACAGCAACTCCTTCGTTTTCATTGGCAGTCCCAGAAGCTAGATGCATGTTGTCATCTTAGCATTCGTGAATGACACCGCGTTGCGAAGAATGATTGCGTAAAAAGATCCAATTACCGCGCCACCCAACAGTGCCTTCTTAGGCCACAAAAAGTGATGTTTGAACACATACAGTCATTAATGGAAAATATTTAATTTAGTTTTCCCTATCTCCTATTAAAGTTTGCACAAAGAGTTTCGAATCATCCTATATATCATCCTCATCATCATGATACTACATCCCTTGTAGGGCCTTGACCTCCATTAAGATATTTGACCATTCCTTTCTATTGGCCGCTTTCCTCTTATAATTGCTAATACCAAGCAATTTGAAATCCTCTTCTACCTGCTCCTTCCATCTGACCCTAGGTCTTCCTCGAGATCTTGACCCTCCTGGGTTTCCTTTCCAAAAGCCTTCTAGTGACTCTCCTCTCCTCCATCCTCATAATATGTACGAGCCATTGGATTCTTTTTTTTCTTATAGTTGTAACAATATCTATCTCTTTATATCTTTCATAAACCTCTTTATTTGTTCTACTCCTCCAATGTCCATTTTCATATATTGCTCCGAAAATTCGCCATAGAATTTTTCTCTCCCATATTCCCAAAAGATCGGTATCTCTTTAATTAAATTCCAAGTCTCCGATCCGTATAGAAAAATTTGTCTTATTATCACTTTATAGATGAGTATTTTGAGTTTAATATTTACATAGCTTGACCTCAATAGTCAGATAAATCATCCTATACAGGGTGACCCAAAAAGATTGAAACGCTCTTTAATTCTTTACCTGTTGGAGATAAACGGGCAATGTAAATTGCAAAAATGCTGAAAGTAAGGTAGGAAATAAGACTACGTTAATGAAATAATCCTCCCATTAATTTTCAAAAAGTTACACTTTTTAAAATTTTATACGACCCACTTAGACAAATTTGGTCAATCAGAATTTTTTTATTTTTAGTGCAACAAGACCATTAAAAAAACCCCGATATTTGTATCTTTAAATTTGAGAGAGTTGTATTTAATTGAAAGTTGAACATTTTGAATGGGGACCATATATCAAATTAGAAATGTGAATTTGTGACATATCACAAAAAAGATAAAACTGGATGATAATACATAAGATACCCAACCGCATAGTGAGTACCACTGCTTTACATGATCTCTGTCTGTGTAGTGTTTTATTTAGATACATTTGTGATAAAAAATTTTGACACATATTAACGTATTTCTGATCTAAACAATTTCCATCTTCAATTTCTTTATGATCCCTATTTTCACTGATGAAACAGCCTTTTACATGGTGCGGAAAAGTGGCATAAGTCATATTTTTTCCTTTATCATAATTCAGTTGATTTTAAAGATACATATTTGCGGGGTTTTTTTTAATGATCTTGTTGCATTAAAAATAAAAAAAATCTGATTGGAATTTTAAAAATCCTTTAAAAAATCTTTTGAAATTTAAAAAGTGTAACTTTTTGAAAATTAATGGGAGGACTATTTCAATAACGCAGTCTTATTTCCTACATTACTTTCAACGTTTTTGTAATTACATTGCCCACTTATCTCCAAAAGCTAAATAATTAAAGCGCGTTTCAATCTTTTTTGAATACCTTGTATGGGAAAATATTGAAATAGAATTGATAATCTCCTCCGATACTCCCACCTGAAGACCTTATGCTCTTAAAATTTCCAGATACATGCGAACTATGCACGTATATAAATAAATAATATTCATTACTATACGACTCTCTACACCCTAAAAGAACGCATATGCCCCATAAATGTGAAACTAGCTATATTTGGAATAAATATATTAAATAAATAATACCCACAAAACGACAAAGATTATCAAACGAATTCAATTTAATTTTCAGTGATTATTGAATTATGGCAGTTGTTGGGATGACAATTGTGGACCAAATTTTAAGGTTGTCAAATTTATTCTCAAGCGAGACAGATATACGGACATAAATAGACAGAGAGAAGGGTTTTTCTCATATATAGTTTTTCTATTTATAAAATAAAACCTACATATAACAAAAACAAATTGCATTAAATAACTAAATAATTAAAAAATAATTACAGTATGAAGTTGCTTATATTTTTTTGGAACGTTTTACAGCTTTTATGAAGATCCATAAAAATGTTTTCAAGTTGTTTCTCTAATTTAACAGAAAAAAGTTTTTATAAAAGGATTTTACAATTTTTATAGTTTGTATTTCAAGGGATAAAATGTGAAAAAAATAAAACCCTGATTATTCTGCAAAGTAATTTCTATCCCATGCAAAGATAATTACTCAGTTGTAGGGTTAAGTTAAATGAATATTTAAATTCACCGTTAAAGAATGCGTAACTTCAAAGTTTTGAAAAAATAGCACATTTTTACTTTACTTATATACATAATGTATAAGGAAAGTATTGTGACGGGGTCGAAAATTTGAATTCAAGTTTTCCACGGGAGAGCACGTTTCAAGCATCCCTGATCACGAATCAAACATTTTTGAAGTGATGTCTGCGTGTGTGTGTGTGTGTGTGAAAGTATGTGTGCGTGTGTGTCAGTGAGTCTGTGGACACGATAACTGACGAACGAATGGACCGATTCGAACAAAATTTGGTACAAAAATCACAATCCGTAAACACTGGACGCCTATTGTTTTTATACTCAATCGAATGTTCAGAACCCCCCTAAAATTTCGAATGAAATTTTTAAAAAATGGTCAAAAAATTAAAACCGCTAATAAAGTTACGCAAATAGACATTTCTTATGTAATTTTTCATCAGAAATCGATTGACATAAATTTTATAACGCTAACATAAACCGTTCTTGAGATATTGTACTTTTTTCAAAAAAAATTATCAAAAAGTCATATAAAATGAAAAAAAAAATTCCTATTGAGAAACATGTTCATTTTTCATATGTAATACCATGCAATAAATTGGGTGACATCATTCTCGAGGATCTAGCTCGTTCCATTGATGAAAAGAGATACTTTGAGTAATACTTTTATATTTGAACGAAAATAGTCATTTATCAATGTAAGAATAATTTATTTCTTCGTCCATAACGCTTGGCGAGATTTCGGCGACGAATTTGGCGGAATGTCGCCAACTTGGCGACTTTTTGAATTGTTGCCAAATTAACGAAAATCTCGCCAAATGGATAAAAAAACGCTATATCAATGAAAATGACGGCTAATTGTCGAAAATTCAATATCTTGGAAAGAGTACAAGTATCTACTATAAGAATAACATCTTTTTTACTGCAAAAGTAGTAAATTCATTGCATTATATAAGGGAAGTCATGTGTTGCCCACATCAGATTTTTTTTTACTGTAAAAGTAGTAAATTCTTTGAGGAATTTTGCTGAGGAAGCTGAGCGATTGGCATTTCAAATCAGAAAATATTTTGGTGTTACAAGTAAGATGCATATTGGAATTCACTCTTTCAGTAAAGCATTATTTCCTATATAGGGGGGATCAGGGTAAGACGATGATGTTAACAAATTTGCTTTTTTTTTTAATCCGTAAAACTTATAATGCATATTTTTTGCAACATAAATAAATTATTTATACGTTCCATTATTAATAAAAAAAATTATATCGGATAATCTCTCAAATTAAATCATACAAAAACCTGTTTTAACATATTGTCAAAAAAAAAAAAAAAACTTGCTCCAGTTCTGGGGCAAGATGACTCTCAATACGGAGCAAGATGACAACTCGCAAATTTTGACCTAAGAAGACTTTTGATGTATTTAAAGAACGTACAAAACACTAATAAAGTTTAAAGGTGTACAATCATTAATGAATTATGTTATTTGCAAAAGTCACAGATGATTTTCCTTCCTTCGTATCCAGAACAGTTTTCATGCCACCAAGCTACGCATTGAGAGCAAGCACAGTATCCAGTCTTCGTCGGGTGGATCAATATAAAGTTTGTCACAAGCTGGGCAGTTAATATCCTTTCTCTTTTGATCTGAGCTTACCTCGAAACGCAATTGTTTAGCAATTTTCTTCTTATTTCTCTGTGTTTTCTCTTTTTCCATTTCATCCTTTGAATTTATTTTCTCAAGCAACACATTTCTTATTAGTGAACTTGGTAAAACACTGGTTGACACTTTTCTTCTCATTTTTGTTGATCTTTTAACATGTGGTAAGGGTTTAAAGTTAAACATTGATGGAAGAGGGAAGCATCGTGATCCCGGAATTTGCCCACAGTTGGGATTATCTACACTCTCAGTGTACCTAAAGTAAAGGAATAGGCGTGCTTTCATTTGTGGAAGATGACGAACTTCGTCATCTTGCCTCCGTCGAACTTCGTCATCTTGCCCCGAATGACTAAAAGAAACAACATGGCTGGTATACAGTAAACTATGCATCAGGTTAGAACTATGATAGCTTAGCTGAGTATTTAATACTATAAAGTGTAACCATAAATTATATCAGAATTTTGTGACTTACCTTTAAGTAGCTCAAGCTTATTTATTACAAGTCGAAAATAGTTTCACGGTCCTTAATAAAATTTGACTAAGAATATAAATTGTACGTGTAGCAAGAATGGGGTCTTCCGCACGCGATTAGTTGCTTTGATACAGGGGATTATACCTATGCTCGTCAAGTGCTGTCACCTAAGAATAAAGTTGTTAAAACTAAGATTCGTCATCTTGCCCAGCTCGTCACCTTACCCAGGTCTCCCCTAAGTAAAATAAAAAAATTTAACATAAAAATGCAGAGTGCCTGAAATGCACGAGAATTTAAAATATGTTGCATATGTAAGATGACTGCATGCAAGATAGAGCATTTTAAACGTTTTCTTATTACTTTTACAACAATTGTATTAAATAGAAAGTAGAAATATATTAAAATATTATTAGCAAATGATGGAAAAAAATATATTTTGTAAATATAAACACAACATACGAAATGAAACAATTCAAAAAAGTGCACTGAAAATTTTTGAGCAATATATATTGAACTTAACAAATTTTGTCGAAAATCACTGCAGTCAACAATGTATGTATATAAACAATTTTGTATAATTATTATTTACAATTTTAAATATATCATACGATAATTGCAATATGATAAAAATCCGTTGGAAGAATTATTAATTGCATTTGTCAGATTCTCACATAGCATGTGATTATATGAGCGATATCAGATATATTAAAAATCTCAAATGTGTAAGCGAATGCTTCATGATATTGACGTCCCGTTAAAGAGCTAAGTCTACTTTGTAAACCTTTTAAGTTTAATGGTAGTCATTAGCGCATTTCTTCGTTCTGATCTTGTTTAAAGTTTAAGGAACGCCAAGTTATTCGTGGAAAAATACCTCATATTTTTTTAGAATTTAGATTTATAAAAAAGTTATTATTTCGAGATAAAACTCATTAATAGAACCTCGTTTATCCCAAATTGGAGGATCCATTAAACTTTCTCGCATTTTTTTTTCTCTCATTCTCCACTCCCACCCTCCGTCATTCGGGAAGCGTCACTTTTCACATCGTTTTATGGTGAATAGCCACATCCTATTTTAGGCTAGCCACAACCCTATTTTAGGCTAGCCGCACCCTTTTTTAGGTTAGCCTCACGTGTTCAGCGCTCGTCGAAGGTGAAGTTCAAAAGGTGGGAAGTTTTAATACTATGTTATTCGTAATACAGAGCAATGGCTGGACGCGTTTAGCTTCCAATTGCGTTTTTATAAGTAAAATACTTTGAAACGTGCCACTTTAAACAAGTAAAGTATAACATTTCTTTCGAAGATGTATATATTGCGACACAGGGGAAGTTTATGTCTGACCGTGCAGTTACTCTCTATTATATGCTAAATATCGGTTATGGGTGTTGTTGTTGTTGAAACCCAGACCGTCCGACCTACCAGGAAGGTGTAAGGTAACTGTTTGGACGGTCGGGAAGTGCTACCCAATTTAGACCGGAACCCAGTGGGGGAGGCATCCACAGGGACCGTACCCTCCTTCCCCTACCATCAACCTCTCGGAAGGACTTTCGGACCCACATGTTTAACGTGATCGTACTCCGCATGAACACGGCGGCAGTTTTGGCAGTGGCTGGAATCGAACCCGGGCCTACCGAGTGCAACTCCAGCGCGCTAACCAATGGGCTACCGCGCCCCTCGGTTATGGGTGTAAAGAAGTTCCACTGATTACAAATTATTTAATGAAATAAAGATAAAATAATATATATTTGCGATTTCAATTCTCGCAGTAATAAAACAATAGTTTTACCATTGTAATTAATGAATTTCTCACATCCCACGTACTTAAAAGGTAGGCAATTGTAATTACTGAAGCTTTAAAACATCACAGCTAGCCTTAATGGTCTAATTAGTTCACTTGGAATGCCCTTTTGTCTTTACGGCTGACGCATATTTGAAAAGGTAATTGAAATACTTCAATTCTTTTTATTCAGGCGTATGATACCACACACTTTTTTTTAAAAATGATTTATTGTGAAACTTACACGACTGTCGTGAGGTTGTCGCTGACATAAGCGGTTTTAAATTAAGGAGGTAGAAGTATGAGTAAAATAATTAAAACTTTGAAATGACATTATTTTACCATGTGCCCGGGACTAAAATTCCAGAAGTATTCTTGCTGCAAAAATAAATAAGCCAAACTATTTTGCATTTATAAAATTGCGAATTCCGCGGCCATTTAATTATGTTATACACAAGTATGATAAGTATGTTAGTATTATAAATTTATTTCATGACTTGCATATTTTTACATTGATATATACATATTTTTACTTTCCTTATATACATAATGTATAAGGAAAGTATTGTGACGGGGTCGAAAATTCGAATTCGAGTTCTCGACGGGAAGAGCACGTTTTAAGCATCCCTGATCACGAATCGAACATTTTTGAGGTGATGTCTGTGTGTGTGTGTGTGTTAGAGTATGTGTGTGTGTGTGTGTGTGTGTGTGTGTGTGTGTGTGTATGTATGTGAGTGTGTGTGTATGTATGTGAGTGTGTGTGTGTGTGTGTGTGTGTGTGTGTGTGTGTGTGTGCGTGTGTCAGTGAGCCTGTGGAGACAATAACTGACGAACGAATGGATCAATTCGAATGAAATTTGGTACAAAAATCACAATCCGTAAATACTGGAAGCCTATTGTTTTTACATACAATCAAATGTACAGAACCCCCCTAAATTTTCGAGTGAACTTTTGAAAAAATCATTAAAAAATCAAAACCTTTAATAAAGTTATGCAAATAGACATTTCTTATGTAATTTTTCCTTAGAAAGCGAATGACACAAATTTTAGAACGCTAGTATAAACCGTTCTTGAGATATTGCACATTTTTCGAATTGATTTATCAAAAAATCCTCTAAATTAAAAGAAAACATTAACTGTTGAGAAACATGTTCACTTATCATATGTAATATCATGCGATAAATTGTGTGATATCATTCTCGTGGATCTGACTCGCTCCATTCGCGAGAAAAGATACTTTGAGTAATACTTTTGTATTTGAACGCCAATAGTCATTTATCAGCTGTAAGAATAACTTATTTCACCATCAATAACGCTTGGCGACAATTTGGCGGAATGTCGCCACCTTGGTGACTTTTTTAAATGTTGCCAAATTAAAGAAAATCTCGCCAAATGGATAAAAATGACTCTAAATCAATGCAAATGACAAATAATTGAAGAAAATTCAGTATCTTGGAAAGAATATAAGAATCTACTATAAGAATAACATTTTTTTAACTGTAAAAGTAGTAAATTCATGGAATTATATAAGGAAAGTCATGAGCTGCCCACATCAGATTTTTAAATATGAAATTGAAATGACAAATGACTAGCACATGTACTGATAATTTTACATGAATACGCACCAAATGTGGCAATGGCTATTTTAAATGAACCAATTTGTAGCGAAACAATTTATATAATAAATGAAGATGTCGTGTGTATGTAATCTGTGGTGGGAAATCTAAGCATCATACGACCATGAAATTTGGTGCACAGGTACTTCGGGATTTCGGTACTTTTGGTACACAGAATATTTTATGTTTTAACCCGATTCATCTTTTGGCCGATATTTGCATATATCGATTCCTTAGCGACCTACAATTTTATCACAGAGTTTCCATCTTGACAGCATCGGAAAGATCGAAATTAATTTTTCAAACAAACTGTGGATATAATTCATACAATTATTACACGTTTTTTAGTGAATTTATAAGTGTTTTACATCTTTCAGATTTATATACTAAGATATACAGAACTTAACTTGTCATCCATTGTTCATTTTTTCAGCACTTGCCCAAAATATTACAGATTACTCCAGAAAGAAAAATAATTTCATAAACCCATTCGTTGTTTATAAATATTTTATCCGAGGCATATCTTTGATTTTATCAGGCCGCTAGCAAGCAAGCGGACCTTGCTATTGCCGAATATCTTCTGCCAATTTAAGCAATTCCGCGACAGAGTGGAATTGTAATATTTTGCGGAGCTGTTGTACTTATTGAAACCAATCCCCCCCCCCCCCCCCCCAGAAGTTTTTCGAGCGTTTACCCCTCTCCGATGCGTTTCGACCTGATTGAAGTCCGCTTGCTGAGGTTTAGACTAAGCGTAGATTTAAATGTGATTTCCGCTTTTCTTAGCGTTTTTATGCGAGGTCAAAATGAGTTTCGGTGTTCGTATAATTTATTGGTGAACACTTATTTAAGGCCAGGGACACGCCGGATAGTTCGTTCTAGTTTAAAAATAAAGTGAAATCTCAATTTTTAAGTTGCGTCGCAACTCACAATAAGCCACCTAAAATTGATCCATGCTTTGCTACATCTATAAAAATCTGATGTGGGCAACACATGACTTTCCTTATATAATGTAATGAATTTACTACTTTTACAGTAAAATAAATAGGTTTTTCTTATAATAGATACTAATATTATTTCCAAGATATTGAATTTTCTACAATTAGTCGTCATTTTCATTGATTTAGCGTCATTTTTATCCATTTGGCGAGATTTTCGTTAATTTGGCAGCATTTCAAAAAGTTGCCAAGTTGGCGACATTCCGCCATATTCGTCGCCAAAATCTCGCCAAGCGTTATGGACGAAGAAAAAAGTTGTTCTTACAGCAGATAAATTACTATTGGCGTTCAAATACAAAAGTATTCCTCAAAGTATCTTTTTTCATGAATGGAACGCGCTAGATCCACGAGAATGATGTCACCCAATTTATCGCATGGTATTACATATGAAAAGTGAACATGTTTCTCAATAGGAAATATTTTTTTTTCATTTTATATGACTTTTTAGTAATTTTTTTGAAAAATGTGCAATATCTCGAGAACGGTTCATGTTAGCGTTCTAAAATTTATGTCAATCGTTTTCTAATGAAAAATTACATAAGAAATGTCTATTTGCGCAACTTTATTAGTGGTTTTGATTTTTTGACGATTTTTTCAGAATTTTATTCGAAAATATGGGGGGGGGGGGTTCTGAACATTCGATTACGTATTAAAACAATAGGCTTCCAGTGTTTACGGATTGTGATTTTTGTACCAAATTTTGTTCGAATCGGTCTATTCGTTGGTCAGTTATCGTCTCCACAGACTCACTGACACACACACTCACACACACACACACACACACACACATACTTTCACCACACACACACACACACGCACACACACACACAGACATCACTTCAAAAATGTTTTATTCGTGATCAGGGATGCTTGAAACGTGCTCTTCCGTCGAAAACTCGATTTCGAATTTTCGACCCCGTCACAATACTTTCCTTATACATTATGTATATAAGGAAAGTAAAAATTGCTGAAAGATAAAATCTTTAATTGTAGGAGTCCGAATAATAACAAAATCTTGAATAATATTTAAAACTTATTTATTTCAAAATTATCATTTAAAAACAAATTTATTCAACATCAAAATGAATGTTATATTCATGTTTCAAATTAATCTTCACAAAATAGTCATTTTTATCATTTCATATTTTTACTCATTACGTTTTTATTTAAATTATGTATGAAAGTTTGATAATGTAACGACTCAACTAAAGGACCAGAAACTGAGAAATCTTAAGAATTTCAACAATATTCTCTATTTAGAAGATATTTTCTCATAGTAGATTTAAAAAATCTGATGTGGGCAGCACATGACTTTCCTTATATAGTGCAATGAATTTACTATTTTTACAGTTAAAAATGTTTATTCTTACATTCTTTCCAAGATATTGAAATTTCGTCAATGAGTCATCATTTTTATTGATTTAGCGTCATTTTTATCCATTTAGCGAGTTTTCCGTTAATTTAGCAACATTTAAAAAAGTCGCCAAGTTGGCGATATTCTACCAAATTCGTCGCCAAAATCTCGCCAAACGTTATGGATGGAAAAATAAGTTATTCTTACAGCTGATAAATGACTATTGCGGTTCAAATACAAAAGTATTACTCAAAGTATCTTTTTTCATGAATGGAACGAGCTAGATCCACGAGAATGATGTCACCCATTTTATCGCATGGCATTACATATGAAAAGTGCACAGTTTTCTTAATAGAATTTTTTTTTATTTTATATGATTTTTTGATAATTTTTTTGAAAAATATGCAATATCTCGAAAAGGGTTCATGCTAGCGTTCTAAAATTTATGTCAATCGTTTTCTAATAAAAATTTACAATAGAAATGTCTTTTTGCGTAATTTTGTTAGAGGTTTTGATTTTTTGACAATTTTTTCAAAATTTCACTCGAAAATTTAGGGAGGTTCTAAACATTCGATTGCTTATAAAAACAATAGGCTTCCAGTGTTTACGGATTGCAATTCTTGTACTAAATTTCGTTCGAATCGGTCCATTCGTTCGTCAGTTATCGTCTCCACAGATTCACTGGCAAATACACTCACACAGACTTCACCTCAAAAATGTTTGATTCGTGATCAGGCATGCTTGAAACGTGCTTTCCCGTCGAAAACTTGAATTCGAATTTTCGACCCCGTCACAATACTTTCCTTATACATTATTGTATATAAGGAAAGTAATATTCATAAATACTTTTACTCGCAGGTTGTCTGTTGAATCCTTTTCATGGTTGGGCAGGGTGAACAATAATCAGGGACACTATCTTAAGAACATCTTTTATAGAAACGCATTTTTTTTAGTAGAATTAACTGGCTGTACCAGTAATAAACATTCTCTGAAAACATTTTGAAAACACATATTGTAACTCGAATTCATTTCAAACTGCCGTTATGAATAACAGAAGTCGGTTCTTAACTAAAAACTTGACTTCTAAATTCGAGTCTGAGCTTGCGACTGACTGATATAATACTTGTTATCGCTAAGAGCAATTTGCAAATTCCCTTCTTTCTCGCCTACGAAGTTAAATTCGGGATGCCACTACTTCTCACTGTCGAATTGTTTTAGTAAGATTTGAGCGGAATCGGTGAAAATTCTGTCATTGGTTTGTTCATTTATCACGTGACTTCAGTGTTGTTTCACCCAGATATTTTAAAGGCTGGAGTGCACTGATTATTATAGCAGCATCATACTTTTAGAGCCGATCCGGTAGTCGAGCGGTCAGGGACATGCGTTTCTGTCTGGTCGCTGGATTGCCAAGTTGCGAGTTCGAATCCCGCCAGCGGGCATGGACGTTGTCATGTCGAAGCCAAGTCAGACTTCGGCCCTTCGGGGTACTTCTATAAAAAAATGAAGCTGCAATTCTTCTGCCCTTCGCCATGGAATACCCTGGGGGGGGGGGTCTTGTGGACGCGGTGCGGAGGTGCCCCTTCAACACGGGGGAATTAGTAAAAAAAAAAAAAAAAACTTTTATTTGCATAAAATTATCTTTTCTAAGGGTCACAAAATCTGGACAATTCTTTAGAGCACCTTCATTATACCGAACTTATGCGTAGACTTTTATAGCACTTCGGTAGCGCCTGCGTTTTTCCACATTTGTTGTCTATAAACTTAAATGTTCACAAATAATAAAAATATTGCATATTTGAGATATTAGTTATATTCGCGTTTTGCGCTATTGCAGCACATGTTATATTAAAATTTGAATATCTGAAAATATTTTAACCAAGCACTGGGTTCAATATAAATGTATTAAGACGATCAAAATCTCATTTGGCATTTTAACTTTCTTATACTATTGTATGCAGAGAAGTATTGTTTTCTGGAAAATTTTCGAATTCAAAATTTTGATGAATAAACGCATTGTAAAACCTCCCTAAATCACTGTCCACCTCTGAGTGTATATGTTCGTTTGAGTACCTGTACTGTGTGGATATGATAACTAAAAAAAATCGCGTATCGATATTAAATTTTATTTAGATATATTATGGGAAAAATTGAACTAGATATAATTTTATAATCCAATCGGAATCCTATCCATCGGTTATAAAAGTAATGCTAATTGAAAAAAAGGATGTTTCAAAGAAACAGACAAGAAAGATCAATCATGAATAAAGCATTGGTTATAAAACACTTTCCAACTGCAATGCAATTTTATTTAAATATCTCTAAACTGCGATACATTTAGCGGTAATATTTTTAAAATTATCACAATACTATAATAATTTATTATATTTGAAAACTTAAAAATTCGTCTATAACAATGAACTTTATTCAAATGACGTCATTGAAATATAAATCACAGTTTTATAACACGCATTGTTATAATATATTTACACAAACACACACACACACACACACACCACACACAGAGATGTCACCTCAAAAACGACTGTGGAGACGATAACTAACGAACGAATTAACGGATTCGAACGAAATTTGGTACAAAAATCACAATCCGTAAACACTGGCAGCCTATTGTTTTTATACGCAATCGAATGTACAGAACCCCCCCCCCCCCCTAAATTTTCGAGTGAAATTTTGAAAAAATCGTCAAAAAATCAAAACCGCTAATAAAGTTACGCAAATGGACATTTCTTATGTAATTTTTCATTATAAAACGATTGACATAAATTTTAGTGCGCTGACATGAACCGTTCTCGAGATATTGAACATTTTTCAAAAAAATTATCAAAAAGCTATATAAAATGAAAAAAAAATATTTCCTATTGAGAAACATGTTCACTTTTCATATGTAATATCATAAGATAAATTTGGTGACATCATTCACGTGGATCTCGCTCGTTCCATTCATGAAAAAAGATACTTTGAGTAATACTTTTGTATTTGAGCGCCAATAGTCATTTATCTGCTGTAAGAATAACTTATTTCTCCGTCCATAAAGCTTGGCGAGATTTTGGTAACGAATTTGGCGGAATACCGCCAACTTGGCGACATTTTTAATTGTTGCCAAATTAACACAAATCTAGCCAAATTGATAAAAATGACGCTAAATCAATGAAAATGACGACTAATTGAAGAAAATTCAATATCTTGGAAAGAATATGAGTATCTACTGTAAGAATAACAATTTTTTAACTGTAAAAGTAGTAAATTCACTGCATTACATAAGGAAAGTCATGTGCTGCCCACATCAGATTTTTTGGAATGGCAAAAGCGTTTTCAACAATGAATCGTAATTGCTCATGACAATAATGATTGAGAAACGCTTTGTTTGTTCATAACAACAATTCTTGCAAAACTTTGTTTGTGAAAATCTACAATTATGAATTCAACATTTACTACAATGCTATACATTTAAAGAAATGGAAGTATATATTTTCCAATACTTTGCAGAAGTTTGAATTTTGGTAAGTGATTAATTACATTTCAAATTGTATCTTATATGTATAATAAATAAAAGGAAATCTGCGACGTTACCATTTATGCTGTATTGTAGCCAGTTTCCCGAGCAATTAGCTTAAGCCTTGACGATAAACAAGGCTCAAAGCCAAATATTTGACAACATGTTGTGTAAATTGTTTATTTAAAAGTAGAAGGTATGTGTGTCATACGGAATTCAAAATTTGCAAACCATTACATCGCATTTGGCGTGATTTTCATCAATTTGGCGATAGGTTTGAAATTGCTCTAGAGATTTCTTCTCAATTTGCAGTCTATACGTTTCGGCCTATCCTTTTCGAATTTCTTAAAAAGATTCTTAACTTTGACGTGCTCGCCATCTTCTCACACTTTCTCTGTTTAACCGAAATTTCTTTTCTTTTCTGTCCTTTCCATTTTCTATTGACCAACACGTTTGTGAAATAAAATGTGTTTTTAATGTTTTTAATTGTAGCCAGTTTCCCATGCAATTAGCTTAAGCCTTGACGATAAACAAGGCTCAAGGCCAATTATTTGAAAAACATGTTGTGTAAATTATTTACTTAAAAATAGAAGGTATGTCTGTCATACGGAATTCAAAATTTGCAAACCATTACATGGCATTTGGCGTAATTTTTATCAATTTGGCGATAGGTTTGAAATTGCTCTAGAGATTTCTTCTCAATTTGCAGTCTATACGTTTCGGCCTATCCTTTTCGAATATCTTAAAAAGATTCTTAACTTTGACGTGCTCGCCATCTTTTCACACTTTCTCTGTTTAACCGAAATTTCTTTTCTTTTCTGTCCTTTCCATTTTCTATTGACCAACACGTTTGTGAAATAAAATGTGTTTTTAATGTCCTGAAATAAAATGTGTTTTTAATGTCGTAAAATAAAATGTGTTTTTAATGTTTTTAATTGTAGCCAGTTTCCCATGCAATTAGCTTAAGCCTTGACGATAAACAAGGCTCAAGGCCAATTATTTGAAAAACATGTTGTGTAAATTATTTACTTAAAAATAGAAGGTATGTCTGTCATACGGAATTCTAAATTTGCAAACCATTACATCGCATTTGGCGTAATTTTTATCAATTTGGCGATAGGTCTGAAATTGCTCTAGAGATTTCTTCTCAATTTGCAGTCTATACGTTTCGGCCTATCCTTTTCGAATATCTTAAAAAGATTCTTAACTTTGACGTGCTCGCCATCTTCTCACACTTTCTCTGTTTAACCGAAATTTCTTTTCTTTTCTGTCCTTTCCATTTTCTATTGACCCACACGTTTGTGAAATAAAATGTGTTTTTAATGTCAAAAACTGGATTTTTTTTTGTTTAATCTTTTTAAATATAAATTTAAATCTGCTGACACCACTCAAAGAAAAATATATGAAGAAAAACGAACCGCGTTCAAGCAAAAATTTAATTAGCTAAGACTTAACTCTCCGCTTTTTAATACGAACACCCATCGAGTACATATATGAAACGCATACCAATTGCTAGCTTTTTATAAGAGAGATGCAAATTTACAAATCTTTTATCGATTCGAGGTGATATCAGAAGAAAAAACACCGATTTTTCAAACGCGAATGCCCTCTTTCGATTCGTAAGATCACATTGTTGCAGAAAATCGAAATTTTTGTTTCAGGAAATAGAAAACATTAAATCAATCATCATAGCAGTAGTTATAGAAATAATGGTAAACATTAAAGTTATGTTAAATATTTTCCATTATGTTATTCATGAGTTGAATAATAACACATATACATGAAATAGACTATATACACTCATATCCAAAAGATAAGCATAATTCGTAAAATTCAAAAAATTGACTTAATATGGGTACAATGGTTCACAATCAGTTGTGGAGAATCGTGGGATGAAGGTAAACCATTGAGTATATGGAAAACAGTTCAGTCAACATGAGCAAAGAACCGGCGCACGTCGGAACGAGTGTAAAACGGCCTTGAGCGGCAGGGCCAAATGAGGCAGAATTTCGCAATTGCTATGGTACGAAACGTTGTTAACAATCAAAAAGGACGAAATATGTCACAAAGATGCCAACTGGACATGTTTTTTAAGGGACGAAATATTGAAATGCTGGAATCTGGTCGATCCCAAACCGAAGCGTCTCGAATTCTGAATGTGCCTCAATGGTGATCTCCAGACAATGACAGAGGTTCCAAACCACTGGGATGTTACCCGACGACCAGCACCAGGTCGGCGAAGGGTAACAACCGCTTGGCAAGAGCGATATTTGGTGATAACTGCGCGGCGTCAGAGGAACCGTTCTGCTAGACACCGGGTATCAGCCCTGACAGCCGCCGCAAGAGTCACTGGTTCGAGACACACTGTTTACAGGAGACCCAGACACGTTAGTATCTATGCCAGACGACCAGAAGTTTTCATCCCACTGTCGTCTACAGAGAAAAGCGCACGTTTACCGTTGAGTTTGGAACATAGGCAGTGGAGTGGACAACAGTGGGGCAATGCCATCTTCAGTGACAAGTCCAGGTTTAGCCTGCAAACTAATTCTCGTCGTTCCACGATCTGGAGAGAACGTGGAATGTATTTTCACCCAGGAACACCACTGAAAGACATCGTTTTCCGTTTGGGAATCATGGTCTGGACATGCATCATCATGGACGGCCGCACATACCTCCAAATTTTCAACACGGGCTCGGCTACCGGTCAAGGATACAGCTACGAAATCCTTGAGCGTATCGTTCGATTGTTCCGAAGTATTCTTGGTACTGATTTCATATTCATTGATTATAACGCGCCTCCTCGCCGTGCGACTTTGGTCGACGACTTCTTTCAAACTGAAGATATCCATCACATGCAGTGTCTTGCCAACTCTCCTGATCTGAATTCAATAGAACAGGTGTGGAATATGCTCGGGAGACATCTTGCAGCCCTCCGCTATCCACCAAGCTCCGTTCCAGGATTGAAAACAGCGCTCCGTGATGCTTGGAATTCTTTGTGCATACAAATCATCCAAACCCTCATCGAAAGTATGGGAAATAGCTCTGCTGCATGCGTGGCTACCCGAGGTTCCCCCCACACCGTATTAAACTGCAGCATGACATTGTTTTAATCATGCTGCTTCGCTGAGTTTGACACTTATATTGTGACTTTTTTTCTTTCAACCCTTTTGTTTGGATAATAAAAGTCGTTATTATCCTTGTTTTGCATTGTTTTCTTCTTCTATAACCCTATTACACGCGCATACCGCGTTTCATTCCATTCCGAAGTAGATTTCCTGAAATTTTCACATAAACAGCAACGTTAATTTGACAACATTTAAAAAAGTAGCCAAATTGACGACATTCCACCGAAAAAGTCGCCGAAATCTCGCCAAACGTTATGGACGGAGAAATAAGTTATTCTTATAGCAGATAAAAGACTATTGGCGTTCAAATCCAAAGTATTACTCAAAGTATCTTTTTTCATGAATGGGACGAGCTAGATTCACGAGAATGATGTCACCAAATTTATCGTATGATATTACATATGAAAAGTGAATATGTTTCTCAATAGGAAAATTTTTTCTTTCATTTTATATAGCTTTTGATAATTTTTTTGAGAAATGTGCAATATCTCGAGAACGGTTCATGTTAGCGTTCTAAAATTTATGTCAATCGTTTTCTAAGGAAAAGTTACATAAGAACTCTTTAATTACGTAACTTTATTAAATGTTTTGATTTTTTGATGATTTTTTTAAAATTTGACCCAAAAATTTAGGGGAGTTCTGAACATTCGATTGTGTTTTAAAGCAACAGGCTTCCGTTATTTATATATTGTGACTTTTGTACCAAATTTCATTCGAATCGCTCCATTCGTTCGTGAAATATCGTCTCCACAGATTCACTGACACCCCTCCCCACACATACACACAGACACCACTTCAAAAATGTTCGATCCGTGATCAGGGTGCTTGAAACGTGCTCTCCCGTTGAAAACTCGAATTCAATTTTCGACCCCGTCACAATAGTTTCCTTATACATTATGTATATAAGAGAAGTAATAAGTTGCGTGTTTCATATCGTAAGAATATTTTTAAATTTGCAAAAAAAATTACATGAAATGCTTGTCTATAAGCTAAAGATGTATTTTAAAAACATCTTGCGCAATAAGAGAATTTGCCCCCAAAAGTAGCCAAATTCTTTATCGTACCGGTCTTTGGGAAAATGCCGATTGCTGTTGAGCGAGGGGGAGAATATTATTTTTGGTAGAGTAGAATATTGTGTGAGAGATTGTAGATCCGAAATGATGAAAAATATTTATAATAAGTAAATAAACAGTAAGATTTGCCACAGAATAATATAAAGTTAATATTGTCAATAGTCAAGCACTTTGTGAAATTAAGATAAGTTGAGAACGTGACATATTATAAATCATGATGAACTCAGTATTAGATATGGATGACATTTAATAAAATAAATTAGTACCATGTAACATTATAAAAATTAGTTGCTATGGTGAAATTCCAAGGATTTTAAATTAAATATACTTGAAAATGAAAATTTTAGTCATGCCACCTAGAATAAAACTTTAGCCAGAATTGGTTATCAAGAAAGAAATGGGAAATAACATTTTAAATATATTAAGGCTATTTATATCAGTAAAAATATGGGAGGAAATTTAATGAACATTATGTAGAGATAAAAATATTCAATATTAATATATCTAAGAAATATATAGGTAACTTAGAAAAATGAGTTAAAATAGAAATATTAGAGTATATAATGACACTTATATTCAATAGCTTTACTAAGTACAGAATACAGGAAGAGCATAATATTATAAAAATAGCACTGTTCCAATAAAAAACTAGAATAAATGATAATGTGAAAAATAGAATAAATGATAAATTAACGGAATTTAAATATAATTAGGCATTATTTATAAAGTTATCAATTTGTAAAGTGTTACAAGTCACTTATTTTACTTAGCAGTCAATTGTTCAAAATTGACATTGCTGAAATATTAAGAAGCTCTACATTTTAGATTTTTGAGGCGCATATCCCGCGTTTCTGTTTTATCCAATCGATACTGTCTGGTCATTACAGTTTGAGGTTATATGTAATTTCTTTAGTTAGCGCACTGTTATTACTTATGTACCGCAACCTTCTAGATGCCAATATTAACCTCTTGGACTGAGACCTGCTACTTTACCGCACGTCACGAATTTCCTTTTCAGCCTGTCAATACTGTCTGGTCAGTACATTTCCCCGTTATATTTTTAACTTATTTGAATTACATTCTGCAATAGCTGTCCCTGTAAAACACAATCTCTGGGAGTCAGCTTTCATTCACAGCAGATAGAAAGAGATATTAAATCTAGATCCGAGCATGGACGAAATCATTTTTATATAAATAATATTATTATAAAATATTATCAGTACTTATTGTCGTTATCCTAATAAAAAAAATCAGATTTCGAATCAGATAATCTGGTGGGATATTGAATAATTTGGCTTATCCTAGAGCTACAACCCAAATTGTTGCTTTCCCAAAAAATTATACCTATGTTCTGTCGGATTATAAATAAAATAATAGATTATATCCATCGTAGCAGAATTAGTCCCATTATGCAATCTGCACTGAAAAGTTACTGTAATGTGTATTTACTTTAGTCATTTTATCGTTTACAGAAACATTCATTTTGGAAGAAGACGAACTGCTCAAAAATTCCCCTTCTTTCATATTTATTGCTGATAAACTGTATTTTAGTGATGCATGAAAATTTCTCTAACTAGAAATGCCCAATCATTTTGTTTGGCCCGCAATCCTTTAATATTTAATAATTTTGTTTAGAAATTTGTAAATTTTACAGTGAGATAGACAGACATGTATTAAACGTTTCTTTGTCCTTATGAAATTAATTTTCTAGCTGATATCAATAAATTTTATAAGTACCCCTGGAACCCGACGACTATAGCGTTCCCAATGTAACGATGCTAATTTTAGGAATGCAACTATAGAAAGGTTCCGTGATCAATAACTTCAAAATGCATTCTCAACTGATCCAAATATAAGTTTGTGATCAGGTTTGCCTTCCAATTATAAATAACAGTATCCATGAACTGGTTTCGCGTTTATTATGCTTTCCATAGCATGGAATAGTCGTGAAAGCAAGAAAAGATGTGCCCAGTTAGGCGAAATTTTATATAATCTTGAAAATGCTAAGGGAACCGGCAGAACTCCTCATGTAAGCGGTGTCATTGAATACGACACAAGCCGTTGCAACTTAGTACATCCTGAGCTCACTCTTTAAGAAATTTGACACAAGTCGAATAATGAGACTAAAGTTGATAGCCTCCATGAAGTTTCTCAGAATTCTGGCACATATCAACTCTTCTTGCAGCTATTGCAAGATCGACACAATTTTTACTTTCAGAAAAACTTTTACAGGCCGATTCTTTAAATACGAAATTAGCCGTTGCAGCTTAGTACATCCTGAGATCACTTTAAGAAATTTGAGATAACTCGAATGATGGGACTGAAATTTACAGTTTCCTTTGAGTTTCTCAAAATTGTGACACATATAAAATCTTCTGCCTTTCTGGTAGGTCGGACGGTCTGGGTCTCAACAACAACAACATATCAAATCTTCTTGCCGCCATTGCAAGATTGACGCAATTATTTCCTTGAGAAACACCACTTTTGAATATGAAATTAGCCGTACATCCCGAGCTTAATCTTTAAAAATTTTGAAACCAGTCGAATAATGGGTCTGAAGTAGATAGTCTCAAATTTGTGGCATATATCAACATTTCTTGAAATTGCAGGATCAAATATGCCATGTTGACGAGCGCATAATAAGCGTGACTTCTATGAAAGTGTATGTAATAAATTTTTAGATTTAAACATAATAAGGAAACTTTGTCAAAAATGTAGATCTTGTGTCATAATTAAGAAATAAGGCCCAAGATTTGTATAATCTATTCATTACGTTACTTAGTCTTTCTCAGTATGTATGGCTGATATGAAAACAAGGAATTTGAGGCAGCAGAATGTCGTAATTTTTATGTTAATACTAGCAGCATACCCGTTCTTCGTACGGAGTGTATAATATAAAGAAATTTATAATTCGCAATCACGTGCAAATTCTGTTAAAATATTAAATTTATTGCTCATAAAGAGAAGTTTAAGAATATCTGTTCTCACTATGCAAAATTATCTTCACGGGCAGATCTGAAGAATAAAACATCCTGGCCCCTTTTGTATGCAAATTTACAAAAAAAAGGAATTGAATCAATATATGCAACCCCGTACTACTTATATTGTCGCAGATTAGAAAATATGCCAGTGTGTTAGTAGAAGCTTACCCGTATAGCAATATGTGTCTCAAACATATTTGCCAAAATAAAAGAGATGACATAAAAAATTGAAAGTATCAAAAATCCCCGTAATCTTAATACCAGAAGGTCGTAATTGATTCGAATATATGTCAATATATATCAAAATATATGCCAATATACCTGTACTACTTATATTCTCGTAGATTGGAAGATATACCCATGCATTTGTAGAAGATTACTCGTACAACGTACGAGTATGAGTTTCAACAATTTTCGTCATAATAAAACAATTCCATAATAATTTGAAAATATCAGCAATCCCTGAATCAACAGTCCCCGAAAATATCAATAATAATGATGTTTAAACCTGAAGACCGTAATTGATATTATCCAGTCAAAAATTCAATGTCAATGAAATTTATTTTATATACATATTTTTACTATTCAAATCGGAAAAGATTTAATAAAAATCATTTGCCGCATAACATATTGGATCCGTTGCTGAGCGACATGATATCAATTGCTTTAAATAAATTGATGGAAATCATATCATCTGAATAATGCAATCTCCATGGAAGGTTTGGCGACATTTTCGTCAATTTAGTTATAACTTAAAAAATCGCCAAATTTATTGCCAAGTGGGACTGTAGAACTGAGAATCCCATTATGCGACAAATTGACGAAGCATCATCACAAAACTATCCCCTAACAAAACACAATTAATTTCATTTATTTAGCGCGATTTTATCAATTTCATGATATTTTTATGGATTTAGAAATATTTTTACCAATTTGGTGATATTAAAAAAATTCCTTAAATGTGTTACTAAGTAGGATGGATGGACTGACCGACAAATGCTACAGAAACATCATTTCAGAACTTTATTCTAAAAAAACAAATTTAATTTCATTGATTTGGGTCATTTTTATCAATTTGGAGACATTTCCACTAATTTGGTAAAGTTTAAGAAAAATTACCAAGTTATTTAGAGATATTCCTCTAAATTCGTAGCTCTGAATTTGCAGATCTGAAAAATAAAATATCCTGATCCCGTTTGTATATACTAAATGAAAACAGTAAAATTATATTAGAAGATACATACACCCGTTCTACTCTTTTTCTGCTTCAACAATCGGCTAAATGAGTTTATTGGGTAAACAAAATATATGAGTTTATTAGCTAAACACAATATATGAACTTGAAACCTCTTTGCTAAAATAAATGAAAGTGATGTACACAGTCTGCAATTTATATAATTAAAAGAACAATCAAACCGTTCATTTAAAATATATATATTTACATCCATTTATTTATTATTCAAATAGAAAAAATAATAATAAATATTAACAACACATTTAATTTCATTCCGTTGCCGAGCAACATGATATAAGATAGAATCTTCCTCATAAAATGCGAAATTAAATAGCCATTTTGATTTCTTTATACTTTACATCGTTGAGTAAAAGCTTGTGAGAGATGAACCATGGAGGTAGATTTTTCCATTTAAATTCATGTTTCAAACAATTCATGTTTTCCTATAGTGACTAATTAATGCAAAAGTCCTGCACCAAACTCGGAAATAAAGTTTTATTTCATTTTGGCGTTTAAAACAAACGATTTACATCCTTTCCGTTTGGATAAACCACGGAGTTGGAGAGTAGATCTCCTAAGAAAAAGTTCCGTTTTTCATTAATATCTCGACAACCCTTGGTCTTAGAAACTCGAAACTTGGACAAAATTTATGGGGGGCTATTTTAAGGCTATTCTCAAAATTTCATTAAATTCGGTTCAGCCGTTTTCCCGTGATGATGAGACAAACGAAAATTTCGTTTTTTACTAATATCTCGAGAACCACTGATCGTAGAAACTCAAAACATAGACTAAATTTTAAGTGGGGCTATTTCTAGGCTATCCACAAAATTTCATCAAATTCGGTTCAGCCGTTCTCCCGTGATGATGGGACAAACAGACAGATAGACAGACAGACAGACAGACAGATTTTCAATTTTATTTATATAGATAACAGCGTGTTAAATATGTCCATACTAAGTCCATATTTGGAAGATTGTTCTATATTTCTATGAAGAGTTTTTGTAGTCTGTAGTCTAGTATTCTGTTACTAGTGCACAGAGATTTTTCTTCAATCTTTCTACATTAAGTCGCGCTTATAATACACTAGCAGCATACCCGTTCTTCGTACGGAGTATATAATATAAAGAAACTTGAAATTCATAATCATGCCCAAATTCTTATAGTATACTAAATTACATGTTTAATCAAAATATTCTGTTAAAATATTTAATATAATGCTCCTAAAATGAAGTTTAAGAATCTCTGTTCTCGCTATATAAAATTATCTTCATGGACATATCTGAAGAATAAAACATCCTGGACCCCTTATGTAAGCAAATATAAAAAAAAATATGGAATTGAATCAATATATGCAAAATAAAAGCGTTAAAATTGTATGGGACCCGTACTAATTATATACGCGAATATTAGAAAATATAACCTGTATTAGTAGATTACATGTATAAATTGAAAATACCAATAAACCCGTAATCTTTAAATCTGAAGACAGTCATTTATTCCAATATATGTCAAAATTAAAGTGCTAAAATTATATGGGAAGATATACACGTACTACTTATAATGTCCGATTATTAGTAGAAGATTACCCGTTTTGCAATATGAGTCACAAATGTTTTTTGGTAAAATACAACAGAAGACGTAATAAATTGAATATATAATTAATCCCCTTAATCTTCATACCAGAAGACTGTACTTGATTCCAATATATATGCCAATATACCTGTACTACTTATATTCTCGTAGGTTAGAAGATATACCCGTGCATTCCTAGAAGATTACTCGTACAACGTATAATATGCGTGTGTCAGCAATTTTTGCCGCAATAAAACAATGGCGTAATAACTTAAAAATATCAATAATCCCTGAATCAATAATTCCGGAAAATATCAATAATAATAATGTTTAAACCTGAAGAGTATAATTGATATTATCCAGTCCAAAATGAAATGGCAATGAAATTTATTTTATATACATATCTTCATTATTCAAATCGGAAAGGATTTAATAAAAATCGCCTGCCGCATAAACACATTGGATTTAAATCCGTTGCTAAGCGACATGATATCATTTGCTTCAAATAAATTGGTAGAAAAAATATCGTTTAAATAGTTATATTTCTATGGAACATTTGGCGACAGTTTCGTCAAATTAGCGACATTTTAAAAAATCGCCAAATTTATCGCCAAGTGGGACTGTAGAACTGACAGTTCCACTTTGCGACAAATTGACGAAATATCATCACAATACTATCCCCTAACAAAAAACAATTAATATCATTTATGTAGCGCAATTTTATCAATTTCAAAATATTTTTATAGATTTGAAAACATTTTTATCAATTTGGTGACATTTTAAAAATTCGCTAAATGTATTACTAAGTAGGATGGTTGGTCTGACAGATAAATGCTAACCAAACATCATTTCAGTACTCTCTTCTAACAAAACAAAAAAAAATTCATTGATATGTAGAAGACCCAAGCCACACGACCAACCCGAAGGTTTATGGCAGCTGTTTGTGTGTCGTTTATATCAATTTGGCGACATTTCCGTCAATTTGGCAAAGTTTAAGAAAAGTTGTCAAATTAGCGATATCCCTCCAAATTCGTAGCTTTGAATTTGCAGATCTGAATGAAACATTCTTATCCCGTTTCAATGTACTAAATGAAAACACTACAATTGTATTAGAAGATATACCCGCTCTACTCTTTTTCTGTTTCAACAATCGGCTATATGAATTTATTGGCTAAACACAATATATGAGTTTAGTAGCTAAATACGATATAAGCTTGAAAACTCTTTGCCAAAATAAATGCAATTGATGTACGCAGTCAGCAATTAATATAATTAAAAGAAAAATCAAACCGTCCATTCATATGATATACTTTTATATCCATTTATCCATTTATTTATTATTTAAATCGATAAAAAATAATAAAAACATTAACAAACACATTTAATTTAATTGCGATGCCGAGCAACATGATATATCCTCCTAAAATGTTAAAATTTATTAACCACTAACAGCACCCCCGTTATTCGTACGGAGTGTATAATTTAAAGAAACTTAAAGTTCGCAATCATGTGCAAATTCTGTTAAAATATTAAATTTATTGCTCCTAAAGAGAAGTTTAAGAATATATGTTCTCACTATGCAAAATTATCTTCACGATCAGATCTGAAGAATAAAACATCCTGCCCCCTTTTGTAAGCAAATTTACAGAAGAAAAAATAGGAATTGAATGAATATATGCAACCCCGTACTAATTATATTGTCGCAGATCAGAAAATATGCCAATGTGTTAGTAGAAGATTACCCGTATTACAATATGCGTCTCAAAAATATTTGCCAAAATAAAAGAGATGACGTAATAAATTGAAAACATCAATAATATCCGTACTATTTATACCAGAAGGTCGTAATTGATTCCAATATATGCCAATATATATCAAAACATATGTCAATATACCTGTACTACTTATATTCTCGTAGATTAAAAGATATACACGTGTATTTGTAGAAGATTCGTACAACATACAATATATGAGTTTAAACAATTTTTGTCATAATAAAATAATTGCATAATAACTTGAAAATATCAATAATCCTTGAATCAATAATCCCCGAAAATATAAATAATAATAATTTTTAAACCTGAAGACCGTAATTGATATTATCCAGTCAAAAATGCTATAAGAAAAATCAAATCGTTCTTTTCTAAAATATATTTTTATATCCATTTATTTATTATTCAAATCGAAAAAATAATTATTAAAATTAACAGACAGATTTAATTTAATTGCGTTTCTGAGTAACATGATATAAGATAGAATCTTATAACATGTTAAATATGTCATGTCTTATAACATAAACTGCGAAATTAAATAACGATTTTGATTTCTCTATACTTCTCATTGTTCCGTAAAAGCGTGTTTTAAATAAACCATGAACCATGGAGATAGATTTCCCCTTTAAATCATGTTTTAAACAATTCATGTTTTCAGAAAGTGACTAATTAACGCAAAAAATCTCCCATCAAACTCAGAGATTAAATTTTAATTCACTTTCAAACGATTTTCAAGCTTTTCGTTTGGATAAACCACGGAGTTAGGGAGTAGAACTCCTAGGAAAAAGTTCCGTTTTTCATTAATATCTCGACAACCCCAGGTCTTAGAAACTCGAAACTTGGACAAAATTTATGGGGGGATATTTCAAGGCTATTCACCAAATTTCATTAAATTCGGTTCAGCCGTTTTTCCGTGATGATGAGACAAACGAAAATTTCGTTTTTTACTAATATCTCGAGAACCACTGGTCGTAGAAACTCAAAACACAGATATAATTTTAAGTGGGGCTATTTCTGGGCTACCCACAAAATTTCATCAAATTCGGTTCAACCGTTCTCCCGTGATGGTGTGACAAACAGGCAGACAGACAGACAGACAGACAGACAGATTTTCATTTTTATTTATATAGACATGTTAATTACGCTTAGATTTAATTTATTTGTTAGATTAGGTTATTACAACGGCCGTCATACTGATATAGCGAAAATTCCAATATATATTCTCTTAATGATTTGCATTTTTCCCTGATCCTTTTTAACACTTTACTACATAGTTGAAAAGTGTTTATGATGTGGTTCATTCTGTCTATCTATCTGTCCGTTAGCACCATAACTGCCGTAAAAATGACTTTATCAAAATGAAATTCTAGTATGTTGTTCAGACAGCCTGTGGGACCTATGGGAATATAAATGAATAATGTCACCCAATTAGTTTTGGATTAAACCTTGGTTGAAAAAATGAAATATATTGAACCCTATGGGAACAAATTTTTCAATCATTTTTTAAGCGAATTTAAAATTTCCAATTTGTTTCGAAAGTTTTAGGAAATATTCAAATTATCCCATAAAATATAAAATAAATCGTAATAATTATCCCATAAAATATAAATAAAGAGTAAACATAAGCAGAATAGAGACAGAAATGAGATGGAGTTTGCGGGTCCGTCCCACCAGCAACAAGCAACAGTATGCGCAGGGCTCGCAGAAAATACTAACTACTCAACTACTCAGCAAGCGGCAATGATGAAGTAACAGGTCGCCTGAATGAGTATGTTGGTGCGGAATCCAGTCAGTCCCAACCGCTTGCCTACGCCTTCAACGTGGTATTCGGGTCATCGCCCAGCCAACTCCAAGCGGCCTCGCAACGCCGACATTGTCCGATCCGCAACCTTGAGGACAATGGGGACAGGACAGTCATGCCATCTACTCCAGTATCCGCGCAAGAACCTGGTGGACAAGACAGAAAATACTCACATGGCTCCTGGTCACTCTTCACCTAGAACTCTGATGCAGAAGAGGAGCACAAGGCCGCGCATCCCAATTAAGGACCTGGAGTCAGCTGGAATCAATTCGACCGTCCGGCCCACGACTGCGGAGTCAGCGCCCTGAGGACTGCGGCTACGGAGTGCACCTACATCCACCTGCACGTACATAGAGTACTAGACGGTGCAGGGACCCAGCACTCTTTGTTGCTGGAATTGGGAATAACCTAGAATGTGGGCGACCCGTAGTGGTGGAACTCTTCAGAGATCCCATGCCATAGGTCTAGGAACGGCATGTAGTAGTATATTGCCAAACAACAAGTGGCACCCGCTATTCTGATTGGTTTGACGCAGTTGCGCGGGTTTTTTCTACAGCACGAGGAAAAGTTATATTCGTTCTGTAAAAAAAATCGGTTCTTGTAAGGCTGACACCTTACAGGTCGTCTATGTAATTCCCTCGGTGTTAAACTAATTTTTGAATTGGGGCTTGACGTCCGGAATTTATTCCGCCCAAGCCACGAGTTGTCCCGCAACTGCACTACATGCGGTGACGGCTCACCTATAATTATAAGAAAAGATTTCTGTATATTATATTCTTTTTGGGCTATGTGTATAGCTGCCAGTTTGGGCTTGTTTAGGAATGTGTAAAGAAGCCATTTTGGGCTGTTTATCTTCTGAAAAGATGTTGTTTCATGCTTTTTAAATGTTAAATTTGTGATTCCATGTATATACCCACACTGTAAATATACCTTTCTTTGTGAATAAAAATTCTTCAAATTTGCTATTGTAATCTGTTCTGCCATGGACTAATTTTTGAACAGCGGCATGGCCACCCTCTCGGTTTGCTCCTCGAGGCTTGCTCGCAAAGGGTGTGCGCGCGAAACGGGGAAAAATGCCCTCCCCTCCGCAGCCTCAAGCGACGGAGGACTTCGCGCGCACGCCTCGAGGAGCAGACCGAGAGGGAGAGAACAGGAAGAAGAAAGGAAGGAGAAGCACAGAAAAAGAAAGGGAAAAAAAGAAGCGGAGGACGAAAAAGGGGGAGAGAGGAGGAAGAAAAAAAGAGAAGAGGAGGAGGGAGAAGAAAAAGGGGGAGGAGGGGTTCTGTGAATAGTTGTTAATTGTGACTGCTTTTTCTAAATATGCAAGTATTCTTAAAGTAGGTTATATATATATATATATATATATAAGAATTTCAGAATAATTGGATGATATATTGCACTGAAAGGTCTACAGAATGTGAACACATCAATATGGCGTTGGTAAACTCTGGCCTTGATACAAGATGTTACCCGACGTGACATTGATGCATACAGTTGCCGGATGGTGTCCTGAGGAATGTCGTTCCGAATAGTCTCCAATTGACGAGCTAATTCGTCTACAGGCTGGGATGTTCGTTGGCGACGTCCCATCTCAGCTGTTGGGTTGTTCTTGGCTATTTAATAATTTTAGGAATTTTGTTTTTAATCTAAGCGGGTTCAGGGATCTTATTTATACAATTATTCTCTTTTTTTAATTTAATTATCCATTTTCCATATGTTTCGATTTTTGATATGTTCCAAATACTTTCTATTCCATAGTTTTGTGTTTTAAATGGAGAAAGTTCGTTCATTTTAGGTTTTCACAATATAAATTCATTTACATTGGCTAATTTGTGAGTCCATTTATCTCCCTTTTTATCCCCTTTGATTTGATTCTAAATTTGTTATTTTCAGTTAAGAATTCGTTAATTTATCGCGATTTTTTATTTTTATTCTGTTCTCAGCTTTTTAAATTTTTCAGAATTGTCCATTTTTAAATTATTGCCGAACTCGTATATTCCAAATTGTTTCATTTCCTTTCTTTTTAATTGTCGTGTGCTTTAAAATTTCTATTCTCTTCTTTAAAATTTTGAGTTTCTGATTGGTTGGCCGTAATATTAAAATTGTCTATCATTAATTATTTTATCGTTCATCGATAGTTTTGTTTACGATGTGTGGCAGCGATTTTTGACAGTATATAAATAGATTCGCGCTCTTTTTCATTCTCTTCTCTTTTTGGATTAGAACTTAAAGATGTAAGTTATTAAGCTGTCCATTGCCGTTAGGCAAGCGTTCTGAGGAACTCATATTTTTATTTCGCGGCCTTTTAACTTTGTTCAATTAATTTTCCTGCGGTGGAGGCATTCAGTCTATACACTCAAGGGCCTCTGAATGTGTTGTGTCCTGATGACAGAGACTTGTTATGTCTATAAAGACTGAATGGATGTTTTGAACTACTGCCTCTCCAGTCATCTAATAGTAATCCCCTGTATTCAGAGCTGTTTACGATGTCTGCCGAGAAGGTTTAACTGGCCAATTAAGTGTTTGTTTCTCCTTCCTGTGTTGCTCTTACATGAATAATGGAATCGACATTTCTATAATTTGCTAAACAGATATATGTTGTGCATTCCATTCTGATGCCTAAAATCCTCTGCTACTGTTTGGAGAAATTACGTATTTAATTTCGGCATTATAGGACGTCCGGCTGATTTGGAGAATCTCCCTTGGAGTTGGACTTCGTGGAACAGTCGTTTTTCCAGATTTCTACTGGATTTAAATGTCATTCTCTGTCATGGATTTCCACTGATTTTCTCTGGATCTGCAGCACGTCAGGTGATTCCTCTGGTGTTTATGTCTCCAGCAGATCCCTGAAGTTTATCTTGGAGCCTTGGGGAGATCCTTTTCAGTTACATTCCCCAAGAGTTAAATAAGTATATATTATAACTTTGAATGAATATGACCCCTTGGTTTATAAATTTTAAGTTTCCAGTTTCTGGTTTATTTTTATGTGATTTTTCTTTGGATTTTAAACATCTAGTTGGGATATTTATCATGTTCTAAATTTCCGTTTTGGCTAACTGATGTTCTTTTTTATTATAAATTGTAGTTTGGCAAATAATTCGATAATTTTAACATAAATTAAACATTAAAAACTGTTTTCTTTAACTTTTAGTATTCTAACGTTTTGTATACCACTACTATACATTCGGTCAATTTATTTATTTAATTTATTCATGATGTTTAATTTGACTTGTTTGGTTAATGAGTTGTTAAAAAAAGTTGTAATATGTTGTAAAAAATTCTTTAAAAATGATGTTAAAATTTTAATAAACGCTTGATTTTAATAAACGCTTGGTTAATGAGTTGTTAAAAAAAGTTGTAATATGTTGTAAAAAATTCTTTAAAAATGATGTTAAAATTTTAATAAACGCTTGATTTTGAAAATTTAAACCCTGTGTTCTCTCTCTTATTTTAGAATTTTAGAATCCTTTTTAGTATGTTTTTAGAATTGAATACCCATGCCTTTCAACCCCTCCTCCCAACACAACCCAAATGTGCTCAATAGGCGAGAGATCCGGGGATCTGAGTGGTCAAGGAAGTGTGCCGTAAGCAAGCAGACAATCAATAGAGAGGCCTGCCATGGCACATTCCACTGTATTTTGTGAATAAAATATTATATATTCGAAATTATTTTATAGCTTACTCTTACAGGTGTGGTATTAATAACCCTTTGTGGTAGTAGTTATTTCATTTTTCTAAACAAATTATAGAGGATATTGCTTTTATGCCCAAAATACCCATCTTTGTTGCTACAATTAAATACTAAAAGGTTAATTTCATTAGTGGGGAAGGTCAGTTAA
This sequence comes from Amaurobius ferox, assembly GCA_951213105.1. NCBI lineage: Eukaryota > Metazoa > Arthropoda > Arachnida > Araneae > Amaurobiidae > Amaurobius > Amaurobius ferox. The sequence continues at coordinate 56,792,463 of OX578148.1, read as the reverse complement.
TTACACATAATAAAATTAAATCAGTTTATTATTCCCATCATCTTTAATATATTTAGCACTTATTCAATTTAGGACGATATGTGATGCCATTATCAATTGCTAATTTTGTTATTTTAAGCAATTATAACCTCAATATACACATTAAGTTGATAAGGTGCATGTTCCTTTTTGATCATTTCTCTCCACTGACAGACTATAAGGTTAACTTCCCGGCCGTCCAAACAGTTACCTTACACGTTTCTGGTAGGTCGGACGGTCTGGGTCTCAACCACAACTATAAGGTTCACTATTTTTGTGAGATTTCAATATTTTTCGTGTTAATATTTATCAACATGATTATGGAACAGAAGTCATTGTAAATTGTGTTTTACCGCCAAGTACCATTCATTTACGTTTTATAATTTTTTGAAATTCTAAATAAAATTTTTATGCAAGTTTTGAAAGAAAAGTATATATCTCTCACCAAAACACACAAATTGAGCCATCATTGATTAAAATCGGTTCAGTAGTGATCACTGTAGGTTCGTCAACATTAAATAAAACGGCCAACGAAAATGTTTATTTAATTTTGAAAATTCTAATTCAAATTTAATTTTAAACTTTCTTTACTAAAGTTTGTATTTCCCATTAAAACACACAGAATTATTTATTAAATTTAGGTCAGGTTGTAAGTTTTTCAACACTGAAGATTATTAGTAGCCGGAAGCCCAAAATATTAAACTGTGACATTTTTAAACCATTTTTTCTTGGATGTTATAGTACCAACTGTGAACAATTTTGTCAGTGTTTTACATAGAAAAAAAATCTGATGTGGGCAGCACATGACTTTCCTTATATAATGCAATGAATTTACTACTTTTACAGTAAAAAATAGATTATTTTTATAGTAGATATTTATATTGTTTCCAAGATATTGAATTTTAGTCAATGAGTCTTCATTTTTATTGATTTAGCGTTATTTTTATCCATTTAGCGAGATTTTCGTTAATTTAGCAACATTTAAAAAAGTCGCCAAGTTGGCGACGTTCCACCAAATTCGTCGCCAAAATCTCGCCAAGCGTTATGGACAGAGAAATAAGTTATTCTTACAGCAGATAAATGAATATTGGCGTTCAAATACAAAAGTATTATTCAAAGTATATTTTTTTCATGAATGAAACGAGCTAGATCCACGAGAATAATGCCACCAAATTTATTGCACGGTATTAAATGTGAAAAGTGAACGTGTTTCTCACTAGGAAATATTTCTTTTTTATTTTATATGACTTTTTGATAATGTTTTTGAAAAATGTGCAATATCTCGAGAACGGTTCATGTTAGAGTTATAAAATTTATGTCAATCGTCTTCTAATGAAAAATTACATAAGAAATGTCCATTTGCGTAACTTTATTAGAGGTTTTGATTTTATGACGATTTTTTCAAAATTTCACTCGAAAATTTAGGAGGGTTCTGAACATTCGATTGCGTATAAAAACAACAGGTTTCCAGTGTTTATAGATTTTTGCACTAAATTTCGTTCGAATCGGTCCATTCGTTCGTCAGTTATCGTCTCCACAGGCTCACTGACACACACACACACAGACATCACCTCAAAAATATTTGATTCGTGATCAGGGATGCTTGAAATGTGCTCTCCCGTCGAAAACTCGAATTCGAATTTTCGACCCCGAGATTCGAATTTTCGATCACAATACTTTCCTTATACTTTATGTATATAAGGAAAGTAAAACTATATTTTAATTTATGGCATTAAAATCCTATATTTAAAGTTCTTCAGAACAATATCGCCATATGCTCTTAATACGTAATAATATAGGAAATATTATTGAAATTTAAAATTATATTTATTAAAATTACTAACAATATTTATTAATAGCAGTACGGGTTTTTAGTTTCTGATTCATTTCTTCAAAATAACAAACTTCGAGATCATGTTCTTTCCGCTGCGGTTTTCCACTGTCACCGTCAAATCTCCTCTGGAAGAAATGTTTTATTACTATAACTTTCACAGATAAGTTTTCACATGACGTGTATTACTAAGACCCAGCTTTCATTGAAGATAAGAGTATTCATAGACTGGTTTCGTGCTTAGTACATACAACGACAGCAAGAAAACTTGCCGTATCCCACAATTTTGGGAACCTCTGTATGAGGAGTGCTAAATTTGCTACTTAGTCGACAATTTTGGGAACCTCTGTATGAGGAGTGCTAAGTTTTGCTACTTAGTTGACATCAAGTTTCTTATAGATTGGGCCCAGACTGCACCTGGCTATAACGAGCAAGTTTATATTTACAAACCTCGCTTATCAAGTGTTCCAAAAATTATAATCGTTCTGTTAGTACAGATAATAATATTCATGGATCGTTTTTGAGCTTGCCGGTCTGTGTATGCTGGTCTACTTTCCTCATTCTGAGCTATAGAGGAAAGTATAGCGACAGTGATTTGGACTTGTAAGAAACTTTTGTTTGGACACTTTTAATGATATGATTTTAACATTCAATAAAGTAACCTTTACATTTTAGCTGATGTATGAAAATGATAGTCATGGTAATTTAATGACAAGTCGAGTTTTCACTGCAAATACAACAATAGAATCTCTAGATATCAAAAATGACTTTTGGAGCTCTGTTGACGCGTGGATGTCAAACAGTTTTCACTTCGTAATCTTAAAGATTACTCAAGCGATTTAAATCCAATTTGGATAGCAAGTTCCTTATATAGTATGTAGATGTGAACTCAGTAAAAAATATATTGTATTTAGTTTAGCTCTAAAACGGAATATTGACAAAATCGTTGGTCTTTCGTAATTTTGAGAACCCTCTGAAGCGATTTAGTTCCAGTTTTGAGGCAAGTTTCATATAGTATGTAATGGGAACGCAGAAAAAATATTCCGGAAAATCTATATAGCTTAGCTGTAAAAGAAAATTTTGTCGAAAATAGGTGACTCCCCGTAATCTTAAATACACGCTGAAGCAATTTGAATCCAATTTGCGTATAGTATACTAGGTATATTGCGTAGATGATACTGCTGAAAAGAAATTTTAAAAAATACATATAGTTTGGCTCAGAGATCGTATGCCTAATTGTCTTACCTAGCACAGATGTCATCTATGTGGTTCGGAGGTTAAATGCTCACTTACTACGATTGAAATATCACCGGATTACCCCTGTCGTATAGTTTTGCAATGGGAGAGCGTACCCAACTCTGGGAACGTTTTCTATGGCCTGGATCTGTGAATGTGGATATTACTACTTTTTGATTGACATTCTGTCAGGAGATTTCCGCAGAAGGCTTTAAATAGGGATATTTATTCTCACCATGACATAGATACCATGAGATACACACTCAAAAACCATGAAATATATATACAGTGTGAAAGAAAAGTCCAGTGCATCCAATTTTAAATAATATTGTGTACCGAAAACGTGAAACAGCACAGTTCCGTGTAGACCTACACTAATCGATACCGATCTTGCTCTAGAGAGTGCAGATCGCACTGTTTTGTAGTCTTGAAAAAAAAGCTGCTTTTGCCCTTGAAACCAGTGAAAACATTAATTTTATCCTATAGGGGCTTATAAGTCCTCCGTTTTTGCATGTAAGGGAAAAAAACGATTGCTTCAAAGTTTCTGAAAGCTCTTTTCATGAGGCTGATTGAAGACTGGTTCTGGAAAAATAATGCAATATATTAATAGCAAATCAAAATTCACAATTCACACAACCCATGACCATTAGTCCTGAATATGAGATTTACCTACTACTGGTCATAGGCGTGGATTTATTTAGACAAGACATTTTACATTAACAAACATATACAATACATAAAACATATATAATACTTGATAATGAAGAATTTCAAAGTATACATTATATAACAAAATTATACAACAATAATAATAATAGGAATAAAAAATATGATATGGGCAACACATGACTTTGCTTATATAATGCAATGAATTTACTACTTTTACAGTAAAAAAATAGGTTTTTCTTATAGTAGATACTTATATTCTTTCCAAGATATTGAATTTTAGACGATTAGTCCTCATTTTCATTGATTTAGCGTCATTTTTATCCATTTAGCGAGATTTTCGTTAATTTGGCAGCACTTGAAAAAAGTCGCCAAGTTGACGACACTCCGCCAAAATCTCGCCAAGTGTTATGGACGGAGAAATTAGTTATTCTTAGATAAATGACTATTGGTGTTCAAATACAAAAGTATTACTCAAAGTACAATTTATCATGAATGGAACGAGCTATTTCTAAAGAATGATCTCACCAAATTTATCGCATGATATTACATATGAAAAGTGAACATGTTTCTCAACAGTTAATATTTTTTTTTAATTTATGGGATTTTTTGATAAATTTGTTTGAAAAATATGTAATATCTCGAGAACCGTTCATGCTAGCTTTCAAAAGTTTATATCAATCGTTTTCTAAAGAAAAATTACATAAATGTCTACTTGCGTAATTTTCTTAAAGATTTTGATTTTTTGATGAATTTTTCAAAATTTCACTCGAAAATTTAGGGGGGTTCTGAACATTCGATTACGTTTGAAAACAGTATTCACGGATTGTGGTTTTTGTACCAAATTTCCTTTTAATCGCTCCATTCCTACGTGAGGTATCGTCTCCACACACACACACACACACATATATATATATATATATATATATATATATATATATATATATATATATATAATTAATTAATTTTATTTTATACATAACCAAAGAACAAAGAAAAAATGCCAAGGCAATTTTAAAATGCAGCAACTAAACGCTAAATTAATTTATATGCGTCACTCTTATTCTCACAGTAATAAAAGAATAGTTCCGCCAGAGTAATTACAGGAGAAGCTCTAAAATTCCCTTATTTCTAGGATAGGTGATTGCAATTACCTGAGCATTAAAATGCCACCACTAACGTTAATGACCTAATTAGTTGTACGGTATCCACCGCTGTCTCAGTAGCTGACGCTAATTTGGTAGCATAATTTTTGCCATGGAAGAACTTCAATTCTTTTCATTTAGTCACAGTCAGAAAATTTGCTTTTGGAATTCAGACGACGTTTCATATGACTTTGAAAGTTTTCCCGCTGATATATGAGTTTGTAAATTAGCAATGTAGAGGAATTAGCAAGATAATTAAAACTCGGAAGATAGGTTCATTAGTTGCCTTCCAAATAAAATGTTGTATAGAGGAATATTATTCTGTGTTCAAAATCGTATATGGGACGGATTTACACGTTTGGAGCATTTCTAAATTCGAATTAAACGTTTTTGAGTTTAATTCGATATCTTGAGTGCATATAAGCAAGATAGCGCTTAAATTGATATCCTCTCCTTGCTCGAGAACTATGTTTGTGTGGTTATTGTCCATTATTAACATCGAACAATCAATTAAATGATCATTAATTATAAAACTTTTTGAAATAAAGATTTCATAATTTTTCTGGTAGTAAAATTTCCTTTGCATGAGTAAAGTTAGAAAGATTTATTGTAGCGCCTTCAACCATTAACAAACTTTCAATCAATAACCTTTCCTTGCTTGTGAACCATGATTGTGTGGTTATTGTCCTTTATCAGTATAGAACAATCAATTAAATGGCCATTAATTATAAAACTTGTTGAAATAAAGATTTTATAATTTTTCTGGTAGTAAAATTTTCCTTTGAATGAGCAGAGTTAGAAAGCTTTATGGGAGCTCCATCTACCATTAACAAACTTTTAAGCAATAACCTTTCCTTGCTCGTGAACCATGATTGCGTGGTTATTGCTATTTATCAGCATAGAACAATCAGTCAGATGACCACTAATTATAAAACTTCTTGAAATAAAGATTTTATATTTTTTCTGGTAATATAATTTCTTTTGAATAAGTAAAGTTAGAGACCCTTATTGTAGGCGCGTTTAACATTAACAAATTTTTAAGCGCTCAGGCTCAGGCTGAAGGGACTTTTTCTTTTAACAGGATGTTGCACACAAACAAAATACCGAGAAAGGATCCTGGTGTGCAACTTTTTTGCTTGTATACAGAGCCCTATTATATGACATAATTTGCTGAGTGCAATTCTGAGCGTTTAGAATATCGTTAACGGCACACGTGCTTATTATAATACATTGTACTGATTCAAAATACGTACTTCAATCAGAGCAATTCGAACATGACGTTGTCTGCCCGTGCTGCTGAGCGTAAATGATCGCAAAACGGATGGTGAAGAGCTGACCAGTATATATAAAAAATTTATATAAAATTAAAATAGTCTTAAATATTTTAAAATTAGTATGCAATTAAAATTAATTATAATTTTTTTTGCTTTAAGTCAAATGTCAGATACCTTGGGTATGATATGAAGAGTGTTATTGTTCTGTAAATATTGTTATTTTGTTGTATATGAAAGATTATTTTTAAAATGCGTATTTCTACAACAAATTTGAACACAATAATATTTTTAAATTTTTATTCTTATTTTTGAAAAATTGTTTGAAATTTTAAAAGAAAATTAAATTGAAAATGAGGTTGGGTAAAGCCTCTAAAAATGATAGGTTCTGAGTTTTACTGATTATAATAGTCATGCCAAATATAAATCGATATGCCCAGTTTGTTTGATATACCGCATAATATAGACTAATATAGCGTTCCATGTGGGAAAGAGAATTTTGTAGTACTCTGACGGATAAATTTCTAGTAGATTGGGGTAACGCATAAACGATGGTATCAGTTTCTTTCTGATTAGAGGTGAGGACAGACATGAAATACTAACATACTTTGACAGTTGGGAAATATTCCAAATTAGGATGCTGTGGTACCAAAATTATACCGATGGTATCAGTTTCTTTCTGATTAGAGGTGTGATGACAGACATGGCAGACTAACATATTTCGACAGTCGCGGAATATTTCAAATTAGGATACTGTGGTACCAAAATTATAAAAGTCATCGAGGCCTGTGCAATAAAAGTTTAGCTCCAGCTAACAATGCAGCAGGCGGGCTGACAAAAAGAATGGAAGTTAAAATCTCATTAATTCATGATGAGCCAATAAAGAATTGAAACACACATCGAAATGTCACGTGGGTATTAGAACCTCAAGCAGTTACGCCTAGTGTATTTCCGGTCAGTGATAACTTCTTCGGACAGGGGGGGGGGCAGCCCAGTAGTTAGCATGTGGGGATTGCATCGTCACCTGCTTGTTATGGATGAACGTATTTTTAAGGCGTCCTTTAAATTTTGTTCAGTGGAACTTAGAGCGAATTTTCGAAAACCAAAGAACACTTTATCAGTAAGCCTGCTTATAAAAACAACAGCAGCAGCAACAACAACAACAGCAACAAAATTGCTGCATGGGTGTTCGCACGGCTGTACTACGGCAGCTCATTTTATATCCAGGGCAAAGCCGTGTACATTTCGTAATTTTTAAACATAATTATGTTTTATGAAATGCTATCCTATTTATGGAGTTCGTTACCCTGTTCTGTTGACACCGACAATTAATAAGCCTCTACCGTTCAATGATTAAAATAATCATATCAAATTTTATTCGATTTGCTAAATGTGTTCGAGACTTACCGTAGCCACTGTCTCACAGACCGACATATAAACAGACACACAGACATCATGTTGAAATGATTCATCCCCATTTTTAAAGCTCAAAAATATAAATCATCAAAAGTCGTAATTTTAGTCCATGACCAGAGCCACCTATGCAAATAGTCGGCCTTCCGTCCTTCATCCATATTCGATGTGTCAATTTTTGTGAGTTTTTTATGTATTATCCAGCCTCAAAATAAAAATTGAGGGTCCAGTCTTCCTACTCAAGTGGTGTCCGTCCTCTATGGGCAGCTCTGCTGTCACAATACGTCACAATACTGTCCTTTTATATCTACTATATGTTTTGTAGGAAAATGTAAAAATGCTTATAATATAGATTAAAAGAGCCGTTTTATATGTAAATAAACTGTGTTATTAACGTCGAAGAATTGGTGTTGGTATTTGAGTGCTATTATTTCATCGTCTTACAAGTTAGTATCCTATTCAATGATTTAATTACTTGATCTGGAAAGGTGATTAAACTTTTCTTCGTGACGCTTATTGGATGGAATAATTTCGGAAACAACATTTATTATTATGCTAGTATGTAGGCTTCTCAAAAACTGGGACACTAACACTCTTTAAAAGTAAAACTGCATTTTTTTTCAATATGCTCTATATGTTTAACATTATATGTTACTCATCGTCGTAATAAGTCGGCTTACCAAAATTCATTTTTATATTTTCAAATTTTACAAGACAAAATTTGAAAAATAAGTATCGTGGGCCCAAATGATTACAACTATAGCGTGTTACCTCTTACTTAAAAAGGCTTGAAAAAAATCTTTCGATAGATACCATACTTGACAATGTCATCTCCAGGGTAGAACCTTTCCCCCCTCCCAAAGGGAGCTAATGACTTCACGCCCAAAAAATTGTATCGCGGCTTTTATTCACAACAATGATTGAACCTATTATATTTCGTGATTATTTCGTGATTATAAATATACACTTATAAAAAGTTGAGCCACAAATAAACCTTAATGAAAAAGCCATAATAAAATGTTTTCGATTGAATTAAAAACATTCTATTTGGTTCTAGATCTGTTTGATAACAAAACCGGATATAAATTTCGTGAAAATCCATTAATATTTATGTCTGCTATCAACTGCACAAGAAATCGACCAGGTACATCAGACGGACAGACGGACAGACAGACTGTCAGACGGACGCTACCACAGAAATATTAAAAACGTGTTCAACAGGTCTTAAAACATATATTAGCATCAAAATTTCTAAATTGAAAATTTTCGTGATAACAATATTTTCTCCATACTACGTATGACAAAGTGTAAATTGGCCCCTTTCAGCTATGTCCCATAGTCAAAACTAAGTGAGCAAAGTTTCAGCATTTTTGGTCACCGAGGGTTATTTTGGAGGGTCGGGATAGATTTTTCGACACCCCTCCATTTCACACATTACCTTCTGAGAAATAAATGAACTGGATTGTGATTCAATTAAACTTTTTTTTACCAGAATTCATTTTCTTTTTCAAATTTTACAAGAAAAAATTTGAACTTTCGATGGATGCCATACTTGATAATATAACCCTGGGGGGAGGGCTAATGCTGTTACGAACAAAAAAATTGTATCGCAGCTATTTTTCACAATAATGATTAAAACTAATAAGTCTTTTCATCATTGAACCATAACTAACTCCCCCACCCCGGTAAAATAAATAGTACCAAATTTTGTTCTATGCTGCCTTATTAAAAAAAATATAAAATTTTGAAAAAATTTTGAAGTTTTTGCTCGAATTAAAAAAAAATCTATCGAGTTCTAGATTTTCTGATAATGAAGTCTGATATGAAGTTATGTGAGAATCCATTAATATTTGTGGCTTCTTACGTGTATACACGAAAACGACCACAGCCATAAGGCAGAGAAGATAGACAGGCGGGCATCACTCCGAAAATAGACAAAACGTGTTCAAGGCATCTTAAAACATGTATTGGCATCAAAATTCCATCTCCGTTAATATCTGTTCCATAGTGGATATTATATGCAGAGATATCTGCCTCCCATGTCTCCCACAGACAAACGCATTCTCGCTCCCGCATGCACGCAGGCAAGCACACACACACGGAATATTTAATTAAGTTCATTTTTAAGCAGTTATGGTTCAAATGTGAGTGTTTCCTTTTTGCTTTTGCATTGCTTTGCTTTGAGGATAGTGTGGTGTAAGTAAATGGAACATTGGAATTTATAATTTGGAAAAATTACCCAGAATTTAGACGGTCGTGAATCGAATAGTTGTACTTTGCTATCGGGCAGCAATAACCCACCATTACGTCATTGGAAGAGTTCCTAAAATATAATCAATTATTAAAACACTGAACATTAAATTCCACATTTCTAACTTTTAAAATAATATTATTTATTTACACATTTTACAATTTTGATTAAAATTACATTTATTTCGATAAACTCTTAAGGAGGAGAAAATGACCGTGCGAGACCAGGTCTTAATCTTATTCCAAAATCAATAATTGACCTTATATATATATGCATATTGGCACATACCTCTCTTTGTCGGTCTGTTGTTCATCATGTTTGGAATATTGCCTGCTCTGGTATTTTGAGGTCAGATTTCTCTTTTCTAGTACACTCTCAAATTTCAACATAACTACTACACTGCTTGCAAACACGACTCTCTGAACCTTTAGATAAGACACTAACATCATGACTGTTGAATATCTCAACGCTTCTGCTCCCTCATTGCTTATGAAACGTACACTTGGACATTCATTGCCTGAATGTCAATGCTACTGGATATTGAATTCTTGTTGACTGCACTCTCTCGCTCCTTGAATTGTAATTACTTGAATATTCCTTGGATTATCTCCTTGTTGTCACATCATTTTGCCTGAGGTTCAGATATGCCTACCTTATCTCTCATTGGTTGTTCCTCGGTGCGATGTAGTAGGACTTCTTCATTGGCTACTTTGTTTTCCAATGATGCTTGGTTTAAGCCTTTGCCCATTGCCCATAATAGTAAACGTTTTACAACAGTCTTGACCCTCCCGGTCAAGACTGTTGTAAAACGGTGCCTATGAGTCTGGGCTTTGTTTTGTTGTACATATTCGTAAATATTAAAACTGCATAATTGCGTCCTGGTCTTACAGATAGCTTCTTCGTCTTCCAAACAGATTGCCTGGTCTACCCCCCGATAGTGCAAGGTATCTTTGTAGACGGCTGAGAGGGTGCCACCCGATTTAGACCACAGCTGTTCGACGCTTAGATTTCTCGCTACAGATATACACACAGACACAGACATCTTCCTTTATTATGTAAGATGAATAAAAGTGGATTTAATACATATAAAATACCGTTGCACGAGAAAGTCTAGAATATCACTTTGTAAATTATTAAAAGGGCTTTATCACAAGTAATTACAAGGCCGAGAATAATATTAATTTAATAATTGGGGTTATTAGATAAATTGACGATATGAGACATTGATATCCTCACCTAACAGATTGTTCATGTACATAATGACTAAGTTAGATGGTCTCAGAACAACGGTTTACACTCAGCTTCCTAGTTATTAGAAGGAAGAAATTTAGACAGAATATAATCAGTTTTAGCTTATTTCCAAGCAATAACGACTTTATGAAAATAAGAAAGTATTTCTTATTATTTTCTGCGTGAAAATAAGAAAATATTTTTGATTTTAATATTTGGAGGTAGTAATGTGTGTAATGTTTTCTTAGGAATTGAAAGTATCATATAAGGGAAAACAAATTGAAATTCTAAAGTTTCTGAAAGTTTTATATTTTCAATTTTAATTTAACTTTTTTACGGTGTAATTAACGCTATAATTGAGCTATAAATTACAATATTAATTATATGAAAATATAAGAAAAAAGAAATTGGAGTGTGACCCAACTCGACTTTTTCATACTAGAATCCATTTTTTTTTAAGTTTACAAGAAAATTTTTTAAAAATCGGTATCATGGGTATAAATGATTACAACTATAGCGGGGTATGCTTCACTTTAAAGGGATTGAAAAGTTTTTCGATTGATAACATACTTGACAATGCCCCCCCTCCCCGGATGTAACTTGACCCCAAGAGGGGCTAATGACTTCACGAACATTAAATAAATTGTATCGCGGCTATTTTTCACAACAATGATTGAAACTATGAAATTTAGCGACAATTAAACCCTCATTGAGTAAGAAATAAACCCTTTTATGCATGATTATGTTAAATTCCGTCCTATATAAAAGTATAAAATTTCGAATAAATTTCAAAGTTTTCACTCGAATTTAAAATTATTCTATCTAGTTCTAGATTTTTTATAACAAAGTCGGATATAAAGTTTTGTGAAAGTCCATTAATATTTGTGGCTGCTATCGCGTACATAAGAAATCGACTACAGACCGACAGACAGACGGGCATCACACGAAAAATTATCAAAAGGTGTTCAGGAGGTCTTAAGGAATATATTGGCATCAAATTCTCGAGTTCAAAAATTTTCTTTGAAACAATATTTTCACTATAATACAGTACATAGCTAGAGAAAATAGAAAAACTATTAACAACTATATAAACATTTCATTATTTATAAAATTAATTCAAAATCGTAAACACCTATCGCATTTGCGGTACTGTTGTACTAGTATGGAATGTGATCAATACATTCAGAACAGTAATAGAGGCTTTAAGAGAGAGAACGTACTTTCCTTGAAAAGTTTATATACATAAAAATTTAAACTTTTATAGAATACTAGAAAATTTAACATTAACAGATGAGTAAAAAGGTAAAACGATAGAATTATGTGGAAAACCTCTTAATGGTCAGGTTGACAACTAATTTCGATTTGTTGAATTTATAACTGATTTGATAAAAATATCTAAAATTGACAGTTATTAACTTTTATTTTTAGAGCTGGTTTGGACAATTTATGTAACTTCCGAAACCAGCCAGTTGCTATTTTAAATTTAACTGGAGAATTATTATCATTGTTTTACTCACTGAATAAGTGCTTTGAGAATCCTTTTTTGAACATTCATTTTCTTTCCTCTTTGGTATTTTACTGTTCACTCCTCGTTTCCTTCTCTCTATTTTTTTAACTTTTCTTTTCTCCTCTCGCCTTTAGCAACCTTCTTTTCCCATTGCAGTTATGTTTGCTGTTTTAACATTTGTTCACAATTTTTCATCAGTTGAATTTATGACTGATTTGATAACCATATCTAAAAATGATAGTCATTGACTTTTATTTTTATAGCTGGTTTGGACGACTTATGTAACGTCCGAAACCAGTCAGTTGCTAATTTCAGTTTAGTTGGAGATTTATGGTCGTTGTTTTACTCATTGAATAAGTGCTTTGAGAATCCTTTGTTGTACATTCACATTCTTTCTCTTTTGTATTTTACAGTTCACTACTCGGATGTTTATCGAATTTTCCCCGCTGAGGCCATGTTTGCTGTTTTAACATCAATTCACTCAATTCACAATTCACACATGACCATTAGACCTCGAAATGAGATTTACTAATTGCTCGTAATAGCTGTGGATTTTTTAAATTTTATGAAATTTTACATTGACAAGATTTTACATAATACATATTAATGTGAATTTTCAAAATATACATTGTTTAGCAAAATTATACAGCACTGAGAAGAAAACATAATATGATATAATTTATGGCTTAAAAACTCTAAAGTTCCTTAAAGTTCTTCAAAACAATTGTACGATACACTCTAAATACCTAACTGACGCCGTGTTTACGTGGAATACAACCAAGTTAAACATGTGGGTCCGTAAGTCTTTCCGAGAGGTTGGTGGTAGGGGAAGGAGAGTACAATCCCTGTGGATGCCTCCCCCATAGGTTCCGGTCTAAATTGGGTGGCACTTCCCGGTCGTCCAAACAGTTACCTTCACCTGTCTGGTAGGTCGGACGATCTGGGTCTCAACAACAACAACACTCTAGATACGTAAGAAAATAAAAAAGGATAAAAACGTAAAATAATATTTTAAAATTAATAACAATATTCTATGAAATTTATATGTTAATAAATAAAATTACTATTAGCACTTAAAATGCTGAGCAAGAATTAATGTTTTAATATCAGTTTCCAATCTTTCTCTGATAGGTGAAGGTTGAGCTTTTTGTTTGTTCTGAATAAAAAGGCTGTTTCTTGCCTTCGAAACCATTTGAATAGCATCGGTTTGAGTTGCACGAGAAACAGTACTTGTTCTATATATTATTGGGATATATTAAACATTCTTCTTCAAATTCAGGAAATCTCTATGAAATAAAAATATTTTTTTTAATTTTGAAGTGCAAGAGTAAATTTTATGTTATTTTCAATTATTAAAAGGGCCTTTGCACAAGTAATTGCAAAACTGTAGATAATTACGAAACAATGATTAGAGGTAATCAGTGAATGCAATTCTTTCTTAACCTATAAGATATCTATCCATATAATGATCTAATTAGTGTCTTAGGATGCGGTGAAAACTCTCTACTTGACACTTATTGTCAGGAGAAATTTCAGAAACAGTATCTGTAACTGATTTTTGTTTATTTCTGCGTAATTATGCTCTTAAGGTAAGACTTATGACTTGGCTGTAATTGTGTTCGCATTTTTACCAAGAAAAGGTTTTAATATTCGGATGTTAGGCTCTAGAATGTATGTTATCGTTGAAATGAAGTTAATGGAATTTACCTTTTAGGAAATTAGAATACCAATTTTGATTTGGTATAATTAGACTAAAGTTTGCGTTTTATATTGCAATGCCTTATAATCTATTAGTTAGTGTAATATGTGGTTTGATATAATATATGCACAGTATCTCTAACAAATAGATTCCATTTGCTGTTCTGTTGAACGTTTCTATTCTTTCCCCTTTGGTGTTTTACTGATCACTACTCGTTTTTTCTACTCTCGCTTTTGGCAACCTCCTTTCCTAGCTACAGTTACGTTTGCTGTTTTAATATCAGCTACCAATATTTCTACGATGAGTGAAGGTTAAGTTTCTTGTTTGTCCTGACAAAAAATGTTTTTTCGAAACCAGTCAAACCAGTTAAAACCTGCATTCGACAAAACTTGCCCAGTCAAACCCTTCCTTTTCGAATACTTGCCTTCGAAACCAGTGGCCACTAATGATATTGTGTTGAATGTTTAGTTGAACAAAGTTTTTTAAGTTTCATAATAGTAGCAGCGGTTTGAATTGCACTTGAAACAATCCTTGTTCTACATGTATCTTAGTTTGAGATAGAAAACACTCTTCTTCAAAATCAGGATATCACTATGAAATAAAAATCTTCTTTTCATTTTGCAGTTCAAGAGTAGAATTTATGTCATTTTCAATTATTAAAAGAGCCCTTGCATGAGTAATTGCAGAACTGTAGATAATTAGGAAACAATAATTGGAGGTGTTCAGTGAACGCAATTCTTTCTTTGCTTTAAAAGATATCTATCCATATAATGATCTAATTAGTGTCTCAGGATGCGTTGAAAACTTTCTACTTGACACTTATTGCCAGGAGTAACTTCAGAAATAATATCTGTAACTGATTTTAGTTTCTTTCTGTGTAATTATGCTCTTAAGGTGAGACTTATGACTTAGAAGTAATTGTGTCCGCATTTTCCCAAGAAAATGAGAAACATGGTTTTAATTCTCGGGCTTAGAATTTTTTAGAATCCATGTTATTGTTTAAATCAAGTTAATGACATTTATTTTTTACGAAATTAGACTATCAATTTTGATTTGGTGTCATTAGACTAAAGTTTCTGTTTTATACTACAATGTCCTATATTCTATTAGTTAATGTAATATGTGGTTTGATATAATATATGCACAATATCCCTATCAGGTAGAATCCATTTGATGTTTTGCCGTTTAATAATTCCAGGATTCTTAGGGAAGTTCTTAAATGCTCTAATAAATTTACAAGGAAATGTATTGTCAGTGAATACACACGTTAGGTCTATCTAAAGTAAAGTGACCAAACCCGATCGAATAAAAGTTATTGTAGCGTCCGTAGTGTAAAATCTAAAAATATAGAAAGTTTATTTGCTGTCATTGCAGTTAAATATTCTTCCATGCTTATGAGAATATAATAAGGACGAAATTGGTCCATGGATAATGTTATCTGCAGTACCTTCCCTATTTAAGGATACTTGTTACTTATTTTAAGAAAACTTTTTTAATAAATTTATTTGAAAACGCGTTATATGTCGAGAACGATTCATGCGAACGTTCTAAAGCTGGTAACATTCGATTTCGCATGATAAATTACATAACCAATCATTATGTATTTTACATTCTTATAAGCTCTGAAATTTGAATGGCATTGTATAAAAATGAAGGGTCCATCGACCAATCGATTGCATTTAGAATCAATGACGTTTCGATATTCACTGATTTTGAAAATAGTTTGAATTTGTTTCTAATCGGACCATTAGTTCATGAGATATTGCTTTCACAGTCTCATGGACACTCATTCTAACACACGCACACACATACACATATATACACACACACATACACATAAATACAAATACACACAAATACACACACGGATATGCACACATAAATATACACACAAATACAAACACTACAGTGCGCACACATACTGTGTACATGCACACACTGTTTACATAGGGCGCGGTAGCCCATTGGTTAGCGCGCTGGAGTTGCACTCGGTAGGCCCGGGTTCGATTCCAGCCACTGCCAAAACTGCCGCCGTGTTCATGCGGAGTACGATCACGTTAAACATGTGGGTCCGAAAGTCCTTCCGAGAGGTTGGTGGTAGGGGAAGGAGGGTACGGTCCCTGTGGATGCCTCCCCCACTGGGTTCCGGTCTAAATTGGGTGGCACTTCCCGACCGTCCAAACAGTTACCTTACACCTTTCTGGTAGGTCGGACGGTCTGGGTTTCAACAACAACAACACTGTTTACATACACACACTACGTACATACACACACAAATACCCGAACATACACTAACGTATATATACACACCCTAACATACACACACACACTAACATACATGAACACACACTAACATACGTACACAAACACTAACATACATATATACATACTAACATACGTACATAAACACTAACATACATACACACATACTGACATACATACACACACATACACACAGACAACATCTCAAAAACGTTAGATTCGAATTCAGGTAGACTTAATATCGTGCTCTTCCATCGAAAATTCGAATTTGAAATTCCTACCCCGTCACAATATCTCCATTATGTATTATACTATACATTCAGAGAAAGCAATGAAGCATATAGAATGACCTCGAAGAAATTATCGTCTGCAAGAAAATATCACTGATGATACAAGCAATGACATTCAACACAGATGTCACGTTCTACACAAGACATAATTGTCTTACCTCCGTATTTCCCGTTATCGCTGGTTACCGCAGTTTATTTTTCGTAACATCTGTAATATTTTTTGTCTTTTAGTCCATAATGCATTTTGTCGGATAATGTTGCAGTGTTATATTACTGTGTATTCCTTGAAATGACAATGTAGAAAGAATGGATGTTAAACTGATTTGAGGACGTTAAGTGGATTGCTACGGAAATCTACTTTGGAAAATATCAAGATAAAGTTTTGTAATATACAATTTAGACGTAGGATTAATAAAATGGTTTGTTAGGCGGCCATTCAAGCTCAGCGACTCAGTTTGTAGTAGTTATAGTATCCTTATGTTGAGGGGTTCCTTCTTCTTCTTCGATCCAGACTGTCCAACATACCCAAAGGTGTAAGGCATCTGTTGGACGGGATAGTGACACCAAATTTAGACCAGAACCCAGTGGCGTGGCATCCACAGGGACCGCACCCTTTTCCCCCTACCATCAACCTCTCGAAGGACTTCCCCACATATCTAACGTCTCCGTACTCCCGTGAATATTGGGATAGTTTGGGCTGAGGTGGGAATTGAATTCGTGTCGTCAGAGTGCAATCTCCACGAGCTAAACACTGTGCTGTCCCAGCTCTATCTTGAGGGTTTGGTCATTCCTTGGGCAAGCTTCTGAATAAGTGTGCAGCATTTATAAAAGGAATAAAGAAATATCTTTATAGATAGATCAGCCAACAGTTTTAACGCAAGTGTCGGATCAAAAACTGTATTAAACTGCCACGCATTTTAAGTCTTCAAATTCTAATATATCAAAGGACTCAAAGCATACGAAGTTTAAATGTAAAAGTTTATATGAAAGCCAGTTTGTGAATGAGGAATTTTGTTTTTAATACGGAGAAAATATCTTCATGGATCTCATTGTAGTCAATTGCTGTGCAGCACATTATTGGTTTTTTCTAAAGCCAAGGTATGTTTTGTTGCATCACGTGCAAACTCTTCCCAAACATTTCGTGCTGTGATATTGTATATGTTGTTGTTGTTGTTGTTGAAACTCAGACCGTCCGACCAACCAGAAAGATGTAAGGTAGCTGTTTGGACGGTCGGGAAGTGCCACCCAATTTAGACAGGAACCCAGTGGGGGAGGCATCCACTGGGACTGTACCCTCCTTCCCCTACCACCAACCTGTCGGAAGGACTTACGAACCCACATGTTTAACGTGATCGTACTCCGCATGAACACGGCGGTAGTTGTGGCAGCGCGCAAATCCAGCGCACAAATCACCGGGCTACTGCGCCCGAAATGTGCCTACAGCACGCGGTGTTCCTAGGTGGTCACCCACCCAAGTACTAACCGCGCCCGATGCTGCCTGACATCGGTGATCTAACGAGAACCGGTGTTTTCAGCACGGTACGGCCGTTGGCTCGTGATACTGTATATGTGTATCCTTGAGAGCCAAATGTCCATATCTGGTTCCTTGATTTTCTTCGCACATGTGCAAGGCGCCTATTGGTGCTGTTAATACTGCTATCTATATATATAAAGAAGAAAAGTATGTATATATGTATGTATGTATGTATGTATGTATGTATGATCCAACATCACGGTAGAATGGCTGAACCGAATTTCATGAAATTTGGTGGGTAGGCTTGAAATAGCCCCTCTAAAAATCTAGTCAATGTTTCGAGTTTCTAACACCAGGGGTTGTCGCGATATTAATGAAAAACCAAACTTTCGTTTGTCTCATCATTACGGGAGAACAGCTGCACCGAATTTAATGAAATTTTGTGGGTGGCTTTAAAATAGCCTCCCATAAATTTAATCCAAGTTTTGAGTTTCTAAGACCAGGGGTTATCGAGATATTAATGGAAGACCAAACTTTTCTTAGGAGTTCGGCGCTTTAACTCCATGATTTTCAACGAGAAAGGTTGGAAATCGTTGGTTTAAAACGCGAAAGTCAATTAAATCTCTGAGTTTTGTGGGAATTTATTGAACGTATTAGTCCCTTTTAAAAATCGCAGGTTTGAAATATGAATTTAAATGGAAACTCTATCACCATGGTTTATTTTCACAGGTTTACTCAACAAATTTTATTAGTTTGAATAATAAATAAATTAATTAATATAAAAATATCTATCTATCTATCTATATATATATATATAAAGAAGAAATGTATGCATGTGTGATCAAATGGATCTGATTAGCCAAAAAGTGACCAATCAGATCCATTTTTTTCCTTACATAATGCAATGAATTTACTTCTTTCACAGTGAAAAAACAATGTATAAGATTCACGGCCCTATATATTCCGGTGTAATTTTTATCAGAGTAAAATCCGAGCAACAGCGTGTCATCGCTGCTAGTATCTTATATAATACAATATATTGTAATATCTTATATGTACTTTTATAATATCTTGCATAATAAAAGTCTTAAGTGTTTGTGTGTGTCGTCTGCAGCAGAAAATCGAAGCTTCGAAAAGCTTCAAAATGCGATATAAATGATGCGACTGACTACGTCGAGTTTTTAACACTTTCTGACATAGTTGAACATCGTTTATGACTCTGTTCATTCTGTCTGTCTCTCTGCCTGACTGTCTGTCTCTCTGTCTGACTGTCTGTCCGTTCGCAAGATAACCGCCGTAAAAATTACTTTATCAAAATGGAATTTTAGTATGTTGTTGGACTGTCTGTGGGACATATGGGAATGTAAAGGAATAATATCACCCAAATAGTTTTGGAATGAACGCGGTTGGTTGGTCGATTGGTTGATTATGGTTTTATGGCACAAGATCCAAAGAGGATATGCTGCGCCAGACATATGGTACCAAGATACGTAAACTAGTATGGATTAAACCACGTGTATAATTTAAAAGAGTGATAATGCGTGAAAAAACCATGACTATGGAACATGTACAACAATGCAAACGAGATGAAAAATGGCTAAAAGGTTATAAAAGGTGAAGTAAAAAATGATGGAAAAAACCAATGTCCGATAGGAACGGAAAAAGCTCCAAATGAGAATTATCTCCAATCAATTCTACCAAATGTATAGTATAAGCGGAAATTGAAAAAATGAAATAGATTGAATTGGACCTAATTTTACAGACATTCTTTAAAATGCACTAATATTTTCTAAAAATTTCGATTTGCAAAAATTCACAAATTGCTTCGAAAATGTTAGGAAATATTCACATTATCCTATAAAATATATAAAAACAATTTCAGCGAAATATGTACCGTACTTTTTTAAAATAAAAATTAAAATAATAACTACACCCATATTTTATGTTGAAGAGATCACGTGATCCCCTTCAAAATAAAATATGGCATCCAATTTTCCCTAGTGTAAAAATCGTGATTTTTAAAGTTCTCTTATATTTATATTTAGTGTTGCACCCGTTCTAAAATCGTTTTATTTTTGTGTATTTTCTATGCATCTATATTCTGTTCTAACACAATAATAATATTTTTCAGTTTAAATAATCATCAAACTTTGATTGTTTCTACAATGAAGCCTAATTTTAATGGATGCAGAATGTAAACAAGTGATTGTAAGATGTGTTGTATAAGAATTGCTGAATTTTTGTCATGCAAAATTATTTAGCTTTTGTAGTCTGGAATAAAAGTGACATGAATGAAATATTCATTGCTTTCACATAGAGAACCAGACAATTTATATTTCGATGACGTTATTTGAATAAAGTTGATTTTTTTCCGATGAAGTTTTAAGTTTTCAAATATAATAAATTACTCTGGATAATTACTGAGATAATTTAAAATATATCAGTGCTGAATGTATCGTGTTTTAGAGTTGTTTAAATAAAATAGCATTTCAGTTAGAAAGTGTTTCATAATCAATGCTTTATACATGATAGATCTTTCTTATTTAATTTGAATTAGTTTAAAAGTTTCGAACTTTATAGCAGAAAAATAGCCCATTTTCCTGCATTTCGACAAATTCATTAATTCATCGCAGCTGCGGAAGATATTCAGTGTTTGCGATCCAGACGGACGTTTCAGATGGTCTGCCAACGATATCTCAAACTTCTTGTTTAGAATTGCATTGTAATAAATATTGCGAATTTTTAAATTCGTGAATTTTCAAGATAAGTTTTTAATTTTTGGAATATAGAATTATTTGAATATCATAAGTGGCTCTGGAAATGTGACTTCAATTGGATGAAAACACACTGAGATAGAAAATTAATTTTGCAAATTTTACTTTTGGTATAAAGGGACGCTTTCTTTTTTTGCGTATTTCCATTCATTAGTTTTATTTTAAGCGATCGCAAAGTCTAACATTTTAGATATCGGTTTTCTAAACTCATGAATTTAAAAGATAAGTTTACAATTTTTGGAACGCAGAATTATTTTAACATTATAAGTGTGGCTTTGAAAATATGATTTCAAGCAGATGAAAACTCACTGAGATAGTAATTGATTTTACAAATTTCACTTTTGGGATGAGCTTTTTTCTTTATTGCGACTTTAAGTATTTCTACTCATTAGTGTTTGTTTTAAACGATTACAAAGTCTAACATCTTGAATATCGGTTTTGTAACTCCTCTAAATTAAAAGATATATCATATGAAATCATATAATATATTTAGGTGTCGCTCTGTCGGCGATCGGTGTTTGTGCGCATGCGTGGTAAATTGCAGCACGTTTATTTAGCGCATATCAAAGACGTATCTGTACTATTTAAGTAATGGGCGTTTATTGTGGACCCGAGCAACGTCAGGTGTATTTTCTAGTCATGAATAAATATTGTGTGAATACAAATATGAATTGCTAAGATTGGGAGAAAATAATATTTGAATTCTTTAAAACCAACGAGTTTTGAATGGAAATAAATGTGAAATATCGGACTCCAAATTCGTCGAATTTCTTGAAACAAACCCAAGAAAATTTGGTTATTACAATTGTTTGTTTCAAGAACGGTATAAGCCCTCTTTTTGAGGTCAGGAACAATACATACTGATTAAAGTGAGAAATGTAACTGCAGTTGCATTTAGTACTTCAATCAGTGAACATTGTTTTTTTTTTTCTGAACATATTTAAGTACAAATGAACATATTTAAGTACAAGCAACATATTTAAGTACAAATAAAATAATAATACAGCGTGCAGCTGTTTCGAGGATACGCTGGATCCACTTCGGCATTGCAGGAGAACCAAAAAACTCGAAGTCAAAATGACAAAATGGGTCGACAAAATCGTCTTTTTGACTTCGGGTTTGTTGGTTATCTTGAACTGATGAAGAGAATCCAGCGTATCCTCGAAACAGATTTTTGCTGCATTATTATTTTATTTGTGATTAAATACGTTGCTTAAGTTTTCCATATCCACTTCCACTTTATACTTATTGAAAAAATCGTCAAAATTACCTTCCTTTCATTTCCCTTCAATGATTATTGTCAAATTTATCCTGCTTTTTAAATAAGCTAAAAGCACAAAGTGATTTTTACTTGTTAGAAAATCACTTTGTATATTTAACTGAAGAGTGAGTTGCAATGAAAAGGAGAGAAAATTTGATGCAAGAAAAACATGAAATCTGAATGTTTTCTGATAAATTCACACCTTTTACCAAAGAGTTTTAGTTGTAGGTTCAATGTTTACTGAACAATGTTTCGAAACATCACTAAAACTGTTAAATTCATTTTGCAACGTATCCAGTATTGAAAGAAGAAAGTTTAAGGCCCCCAGCAACAGGGATAGTCTAGTCAGTTAAGCTTTTGTCGATTAATCAAGAGGTCGTAAGATCAATTCCTTCTTTGGATAAGATTTGACGCTACTGCCCGAGCGGTATTGTTGGCCCTGTCATATAAAGTGAAGGTTGGACAAAAATGAGTTGTACAAAATATGATTTTATATCTTCAAAATCAAAGTTTAAAAAAAAGTCCAACACAGCATACAATGTTGAATAAAAGTCTCAAACGCGGTTTCAAAGTAATAAAAATCTGATGCGGGCAACACATGACTTTCCTTATATAATGCAATGAATTTACTACGTTTACAGTTTAAAAAAATGTTATTTTTATAGTAGATTCTCATATTCTTTCCAAGATATTAAATTTTCTTCAATTAGTCGTCATTTTTATTGATTTAGCGTAATTCTTATCAATTTGGCGAGATTTTTGTTAATTTGACAACAATTAAAAATGTCGCAAAGTTGGTGACAATCCGCCAAATTCGTCGCCAAAATTTCGCCAAGCGTTATGGACGAAGAAATAAGTTATTCTTACAGCCGATAAATGACTATTGGCGTTTAAATACAAAAGTGTTACCCAAAGTATATTTTTTCATGAATGGAACGAGCTAGATCCACGAGAATGATGTCACCCAATTTATCGCATGGTATTACATATGAAAAGTGAACATGTTTCTCGATAGGAAATATTTTTTTTTTATTTTATATAACTTTTTGATAATTTTTTTGAAAAATGTGCAATATCTCGAGAACGGTTCATCTTAGCGTTTAGCATTCTAAAATTTATATCAATCGTTTTCTAATGAAAAATTAAATAAGAAATGTCTTTTTGCGTAACTTTATTAGCAATTTTGATATTTTGACGATTTTTTCAATATTTCACTCGAAAATTTAGCGAGATTATGAACATTCGATTGCGTATAAAATCAATATGCTTCCAGTGTTTACGGATTGTGATTTTTGTACCAAATTTCGTTCGAATCGGTCTATTCGTTCGTCAGTTACCGTCTAAACATAGTCACTGACACACTCACACATATACTTTCAAACACACACACACACACACACACACACACACGCACTGACATCACTTCAAAAATGTTTGATTCGTGATCTGGGATGCTTCGTCGAAAACTCGAAAACTCTCCCGTCTAAAACTCGAATTCGAATTTTCGACCCCGTCACAATACTTTCCTTAAACGTTATGTATATAAGGAAAGTAAAAAGAGTCTTAGTCGTCAGAATAAATGAAACAAAAGGGCAGTGTCAACAAAGGCAAGAACGTGTGTGCAAAAAATTGCTATATCACGTGACTCAGGTCAGTAACCAAAAATAAATAAAAAATGAAAGGAAAAACTTAGGAAAAAGATAAAATGTCAGTAGAAGGATTCAGAATATTTTATTAGTGAAGAAGGTGCGAACTAAATTCCCTATGACAAACAAAAAAACTGAACAACCTGTAGATACATAAAAACATTATTATCTAACCTCTAAATTCCATCTACTATTCTTTTTAGTTCCTGCTAGGTTTCTGCCTTCCATTTTTTTTTTAGATTTTCGGTTAGTAACGATTACATTTCTATATTATATATTGCAATTATTTTTGATAGACGCGTTATAGTTTTTACTTGGTACTGGTGCTCTGTTTAATTTTCCCTCATGAACCTCTTTTGTGAGTTTGTAAAAGGTTGATACATGTTTGTACTTTGTGTATACTGTATTTAACTAAGTTTTCGTTTTGTAGATTTATCCAGACAGGAAATGACATATTGTATATGAAATATATTATATTACATATATTATATTATGACATATATCACATTATATGACATATATTATTTTTAATGACATATATGACACATAGATTTATATATTCTTGTTTATTTCAAGATACTTTATTTAATTCAAACTCTTGCTTCTTTTTATCAAATTTATATTATTTCTATCAACAAATAAAACATTATATTGAACTTTTTTGATATGCGATCTATAATATTAAGTAATTTCGGTCTCTTTATAGCATACACGCGAAGTAACTTTCCGAAAGAAAATACATCGATACACGACGAAAATTCATATCGTCTGCTAGTAAATATCAAAGTTGACAACGAATGATATTCCAACGTGGAGAACATGACATCATTCATCGATGTCATGTTCTCCACGCGATATAATTGTCTTATCTTCATGGTTTTCATTATCGTCGTTTAGTGTAGCGTTCTTTCCTATATCTGTAATCCTGTTTATTTTTTATATTCTTCAGTTGGTTACATTATATTGAATGGTGTTATTACTTTTCTTATAATGTATATGGAATGAATGCAACATTTGAATTCGTTTATGAGAGATTTACATATTTTGACCTTCCCTGAATTCCAATATTTGTAATCCTGTTTATTTTTTAAGTTCTTCAGTCGGTTACGTTATATTAAATTCAGTTATTACTTTTCTTATAATGTATATGGAATGGAATGAATGCAGCATTCGAATTCTTTTTCGAGAGATTAACACATTTTGACCTTTCTAGAATTCAAATCAAACGTTTTACATCTGCTGCGGACATGAATCTAGAACGATTCAATTATAATTTGGCGCGATTATAACAGTCTATAAAAACTTGAAACCGACTGATTTTAAACGAAATCGAAAATTCGGAATTTCCTGTGATACAGGTTTTTACAGTTTCTTAAATGTGATTGTTATTAATAATAAATACCAAGGCGACAAGAAGGCGACAAAAAGGTTCCAGTCTTTATGTCATGGGCTCATAATGATTTATGATGTTACGTCACATGATGTTTATGGAATCGCGGCGGTGAAGGTGGCCGAACAATGAGAAGTCGATAAGAGATTATCCAATCCGAATAAGAGATTATCCAATAGAAGACAGGACCAGGCCCTTCAGAGGTGCCTTTGATCCAATGGGCAACTAATGGGCGGAGTTGACAGAAAATCCTTGTGCAAGAGATGGAATGAGGACAGGAGAAGGGTCAATATAGAAACTATGTTTTGAGAAGTTGGTACATTAACATGCAGTAGAGACAGATATTTGAAATTGGCGTGAAAGAATGAAGTTTGTGAAATAATATGTACGAGTGCAGAAAATGTTAAAGGTAAACTACAAGTCCAAAAAAAAATCTCTATGAATCAGCGCCTGCTGATGAGCGTGATAAGAGCCAACATAAACCTGTTTACTATCATCTGTGAGGAAAAGTATTAAAATCTAACTCTAAGCCAATCGAAAATAACCCTGTATCATACATGTTAGCCCTGTATCATCATGTAAATAACTGCAATCAGAATAATTTGTTAATATAATAATCGATGATAAGTAAATGTCAAATATTAATGTGAATTATAATAATAAGAATATTTACAATACAAATAATAATTATAATAAAATTTAAATTGAATTAAGAGATGTTTCTTCAAAGTTAAATATTTCAATATATGTTTAACAATAAATTTAGTTACACACACACACTGGTGGGGACACACGGTTACAAGCCAAGTACATAGTGCAATACCAGAACTTAATAAATGCAATTTTAATTATAATTGGTTATTTACACCACTTTTTAGGTAAACCCCAGGCTTAATAATTCTTTGTTCACAAGTCCTAAATTATTCGAATATTTAATTAAAAAATTCTGAAATAAAAGTAGATAAAATAATTAAATAAAATTTAAATTACATATATTAATTTTCCTACCATACACATTACTGGAAAATAAAAGGAAATAAAAACGAGGAGAAGATGAAAGGGAAAGAAGAGAAGTGAAAATGGAAAGAAGAGAAGAGAAACGGAAAAAAAGAGAATAGAAACGGGAAAAAAGAGAATAGAAACGGGAAAGAAGAGAAGAAAGATGGGAAAGAAAAGGAGAGAAACGGTAAAGAAGAGATGCAAAACGGAAAAGAAAAGAAGAGTAGAGAAAAGGGAAGGAAGAGAAGAGGAACGGTAAAAAAGAGAAGAGAAACGGGAAAGAAGAGAAATGAGAAGGGAAAGAAGATACAAGACAAGGGAAAGAAGAGAAGAGAAACGGGAAAGAAGATAAAAAAAAATGGAAAGAAGAGAAGAAAAACGGAAAAGAAGGGAAGAGAAATGGGAAAGAAGATAAGAGAAAAGGGACAGAAGAGAAGAGAAACGGGAAAAAAGAGAAGAGAAACAGGAAAAAAGAGAAGCGAAATGGGAAAGAAGAGCAGAAAGACGGGAAAGAAGAGAAGAGAAACGGGAAAGAAGAGAAGAGAACCGGTAAAGAAGAGAAGAGAAAAGGAAAGGAAGAGGAGAGGAACGGGAATGAAGAGAAGATAAACGGGAAAGAAGAGAAAAGAAAAGGGAAAGAAGACAATAAATGGAAAATTATGTGATGGACCAGAAAATCTAATCCTCGGATTTTGACGGATTTAGGCAGCACTAAGTATAAAAGGTAAATAAGTATAAGAAAGTTGAAATTTCTAAGTATTAAAAAGGTAATTTTGTTTATTCTTTCAGAAGACTGCAGTTTTAGCTAAAATTGAAAAAAGATTATTTTTTTGGTAGTTTCAAAGCGTAACTTATATATTAAAAAAAATGTCGTGATAAAGTTTCAAAAGCTATACATAGTTTATTTCCTAAAAAAGGTCTTTATTTATCGTGCAATTTAAATATTGCTGCAGAACACATGTACTACGCTGTTTACTCGTTTCTTTTGAATTTGTAATTAATTTTCAACTCAAAAGAATATGTTACTGCACCGTAAACTTTAAAATTCCTGTTATGTTTTTATATCAAACCTAGAAAACGGTAGTTCAGGAATAATGGTTAGATGGTAGACGTGGCTTCTCCATCATGAAGTCAAGTGAGAATTGATTGTGGAGGATACTAAAACCGCGATGAAATCAGTGGTGGTTATTTAAAAAAAGGAACAAACTAGAGCGAAATGCTTGTCTAAAAAGGCTTGTTTAAATATGTCCACTAAAAAGGGAGTTACTTATAGTTCAGGATACTTCAAAACTAAGTTGTTTTTTAGGCAAATCTAGATAATGGACTAAATTCAAGACCAACCACTTTAGAGGACATTTTTCTCCTTTTTCTTTTTGAGTATCGATTTTTGATATGAACACAAACCAGATTTTAGCTAGAATTTTACTTTCTTTTACAGTTTATCTTTAATTAATTTTTTTCATAAAACATTACACTTATAGAAAATGCACACTTATATGTTTGTTGTACCTGTACAATATCGTAAATATCGCTACGTATTTATCCTGATTCTCATTTCTGTTTAATTTTCTGCTTCTTATGAGATGATTTACCACAATATTGCGAAATACATTTTTATGTAAATTGGAACTTCATGGTACAACACAATTGATCTCGAAACCCAAACCATCCCTTTTATTTTATATTCTAAACTCTGTTTTTTCTCTGTAATAAGGTAAAATTGTCCTTATCAAAATTACTACTCTAGGATTTACCTATGACGCCTTCACTAAGGGTGGAGCATGTACACTCCTGGTTCTCAAACTGAACAGACCAACACACAAAATATAAATAAATACACTTAACTTAAATGATCAATTTATTTTAATATTTTAAGTTATAGATATCCATTATATCTTGATTAATGATACTATTCATAAATCTATTATTATAAGATATATAACACTGACAATATTTCATTAATACATATTTACACACATAATATAATTGACATATATTTTTTAAACAGTTTCTTATAAGCAATCGACACTCAAAATAGTTCTTTTAGTTCTAAATATAAGAACTCGTTAATATAATAGAGACTCTTACGAACTGATTGTTCATTATTAGAATAATCGATAAAAGTGTGCCTTCCGTGCTAATTAGTGACAATTGAAACGTCTTCTCTTTTGTATTCAGTATATAGTCGTGCAATCTCTATGCTGTATGAAACTGTTGCACATCTCATATCTGCAACACGCTTCCATTTTAGCGCTCACATTCGACATATTTTTGCACAAAACCAAGACACATGAAGTTAGCTCGTTCGAAAAATTGAAGTCGTTTGAACTTTCTGGAACAAAACTTTGGGGCACTTTTTTCTTTCCCCCATTGGTTTCCTACCACTTCTACCATTTGTTGTTGATGCAGACGGGGATGACCACTGTTTATGTATGATTGTATTGCTAATGGTTCCCTCTGCTACATTTAAATAGCTCATTATTTTTCTTGGCATTTGTAATTGGGGTGGGTTATGTAATACAAATATTGTATTACATTCTCCTTGACTTTTTATATTTAAATCCAGGAAATCTATACTTTCACCCAAATTTGGTGATGTCTCAACCAAATTCTATGTAACCGGATAAAATCTGAAATCCATAATAAAATTCTTATCCTCCGATGCTAATAAAACTTCATCCACGTAACGTATATACACCAATTTGTTTAAAAGGCCAGTACCTATTTCAAATTTGTTCAGGTAAATATCCGCCAAAATGGAAGAACAACTGCCTCCCATTGGAATACCCCGTATTTGTTTGCAAAATCGCGTTCCATCAAAAAGTATCGTCTAGTATAAAACCAATTTTACTAAAATTTTGTATTTTCTTATTGTCAAAACAAACTGCAAATCATATCTTTCATATAATTCCCTGACAATGTTGTATAGGTTATCTCTATATTGTTAAAGAGGTCGCTAAAATCATATCTCTTGTAATAAATTCTATTAGATATACTTTTTAAAATTTCTATTACATCGTTACTATTTTTCACCATATATGCTCCGTCCACTTTAATCTTGGCCACCATCATTTGCATAATATGTAGTAATCTTTTATTTGCTATAGTCAGGTAAGTTTTATAACCGGTTGTTATTGGTCTAACCTTGACTGGATCTTTACGTAGCTTCGGAATCAAGGTCAAATAAGGGAACCTAATACTTTTAATAGCATATCCTGATTTGATGTATAATGCTCTTATACGATTTTCGTTTTCCGTTTTGGAAGTATCCAACAATTTGTACATATTATCGTCCTTGTAACATTTCTCAAGTAACTCGCCGTATAGCACCTTACAAGTAAAAGCGTTATTAGATGTGACCTTGTCAACGTATGTTATGACATATTGCTGCTGTATTTTTTCCAGATCTCCTTTGACAGTTAAGTTTTTGATATTATTACAATTTTAAAAAATGTAATTTGCATTGCATTTTTTCATTATTTCGTATCTCCATTTGTTGAAAATTTCTGTAGGTAAACTGTATTTTACAGCCATTTTATATATACATTTACCGACGCCATTTTTATATTATTGATCACATCCCTGAATGACTGTAATCGGTACTTAGTACCATTACTGAAAATTTCCTTTATATCCGTTAAATTTAACAGATATAATTTCCTGTTAGTACATGTCCGTATTTAACCTCAACAAAATCCTTATTTGTCGCACACGAACATATGACTATCCTGTTCTTTTCCATTGACCTGCAAAAATGATTATAATTAAACATATTCCTTCCCAATGGAATTAAGTACTTATATGTTACTCCAATTCCTACATCTCTTATTGGCAACATATCTTGGCATTCTTTCAAAATATATCCGAATTTTATATTACCGAAACCTTTATTTTGATATCTGATCACCATGTGTTTTTCTTTATTCAAACTTTTTGGCGTTTCCCTATCCAAATCTATACTTATACTTCTGGCTCTTGATTTGATGCAGTCCTGGAAAATTGCAGTAGTAGTACTACTACTGCAATTTTACTGCAACCATATGCTTTCTATAGTCCCCCTTTTCGATAAATTTGGCGATATTTTAAAATGTCACTAAATTAACAAAAATGTCATCAAATTGAATGAAAATGACGTTAAATTTATCAAAATGACGCCAAATCGATGAAAATTCAATATGTTGAATAATTAAGTATGAATTTCTAGATAATCTCTATCGTTTTGTGAGAATCAAAAAATAGTTTCTCTAAATTTGTTTTCAAACTGGATCAGGATGCTTTATTCTCCATATCTGCCTTGAAAATAATTTCGTATATCGAGTCCAGAGATACAATTTAAGAAGAATTAAATCAAATATTTTAATAGAATATTTTGAATAGCAAAGTCATTTAGAATAATACTATAGGAATTTGCACATAATTGTGAACGTTAAGTTTCTTCACGTTATATTTTCCGTAAGAAGAACGGGTATACTGCTAGTTTGTTTTATATGAATGTGCATTATACCTGCAATAAAATTATATAACACCTCCTATCTTATGTTTTTCTTGGCTAATAGTGATTGATATACGTATTCTTTGTAAGAAACAATGCCCATATGAAACAAAACATCAAGCGATTACTGATATAAATAATATCTATCGTCGACGAGAAAATATAAAGGATGAAACACCCAGTGAGATATCTTCTAACGTCATGATGTCCAGACGATAAAATTGTCTTACCTCCATGTTTTCTGTTATCACCGACAACCGCAGTGTCTTCTTCAATATCTGTAATCTTTCTTCATTCTTTTTTTTCTATTGTCGGTTATAGATTTTTTATAGATGCCGTTTTTTTTCGTCTTGTGATGCTTTGTAAGTCCCAAATTATAACAATGTTGAGGAATTCATGTTAGCAGATTTGATGAGAAAGATCACGATGACCGTGATGATAGAGCCATTCTGGCAATGATGATTTTGCAATCTATGCTCTTAAAAGTTTCAAGCTAAACATGTCTAAGATCTATATAATTTGCTTCAGAACGATTGCACTACTAAATATCTTTCGAACGATTGGTCGTAGACCCCGTGGATCCAGTTTGTGACACGCTTTAAATAAAATAGCCTTCTTGTCTGAGACAGTTTTTGTTATGTTGCATATTTTAGTAAAAAGTATAAAATTTAACTTTTTATACGTTTTTTTTATAAAAATACTAATAGATGTGAAAAGGGAACAATATACAGTGGGCAGCTCGATAACTACCTTACAAGGTCACTAAACAACTGTAAGATTTAATAAAATATCAATAAAATGATCAGCTATTTCTCCAAAAATCAGGTACTATGCAAAACACTGATGTATATCACAATTCAATCCAGCTCATTTCACGTCAACTGTTTTTCATCTAAGCTATGAATCTTTTTGTATACTCACTGTGAAATTTCTGCTCGTTTCTCTAAGAATATTCGATATTTCGAGAAAGTTCTAATATTTTCTAAACGTCGCCAAGCTGGCGATGTATTACTAAATATGGTAACCCTGTCCGAGAGTTAAAATATGGCAATATTCCATTCAAGTAATACGAATGGCTGCTTGTTAAGGTGTTTTACTCTTTTGGGTACTCAAAGTGACATTTACATGTTCGTAATACTATATAGTCTTGAGATAACCGAGCTTAACTCGGATATGTTAGATCAGGCGGATATGTTAGATCAGATTAGTTACATTCTTCACAATAATTGCGTTTACAACCAGAAATATCTGATATGGGCTGCCTATGTCTTCCCCACAGATCCAAATTTATTTCTACCTTCATAATCTATTAAATTGAGTTTTATTGCCCAAAATTGCTGAGATACTTATTTTGTATATCCACTTCACTGTTTTCATATAGTTTATGTTTCATTTGACAACTTTAGACATTTTACAACGTAGCCAGCTCATCAAAATTCCCCAGAACTTTAATATCCCGAGAACGATTCATCCTAGAATAATGGGGTTGACCTTATTTGTTTCGTCGTCAAAATTTAAGTGAAAAACGAGTATATAATTAATACATTATTTTATGATTCACTGAGTTGAAAAATCTTCGGTATAGAACAAGTAACGCCATTAATCGGAATCCTTGTGGGTTACGTGAAATATCAGCACGTGGTGTTATTGCCCCATTTGGCACCATATTTTTAGTAAACCTTATATAAAAAATTAATTGAATTTTTCAAGGAAATTTGAATTTGAATTCAAAATTCTGATCAAATTTAATTTACATTGCAATACATAAGTTTACATTAGAATACATTTTTAATTTCTTATACATGCATATAATATAGTACAGAGAAAGTCTTATTTTCACGAATATTTTCGAATTCGAAATTTTGACTCCAATACAGGTTTGAGGACCTCCTGAACACATTTTCACAATTTTTTGAGCGATTTATGTCAGTCTGTCTGTGGTCGATTTCTTATGCTCACTATAGTTTAACAGACTTTAGTCGACTTTTTTATCAAAAAAACTGGGACTAGATAAAATTGTTTTAAAATCGAGCGAAAACTAATATATTTTTTAACGTGGCAACGTAGGACAATCACATAATCATGCATAAATGGGTTTATTTATGACTTGATCACGAGATTTAATAGTTTTAACCATTGTTGTGATGATAATCTGCGATACGATTTTTGTGTTTGTCACGCCATTAGCCTCTGCGCGAGCAAGTCACCCAGTTACGCCCCCCCAGGGTGTTACATTGTCAAGTATGGTATCAATATAAATATTTTTTTCAAGCCCTTTAAAGTGAAGGGTAACACTCTATAACTGTAACCATTTGGACTCATGATACCGATTTTTCAAATATTTTTTTATGAAATTTGAAAAAAAATATGCTATCGAAATGGATTCTGGTATGCGACAATCGAGTTGACCGACTGTCCAGTTAATTTTACACAATAGCATGAAAACATAAAGAAAGGATTCATAAAACTTTAATTTATTTTCTATGTTATTAACCATGATTGATAGCTATTTCTTCATAGGACATATTTATTCTTTATTTTCTGTCCTCTATATAAAACGAAACGTCCAGCGACACGGATAATAAAAGTTGTCTTTTGTAAGAAAATTATAAAAGTTGAAACACCACTTAATAACATCATCAGATGATGTCACGATCTGTTCAGAGTATCATTCCCTTACGTTAATGCATTGCGTTATCGCCGGCGACCACAGTGTCTTTCCCATTATATATAATCCTTTGCCTTTTGTCGGTAATACAGTTTAGTGGTATATGTTATTGTCTTAGTTTGTTGTTGTAGCCTAAAATGATAAGAACGAAATAAGACAATGATACAAATATTTGAGAAGATAGCACGTGATTGAAAATCTGTGTATTTTAACGAATGTTGCAAAGATTTTTAGAAGTGCTATTGAAATGTTATTCCAGTAAATAAATAACAATAAATTGGAAGGAAAATTCGATGTAGATCTGAAATGTACTTTTGCTACATAGAGATTGGAGAAATATCATTACGCAATGTTTGTAGAAGATTAAAATACTTCCTTATCAAGTTTCATAAAATTATAGAAATACTGTTCACTAGGTTCACACTATCATATCACTAAACTTAGATCATGCCCACGGTTGGTGATGGATGATCAGTTGATCACTTTCCTTCTTTTGTGCAACTCCCTGATTTAGGACATAAATTACTTCTGAGAATCCGAAATTTCCGAGCACTTGGAAATTTGTTAACGATGGCGGGATTAAAAACATCCCTAATTGTTATAGCATTCAAAGCTACAATACAGGTACTAGAAAAATTCTAAAACTTTTGATTTAAGGAGTCTTGCACAAATCATTTCATGAAACAATAGTCTATTCAATGAACATGAAACCATGGTCTATTCTAATGTTTAGGGCTTCTGGTGACAGGAGAACATATATAAAGAAGACTAATCATTTTTGCATTTACAAGTCTGGTTGGCATTCATGTAACGAGGTAATGCTATGATATTTTTGTTGAAAGCGTACCTAAATAAATAAAGCAGATATGAGAATGAAAATAAAAATATTTCCTTATCACAGGTATGGTTGAGAAACTTACCTTTGATCGCAGTTGAAACCTTTGATCGCAGAATTATGTTTCTCAAGATATGTAGTATTGCCATTCCAAGGCCAATCAGTGGATAACTGCGATAGCAATAAGGAAACTTATTGTGTGCCCAATTTTGTGAATCTCTAAGGTTTCCATAAAATTCAGCACAACCACACTGCTCAGCTTCTACTTTCTAAAATATTTAGCCAAGCTTCCATGAAGCTCTAAAGGAAAAGATCATATTTGCAAAACTGGCGGCCTATATCAATATAGTAAATGGTTTCTACAATTGGAACATGTTTCCAACGTTAGGATCATGTTCCTATTGCAGTTTGGCACTTATTATGTGCTTGATATCCCGTTTACACGTACAAAACTGATCCGAAGCTATTGTTATCTGCAACGAGGGAAATAATGTTCACGTTTACGTGAACGGTAAGAGTTTCATATTAAAACAAATCAATCACCATTTAACAAATAATCAAATAATTTCCTACCTCTATATAGGGCCGCCAGGTTTAGTAAGAATCGTCAATTGCACAAGAGAAGCAATATTATGCACCGTGCTTAAATGTTAACATTTATTGACACTATATCAAGATATCAATTGAATCATTTTTTTCGCGAACTCGCTCTTACATCTTTACATGTACCAGTAAAATTGCGAGACCCATGCTACAGTCTGGAATGCCCTCTCGCGGATGTTCGTAATTATAGAAATTAGAATTCAACATCCTGTCACCCCATTGGCAATTGGGGGGGAAGCAATTGTTTATATTTCAGTTAAATTTAATATTTTAAACTTAAACACACTTTTCAAACATTTAGAAACAATTTTAAAGGAATATCAGTGAAAAAGATGCAAAGTAAAGTCTATAGAGTCTCTATGATTCATTAATTATTGAGATTAGAATTTTTGGCTTCTAATGGGTGTCGAAAGACCAGACTACCCGACTCGTCCAAGGACTTAGAGCAGCTTAATGGATGGCCGGGAAAACTTCTAATGGGTGTATCGTAATTAGAAGTTTTCCTGGTCATCCATTAAGCTGCTCTAAGTCCTTGGACGCTTCGGGTGGTCTGGGCTTTCGACACCCATTAGAAGTCAAAAATTCTGATCTCAATAATTAATGAATCATAGAGACTCTATAGACTTTACTTTGTATCTTTTTCACTGATATTCTTTTAATTATATTGAATGCTTCAACAATCCATTATCGATCTTTAATATGCATGATTGTATCCTTCCATCACGTCCAGGAAATAGTTAGATAACTCTCCCCAGCTTTCAATGATTTTTTTTGAAGTTTTTCCTTATGGAATGAAACAACGTCGTCAAATTTGAATTCACAAACTATCGAAGTCTGAGTGCAGATATCCGATCTTATCCGTGAAATGTACTCCTTTTTCCACCTGTACCAACAATGCTGCAAATTTTTTTTGGTAATTAAACTTTCTCACCAAAGTGTCTGCAAAACCAGGAGAATTCTTTCTTTCCATTTGCATCCCAGGAAGAGAAATGAATCTTTAGTAACCTTGTAATCTTTAGTAACCTAGTAGTAGGGTAAATGTTTACCCCTCTGAAACGGGGGTAAAAATGATTGATTTTGACGAATTTGATATTATTTCGATCTCCAAAATTTTCAAAAAACGAGCAAAAACAGTCGTTTTTTGATGTAATATTTTTGGAGATTTTTAAAAATCATGATTTTGACTGGTTTTATATCGTTGTGGTCTCGCGATTGTCCTGAAAACAGGGTAAAAATGGGTAAAAGAGCAGCAGATGGGGTGTCCTGTAGCCGCTCCCCCCATATGCTGCTGATTTATTATTCATAAAGCCTTTTAGTAAATTTAATGATGGAACTATTTATTCACAATTATATAGCATATTTAGTAAATATGCTTGGGCTATACCCAATAAAGGAAAACCAGGGGAAGAAATTAGTAAAGCTTTTAAAGTGATATTTAGCTCAGGAATACCAAAAACATCTTCACACGGATAAAGGAACCGAATTTATAAATAAAGAGCCCACCTGAAAATGTGGTGGTTAAAGGTATGTTGGTAAACCGACCCACCAGAAAATGTGGTGGTGAAAGCTGAGATGTTTACCTGGGGTTGAATATACGACCGTCAATTCACTGCGGCTTCAGTTTCAACGAGAACATTATTTAGTTGTGCCATGTTTAGAGATAGTTTTCTAACAATTTTTAATACAAGTCTTAACAGAATGATTAGGTTTTCATAAAATCCTCTCACCTTGCTGCTTTTCCACTATAAACTTATATTTCATGAGAGGCATCTTAATACAGGGTGTCCCGAAAACATTGACCTCGGCTTTTATTCCTTAAATATTGATCTTATACATATATAATAAATTACAAATTTGCGTAAAAAGGTACAGAATTTTATGAAATCGATAAAAATTTTCAGGGAATTAAATTTGAAGAAATACAAAATTTAAATTTTTATACGGCTCCCGTACAAAAACATTTTCAATGAGTAAAATGTGCCTCATGCGCTAATAAGGTGATGTACAAAATTTTAGCAAATTATAATAAAATGTCCCAGAGATATGTTTAAACAAATTTGGTGAGGGATTAATCACAAATTAAAATGTAAAAGTTTACAGCAAGAGCGCAAATTACGCAACGTAGAGATGCATCATAGGCAAATAATATCTACCTCTTGTCTTTAATGGATCTTTGGTATGGATCGAAAACATTTTGAACAAGCTTTGGAATCCTTGTGTAAAGTTATTTTTTCTGCACAGTGTAGATACTTTTGTACCAATAAATACAAAAATTATTATTTATTTATGTAATCAGTGTTTTCTTTCGTAATTTGTGTATGACCCCTGAAACGCGATCTGTCGACATGATTTTTCCCCTCTGAGAACCCATGTCGATGCATCGAAAAGTCGTTTAAGTCAGCATTTTTGTCTTTTCATATCTCTGGGACTTTTTACGATAAAATGCTGAAATTTTTGCATCACTTTATTAGTGTATGGGGCACATTTTACTTATTGGAAATGTTTTTGTACGGGAGCCGTATAAAAATTTAAATTTTGCATTTATTATTCCCTTGAAAATTTTAATCGATTTCATGAAATTCTGTACCTTTTTTTACGCAACTTTGTAATTTATTATGTATGTCTATGATCAATATTTAAGGAATAAAATACGAGGTCAATGTTTTTGGGACACCCTGTATATGATTTCTTACATCTGGATTGTTAATTCTTTTCCACATGACTCATAACTCTAAATCAGTTCGCTGAAACGTCCTCGCTTTATCGGAATAAATGGTGTTAATCCTCTTCTATCTACCAAACAGCGAAAAGCTAAAAGAAATGTCTCTATGGACAAACTATCTTTAATTTTCAAACTAATTACTCTAGTTACAGCTCAGGTAAAAAGTAGAATGTAATGTTTTATATCATTATTCTTGACAAATATTGGACATGCAAAATCCACACCCGTGACGGCAAAAGGTGGTTATTGATTTATTCTGTCTTCAGGCAAAGGTGTAATGTTTGTTGATT
Organism: Amaurobius ferox; assembly: GCA_951213105.1. Lineage (NCBI taxonomy): Eukaryota > Metazoa > Arthropoda > Arachnida > Araneae > Amaurobiidae > Amaurobius > Amaurobius ferox. Next base: position 56,754,490 of record OX578148.1, on the reverse strand, counting down.
ACGCATTTCTTAAAAATACTCTTCACTAATTCTTTGCTCTCTTATATTCAATATTGTTTTCTTATTGTAACTAAAGTGTCATTTATTTCAAAGTCATTTATTTCAATTATTCATTTATTCCGTACCTTTTTGCGTGCCTGACGAACTGCTTTTTCAGTCAATAGACTTTCTGTAGGTAACAAAATTGGAAACATTTCACTACATTTAAATTTTGATTTCTATAGTCTTCCTCTGACTGGAATAATTAAATCTGCATCAAATAATGGATCAAAGTTCAGCAAACAAAACCATTTAGAGAATAATTCTTCTTTCTTTAACCATTTTAATTATTCTTTAAAGCCTTGTTCTTGGGTAAATTTTGCGCAGTAAATTTTGGCTTCATTAAGCTTCTCTGCAGTTTGTACTCCGACTTAGCGGGGGTGTAAAGTCTAACTATCTATTAATCGCTTAATCTAAGTGGTGATATGGTACACCTTCATCAAATTACTATAATTCTAAGATTAATTATATGTTATCTAATGGATTTTCCAAGATATGAGAACTAACTGCACAAATTTTAGAATTCTTCTTTTAAAATTCGATCTCTTTCCTACTGCAAGCTGAACTTCCACGATTTTCGGTGAAGACTTCGGCGAATGTGGCCACAAAGGTTCTGGCTTTGATGCTTAAATTATTAGTTTAAATGTGTGGTTTTATTTATTGTCTAATTTATCAACCTTGGGGTTAATTACCCTTTCCTGTGATCGTAGATTTTTGCTCCTATAAAACTTATACGAATACATTGAGTTGTTCTGGTAATAAGGGTAATTTGTTGCTGTTATTAATGATGAAAGGCAAAAACCATTAGTGGGGAAATTCACTAAAGACACAATAAATAAATTTAACAGTTCATTACTATATCTTATTTTCATTAGCATTTAGACAATAATATTTTAGGAGGATCAAATATGTGATGCTAATTAGAATTAAACCAATTTTGTTCTTTAAGACATAGATCCAATTAAGTGTCACTAGTATATAACAGGTACATACAGGTACTAGTATATAACAGGTACATACAGGTACTAGTATAACAGGTACTAGTATATACAGATACTTTAAACAGATGCATACCTTTTCTTTGTCTGTATTTCACACTGCGACGTCAAAACTGTTTCATTTTCACCACAATGAGAGCTTATTTCGACTTTTACACAATTTAGTGGTACTGATCATTCCTTCACTCATATACTCGTACTTTCATTTTCGCTGGAAAACCCATTTTCGCAAGTCCTGCATTCGTTCTGAAAAAGTTTAAGTCAACTCTCAATCAATGCTCCCTGAGTTATGATCTGAAAGTGTTCATATTTGTTAAAACATTCTTAGTTGAAATTTCGCAGAGAAAAACATTGCATCTTTTTTAATGCCGCTTTTAAAGCTGTACGGCAAATATGATCTACCCTCACACACCTTTGGCTGATAGGCCAACGGCCGTACCGTGCTGAAAACACCGGTTCTCGTTAGATCACCGAAGTCAAGCATCATCGGGCGCGGTTAGTACTTGGTGGGTGACCACCTCGGAACGCCGCGTGCTGTTGGCCATCTCGGGTGCGGTATCCCCGTGGTTTGCGCGCTAGATTTGCACGCTGCCACATATGCCGCCGTGTTCATGCGGAGTACGATCACGTTAAACATGTGGGTCCGTAAGTCCTTCCGAGAGGTTGGTGGTAGGGGAAGGAGGGTACGGTCCCTGTGGATGCCTCCCCCACTGGGTTCCGGTCTAAATTGGGTGGCACTTCCCGGCCGTTCATACAGTTACCTTACACCTTTCTGGTAGGTCGGACGGTCTGGATCATCAACATCAACACCTTTGGCTGATGGACTTTCTAGCGCTCCTTCTTGAGTTGGCTGACTGGTGTCGTTGTTATTGCACACTAAGTTTGTGGTGAGCTCATGGCTATTTTCTGAACCTCCGTTTACTTGATGTTTTCTAATTAAAATTGATATTTGTCATACATATGCTTGTGTAGTAAAAGTGTCTAATTTTGGCGTCAGTCTTGTGTATCTATTAAGCCTTAACCCAGCACACCTTTGCAAGCACAATGCCATACTATATCCTCATGAAAACATATGTACTTAATGGCATCACAATCATAGCGCCTCCAGTGGAGAATTAAAACGCTTGATTATCGAACTCTGCAATAAAGCTAAATTGAAGAAAGATGTCAAGTACTAAGTCGCAAAGGATTATCTAATAAGTAGGAATTAACATCTAATAAGTAGGAATTAACTACCATGGAAATCACCACGATTTATTTTCTACAGGCTCTTACTCAACAATAAAATATATGACGGCATTAAAAAGGGTTTTTATTTAATAATGATCATTTTATGAAGAAGATTATTTTTATATCATGTTGATCAGCAATACAGTTAAATCAAACGTGTTTATACGGCAGACGAATTTTATTATTTCTGTATTCCGATTAAATAATATAGAATTGAATATAAAAATATATCTTAAAAATGAACGGTATTGCATTTTTGACAGAATTATATTAATTACGAACTTCATGTTTAAAGATTATGGGAATTTCTAATATTTTCAATTTTTTACATCGTCTGTCTTATTTTGGCAAAGAGAACTTATATACTGTGTTCAGCCAATTAAATTTCTACAGGGTCTTACTCAACAATAAAATATATGACGGCATTAAAAAGGGTTTTTATTTAATAATGATCATTTTATGAAGAAGATTATTTTTATATCATGTTGATCAGCAATACAGTTAAATCAAACGTGTTTATACGGCAGACGAATTTTATTATTTCTGTATTCCGATTAAATAATATAGAATTGAATATAAAAATATATCTTATAAATGAACGGTATTGCATTTTTGACAGAATTATATAAATTACGAACTTCATGTTTAAAGATTATGGGAATTTCTAATATTTTCAATTTTTTACATCATCTGTCTTATTTTGGCAAAGAGAACTTATATACTGTGTTCAGCCAATTAAATTATATATTGTGCTTAGCAAATAAACCCATATATTGTGTTTAGCCAATTGTTGAAGCAGAATAAGAGTAGTACGGGTATATATTCTAATGCCATTTTAACGTTATCATTTTAGTATATACAAACGGAATCAGAATGTTTTATTCTTCAGATCTGCGAATTAAGATCCATGAATTTGGCGCGATATCGCCAACTTAGCGACTTTTCTTAAATACTTCCAAATTAACAAAAATGTCGCCAAAAGGATAAAAAATAAAAATATCGCTAAATTTATGAAATGACGCTAAATTAATTAAAATAACACTTAATTCATGAACATTTAATATTTTGTAAATTTAAGTTAATTTTTCTTATTAATATCTGTCTTTTTGTAGGAATAAAAAAACAATTTTGATAATTTTTTTTTCGAACGGGACCAGGATGATTTAATCTTCAGATCTGTCTGTGAAGATAATTTTGTATAGCGAGAACAGAGATCCATATACTTTCTTTTAGGAAAAATTTTAATAAAATATTTTGAATAATAATGTCATTTAGAATAATACTATAAGAATTTGCACATAATTGTGAATTTTAAGTTTCTTTATATATTCCGTAGTTTATTATATATTCCATACGCAGAACAGGTATATTACTAGTTTCAAATATATCTGTGTAATTTGTGCAATTATCATAATTTTAATAAATTATGGAAAGAAATTGATAATGAATTTGAGTCTGTAGGAAAAAGTTATGTGCTGCCCACCTCAGATTTCCTTATTAACGCTGTTTATTCAAATGCATCCATAGACATTGCAAAACTGCCGCCGATTTGAAAAAGAAACTTTTAAAGAATTTATGCGAATAACATGGATACGAAATCTTTAAAATATACACATTTTTCTTTGTGTTATTGATTGTGGTGTAAGTAATTACGCATTTAATTTTTTAAATTTATATTTCCAACATTTTATATGTTTTTTTATAACTTACATTGTGTTTCCTTGCGTTGTTTTGACTATATATTTCCCAATCTAGAGAAAGAGATAGAGAAAGAAATCTGATGTGGGCAGCACATGACTTTCCTTATATAATGCAATGGATTTACTACTTTTACAGTAAAAAAAATCTGATGTGGGCAACACATGACTTTCCTTATATAATATAATGAATTTACTACTTTTAAAGTAAAATAAATAGGTTTTTCTTATAGTAGATACTAATAGTCTTTCCAAGATATTGAATTTTCGACAAGTAGTCGTCATTTTCATTAATTTAGCGTCATTTTTATCCATTTAGCGAGAATTCCGTTAATTTGGCAACATTTCAAAAAGTCGCCAAGTTGGCGACATTCGGCCAAATTCGTCGCCAAAATCTCGCCATGCGTTATGGACGAAGAAATAAGTTTTTCTTACAGCACATAAATGACTATAGGCGTTCAAAAGTATTACTCAAAGTACCTTTATTCATGAATGGAACGACCTAGATTCACGAGAATGATGTCATCCAATTTATCACATTGTATTACATATGAAAAGTGAACATGTTTCTCAACAGGAAATTTAATTTTTTTATTTTATATGACTTTAATATAATTTTTTGAAAAATGTGCAATATCTCGAGAACGGTTCATGTTAGCGTTCTAAAATTTATGTCAATCGTTTTCTAATGTAAAATTACATAAGAAATGTCTATTTGCGTAACTTTATTAGTGGTTTTAATTTTTTGACGAATTTTTCAGTATTTCATTCGAAAATTTAGGGGGGTTCTGAACATTCGATTGCGTATAAAAACAATAGGCTTCCAGTGTTTGTGGATTGTGATTTTTGTACGAAATTTGGTTCAAATCGGTCCATTCGTTCGTCAGTTATCGTCTCCACAGGCTCACTGACACACACACACACACACACACACACACACACACACACAGACATCACTTCAAAAATGTTTGATTCGTGATCAGGGATGCTTGAGACGTGCTCTCCCGTCGAAAACTCAAATTCGAATTTTCGACTCCGTCACAATACTTTCCTTATACATTATGTATATAAGGAAAGTAAAAAGCAGATTATTTTTATAGTAGATATTAATATTCTCTCCAAGATATTAAATTTTCGTCAGTGAGTCGTCATTTTCATTGATTTAGCATCATTTTTAACCATTTGCCGAGTTTTTCGTTAATTTAACACATTTAAAAAAGTCGCCAAGATGGCGACATTCCACCAAATTCGTTGCTAAAATCTCGTTAAGCGTTATGGACGTAGAAATAAGTTATTCTTACAGCAGATAAATGACTATTGGCGTTCAAATACAAAAGTATTCTTCAAAGTATCTTTTTCATGAATGGAACGAGCTTGATCCACGAGAATGATGTCACCTAATTTATCGCACGGTATTACATATGGAAAGTGAACATGTTTCACAATAGGAAATATTTGTTTTAATTTTATATGACTTTTTGATAATTTTTTTGAAAAACGTGAAATATCTCGAGAACGGTTCATGTTAGTGTTCTAAAATTTATCTCAATTAAATTTTCTAATGAAAAATTACATAAAAAATGTCTATTTGCGTAACTTTATTAGAGGTTTTGATTTTTTGACGATTTTTTCAAAATTTCACCCGAAAATTTAGAGGGGTTCTGAATATTCGATTGCTTGTAAAAACAATAGGCGGCAATGCTTACGGATTGTAATTTTTGTACCGAATTTCGTTCGAATCGGTTCATTCGTTCGTCAGTTATCGTTTCTACAGACTCACTGACACACACACACACACACACACACACACACACACACACACACACATACTTTCACGCACACACACATACACACACAAATATCATTTCAAAAATGTTCGTTTCGTGATCAGGGATGCTTGAAACGTGCTCTCCCGTCGAAAACTCGAATTCGAATTTTCGACAGCGTCACAATACATCCCTTATACTTTATTGTATATAAGGGAAGTAAAAATGGCGGCAGTTTTTAAAGAGCGTATCCTTGCGTCGGTATACTACACAAGTGCGATTGCATTAAAAGTTTATTTCCTGTTTTAACATTAAATTCTTCAGCCACAATCTTTTAAAAGCAAAACTACGAGCAATAAACGTGAGCTAATGTTATGTTACATAGAAATTTTTGTTCTGGTAGCTTTTTAGAAATCTTCTCATCAATCTCCTGGAAGTACTTCCGGCGTGTAATCTAAACTACAGATCGAGATATAGTGAAGCGACATAATAGATTTTGTTGCTTCTCTAACATAAATAGCAGTTTATTTTTTACGAAACTATGGTCGGTTTTAAACGCAAGGAATTATTATCAGTGTTGAGTTGAATGAGTTTTGAGAAAGATGATGAAGGCTAGTTTTTGTACCAACCGCAAGTATTTTTTTAATTAGCTCTCCAACTGCTGCAGCTGCTCTCAAAATGCTGCAACAATAGATAAAAGTAAATTCTTTGTTAAAAACATTATACTCTTCAAATTCGTAGCCTTGTTTATTAGTATATTTCAAAACTAAAGGAATTTCTTCAATTAATCGTATGGATTATTTTACATGTTTGTTTCTGAAAGAGAATTTTTCGATTTTTCTGATGGTGTAAAAATTGAAAATATGTTATAATGATTTCCATCGCTAAGGAAGCAATGTGTTTTTGTTGTTGAGACCCAGACTGTCCGACCTACTAGAAAGGTGTAAGGTAACCGTTTGGACGTCCAGTGGAGGAGGCATACACAGGGACCGTACCCTTCTTCCCCTACCACCACCTCTCGGATGGACTTACGGATCCACATGTTTAACGTGATAGTACTCCGCAAAAACACGGCGGCAGTTGTGGCAGCGTGCAAATCCAGCGTGCAAACCACCGGGCTACCGCGCCTGAAATGTGTCAACAGCACGCGATGTTCCCAGGTGGTCACCCACCCAAGTACTAACCGCGCCCGATGCTGCTTGACTTCGGTGATCTAACGAGAACCGGTGTTTTCAGTACAGTAGCGCCGTTGGCTAAGGAAGCAATGTCTGTGAAAATTACTCAAAATCATAATGAAACATAAAATAACTAAAATACTAGTTCTGATGTAAAAAAAAAATCTCACCGAGGCATATCGTCCCGTATCCTGAAGTACTTGTGTACCAAATTTCATGGCCGTACGGAGTTTAGATTTTTCGCTACAGTCGACGCAAACAGACGGGCAGATAGACATTTTCCTTTGTTATTATAGATACTCTCAGATTTTGGTACTCAAGATAACATATTAACTTTATTATTTTTAGTACATTAATTTATATTAGACTAGGTTCTGACTACCATTTATTGAATGCACAAGTAATTAAAAGGTAAAGAATAATCAGAATGTTAGAATTATAGACAGTTGGGGAATGTAATTATTACTTTACCTTACAAGTTATCCATCTGCATAATGACCTAATAACGCGTTCTTGAAACATATCTGAATTTGCCTATAGCTGATAGGACTGAAGAATTCTATTTATAACACTCTTTACTTTTATTTTCAAGTAATTAAGATTAAAAAGTAAGACTCATGCTTCTTTGATTGCTTTTTAGTAATTAAAGCTTTAAAATAAGGTCATGGTTATATCTGAATTTGGGGAACTGTATCTGTATTTTTTAGTGCAAATGAGAGAAAAATTCGAATTCATTACAAGGGGCAAGGTCTAATGAAAGGTCTAATGTTTGCATAAAAGTGTTTGAAGTGTATCTTTTGTGAAACTAATTTCGTATTTTTAATTAATTAACAACCGCGTTTTAGATTTTAGGTAACAAATTTGCTTAGAAAACAAATCCGCTCCCTATGTTTTTACCAACAGTAAATAGTTGTATTTATGTTTTTACCAAAAGTAAATTTGTTACCTACAGTTTTAGTTATCTCTCATCTATCTCTCATAATAGGCCGTAGACAGAGATTAGATGATAACCGATACGGATTCAGCACCAAATTACAGACATGGGAGTTTACTTATGATTTGTACATCTTGTTCTGGAGATGACATTTTTGCTTCGTCCAAAAAATTGTCTGACATTACTGAAGGAGTTCGCAAAAACGTATAAAACTGTTAAATGGTTTAGAAAAAAATGCAAGTGCACATAGCTTATAACCATAAGGAGGGTCCATCTTAACATTCTTGTATGAGAAAGTTGTAATGAATTTATCATCTGCTGCTGCTGGATACCCTGTTTTAATATATACCGCCGCTGGATACCATTTGTAATGAATTTGTTTCTGCGTTCCGGCTCTCTTTCACACCTCTGCATGATTGCTGATTCAGTAGCGTTAGTCCGGCCAGCGCACATAAAGTAAAATGTGCCGACCTAAATACCAGTAGCCGTTCCCTTCAAAATTCGTGAGTTCGAAACAGTGACAAGACCATGAAAATAATGACTTTCTCCAAGTCTGGATAAAAACAGGCATCGTTGATAAAGAAAATAAGCTTTTATTATAGCATGACAAGGAATATCAAAAGTTACAGAATAACATTCTGGTGAGGGCGAGAACCTGTGCATCAGGAGCACCAAAAGTGCGACCTGTCTCTACGAAAATTGCCTCGCCTCTCTCGAAAAGCGTCTCATTCGTGTATATATTCTGGTCCAAAATTTGAGGACCACCCTGACTAAGCTTTTGGAATGTTTTTTCCAAGCTATTCATATCATAGACCACCAAACGCTCCCCTCTGGGATTATTTCTCCCTTCTCTGAAGACGGCTCAAATTGGGTGCATTTCTCCGAAATCAGAATGTGATGACAGAGTTTTATAGCCTTGTTTTCCAAAAATTGCAATGCAGGCGGTCTTAAGGTGTATGAACTCTGAAACTGTTCTGAAAATGGCTGAAAATAGGTTAAAAAAAAGTGACGGGTTCCTCACATGCCCCACCCAGAGAAAAACTGGGGTTAAATACCCAGCTTTTTCCAAAACACAATTCACTTACACAACACTATAACATTACACTCTTTGAGGATCGTCCGAACACAGGTCCACTGATCCTTATTACCCCACACAACTGTCTGGTAATGAGAAACCGCTCATAACACACACATCACTCCGGCTATGCCGAATCTGTTGTCAATACGCACTCAAAGTTTATGCATGTTCAGTTCTTATATGGCACACCTAAAAGTTAGTGTCAGAGTTTTGTAGCCTTGTTTTTTAAAAACTGCAATGCAGGCGGTCTTAAGGTGTATGAACTCTGAAACTGTTCTGAAAACGGCTGAAAATAGGCTTGAAAAAGTGACGGGTTCCTCACAAAAGTTTTTCGCACTTGTGGTATAATTCTCTTTCACGGGATTCTAGTTTAACTTAAACTTAATTTCAAAGTATATTACAATGAAGAATAGGAGCAGGTAAATTTCATAAATTATTTCATAAAAATCCACATATAAATAGGAATAGAGTTGAGTTCTCAGTGCAGCACTTTTTAATGTTCTTTAACATGGAATAGTTATAGTCAATTGGCAGGATGAAACTTAGCTACTTGCTGAATTTTTGCTATCAAAGAGCAATTTCTGAATTTGGCAAGTCTGTTTGAGGTTGTAACAATGAGCTTGCGACTGTTACAGGATCGCTCAGTTGGAGTCCAATCTTCTTGAAATTTGAATACAGCGATGTGTTATGGCTGACTTTGCAGTTTATCAAAGGTCCGTAAAATTGCAGCACGTAGCAAATTTTCTCTCTGACAGCTCAGTTATCGGATATCCCACTCTGAAGAGCGTTTCAAAATCACGACAGAGGTTCAATTGACGGTAGTCGATATGTTAAGAGGACAATCCTTAGATTTGGAAACGCTCTTTAAATGCAAATAATTTGACTATTACCTACAAATAATTACCATACTTGTAATTATATTTCAAACATAATTTTTAAAAATTTTTCCTTTTTAATGTGCCGAATATTCTGCGCTGTTGAGCGCTTTAAAAGAACAAAATTAGTTCCATCGACGGTAGTCGATGTATTAAGAGGACAATCCTTAGATTTGGAAACGCTCTCCAAATGCAAATAATTTGACTATCACCTACAAGTAATTACCACACTTGTAATTATATTTCAAATATAGTTTTTTAAAAATTTTTCCTCTTAAATGTGTCGGATATTCTGCGATGTTGAGCTCTTTAAAAGAACAAAACTAGTTCCATCGACGGTAGTCGATGTATTATTAAGAGGACATCCTTTAGATTTGGAAATGCTCTCAAAAGGCAAATAATTTGACTATCACATACAAATAATTATCATACTAGTAATTTTATTTCAAATATAATCTATAAAAATTTCCTCTTAGAACTTAAATGCGTCGGACATTCACGAAAAGCACGAAACTGATTCCACAGACGGTAGTCGATGTATCAAGAGGGCAATTCTCAGATTTGGAAACGCTCTCAAAAGGCAGAAAATTTGACTATCATCTACAAATTATAAACATCCTTTGAATTATAATTCAAATATAATATTTTAAGTATTTGTTCTCTTAGAACTTAAAATATGATTTGAAACATACATTAAAACTTTTCTCCAAAAATGCCACCATTTCTACCAGCACACCTTGAAAATAACACACATTCCTCAGTTTGTGGACGATAAACGAATATAAAGTGCTAAGTTAGTAACGACTATTTCTGTAAATGTTTCACAACGAATATGTGTGGACGGAAGAAAATCCCATTCAAAAACACATAAATCTAGTACTTCGGCTTGTAAGTTGTGCACAGTGTAATCTAACAAACCATTAAGATTCTATGTAGGGGCGTAATAGCCTTCATCAAGCCTTTTATCGCCGAAAGTGGTACGTTATTTGATTGTATAGATAGGTATTTGATAAATTAGATGGCAGGGGGATTTATTTAGGTAGGCTGTTTTGTTCCATTTATTTTAATGACGAGGGATCTTTCCTACTGTAAAAGGATCCAAGGAAAGTGTTTGTTAGTGCACGTGGATTGTACTTTGACGACACGAGTTCGATTTCCTGTTCTGTCTAAACAGTCCCCGTGGAATATGGATGGGCACGTTAAATATGCGAGTCCACAAGTTCTTTAGGGAGGTTGGTGATAGGGGAAGTAGGGTACGGTCCCTGTGGATGCCGTCCGCACTGCATTCCGTTCCAAATTGAGCGGCACTTCCCGGCCTTCCAAACATATATCTTATACCATAGGCAGGTCGGATGGTTTGGTTTGAAGAAGAAGAAGGAAAGTGTTTAACCAGCCGAGTAAAGGAAGGTCCATGAGCGCATATTTTAAGCTTATATATAGTAAAAGGACCAAGCCCGATCGATAAAAGTGATTGAAGTGTCCCTAGCGAGAAATTTTAGAAGTTAAGATAACGAACTCGGAACAAAGCGGCATACATGAAAAAAGCCAATTACAAAGTTGTATAGAATTGTATAGAGCATTGTGCACAGTGAAACTGTTACAGAGGACATTCATTTGACGCAACGTGATTATTGGCACATTACTGTAATATTTAGGAATGATACAATATACAACGTTTACATGAACATAAATATAACGTGTAGCATGCTTAGAATGCTCTTTGCAGACAATGATTATTTGAATTTCAGAATGAATATCATCACGTATTTTGATAAGCAATGCAGGTGCAACCACATTAGAAGTATTGATAATACAACTTCTTAGCAGGAAATTATTACCTTCAGTGTATTTTGTTAGTTCCAGCTGTCAATTACTATTAATTAGGCAATGTTCTACAACTTTTTAAATGATTTTTTTTTGTTTATATAGGTTCGTTTCGAGTTTGATATCCCGACATATTAAATTCTCTGCTAGAGGACCTTTCATCGCTTTCATTATATTCGGCCTGCTCACTTTAATATAGATAATCAACCAGCAACTCCGATCTACATTAAGAAATATGAGAACTATGGATTTTCAGTTGTGTTCCCCCCCTCTCCTAATTTTTTTCTGGCGACGCCATTGTATGTATAAATTAGACTTTTAAATGTTAGTAGAGAAGTAAATTACCATAATCTGTAATATTAAATCATAAAAGAAAAAAAAAACAAGAACGACCAATCATGCATAAAGCATTGATTATAAAATATTTTCCAACTACAATGCAATTTTATATAAACATCTCTGAAATGCGAGTCATTCCTCCGTAATATTTATAAAACAAGAAAGATCAATCATGCTTAAAGCATTGATTATGAAACACTTTCCAACTTCAATACAATTTTATTTAAAAAAGTCTAAAATGCAATGCATTCCTCGGTAATATTTTAAAACTTATCACAATACTACATTAATTTATTATATTTAAAAACTTAAACCTTCATTGAAAAAAATGCACTTCATTCAAATGACGGCATTGAAATGTAAATTGCCTGGTTTAAATATCTCTAAAACGCGATACATTCCACGGTAATATTTTTAAAACTATCATAATACTACGATAATTTTTTATATTTGAAAACTTCATCGAAAACAACTGAAATAAATTCAAATGACGTCATAGAAAAAATAACACACCTGGATCTCTCTATAAAAACAACATTTCATTCATAACTTTCTCCCATTCATTTCATTCATCACAATACTATAAAAATTTATTTTATTTAAAAATTAAGACCATGGAGCTACAAGTAATTAAGCTCTCTCTATGCTTAAAACGTCATCGAAAAAAGTTGTCCGTCTCTTTGTAAAATCATTCTACATATTTAGCTGTTTACACTTTACATAGGTGAAAAATAGGCTTCGTTGTAGAAATAATCAAATTTGGATGAGCATTTAAACTCAAATTTATTGTATTTGCATTGTTTCAGTATGTAGATGCACAGAATTTAAGCAAAAATAAAGTAGTTTTAGGACGGATACAACACTCAATATGAATTAAAAATAACTTAAAAAATCACGATTTTGGAACAAGATGGATGGCATATATCATTTTGAAGTGGGTCATGTGATCGTTTCATATCATGGTCACGTGATCGTTTCATATAAGAGGTGTAATTATTATTTTAATTTTTATTTAAAAAACTACTGAATATATTTCGCTTTTTTTTATATTTTTTATGGAACAATTTGAATATTACCTAAAATTTTCGAAGCAATTTGTGAATTTTAAATCCGCTAAAAAATGTTTAAAAAATTAGGTCCCACAGGGCTCAATGTATTTCATTTTTTCAACCCGGGTTCAATCCAAACCTAATTGGGTGATATTATTCATTTATATTCCCATAGGTTCTACAGACCGTCTGAACAACATACTAAAATTTCATTTTGATTAAGTCATTTTTACGGCAGTTATCGTGATAACGAACAGACAGAGAGACAGACAGACAGAATAAACAAAGTCATAAACACTTTTCAACTTTGTTGTAAAGTGTTAATTATCACAATACTACATTAATTTATTATATTTGAAAACTTTATCGAAGAAAATGAACTTCATTCAAATGACGGCATTGAAATATAAATTGCCTGGTTTAAAGATCTCTAAAATGCGATACATTCCTCGGTAATATTTTTAAAATTATAATAATACTACAATAGTTTATTATATTTGAAAACTCCATCAAAAACAAATGGACTTTATTTAAATGACGTCATCGAAATATGAATCGCTTCTCTATAAAAGCGGCATTTCATTCATAAACATTTTTCCAATCGTTTCATTCATCACAATAATATAAAAATTTATTTTATTTAAAAATTTGAAAAAATGTTATCTACCATATTTATTTTAAAATGTGAAACATCTTTTACATCTAAATAATTCAACTTTTGGAAAGATATTTATTATATAATATATTTCATTTTTCTTTCTGGAGGATATTGTAAGAGTCAGAATTTAATTGAATGTGTTTTTTTCCCTATATTAAATAATTTTTATTTAAAAACTACTTAACATATTTTACTGAACTTTTTTTATATATTTTATGGGATAATTTGAATATTTCCTAAAATTTTCGAAGCAATTTGTGAATTTTAAATTTGCTTAAAAATATTTGAAAAATTAGATCCTATAGGGTTCAATGTATTTCATTTTTTCAACCCGGGTTCAATCCAAAACTAACTGGGCGATATTATTCATTTACATTCCCATATGTCCCACAGACTGTCTGAAAAACATATTAAAACTTCATTTTGATAAAGTCATTTTTACGGCAATTATCGTGCTAACGGACAGACAGACAGACAGAATGAACAAAGTCATAAACACTTTTCAACTATGTTGTAAAGTGTTAAAAATCGATGAATTTGAAAGGTACACGTCCATCTAAATATGTTTTATACTAAAGGGATCTTCTATTATGTGGGTTTGATAAAAATAAACTTGTATATTCAATTAAAAATATACAGCTTATTACGTCATAATTTCTAGCTACCCTTAAAACAGCACCTCCACAAACATTCCGCCAACATTTAGTGAAATGTCTGTTTAAACGTGATCGGAATGTGAATCCAGTTTCCACGCTTTCTCCCAATTCAATAATTTCCACAAACTCACCTCAATTGTACCATTCAAATGACATTAGCTACTAAAATATAACTGAATCTGAGTTGTTAACGACATTCGCAGCGGAATCGCAGTACTTGGAATGGGCCATGACGAAAGAAAATCCCATTGAAACCCATATAAATCAAGTATCTTAGATCCGAGCACTGTCATAGAGTAATCTAAATACCTCTTCAAGATTCACTAAAGCTACGTAATAGCTTTCATCGTGTGTTTTATCAATGAAAGTGGTACGTCAGTAGAGTCTCTTAAGCTGCCGGTTTAGATAATAAACGACTGGGGGGGAGGTTTTATTAACATGTTTTTAACTGTCTCGTTATTTTAGGTTTGAGCTTGTTGTAGTTTTTCATGTTACTGAAAAAGGTAACACGAGGGAAGTTGTGTAAATATTGAAACGTATTTGTTGGTTAATTTGCCAATTCTTAACTGATATTATTAGGAAAGAATCTCCATTACATTTAATTACTCCATCACATTTAATTACTTCATTACATTTAATTACTCCATTACAATTAATACTATACCAGATAATTGATCTAAAGGTCTACATGGAATCGGACTTAACTTTGGGATGGGTGGGGCCACCTCTTTTTCCCACTTCGGTCTGGGCAAGGGATATACTTATTTTCAATTTGTCCAGTCCGAATCTGTATGAAAAGTTCTAGGTAAGTGTCATTTCATTAAATTCCTGAAACTTATATGTTCAATAATAAGCAGTGCTTCAGTTTCTATATTAATGAAGACGTTACAATTATATTGACCGATAATATAAGTGCTAATTGCTTGAAAAGTATTGAAATAATAAATAAGTTTTTTATATCTTACAAATTGGTTAATGATTATCTTAACTCATTGGTCTATCTTTCTCAGATTTTTCATTTTTTGATTCAGCAAGGGTTGTGTCCTTACTTCGAGGAACAAGGAGTAATACACTCGCAGAACAGTCCCGTATAACAGGCTGACGTCATTTCGGTGACATAATAGCGTTCCATATGCCACACTCCTCCGTTCTCCATTATAGTCCTTAGGGGTTACCAGTAATAGTGCAGTCTGTCAGGGGGTTTCCGGATTCTCACGGATCGTCGTAATGGCACTTCTGGTATCGCCGGTGCGATGGATTGCTTTGGTTCGACTGAGGCTCATGGACTTGGAATTATGGTTTCAGATTCAGGATCAGGAGTATCTTTGGTACAGTTGCCGAAGTAGGAGCTTGGAGCTTCTTAGAAGTTTCGTTCAGCTCTGTCATGGTTGATGCTGCAGGGTCTTTGAGATTTTCAGAAATGTCCACCATTGCAGGATACAGATCAGGTATCTCTATAGGTTCCATCTCCTCAGTAAAATACAATCTCGCTGTATGTAATTGGTCAACATGCCTCCTCCAAATCTCATTCCCTACTTGAATACTGTAAGATTGTAAACCATCTTTATTGATCACTGTTCCCAATTTTCATTTTTCTGTTCCGGAATAGTGTCTTGCTTCCAGCCTGTCTCCCTCTTTAAATTCGCGATAGTTAGGTTCGTTGTTGTTGTTAACACATGCGTTTTGCTTTTGCTGTACATGATCTTTTAAGTTTGGTTTTATTATGTCCAACCTAGTTGTTATGCACCTTCTTAAAAACAATATGCTAGGAGACTCATTTGTTACCCAATAGGATGCAATTCGGTAGTGTAACAGAAATATTTGTAATTTAGTGTTTAAATCGCCATGGCCGTTTAGGCTAGATCTTAAAGAATCTTTAAATAATTGTACTACAATTTCAGTCTGACTATTGGTTGCTGGATGGTGAATGGCAGAGGCAACATGTTTAATATCATTCATTTTTATAAATTGACGAAAGTCGTGATTCATGAAACAACCCCCCATTATCACTGACAAGTGAATAAGGAATACCGTACTGGACAAAAAGTGTTCGTAATTGTTCTATAGTTGCACTAAAAGTAATATTTTTCATGATAATTACTTTAATACATTTTGAATAAGGATCAGAAATTACAAGAAAGATATTCCCTTAATATGGTCCAGCATAGTCTATGTGAATTCGTTGTCATGTTCAATTCGGCTATTCCCATGGGTGTCGATTCGAGTTTCGTGGTTCTTTTCTATTTTTAATACACGCTGTGCAATTCATTACGTAGTTTTGAATATCCACATCTATTCCCTGCCAATAACAATAACTTCTTGCTATTTGTTTAATTTTTTCAATTCCAAGATGACTTGCATGTAATTCTTCCAATGCCTACCTCCTATATTTTTTGGAAGAAACTCAATCTGAACGTATGGTACAGCCTTATTTACAAGTGCAACTTATTTATAGCTTCCTTGGTAGTACACATAACAAGTCCACACATAACAAGCTGACGTTATTTCGGTGACATAATAGATTTGGATGTGTCACAACAAGCAGCAACTTCATTTGGTGTCATGCGGAATGAAACACAAGGCAACCGAAATTATTTTGTTGAAATTTAAACTTAACGAATTAAAAGGAGAAGCGAATTGTGACTCAAAATATAAAGTGTATTTTTAAATAAATAACAACGGTACATTTTTCAAAGAGAGAAATTTCAAGATCGAGTATAGAGCAACAACTGTTCAAGAAAGCATTTTGAGAAATGTATGGCGCCACAAAAGTGACAACAATAAGCGGCAGGTAATAAAAATGGACAGATGGAGAACAATCTCCAAGATCCAAAAGCGCCCAAGCGCCAAAGTTTGACAACATTAATGCAAACGAATTTACAACGAGCCATTTAGTTGATATTACTTCGGCAGAAATGTCGCAAGGTTTCGTGAAGATATAAACTAGTCGCAAAGAAAACCACAAGACAAATCCACGAAAAGAGATAGCCAATAAGAGAAAGAACACGTAAAGTAGAAATTGACCACGGACGATGGACGGAACCTTATATATTTTAAAGTTTTTAAAGCTACATTTTATTAAAATCATTAAATTGTATATCTAAAACAGTTTTAATATTATTAAAATAAATTCCACCAAGAAATATTTGTTTTCACCTTAACGCACTTTCACATGAATAGTATAATTTTTTTATCCGGAAGTTTTCTCGAACTGACGAATTTTCGCATGCCTTTAATATTTATTCAACCACTATGTCTATGCAATACCTCTGACATCGTAAACGAATCAAATATTGGGTTACTGTTTAATCAAATATAAAACAGTAAAAGACTCAGGTATGACTTATTATGAAGTTTCAGTTACAGACGGAATTATGTATTTAATTATTTATCCATTTTAAATAATAATGGAATTGATTAATATTTTCAATTTTTTAAGTTATCTGTTTTATTTTGTCAAAAAATTGTCTTATGTATATATATTTTATTTCGTGTTTAACAGATTGTTGAAAAGGAATAAAAATGATACAGGGAATAGCAAAAACAGATATTCTTATTCATCTTTTTATGAGAATTAAATTTGTTTTAAAATAGTTATTAGAAGAACAATATCATTTGGAATATATCGATTAGAATATCATTTAGAATATAACTATTGGAATCTGGACATATTTTAACTCATAAAAAACACAGCGTACTTCTGTTAGTTTTTAATATTTCTATTTTTTATCGACTATTTAATATATCGGATATAGCGAGGAAATTTTGGGTCCCTAACAACTTCGTCACATGTGGGCTTCACTGAAAAAAAACATGGTAGAGAAAGTATAATATTTGAGTTACATAATCCTCAATAAATAAATTTACATATCTAGTTAGTTTTGAAATATCATGCCTAAAACATTTCTTCAACAGTGTATAAAATATGTTACATATAAACTTACCATTAAAATTCCACCTCGTTATTTCGATAATTTCTACAAAAGCACCTTTATTATCTAACGTGTTTAAATGCTATCAGCTGTTAAAATAAAATATAAAATAAGCTGATCACTACATTTTCATCAGAAATATCGCAGTTTAAATGCACAAAGTTGGAAGAAAATGCCATTGAAAAATGCATCAATCAAGTAAGACGGCGACCAGCACATCACTGTGTAATCTAAATGACTCATCAAGATTCACAACATAGCGCAATAGCTTTACTATCTTTTATCGATGAAAATGGGTCGCAGGACACTATTTGACAGGTGCTTTAAAGATCAAAGTGACTGCACATTATCTTGATGGATTTAATTGCCTTGTCAATGTTGTTTTGTTTGTTATTGTATTTCAAACAATTTAATATTTATTCTATTTATTAAAACAAATTGCTTTCTCTATTATTCTATTAATATTTATTTATAGTTTTTCAGTTATGTTCAGTTATGTGAGAACAAATAAGAACACTTTCAATATTTTTATGATTAGATCGTGCTAAACTGCAATACAGTTTTGTTAGATGCAGACTAAAATAAACATGGAAAATCATAGGAAACTCTTAAGTCTTTGCTGATTTATCTCGCTGTCAGTTATAGATAGTAAAAATTTTAATACAACAAAACTGTATGCTACAAGTAATTGAACAGCACATGTCAATTTAATTATGATTAAAAAAGATGAGATTGGAGACAGTTAGAGTAACGTAATTTTCATATTTTTTTCAATTCAATTAACGTGGCAACAACTGATCAAAATCCAGTTACAGTAGCCACACATGCCTCCATGCCTTATTCGGGATACGAACCCGAGCCCTCTAGACAGCAGCCGAACACGCTATCCACTACACCACCTGGGCGGCGGGCAGATTTTGAGGCAGAAGCTTTCATACGATAAAAGTTATAAGCTTCCATTTCATGGCAATTATATTGGATAAGGAGGAATGCAACTTTACTTTGTTTTCGACGCCTGATCAATCAGTATCAAATGTAGAAAATAAACATTGATATAAAATAAAATAAAAATCAATAATTAAATGGTTTTACTGCTTCTATAATAAATAATAAGAAATACACTTAAAATACGCAGTGTTATTCAGTATTAATACAACATATCTACTTTTTCAAATACTATTACCATTTATTTTCTCCATCTACTTCTGTTTGTTATAAACACAATTCATGATCACTTGAATCACCCAAAGTCAAGTTTGAAAGGTAACACAATTATAAACACAGGACTAGCATACTTGTAAGAAAAAAAACTCGATACGTAAGGGTGCTGTGAAAAGTTCGATAAAACATGTTGAGTCGGTCATGAAGTGAGAAATCAATCGGAGTTGCGTGATTCAATGGGCCAAGCCAACGTCGTGGCGGTGCGGCAATTGAGAGTTATTTGGCCACTCTCATTGTTAGAAGTTGAAGGAATAATTTGTAATTTATAACGTTAATGTTTGTAAACAGTAACACAAGTTTCTATATAATTAAATAAATAATGGGCTTTTAAAAATTACTAAAGAGTCTAATGACCAGGGTAATTATATTTTTCCTTGTAGAAAAGGTAAAGTCTCTATCTGTAAGAAAAATGGAGGGTTATTGCATTCACAACCTAGCTTACCTGTCACATAAAATCAATTATATCTACTGCAAAAAGTATAATTTTTAGCGCTACATATTTGAAAAACTCACCTTTTTAATAATTATTATCACCACAAAAATTTAGTCCACGAAAAAATATTCAGACTTCGTTTGCTCTCAAACATTCAGACTGTTAAAACAAATTGCTTTCTCTATTATTTAGTCCATTTTCAGTTATGTGAGAACAAATAAGAAGAACACTTTCAATATTTTTATGATTAGATCGTACTAAGCAGCAATGCAGTTTTGGTAGATGCAGACTGAAATAAACATGGAATAAACACATTAGTAAGAATCTCTGTCCAACTGCTCCTAACTTCACCATTCTGTAGGACGTTATTTTTCAGGTATGCCCGTTGGAATGACGACCACAAAACCGCTCTATTCCTGTAAATATATCTTTTGTGAAAATAGTATCTTTAAACTAAATAATAAATGTTGATAATTCCGCAATATGGTTGGTAAATTAATACCCCGAAACAAATATCGGTTGTTCTGGCCCTCTTGCAAATTTTCAGAGGGTGAAAGCAATACATACACTGAATCGGGTGTAAACTGCAGTATATAATTATATGCGGACTACCAAAATGCGGTGATAATTATTTACTTTCCCATTCAGAGGAGGGATTTTAAACTAACTACTTCTCATTTAAATATTCAGATTAATCAAATATTATATATATATATATATATATGCGTTCGTATATAGTATATTTTGTACATTGCTAGTGCATGCAAAACCCACCAGTTGTGTGTAGTCCGGCTTCAACCTGTAAATAATGTAATTATGATACCTAAATATTCAAGTTCATCTCTATGAAATGATGAGACATCTTTTCTCAACTTAAAATTTTATTAAAGTTATCATCCGTTATTATTAAAATAATTATTTAACTTTTCATTTCCAATTTACAAATTGCATTTAGCAATTCTTACGTTGCCTCACGATAATGTTGTTAAAATAGCGTTGCTGGTACGATGATATAACAGGTGGTAATTTTGATAAACAATTACAATCATCCAGAAAGTTAAAAGAAAATCGATACCTTTTGAAACTAAATAAATATCACACTGAAATAATCCTGACTCAATTATTCATTGTAGATATATAATTGACATTTCCTTTGGCCACGCCCAAATTGATTTTCTAATTCTTTTTAAAGAACTGTCTGCTGAAAAAGATATATTCTCTTACTTTATTGCTGCTGTCAATTTTGGAGACCGAGTGCATAGAATAGTGTCTTTTAAAATTATATTGAGGCTTTCAGAGTGTAATCTGTTCAGTTTCGAAATCAGACAGCATCTGGTTTCTGTTGGCGAGCGGTTTCGTAATTCCTTACGGGAGAGAATCATATGGTAAACCATATATTTTTTAAAGTCTGACAGTAATATATATTTATAGTTCCCATTAAAATGTTATGCAAATATTGTATACATTTAAGAAATATTTTATGATAGTTGAAGAAAAATAGTTATTAAGACATTGTATATTGGTATATAATATGTATAGTGTATATATTTTTGTGGTTATTCCATTTTCCTCTTCTTTGAAGTTATGTGAAATATTCTTTTTAATCAGCTACGCTATGGCTATGTGAATACAACTTAAATTTTAAACTTTATTTTAATTTAATTTAACTTAATTTTACAGATAAATTTAGGCACTGGTAAGACATATTATCTCTGGAAAAATGAATATATATATATTACATCCATCAATTTACATACTGTACTATCATATGTAATACATGCGCTATATGAATATGATTAATAAAGCACTATGAACACATTAAATAGAATTAAAAAGAATTATATGAGCTCAGAATCACGCTACAAATTACAATCATAATCATAGAACATGTCTATACGGGGCATTACAAAGTTAGGATTGCGCTGAAATTGCAAATAACAAATTCATTGATCAATTTCGCACTTTTTATACACTCACCAGCATGAAATAGGCATACGTGCGACGATGGCTGGTGATTGGACGGAGAGGTATTTTAGCAGTCTTGAGGGCTTGTCGTTGATATTGTGACCATACTCCTGAGACATACACAAGTAAGGGCCGAACGAATGCATTGAAAACTATACGAGTTGATATATTGCGTTCACATGATATTCATGGATTATAAACATGATCGCATAAGCCTTTGTAGAAATCCTTTAATAATATGCAGAGAAGTTGAGATTATATTAACAAACAATATCATGATATGAACAGGTTATTGCGAGGGTGTCAAAGCAATATTGTTAATAGAATGAAACAAATTAGCATTAGTGTAGCCCCCAGGCACGTTGTAAATTATAGCGGGATGATACATTTTTAATAATTTTAAAATAATGTCAATCAGGAAGAAGAAGGTGGTCTAAGTTAGTGTTTTACAAGTTCAAATAAGAAAAAGTATTTGTTCTGGTATTTAACCAAACATTAGTATCTTATGCATGAAATAAAAAGCTCTGACCAACGCTGAAGTGGATAATGAGCAGGTCTGGATTCAGCTTAATAGAGTTCCTAGTTAAACGCTCTTTTGTGGACAAGAGTAGGATAGTGAGATAGAAATGTTAGGTTTTAATACAATAACATATGAGGACAAACTGCTGTATAGCTAGTCGTCTTACAAACATTCTCCGTCAGTTGATTTGGAAGATTCGGTAGGAAGGGCTGAAAGTAGGAGCTGAATGTTGTTTCGTAGGTATACAGTGATGTTTCTGTATGGATTCTGAGCAGGTTAATCCACAATTTTTATATCAAGCTCCATAAATCGTTTATATGAACACTGTGAAGCTGGATCAGGAACTCTGGAAAAGACAACGAACCATTTAATATAAGTGTAACTAAATAAAATGATGCTTATAATTGTTGTAATACGCCAATTTCGCAATTACATGGACTAAATGTAACGGACCTAATCCATGCACCTGAAACAAAATAAATACCTGGATCAAGTATCTGAGATCAAGATTATCAGGAATTCATAAAATGCAGATTCAGTGAAGTGTTCTAAAATACTTTTGAAAATAGAGCGTATAATTAATATAATTCTCTATGAATGCCAAATATTCACATTATTTGTTACAATGATTCATGAATTTTCTACAGTTTTCACGTGTTTAAATATTGACCAATTTTACGAAATTGATATTAGAATAAAAACATAAAATACTGCTAAGTAATATAATAGCAAAATTGAAAAATTTATAGGAACTTGTATAAATGTGGTGGGAGAGACATTTTTTTTCAAGATGGGACCAGGAAAATTGAGTCAAACATTAGATAGATATCAGCAAAATAGTGCTCATAAACACTTTTAAGCGGATGGTATGTATTATTTTAAAAATATAATGTAATGTAAAATTGTCAAAAAATTGTTTCATTCAACAATGAAATTTAAAGTTTTACATTCTATAAATATTCTAGAAATCGTTGTCCATTATTTTCGCGTTCATGAATAATTATTATTTATTGACAAGGGAACTTTAAATTCATACTGTCGTTGTCATTTTTCATGACTCACCTAAAGAATTCATTTTATTTGTAATCATATTTATATATTTGCTATTGCAATTTTCGGCCTCCGACAACATCTGTGCAATATCGAAGTACTGTTTATAATTTCTTTTAAGGTTGAGCATGACATTGTTTGTGGCAGTTGATGCATTTTTGTTCTGACAGAGACACATTCATATACGTCTCTTTCATGTGTTGTGAATGTTATTCAAATGAATTTTTAGAATGTTTCTGACAGTTTGAAGTATAAACAGAATAATAAAAGAAAGTATTTTTATTTTTATTTTTCTTATAACACACGATAAGAAGTTCTTGTTCGACACAGAATAATAAAAATAATTAATATTTTAATCATAAGAATGGTTTCTGATGCCAAATAAAAAAAATGTCTGATGTGGTCAGCACATGATTTTCCCTACACAATTTTATGAATTATTTAAAGAAAACATTACTATCCTCTTCTTTATACATATGTAACATACTTGGTTCAATAAAATCAATTATTTTTTAGCACATGGTAATCTAAATCAACATATCATTGGTATTTATTTAATGTTACTTAAAAATGTGAATTTTAGCAAAACAGTTAGTATTGCAGGACAAAACTATTATAAAAAGTGTCTTTTCGCTTGAATGGAATGTTATAATACTACAAGAATGCTATTAATGAACATGTCTCATCGCTTACTTAGAGATACTCTATACACTTCTAGACATTTTTGTGTATATTTTGACAAATAAATTTATTGAAACACACAACATCTTGAGAGTGGTTCATGCCAGCGCATAGTGGGTCAAATCTAAATCTAGGTGGACAAAATTTAGAAAAAGTAACTACTTTGGTGTTGGATGTTTTGCTTCACTTTTAATGCTTAACTAAAATGCTTTATTTTTTCTTTGGACCCATACTGTCCGATCACCCCGAAGGTATAAGGTACAAGCCGAGACAATGTCAACGTTGGATACCAGTGGGGACGACGTCATAAGAGCCCTACCCTACTTCCCTTACCACTAGCCTCTCGGGGGAACTTTCAGATCCACATATTTGATATGACCCATACATTTACAATAGTTACTATAGAACATCTATATTTTATTACTATTACACATATGTAAGATACTACTAGCAGGAATACTCAACGTTTCCCAAATATAAACAATTCAACGACATAGAAAACTTTCGATTCTTTTTCAAAGTTTCGATAATGTCGCTATTACATATTACATAACTTGCATTTACAAACGCCTTTTCTGTGTTATTCAACTGTATTTATCATTTCTAAAATATTTTGAGTGTTTGTATCCCTTTCAAGCCAGCATCATTTAAAAAATAGGAAGTACGCACACCTGAAGTAGTCGGCGCTGTTTGATTTTAGACAGTATGTTCGTAATACCGAACTAATATCTTCCGAAACGAGAGGGTTTTAATAAAAACACGCAGCAAAAAATTCTTGGAAATGGAAATATATTTACAGTTAAATACATTATTATTAACGATATAATTTAACGTTCTATCTCTACAGTTCACAATGAGTATGGTTGAAAATAAACCCTCAAATGTCGCTAAATTAGCGAATAATAAGAATTGCGTTGGTTAGAGTTCTCTAACTGTTAGAGGCATATGGCCCCTCATTAATCTTTACCCTTATTAGCGATTTTATATACAAGTTGTAATTATCCACAAATTTGAACGCATCTTCGTTTTCTGAGAGCACACTCACGATTCAAGAGCCTACTTCTCTTGAAATGTGGATGTACTTTCAGGATGCAAAAATGAGTCCAAATACCTGGATAATTAAAGCTTTTATTTAAAAGCATTAATAAACGTAAACAGTTTCACAAAATAGACGGTAGCCAACGGCCCTACCGTGCTGAAAACACCGGTTCTCGTTAGATCACCGAAGTCAAGCAGCATCGAGCGCGTTTAGTAATTGTGTGGATGACCACCTGGGAACACCGCGTGCTGTTGGCACATTTCGTTCTCGATAGCCCGGTGGTTTGCGTGCTGGATTTGCACGCTGCAACAACTGCCGCCGTGTTCACGCGGAGTACGATCACGTTAAACATGTGGGTCCGTAAGTCCTTCCGAGAGGTTGGTGGTAGGTGAAAGAGGATACGGTCCCTGTGGATGCGGCCCCCACTGGGTTCCGGTCTGAACTGGGTGGCACTTCCCGGCCGTCCAAACAGTTACCTTACACCTTTCTGCTAGGTCGGACGGTATGGGTCTCAACAACAACAAAATAGTCGACACACTATTTATTCTCAAACTACTGATGCATCACACAAATCAATCTGACTGGTATATTAACCCTCTCTAACTAAGCGATGATTCCCTTATATACTCTCCAGAGAAATTTCTTGAAAATGCTCGTATCTCCGAAACTAGAGTGTTTGAGAAAGTTATGATGGAATCGGAAATTCGCCAAAAGTTTCTAAGTCGGCAAAATTTCGCCAAATCGGCACTTATATCCCAAAAATTTGCCAATCTCTGTCAACTTTACTTTCACACAATTGCAATGGTATGGAAAGTGTTTTCTTTTTGCGAAGAGGCAAATAACTGTCAAACGTTCTACATATTCGTAACAATATGGACTAAAAATGACTAGATAAGTGAATGGGTGATTTTATCAAAATTATCGAGCACTTTCATTATAGCTAGAATCTTGGTTTTGATGCTATTCGATCGGTTTCATCTTCAAAATCAAGGGGGAAATTCTAAAATAGAGAAAATTCAAAGTAGTGGTGACGGTGCAAAGAAATAATCAAAAATCTCTAAACCACCTTGCTTAATGATCGAATACTTCCGCCTCAGCTAGAATCTTGATTTTGGTCTGATTTGAGCCATCAAAACTTTCAGGTTAAAAAAAAATCTAATATTTTGAAAACCGAATTATGGTTGATGACTCAAGAGAATAATTAAAACTTTCAAAACCATTTTTCAAAATAATCCAGCACTTCCACTCTAGCCGGAATCTTGGTTTCTGCCTCATTCTATTCTCCCCAAATTCCAGATCAACGAAAATTTCGAAAATCTTTGAAAATTCAGATTAGGGATGACGATGAAAAGGGATTTTGAAAATCTTGCATCAGTTTACCTCTCAAAAATGTGCGCCGTTACATTTTTACTTTCTAATACGTAGTATTGGGAAAGTATTGTTTTCATGAAAATTTTCGATTTCAGGATTTTGATGCCAATATATGTTTTAAGATTTTTTGACCCCATCTTGACTATTTTTGGAGTGATGTCCGCGATACAATTGTTTTGTTCGTGACATCATTTATCCCAATGGGGGGCAAGTTACCACCCAGGTGGGATACGCTATCAAGTATGGTATAAATCTAAATATTTTTTCAAGCCTTTAAAGTGAAGGGTAACACCCTATAGTTGTAATAATTTTTTCTTGTAAAATTTGAAAAAAAAGATTGGTATCAGAAAGTTGAGTTGAATCACATTCCAGCTAATTTTTTTAAATTTGTAACTTTCTATGATATTCAAAATTTTTATTAAGTGTGTGTCACATTTAGTGTCCACTAAACATTGAGAACCCACGAAGCGCGGGTGAAATACCTAGTTTAAACCAGTGAAGTTTAAGTATGGTGTGGAGGGATGTTGGAGCCTGACGCCATGCATTGAGACTTGGACCTAATGAACCTGGAGCCGAGCCTAATCGGTAGACCTTAATTTTGTATTTATTAAATTTGATAATTGTTGCGGCAGCAAGAACGCATTTGTTATGCACTGCCATTTTAGAAATATCAGCGGTGACATAACCTCAATTGGTTTTATATTTCTAAAAGATTAAACTCTGACTGTTCAAGGTTACGATGGTCAAGATAATAGTCCCAGAACGCATCGATGCAGAGTGTTCCCATAGCTACAAATATTCCAAAATTCTTCAAAGCTGTTCTTATTCTTCAAAAACAATATCATTGTATTTCTGATAAGAAAATAAGGGAACAGAAACTGCATGCCTCTTAATTTCGTACCGGTTTTACCAGACATTAAAAGAAATTGAAATCACTGTTCAAACATAAATGGTTTTTAAATACAAATATAAATTACTAAACTATTGAAAACAGAAAAACTATAATTTGCAAATGAATAAAAAAAGGTAATGTTTTCATTATTATGCAGATTTTATGCAGAAACTTTTCATTAGCTGAAAGCATCAGACGGTCGTGGAGCTTACTCTTGTGTCAATAATATTAGGATATCGTGATGTATAAATAATATTAGGATATCGTGATGTGTCGATAAAATTAGGATATCGTTATGTGTCAATAATATTAGAATATCGTGAAGTGTCAATGTCTGTGTATTGAGGTTTTACCAGATATCAAAAGAGATTGAAATCACTGTTGAAACATAAAATATTTTTAAATGCAAATATAAAATACTAAACTATTGAAAAGTAAAACTATAATTTGCAAATGAGTGGGAAAAAAGTCATGTTAGGATATCGTGAGTTAACTTAAAACATTGAATAGAAATGCAGCAGTAGAACCTATTTAACCTATGTTGAAGATAACATTTTAGTAATATACATAATTAGCGTGGAATGTACATAATTAGCGTGGAATGTACATAATTAGCGTGGAATGTACATAATTAGCGTAGAATGCACATAATTAGCGTGGAATGCACATAATTAGCGTGGAGGAACGTTCATAGAATTTGGACGCACAACTCTTATAAGAGTTGGACATTGAGCTTTTAAGGTAGATGGACTTACAACGTCCAAAGTAGTTGAACTTGCAACCTGTAAAGAGATTGGATTTGCAACTTACAAATAATTTTATCTTGAAACTTAAAAAGAAATGGACTTGCAATTTTTACAAAGAAGTTGAACATTGTATTTTCAAAGAAATTGGACACTGCACTTTTAAAGTTAATGGATATACTACTTCCAAAGTAATTGGCCATTTATTTCTGGTGTAATTGAACATGTTACTTCTTCTGGGGTAATTGAACAAACTACTTTTAGTGTGCTTAGTCATGCAATTTCTATTGTAAATATATATACAACTTTCACAGTCTTTAGACGCTCAGATTCCAGCTTAATTAGGTATATGGATTTCGGTGTAATCGAATGTACAAATTCTAAAACAAGCAACTAATCTAAAACAATCTATTCTAGCAATCGATTTTAAAACAATCCAAAGTAAATGGATTTGCAATTTTTATATAAAGCACTTTCTGCTTGACCAATTAAAGATGCAATATTTATACAATAATATTTAAAAAGTTAAGTTGACGTAGATTTCATAGAATGAAACTCTAATAAACTGAAATTCGGTATACGTAACACAAAATCAATAACTGATCAATTAGCAGCAAATAACATGTCACTGAGTTCAGAAATTGGAAGCGCATATTTCAGAATGATAATGTTTCATACTAACACAGTGAAGATGTAAAAAACATGTATGATAGGTATATTAAGAAAGTGCATTTATATGTGTAAAGAGTACAAAATACAGTTTTCCATCTGAATTAATTGCTTTAAGTATAAAAAAATTTAATGTCATGATGAACCATTTCAATGTTTGCCTAGAAGATAAGAACTATTTAGTCATATAAGCATTCTAAACAATCAAAAATTATGGTCATTGAGGGCTTTCTATTAATTTTCTTTTCATATCTTTGGTGCATTCAAAATATTCAAAACTGGTTAATTGAAAATAAAATTATAGCGTTCAAGATATACTATGGTTTTATCTAACCTAGCTCGAGTATATTATAACTCTACTGATCTGTAGTCAAACATACTGATTAATATATAGTAACTTGTACTAATTGAGGTGATCGAACTTGGTAAACTAAAAATACTGTTGTGATGAACTACAGACTCATTTGTTTTTACACGGCCATTTGTACTAATTATATTATTAACAGCTAAGACAACTAAATATAGTGTAGAGAATGTTGTTAAATTTACTACGATTTTGAACTGGATGTATGATGCTTACCTAGCAAAACTTTCTTGAAACACAGGTCTTTGCACTATTAAATTTGCTAAATGTTTAGAACTATGTGTAATGTTACTCAGTTCAATTATTAACTACTAAGAAACTAAATATAGTATAGAGAAAGTTGTTGAATTTAATACGATTTTGAACCGAGAGTATGACGCTTACCAAACAAAACATTCATGAATTGCAAACACAGGTCTTTGCACTATTAATTTTACTAAATATTTAGAACTAAGTGTAATGTTACTCAGTATACTGTAGGAATTTACTAAGTATAGTGAAAGTTTCCACAAGTTCTAAATTCTTGTGACCTTAGTTACATTTTGAAAGGGTGTGTTCTCACAGCGTAGGATTTATTTTTTCCATATTCTATACATAAGAGACGATTTCAAGGACCTTTACAGAAATACAAAAAGCAAACAGTTTTTTTGCAAAGTATAAGAAGATTTCTCTAACATATCCTTTGAGGAGACATTTAAATTCGTTTGAAATTTTTGGTATTGATATTGGCAGAACAAAGAGTTCTACATTTCGATCCAGAGTCCTATTTTTTAATAGTAAGCTTGCAATTGTGTGTTGGATGTATATTTTCTTTATTAAAATCCATATCTTTTGGCGCCAGGATTATGATATCAAAAACACCACAAAAATTTTAATTTCAGACATTTTAAAAGACATAGGTTCATTTACGCTATGGTGTTTCCTCAATAAGCGCCGATCCGAAGTAACGGCTGCAATTCGGGAAGTGCTGAAGTTAGGAAAAGTGCTCAAAGTTGTGCCACCAATTGGACATATTACCGTATGCATTGTATGAGTGCTACTTGTCGAAATTTCTTCCTGTATGTTAATATCCATTCCCTATGATACAAAGAAAAACATGCATATGTTAAGAATTTTATCATTCCAACTATTATATATCTTTACAAGTGCATTACAAACTTCGTTTGTTATGCACAAACTTCGGTTTGTGCATTACAAACTTTTGGACTATATCTCATGTTAATCGAGATCTTCGCTTTTATTTATACCTTTCCCTGCATCTTCGTTTCCGTTTACATTTTGTCCTCTGCAAACACATCCATGATTTACTTAAGTGTTACGCTAAAAGAACGTGTAATTTCAAATTTGTATCAAATGGTGCCGATTTGTAAATGCTTGAACATTGTAACCGTCACTAGAATGCTTTAATTTTTATCCTACAAAGATTTGATGCTACCATGTCTTTTCTTGTAATCTTTATTTTCAGTAGCAACGTTTTGATATTGTTATCTGTTTTGATAACGTTTTTGAGTCCTCAAGAAGTTATGGGCGAACTGGGAGGAATGATTATTTTTGCTGTTGTGCATAGCTCTCTGAATTTGCCCCTGACCATGCTTATACCTTCAATGGTTAATGAATCTGATACGTGCGCAAATCAGAGCAACATCAAAGTTGTACAACATATGATGGCAATATCAAGATGTTCAAAATTAAAAGTATCAGTCCCTTTCTTGAGCATAAGTAGTGGACCGGCGTTCTCTTTCTCAGCTTGGGTTTTTTTTAGATTGACTAAGAATACGTACGTGACTGCGATTGGATGCATTCTTACATATTCCCAACTTGTAATAAACTTAAAATTAAGTTAATAAATCTATATCGAACTTTCATTGCAGTTACCATATCCATCGCCCAATTTTACGCTTATTATGCACTTGTTGGTGCGAAATATCTGATGGTAGAAAGAAGGCTTGCTTTATGCCACAATGTTGCAAACATTTTTGTAGAATGTCAAACTTAGTTCTAGACTTCAGCGGGTTCAAATTTCTTCCAAATACAAGGCCCACTCAATAAGTCTCCTGTCTAACTAGGAAAAACAAATTTTTCTTTAGAAATTCGACTTTATTCATCAACATACTCTTCTTCAAGAGAGATAGATTCATTCCAAAGCTCCTCTAACTTTTCGATGCCTTTTTTGTAGAACGATTTGTCTTTGCTCTCAAAATAGGCCTCAGTTTCTGCAATCACTTCTTCATTTGAGCCAAATTTCTTTCCCAGTAGCATCTTTTTGATGTCTGCAAAAAGCCAGTAGTCGCTGGGGGCCAGATCTGGAGAGTACGGTGGGCGAGGAAGCAATTCGAAGCGTAATTCATATAATTTAACCATCGTTTTCATCGACTTTTGACACGGAGCATTGTCTTGGTGGAACAGCAATTTTTTCTTTTGCATGTGAGGCCGGTTTTTTTTTATTTCTACACTCAATCGATCTAATAATGCCATGTAATATTCGCTATTGATAGTTTTACCTTTCTCAAGATAGTCGATGAACAAAATACCATGCGCGTCCCAAAATACGTATGCCATAACCTTGCCAGCTGACTTTTGAGTTTTGGGTCTCTTTGGACGACTTTCACCGGCTGCTGTCCACTCAGCTGACGATCTTTTTGATTCAGGTGTGTAGTAATGGATCCATATTTCTTCCATTGTCACATACCGATGCAATAAATCCTTCTTATCTTGCTTGAACAGCTCCAAACAGCGCTCTGAATCGTCGACGAGTTGTTGTTTTTGGTCCGGTGTGAGCAAACGCGGTACCCACTTCGAAAGCAACTTACGCATGCTCAAATTTTCGTGTAAAATTGTAAACACACTACCTTCTGATATCTTTGAGGTGTCAGCTATCTCACGCAACTTCACTTTACGGTCTTTCAAAACTATTTTGTGGACTTTTTTTATGTTTTCCGGAACAACTGCCGATTTGGGACCACCAGAGAGTTCAGCATCATCGGTGTTTGTACGACCGCATTTAAATTCAGCATACCAGTCAATAATAGTTGATTTTCCAGGTGCAGAGTCTCTATAACGCTTATCAAGCCACTGTTTGGCTTCAACAGTATTTTTCCCCCATCAAAAAACAATGTTTAATCAACACACGAAATTCTTTTTTATCCATTGTTTTGAAAATTACAAAACTGGAGTCACTAAAACCACTGTAACCTATAAACTAATTGTCAGAATGTCATGAAATTTTGACAGTGCCGTTTGAAGCTTGGTACTATTCATAAATCATATGGATATGTCAATTGTGTTGCCATATATGTGTCAGACCGGAGACTTATTGAGTAAAGTGTTATAACTCGATCTTTACTACACCGTTCCAAGTCCATATTTACAGAACTCGTTTATAGAGAGGGTTTTGAAAGTTAAAATCGCGCTTTTATTGCAAATAACATCAGCCAATTACTGATTTGGTACCTATTATGATTTAGTCAGCATTATAAATGCCACTGTAGATGGTATCTGTACGTATTTATTTCTCATGTGCAATCTTTTTACGACGAAGTTAGTTTTAGTGAAAATTGAAGCCTGTTAAGAAGCAGTTGAACTGGATTTGTCGGTCCCAAAGGAGTTGTGGCACATAGTTTGGTTTTCTGATGTATTATAAGTGTCGGCTATTTCATGCTGATGAGCGCTTAATATGCATGAAGCTGATCTATGGATACTGTTATCTGCTATCGGAGCGTGATCCTGACTTTGGAAACGCATCTCTATATACGCATGGACACCCGACACTTGACTCCCCTGGATCTCCCCGGGCTATAAGGTGATAAAGGCGGTCATCAAGCTGGTGGCTGTTGTACGCCTCCTCCTGGAGTTTGTCCCCCTCCCCCGCAAAACGTTATTTGAGCGTTCATGTATAGTAGTGTTCTGCGAATTTCGAAATGCCTGTTTCAGATTTCCGACCTTTTTATTATGCGTAAACTTGAAGAAGGAAATATGACCACATTTTTGCACGTGATATCAACTTAAATCAAATTACACCTTTCATCAATTTATATTGACAATTACTTTTCCTTAAGCTTTCTTAAATTATTTTTGCTGTGTTTATCACATAAACAGATGCTCATTGATTGGAAAGAAGACAGCAAGCATCAATGATGTGAACAACAAGCATCAACTTTCATCAACATCTACAACGGTTTTTCTAAATATTTGTAGTAATTAGATCTTGGTCTACAAAATTGAAAGAATTAGCTTTATACAGCCTTCAAAACTGTTTAATTCTGCCAACTAATGATGCTTCTTAAGCATAATAATACAACGATCAGATCTTCAAATCTGCATTTTGAAGAATGCTTTAGATGCACTGCTTGTCTTATATCTAGAACAATTTGGGTACTACAAAGACAGTATTTCCAAATTCCGTCTGCTAGTTGGTATGCATAAATGTCTATAGCGCCGACTATGGTCTTGGGGTTAATGCAATGTTCATATGAAAGTGAAACGCTATGTGGCACTAAATGCGCGATTGTGTAAACACAAACTTGTTTTGAACAATGTGCCGAAACTGTATAACTAATGCTTGTTTAAAAACAAATAATCAACTACAGCATGAAGATGGGAATGATGAACGAGTAAAATAAGCGGAAGTCATCAATATTTCAAGTACAAAGTTTCTTGAAATTTAGATTATAAGTACAGAAAAAAATGTTTCCTTCATTTTACTGAAAGACAAATGAAGTATCGAAGTGAAAAAATTTCTTTGAGTAAAATGGTATAACTATCTAACCTGAAAATAACAAAAGTGAAAAGTTGTAAAATTGTATAATAATTAAAATGGTAAAGTTTTGTATTGCTAATTATTTAAAAACTTTAAATTTAAGATGGCGGCTTTCGCGATTTAAAATAAATCATTAAGTAAATAAAACCAATTAATTGGAGATGTTTTGAAATAATTCTGACTAAAATTAGCTACAAATACACAAAATCACATATTTATCAGAAAATAAGCGCAAACAGTTATGATACTTACTACTGCTTAAGGGAAGTGGTGGCCGCCATCTTGAATTTTGATTTTTGCTCCACGATGATCAAGTAGTACTCGCAATTTTATTTACGCACATACACTAAATACAACATAACATCAATAAAAATCTTAATCAAAGCAGAGTTGGGCGAAAAATAACAATGTGGCTGCCGGACAGAAAAAAAAAATAATTTACTTTTGGACTCACTATAGCATCCCTTGACGAAACACAAATGCAACACCTCTCTAACTTGACAAATTATTTTACGGCTTTCTACCCCCCCCCCCCTCACTACCGAAAAACAAGCTACATGCGAATTCTAATGATAAGAGCCTGTCCTACGAGCAGTAGTATTATTTGTTTTACTTTGAGTCAAGAATATTTAATTTATGATTCCCACAAAGAGACTTGTATTTTTAAAGAAGTTGCATTTAGTTGTAAGAGATAGTGATTTATCGACAACTTGGCGACATTTTTTGAATTCACAAAGTAGGCGATTATGTGACGAATTTGGTGTCGAATACCCATAATTATGTTTATCTAAGCATAGATTCTACTAACTTATATACTCTCATTTTAATAAATAACACATTAAAGTGTATTTTTTTCTAGATCCTTATAAATCGTCTGAATTAAATCATTTATTTAAGCATTTTATCACACCATCATCTTTTTTATAGCATGCACCGATTTTAAAACAAAAATTAATTCTTGGTAAAATATGAATTATTGTCACCGGTTATAATAATCAGACATGTTTGAAAATAATTGCTTGTATAAAAATTGAACAATTGTCTCTTTGTCTCAATATGTATAACTAAAGGTCTTTTTACACAAAGCAATTTTTATTGCTGGAATTTCGGCAACTCCACCCATCAATCCTGTTTTATAATATCTGCCTCGAACAGCTGATCCTAGGGTTGTCCAACTTTACAGTCTATTTGTATTTAGGATGTTTAGCATCCGGCCATATAAATGAGAGAATCTCACTAATTTTTACTGAAACATTTCTAAGTACTTTTATAATATATTTCTGATCTTTAATATACCATATATTTATGTACTTAGATAAAAGTTTGTGGAACTGTCATTCCATATCTGCTGTCAACCTCAAGATAGAAGCTAACGGAGCCGGATTTTTAATATACTCCCCTTTCCCACCCGGCGGCGGAGAACGTAGAGTGTTTTCTGAAAGTGTTTAGACCCTCAAGGACCCCCCTTCGGTGGTTTAGAAAGTTCATCGACTACTGTATTTATTTTAACAAAAATGGATTCCTGATTTATCCCCCCCCCCCTCATCCTAGGGTGGACAAAAATGGAGGGATGTAAAATCTCTTGGAACACCCTTCCCCCGGAGCCCCAAAACCTCGATAACCAAGAAAGCTGGATTTCGACCCTTTGGCAGAAACTAACCGAATGACCAATTTTTGATTGAGACAAGTATTTTGATGCTAATTACCATACATTTTTAAACAAAATAAAACGTATTAAAAAATTGCAAATTATTTTTTTAAGAGTGTTGGTTATCTTGTACTTCATAAGCTTGAATACTAGTCTAAAATATTTTGTAATAAATTCATCTAGAAATAGCTTTTGTATTTGCATTTTGAATACAATCTTTTAAAATGATTTATCCTGGCACAGATCGTTAACTGCTGTTTAATATTTACATTAGACTTCGAACAATAATTTACCCCCCCCTCCCTACAGTTAGATAACTTTCACAAACTGACTTGCATAACAACACGCATTCGACGGTCGTTAGACCATAAAGGAAAATCAAACCAGAGTTGGCAACGACTCTTTCTATGTTTAATGATTCCCATTGAATGGCTTACTGTGGAAGAAAATACCATTGCAAAATACATAAATCAAGAATCCCAGATACGACCGTTGTTACAGCGTAATCTGAATGACCCGTCAAGTTTCAATGCAGGGAAGTAATAGCTCCCATCGTAGTTTTATCGATCAAAGTGGGACGTCGTTCGATTCTTTTGATAGGTGTTCCAGAAATGAGATGGGGGTAGGGGGATGTCTTATCTAGATGCGTTTAATTGTCTTGCCGAGTTTGCTTTCAATTTATTGTAGATTCGCTTATGTTTGAAAAGTTTTTTTTCAGGATGAAAATTGTGTAAATCAGGGGTTGAATCAAAATTATAAACTTGATTAATTAACGAAAATTCGCGGATTAGAATTTTATGGGTTTTGCGATAAATATATTTTCTAAAAAAGTATTTGTTTAAAGACATGTATTCAAAAACCGCTTTAATAAAATCAAAAGTATAAAAACATCTAAATACAGAATAGACTAAATTCAGGGGTTAATTAGTTTCGAAGGCAAAAAGCCTCCTTCTGTTTTAGGGTAAACAAGAAGCGCAACTTC
The DNA here is from genome assembly GCA_951213105.1 of Amaurobius ferox. Classification (NCBI taxonomy): domain Eukaryota; kingdom Metazoa; phylum Arthropoda; class Arachnida; order Araneae; family Amaurobiidae; genus Amaurobius; species Amaurobius ferox. The sequence continues at coordinate 56,717,906 of OX578148.1, read as the reverse complement.
AGTTCTTAATGCAAGGTTGGCATCTACGGTAGAATAGCACACGTGGCTGAAGGTAGGAGAAAAGTTGCCATCGCCGGAAGGGAATTGAAAGAGAAAAAACCAAGAAGACATAAATACTGGAGCCAAGATACTGCAAAAGAAAGGTAAAAACTCTGTAGAAAAATAATAATATTAGAAAGAAAAGAAGGTGGAGCTTCTACCGTTTATGTTCATTGAACAGAAAAAACACAAGGTGGTAAGATAACGGATGATAGAAAGAACATAAACAATTGAATACTGAAGAAAGCTACTAAAACGGTAACGAAGCAACATAATTCATTTAAACCAACTGCAAAAATACAAACAAGGAAAAAGTCAGCAAACCAAGAGTAAAATTGATACACAAATATGAAGGAAACAAATATTTTCGGAATCTATAAAAGCTAACTCCGACAAAGAAAATTACAGAAAATATAACAAAACTCCGATAAAAATAAAACAAATAATAAAAAATATGACACAGACAGGAATGGAACAGATGGACAACGATCGTCAATAACGGATATTGATTCAGAAACAATAAATGTTCAAGAAAATTTAATTCAAGTATTGAATTAGGTGCAAAAGTGGTTTGGGCTTCCAGAAAATTATAAACATGATTTCAGTCCCAAGAATGTTCAGCAATTGCAGACTCTATACATTTTTTCTGAGATGGTTTTTGGCAGGTTGAAGAACAATTGAAGGAAATGTTTATATGCATGATTCAGACATATCCTAAGTAACAAAATAGTACATTTCCATATTTAGTGTCTATTAAATTAACATTAACATGCAAAATTCGGTATTTATACTTATGTGCAAATATGTAGAAGAATAACTTGGGAAGTTGTATTTTTTTATGGTTAAATAAGGTATTCCGTGCTTTATCAACAGCAAATTTAATTTTTTAATTAACAGAAAATTATCGGGACATTCAAAACCGGACAAAAATTAAAAACATACAATTTAATATTTTAATTTTCAAAACTGTGATACAGATATTGATATCAGTGTTCAGGAATTTTCAAATACTGAAACTTTGCTCACAAAAAATTGAAGAAAACAAAGCTGAAACTAGAAATGTTTTTTTGTCATATATAATGCAACCTAAATATACAAAGAACAAGAATGAAATTCAAAATTTTAAACTTATAAGATAATATGTTGCTACCAGTATACACCCATAAAAATATTTTTTCGTCTACAGCAAAACAAAATATATAAGAAATACATGTTAATATTAAACAAATAAGTGCTTTACACAACATAACAAAAAAAATTGCTATTATGGTAAAAAGTTTACAGCATGAAAAGTTTTTAAGAAGTTATATTTTTTCCACTCAAAGAATTGAATCTATAACATTAAACTTAGTCGGTTAGACACAAAGAAAAGATAACTATAAGCATTAATATGCTGAATAAACAGGTAATAGATATACAACTTTCGAAAATACTTTTCAATATGAAACACCTAGCGGTCGAATCAATTGAGAATATAGTTCCAAATTAACATATCTTCATTAAATGATTAAACAATAAATTTACTTTCAACAGATATAAGGTTTATATAAGCTTTTGGTTATATTTCCCCCCTCATTTAAATCATGATCTAAATTATGATTTAGTTTGTATTAACAAATCTCACTGCTTCGGTTATGTAGACCAATCTGGAGTTGGTTAACAAGTTTCTGCGATCCTGATAGAACAAGTTTTGTTTCGTAGTATATAAGTATTCCATGCCGATGTGGTGGCCGAGCGGTCACAGAGGCGGGCGTTTCCTCATGATGGCTCGGCTGCCAGATTGTGGTTTCGAGTCCCGCCTGCGGGCATGGATGTTGTGATGTCTTATTGGGGCAGAAGTCAGACTTCTACCTTCGGGTGTCCCGGGTCTTTGACTAAACAGAATAATTGCTCACATTCTTCCTTAATAAATATGTTAGGGATACTACACCAACCAACCAACCAAGTATTCCTATTCGCATGAGCCGCCATTATTCCTGGAGTGAAGCATTGAATCCATGGGTTAGACGTGTGAACCACAGTCTAGCGATGAGTGGTGAGCACACAAGAGGAATTCAGCTGATGTAACAGTAGGAAGGTTAAAACTCTTGATCATCAGAGGCCTATCGGCATCATCTAATGGAAATCTGTGAGATTATCCTCCAGTATTGTTCAACTATGAGTAATACCAAAGTTCACATATATCGTTCTATAATTTCTGTATTTTAAGTTCTATCCAGTGAACGGGATTGTGCAATTGTATGTGTGTTTTTTGTATACAGACCTCGTTGTTTCTACAGCCAGTCATTGTATGACTTTGTTTCTGTCAATAAAGAAGACGGATTTAAATCCTATGTCTTCGTTGTGTTTGTTCACTTTGGCCATTAAGGCTACTTTGAGTTATCTCAGAAGTTCTTAGTTGTGTCTCTTTAAGAATCAAGTACTAAGACATGAGTTAGTGAGTTTATACTGGTAAAGGCTTTCTTGCTAAAAAGTTCTCTCAAGTCAAATCGGACTTCCCATGATCATACTGGGACATTCAATGCCGGAATATGGGAATGCCAAAAACCGGTATTCCAATTTTCACCAGTTTTTGATACTGATATTGATATGAAATTACAGAAAGTTCGGAGATTTATATTTACTAAATAGATATATCTGAATCTCAATTATTATTCTTTACTGTTCTTTAACTTCATAATTATCATATCAACAAATACTTCGGAAATACAAAAATTAAAGAAAAGGATGAAAATCGCCGAAACGAAAAGTAAGAAGCAAACGAAATCCGAAAAAATAAGCCACAAATTTACAAACAGAAGAGAAGAAAGGGCTATCATCATTAAAGGAGTTTGTCTAAGAAACAATTGAAAAACTTTTAAGAAAGCCCAATTCAAAAATGAAATTAGGAGTAAAAATGATGTTACACAATTAAAGTCAACCCAGAGATTTAATTATTAGTTATAAAAGAGGAAACTCTAATGTTGAATCTTTTTCACCACAGTTAGCTTTCGAAAAATTGAAAAAATGATTAGAGTTCAAAGAATGTTCAGCGATTGCAGAATTAGATATTTCTTGTTGAGAAACATGGATCAGGTGTTTCTTAATTAGAAACACATCAGCTATGTTTCTAAACTAGAAATATCAAAGTTTCCAATTGCTTTCTTGCCTTCGACACCAATATGTACATCCAATTTTGAGTTATATGCTGCTTTTAACGAAGCTATAATAGTTTTATTACTGTAGCAACAGTTTAAGCTGCGCGTTATTAAAGATAATTTAGATATATTGCTTCTATATATAGTATAATGCACAAACAAAGTCTTGTGACTGGGTCGAAAATTAGAATTTCAGTTTTGGATTGGAGAGCACGTGTCTAGTATCCCTGACCACGAATAGTTTTGAGGGGATATCTGTGTGTGTGTGACGGGATCAAATATTCGAATTCCAGTTTTTGACGCGAGAGCATATCTCGTATCCCTGAACACGAATCTATCGTTTGTGAGGTGATGTCTGTGTGTATATGTGTATGTGTGTGTGTGCGCGAGAGCAAAATATCTCCAACTTGACAATATTTCGCACTAGATTAATGAACATTTCGTTAAAATTTCAAAAATGAAGACACATTTAGAAAAATGGCACCAAATTGATGAACGAATTTTTCATATATTTTAATATATTGACTAAATTACTTACTGAGGATGCTATCAGTATTGATATAATTAACAATATAAACACCTTGATTTATCAGTCTGTTTATATTTCTATCTCAGGGTAACTCTGCTACAAAATGTTGCCAAACGTGTTTAACTCATGGATAAACATTTCAAGTTTTATGATATAGCCATGGAGCTTTACGTAGTGTATGACGTCATATACTGAAAGTGAGGCTATGATGTGGGCGACCTGTTTCTTACATAATGCAGTGACTATAATTCTTTCACAGCGAAATTATAATATAATCATGGAGTTTTGCGTAGCTTATGACATCAGATACTGAAAGTGAGGCAATGATATGAGTAGCCCGTTCCCTACATAATGCAAAGACTATACTTCCTTCACAGCGAAATTATGATGCAACCATTGAGCTTTGCGTAGCGTATGACTTTATATACTGAAAATAAGACCCTGGTGTTATTTTATTTCTTATCATTTTATATAATTTTATTTGAGATACCACGCAACTCAAAGTGTCACGCTCATTTCTTTAACATGTTTAACCAAGGCTTAGATGTATCTTACATCCCGCGTTCGCTTATCAACGGAACGAGGGATACAGTTAAGCTATAACCATAGTCACGTTTATCCAAAATGTCTGTTCATTTCCAACTTCTCTATTGTTGGGAAATGGAAACCACGATACACGTACAAATGATGTTAAGTATCGCCATATAGCGGTAAAAACTAGAAAAAGATGAAGATTTAAAAATATGTAGACGATGTGAATTTGATATCTTGATTGATAGATAGATAGATAAATACATTGCTAGATAGAAATTCTAGCTTTGCTCAAGGTTATTGTAAAATGAAATCTGATTTGAATTTGCATACAATAAGTTGCAAACAAACGTAAAAAAATTCTTTATTGATATCAATATGAAATTTTTAATAAAAATTTTAAATTTATAGTGACATTTACAAAGTATATAAACCACAGCCAACATTTGCTATGTTTGATTGTGCAAACTAGCATTGCAGTGATGGTTCGTTCTTTTAATCAATTACTAATAGTACACTTTAATAGTTTAATGTGTGCCGAAATTATACAAGTACACAAACTTTTTTTGAAAAGTCAACATCTTCTTAATTTTAAAAACAAGACAGATTTAAAATGTTCAGACTTCAACCTAGATATATTGACAGTTTAATTTGTGCCAACATTATACACGTTATAAATTTTTTCTGAAAATTCTCTGCTTTAATCCATCTCTGTCGACCATTGACTTCCGAGGGAAATTCAAAAATATTTATACACTCTTTCATGCTATTAGATGTAAAAAGAGCACTACACAGTAAACTATAGTAAAACTAGTTATTTCAATTTAAATATACAAGAAAACCAAAGTCAAAAAATTTGAAAACACGATCAAAATTAAATAAATCTATCGAATCCTCCAAGGTATCACACGTAGTTAAATGGAAAAATAACGTTGTTTTAGATGTTAACTGGCACCACCTAGCGGTCTTTTTGATCTGGGATTCTTACCTATTTTTGCGGAGAAAATGTAAGCCACACATTATATGCGCCAAATTTTATGCGCCACATTATATGCGCCACATTTTACATCGTGTTTCATCTATTTATTATAGGTGCAGAAAGTTACGTTCTTTATCCATTTAAATTACTTTTCCCGAGCGAATTTGCACATGAGTATAACTACAAATTTTTATGGATTAATTTAACAGATATTAAAATATGTAATTTCATTTCGTCATTTGTAAATTGGCTGTGATATGCCTAATATTTGTCAGTGGTCCGTAAAGCTCTCAAAAACCAGTTTCAAAATTCTCAAAAGCGTGGTCACAATATTCGTAAGTGAACGTGCTAAATGAATCTCTATCAAAATCTATAAAATATATTCCATACATTCTTGAGTCTCAGCTTACTAAATTATGAAACTACAAACAGCAAACAGATGCTTGTTTTTTAAACAAAGCAGATTTCAGATTGAAAGCCCTAATGCGATTTGAGGCGGAAGAAGTTCATATGCTTATTCAGGTAAACTGACATCTACAATAACTAAGACAATATATCACTATTTGCAGATATTGCATTAACCATAAGTAAAAATTCAATTTCGGCATCGCAGAAAGATATTTATTATATGTAAGTCAATGGAAAATTCAACTCTGACAAGATATTTTTTATATATGAGTATTAATAATATTTGTAAAAATTCAAATTATGCATCGCAGAATGATATTCATTATAGTTAAGTCAATGATAAATTGAAATCTAACAAGTTATTTATTATATATGAGTATTAATAACATATAAAAAAATCTGATGTAAGCTGTACATTACTTTCCCTATAGAATGCAATGAATGTACTTCTTTCACAGTGAAAAAATGATGCATAAAGATCCCCGACACAGTGTTTTAAACCTTAAATTGCACATTTGGTGATTATCCGTATGATAACATGTAAAACTGTTTAAAACTACCCACTAAACTTACATTTCACACAACTTTAAAATGACGATTATAATTATTGATATCATCTTCGGTAAGTAATGTAGTCCCAATATATTAAAATATCTTTATAATTAATTCATCAATTTGGCGTTATTTTTGTAAATGTGTCGTCATTTTTACAATTTTGACCAAATGTTCATCAATCTGGTGAGAAATATTGCCAGCTTGGAGATATTTCGCGCGCACGCACACACATACCTTGTTATATTGGAAGTAATAAGTTGGCTAAAGTCGTTTAAGTTAAAATCAAGTAGAAATGACTGGTCGGTGGTAAGTGATTATATTGGGAACAATAAGTGAATTACGGTCTCTGAAGTTGACGTCATCTAAATATTACTAATCCGTGGTAATTGACCAATTGGTAGCAATAAGTTAATTGGAGTCGTTTAACATGGACCCAACTGGAAAATACCTATCAGTGGTAATTGATTATATTGGAATCAATAAGTTAGTTAGAGTGATCGACGTGGGACGAATGGCAGGTAGTTGATGGTTTCAATGCAGTAAATTGAAGTCATATGCAATGAGTCGTGGAAGGCAATGGTTTAATAGGAATCAACAGATTCGATGTCGAAAATTTGAAATCATTCGTCTTCAATTGGCTCATATTCGACGCAGACTACTTCCATTGAATATTTTTGATTGAATTATATTCAGAAAATCGAAGATTATTAGCACTTGAGGAAGGAACCCGTGCCCAACACAAAATCGAATGCATTCGGAATTGGAGGACATAACGCCCTGGTATTTGTCGTGTCGCCGATGAGGTGAGTAAACAGAGGAATGAGTGAAGTATTGAAAGCGAAGGGGCGGTAAAAATACGTGTGTCAAATGTTGGAGCCCTCGTGTTTGGACACAGAATGCAGATCTAGAGGAAAGCGTTCGGGCTCTGATATTTTCTTCTTCTTTAATCAGTATTTACTAAGAACTTTTGAAGTGAACAACATCTATGGTTAGGGTATCCGTCAGAATTTGGGTCATACGAAAATTGTAAAACCCTTTGGTTGCTTATATCTCCGAATCTAATAGATGAAAATATTAACAATTTATATTTTTCTAAAAATTTAGTATCATTTAAGAATACACAAAAATAATATTAATATGTTAATATTTTGAATAATTTTGAACACCCCGGTCATTCATGGGAAACAGGAACCGACGAAAAATAACCCCAATCGATCTTCCCATTCGCTCCTAAAATGCACACCTCAAAATTCAATAGTACTATTTTTATACGACTAATAATATACCAACCCCTAAAATATCATATTATATTTACACTTAATTACCCTTTAATAAACCGTTTTATCAAGATTAACTTCTCATACTTTTTATCTCAAATTTTCAATTTCGAGTTATACATGAAAAGAATAGGGAAATTAAACATCCCGAAAATTTTGTAAGGAAAGGTCCATGAGTGTTCACATTGGGCCTATTTATAGTAAAGTGGCCATGACCGATTGAACGAAAGGTATTGCAGGATCTATAGCGAGAAAGTTAACATGTTAAGATACAATAAAGGAAATAGACCAAAAAAAACGACGTTGTAAAGCATTGTCTGATGAGTAAATACGTCACTGGGAGTAAACGAAATGCGTATATTGAAGGCAATAAATGTCTTTTTAAGAGTTTTGTCATCCAGGCCTTCAACACGGTGACACCTGCAATGCATTTCAATGTGCGCAATAATATTCTTCCTGGAATTCAAATGTCCATTTTTCTAACGGAGGCCGTTTTATATAGGCGCTACACCAGATTCCTGTTTATGTAAATATTGAATTTTCTGATTAGTATAGCTGAATATATCTGAATACATAGGATATTATAGGACAAATATAGCTGAATAAATAGGATATTATAAGACAAATATAGCTACATAAATAGGACATTATAAGACACATATAGGTGAATAAATTGGACATTATACGACAAATATAGAAGAAAAAATAGGACATTATAGGACAAATATAGCTGAATAAATATGAAGAAATTTCTAAATAGAACAATTTACCGATAACTATATTGGCTCAGATAATGCCTTCTATAACAATTTTATTTTTGATTCCAACAAATTAGACAATGCTCTTCAGCTTTGTAATTGGTTTTAAACTTTTTAACTAACCTAACTTTTTAAATTTTCCTCAAGAATTCCTGCAATTGCTTTTATTCGAGCGAATTTTATTCACAAAATTTAAATTTAAAATGAATAATGATAAAGGTTGAACAGCCAAGAGATCAGGAACTATTTATGTATATACCAAGAACAATATTTTTAACTTTCCTTATATACATAATGTATAAAGAAAGTTTTGTGACGGGGTCGAAAATTAGAATTCGAGTTTTCGACGCGAGAGCACGTTTCAAGCATCCCTGATCACGAATCAAACATTTTTGAGGTGATGTCTGTGTGTGTGAAAGTATGTGTGTGTGTGAAGGTCTCAGTGAGTCTGTGGAGACGATATCTTACAAAGGAATAGAGCGATTCGAACGAAATTTTAAAAATCACAATCCGTGAATACTGGAAGCCTACTGTTTTTAAACGTAATCGAATGTTCAGAACCCCCATAAATCTTCGAGTGAAATTCTGAAAAAATCATGAAAAAATCAAAACCTTTAATAAAGTTACGCAAAAAAAAGTTTCTTACGTAATTTTTCCTTAGAAAACAATTGACATGAACTTTAGAACGCTAGCATAAACCGTTCTCGAGATATTGCAGATTTTTCAAATAAATTTATTAGAAAAATCCTATAAATTAAAAAAAATATTAACTGCTGAGAAATATGTTCACTTTGCATATGTAATATAATGCGATAAATTAGGTGACATCATTCTCGTGGATCTAGTTCGTTCCATTCATGAGAAAAGATATTTTGAGTAATACTTTTGTATTTGAACGCCAATAGTCATTTATTTGCTAGAAGAATAACTTATTTCTCCGTCCATAATGCTTGGCGAGATTTTGGCGACGAATTTGTCGGAATGTCGTCAACTTGGCGACTTTTTGAAAAGTTGCCAAATTAACAAAAATCTCGCCAAATGGATAAAAATGACGCTAAATCAATGACAATGACTACTAATTGTCGAAAATTCAATATCTTGGAAAGAATATAAGTATCTACTATAAGAAATACGTATTTTTTTACTGTAAAAGTAGTAAATTCATTACATTACATAATGAAAGTCATGTGTTGCCCACATCAGGTTTCGATGAATTAAGTACTTATTTCAGTTAGTATAAACAAATAATTTCATTTTTAAATTGTGAACAAATGGATAATTTCTATTGAAATTTAGTTCTCATTTAAGTTTTAATTTGAATTGCATTAATAACTATGAAATTAAAGTTCAGTAATAGTAATGATTTTTCTTTTCCCATATCCTAGTAATACTTTCCTTTACATAATGTATAAGGAAAGTATTGTGACTGGATCGAAAATTCGAATTCGAGTTTTCGAAGGGAGAGCACGTTTCAAGCATCCCTGCTCACGAATTAAATATTTTCTAGGTGATGTCTGTGTATGTGTGCATGTGTGTGAAAATATGTGTGTGTGTACATGTCAGTGAGTCTGTGGAGACGATATCTCACGAACGAATGGAGCGATTCGAATGAAATTTGGTACAAAAATCATAATCCGTAAATATTGGAAGCCTATTGTTTTTAAACACAATCGAATGTTCAGAACACTCTAAATTTTCGAGTGAAATTTTGAAAAAAAAATCTTTAATAAAATTACACACATAGATATTTCTTATCTAATTTTTCTTTATAAAACGGTTAACATAAACTTTAGAATGCTAGCATGCATCGCTCTCGAGATATTGAACATTTTTCATATAAATTTGTAAAAAAATCCCATAAATTAAAATTAAAATATATATTAACTGTTGAGAAACATGTTCACTTTTCATATGTAATATTATATGTAATATCATGATAAATTTGGTGGCATTATTCTCGTGGATCTAGCTCGTTCTATTCATAAGAAAAGATACTTTGAGTGATACATTTGCATTTTAACGCCAATAGTCATATATCTTTTACTAGAATAACTTATTTCTCCATCCATAACGTTTGGCGAGATTTTGGCGACGAATTTGGCGGAATGTCGCCATCTTGGCGAGATTTTTAATTGTTGCCAAATTAATGAAAATCTCGCCAAATGGATAAAAATGACGACTAATTAACGAAAATTCAATATCTTGGAAAGAATATAAATATCTACTATAAGAATTACCCATTTTTTTGCTGTAAAAGTAGTAAATTCATTGCATTATATAAGGAAAGCCATGTGCTGCCCATATCAGATTTTTTTATTATATTTTGAAGTATTATATGGATCATATTTTTATATTTTCAAATATTATATTTTATGTATTACATCTGTAAAATATTGATATGTTAAATTTGCTAAAATACAATATAAAAGTGCATTTACCACTACTATTTATTTGTTACACTCTTTTATTTATAAGAAGTTTTTTAATGGGCTTGGGGATCCCACATTCAATTTTTGTTGTTTTATTTATCTTGTTGGACACATAATGATATCATAAAGAAAGCTTAATAATTACCTCCTTGCTGAGTAGGTACATACTTATACTTTCATTTATCGTAAATTTAATTAGAAAATAACTAAAAGAACTTTTTTTCTATTTATATTGCAAACTGTCATTAACATTCTGGATATAAATTTGAAGAGAATTCATGATGTACAAGAAAGGAATTTGCATTTATCGCCGTCGGAAAGAAAAAATTATATCTGTTGTCTTATTATGTGATACCGAAACTTAAAATAAATTTCAAAACTTTTTTTGACATTAACCTGTTGTTGTCTAGCAGAGAACAGACACCAAATGCAAAATGATAACTGTTTTCAAGTGAACTTCTTACGAGAAGTCAAGGCAAAGGAAATATTAATTGGAATTTATTTCTGTCAAGGGTAAATCATTCATGTCTATCTGGTAAATTGAAAAAAAAATCAACTCGACTCTACTTTATCATGTAAGAATCAAATTTAATTTTTCAAATTTTGCAAGAAAATTTTTGAAAAATCGGTATTGCGGGTCCAAATGATTACAACTCAAGCATTTTATTCTTCTCAAACAGCATGAAAAATATTTCAATTAATACCATACTTGACAATGCACCCGTCGGATATAACTTGCTCCACTACGGGAGCTAATAAAGTCAAGAACAAAAAAAAATTGGTTAACGGCTATGCTTCACAACAATAATTAGAACAATTAAGTCTCGTGATCATGAGCCATAAATTGTGTCCCTAATTGCGCGCTTCATAGTTTTGAAGTTGTGTCATTTTTTCCAAATGTGCCCGTTTCTACTGCTATTAATATTATTGTCAAGAACTTCTATGCTGAAATTATACCATTCCCTCTATCGACGCAATGACTTCTGCATTGAACATTGTCGCTGAGACAAATTTAAGTATTCGTGAAAATATATTTTAGCAAATTACATGCGTCCATATGGGTAGATCCTTGTCTGGCATCTTGGATGAGGCTGTGTTGCAAGAGCGCGAGAATGAGATTATGCCTATTTATCCCTTAAACCTATACTTTGATGCCGTCATGCGAATGATGTATTTATTTTAAAATCAAAGATAGCCAAATAAGTGGTTAAAAAGTCATTTATTAAAATCTCCTTATTATGACGTACACAATCACATAGCTGTCATAGTGATATATGTCGGTTGAGTGTGAAACACGACATTTTTCGGTTCTTCTCGAAATCGTTCTCTTTCGGAAGCCATTTTTATTCCAAGGTTTTAATTCTGAATGCATTCGCACTTTCATGCTGAAAGTGTGGGAATTTCGCTCGGGCAGATGTTCCAAAGCTAATTTCTTATTACTTTATTTCAAGCCTGGGAGCTGCGGTTTCTTTTCTGCAGGCGATGACGCGAGGCTCCGCACGGACCGTTTGATGCTGCATTTTAAATTCGTGCAGGGAGTTGAAGCTCGAGGCGACCTATATTACCATTTTTCACAGTAGAGAGGTTAACTTGGCCCTGAGTCTTCGTTGGAGAAGGAGCTCGTGATTTGCTCCGAAATGTCGGACACAAAAGAATTTGTGACCCAATGGTCATTTTGTGGCTCGGATTATAACTTTGATTCAGAAGGAATCTTATAATCCGTGTGGGGCAAGACAATTACTTTTATTTACAAATTCTAAATTTTTCTTCTTTATTTCAGAAGACCTGGACGAAAATCCCTTATTATTTTGCTGTAGCATTAAAGAATTCGGGATCCGGAACAAGTGAATTAGACCTGTGATTACAGAACGCGAGATCGCTGATTGCCTGGAATTTCCTCGAAAGAGTCAGGTGGATGATTCCTAATGATTACTCGTCCTGGCTAGCTGGATCTTTATTCAGTCGTGTGGATTCAGCTTTGTGCTAAGTGAACTCACCTAATGTGTGTGCACGATTTGCTTCTTGATCCTTTGAGATCTTGAGTCGAAGTACTCATCTCTAAATCTCTGCTTGTGTGAAAGTGGTCATTTGAAACAGTGATGATGCATTCAGGTATTTAAATTATTCATGTGGCATATATTGTAAGCATCGAAATTCTTAAAAGAGAATTTCTGAATCTAAATTATGGCCAGAATTACAGTCGATAAGGTGAAATCATACTTAATTCACATCAAGAGTAATTATCTTCACTATTTGAATATATATATATATATAAAATGTCGTGTTTTAGTATTTTATTATAGTGTATGCTATTTAAGTACAAAGGCCTAATATTATCTAGATATATTTAATACAGAAAATGGCCTAAATTGTCTTCTTTGCTACTTCTTTATTTCCATAATATATGTATATAAATATATAAATAAAAGAGTTTATTTTGATAATGCGTTTCATGTTTTCCCAACCTGATCTTTGTTGTTATTTTGCTGTGTGCCAGTGTGTCCGGTTTGCATTTTGTAAGCCTGGACAGTCGGATCTGGGGGTTATTGCGGAACAAACGTGAAGTAAATTATTGTACTTAATATCAAATTTCATTCTGTTTGTGTGATCCTTGGAAGGGGCTTAATTTCATAATTCCTTTCCGCCCTCCTGTTCTTGGATGCACATTCTGGTGCACATAAATAGAACTTTATTTTCGTCACATAAATTACCTGTGTGACATATGTTAGATTAGAACTGTCTGCGCCACGTGTGATACGAATAATCAAAATTACATCATTATAGAGATGCTGATATTAATTGGATAAATAAAATTAAATATCATTCCTATACAAGGTTACTATGGAAGTCCATAAGAACCTCATTAACTTTGTAAGGAAAGGTTCATGAGTGCATACGTTAGGCCACTCTACAATAAAAGAACCCTGTACGATCGACTGAAAGTGATTGAATCGTTTCTAGTTCAAAATTGAAGAAGTTAGGAACACGAATTCACCAACAAAGCGAGAAGAAAAAAATAAATGTTTATTTTTCATGTTATTTATGTTAATTTTCTTACGAATATGATAGTCTAGAAATTACAATAAATGTAAGAAAAATTGCTCCTTTCGTCCCAGAGAGATGATCCGATTGCAAACTGTTGAATTTTTCCTATTGTTACGCACACATGGTGGCCTCGAATTTCATATTTTTAGGTTTTTGTTGCTTCTCCTGTTCTGGTATAAACCAAACCTTGCAGAACTTGTTGCCTAAATAAAAAAAAATACATTTTTTATGCAAATTGCGATATCTTTTGAAACAAAGGTTTTATTCCCTATAGCATCAATGCGACTTTTAAATATTTGTTTAATTATTTCCGCAAAACCACAGGGGAAGAAAGTAAATTTAATTTTCATAGATATTGTATTGTTCACTAATAGACATTTCTGGAAAATCACTACATAAGAGATAATGCGGAAAATTCACCGTCAAATTTCTTACCGGTCATCAAATCACTTCTGAATTATTCACCAAGGATAATAATTTTATAAGGAAGGAGATATGAATTTTATATAGGATATTTTTTTCCATTATGTTTGCTTTCTCTGTCGTAACCGTCAAGGCGCAAATAATTCTAGTTGAATGCCAAATTTAGATTGCAGTCACATACGTTTACATTTGGTTGATTTTACCAAGATAATTAAATCTTCTAACAAAAATTTTAGATATCTTTGCTTTCTTTCATGTAATCATGCAAATCTAATTAATAAATTAAAAATAAACACTTTAAAAATATAAAAAACGACCATAAATTGGCTATAATTAGAAGTATTTAATTAAAATCTCCACGATGTGCACAAAAATTCACAACCATAGCGCTTTCAGACATTATTATGATTTTAATCGGTGGCAAAGTGAAAAAAATCTGATGTAGGCAACACATGATTTTCCTTATATAATGTAATGAATTTACTACTTTTACAGTAAAAAAATGGGTTTTTCTTATAGTAGATACTAATACTCTTTCCAAGATATTGAATTTTTGACAATTAGTCGTAATTTTCATTGATTTAGCGTCATTTTTATCCATTTGGCGAGATTTTCGTTAATTTGGCAGCATTTCAAAAAGTCGCCAAGTTGGCGACATTCCGCTAAATTCGTAGCCAAAATCTCGTCAAGCGTTATGCACTATGAAATAAGTTATTCTTACAGCAGACAAATGGCTATTGGTTTTCAAATACAAACTTATTACTCAAAGTATCTTTTTTCATAAATGGTACGAGCTAGATCCACGAGAATGGTGTCACCTAATTTATCGTATGGTATTACATATGAAAAGTGAGCATGTTTCTTAATAGGAAATAGTTTTTCTTATTTTATATAACTTTTTGTAATTTTTTTGAAAAATGTGCAATATCTCGAGAACGGTTCATGTTAACGTTCTAAAATTTATGCCAATCGCTTTCTAATGAAAAATTACATAAAACATGTCTATTTGCGTAGCTTTATTAGTGGTTTTGATTTTTTGACGATTTTTTCAAAATTTCATTCGAAAATTTAAGGGGGTTTTGAACATTCGATTGCGTATAAAAACAGCATGCTTCCAGTGTTTACGAATTGTGATTTTTGTACCAAATTTGGTTCGAATCGGTCCATTCGTTCGTCAGTTATCTTCTCCACAGACTTACTGACACACACACACACACACACACAAACTTTCACACACACACACATACTTTCACACACACACACACACACACACACACACATACTTTCACACACACACACGCACACACACACAGACATCACTTCAAAAATGTTTGATTCGTGATCAGGGATGCTTGAAACGTGCTCTCCCGGCGAAAACTCGAATTCGAATTTTCGACCCCGTTACAATACTTTCCTTATACATTATGTATATAAGGAAAGTAATAGGTTGAAAAACATGAGCTTTAATATACAGTCCACAAGCGCGAGATAAAATTTTCATATAAATCATTTTACATTTTAAATACGGTACATTTAATTTCATTGCAAAATACAAAATGAAAAAAGGTCATAAATTACAGGTTAACCAATAGATATGTCGTCAAAAGCAACATAAAGCAGCTACTAAATATCTAGAAAATCATACAATGGTTTTACACTCTGTGAGCCGTGACAAAGTCGCCAAGCATAACTGAGGGTCTGAACAGGATAAAAATTGCAAATAGAATCATGGTAAAGATAAATGAAAAGGAATTCATAAAGTACATTATTACGGGGATTATTGTATCTCATTAAAAGGAAAGTCTTATGGAATATAGGATGGAAATTATCGGTAAAAACATAATGGGAAAGGGCAGTGGAAAGTTTTCTATTTTTACTTTCCTTATATACATAATGTATAAGGAAAGTATTGTGACGGGGTCGAAAATTCGAATTCGTCTGAGTGATGTCTGTGTGTGTGTGTGTGAAAGTATGTGTGTGTGTGTGTGAAAGTATGTGTGTGTGTGTGTGTGTGTGTGTATGTCAGTGAGCCTGTGGAGACGATAACTGACGAACGAATGGACCGATTCGAATGAAATTTGGTACAAAAATCACAATCGGTAAACACTGGAAGCCTATTGTTTTTATACGCAATCGAATGTTCAGAACCCTTCTAAATTTTTTAATGAAATTTTGAAAAAATCGTCAAAAAATCAAATCCGCTAATAAAGTAGCGCAAATAGACATTTCTTATGTAATTTTTCATTTGGAAACGATTGACATAAATTTTAGAACGCTAAGGTGAACCGTTCTTGAGATATTGCATATTTTTCGAAAAAATTATCAAAAAGTCATATAAATTAAAAAAAAATATTTTCTATTGAGAAACATGTTCACTTTTCACATGCAATACCATGCAATACATTTGGTGACATCATTTTCGTGGATCTAGCTCGTTCCATTCATAAAAAGATATACTTTGAGTAATACTTTTGTATTTGAACGCCAATAGTAATTTATCTGCTGTAAGAATAACTTATTTCTTCGTCCATAACGCTTGGCGAAATTTTGGCGACGAATTTGGCGGAATATCGCCAACTTGGCGACATTTTTATTTGTTGCCACATTAACAAATATCTCGCCAAATCGATAAAAATGACGCTAAATCAATGAAAATGACGACTAATTGAAGAAAATTCAATATCTTGGAAAGAATATAAGTATCTACTGTAAGAATAACATTTTTTTTAAATGTGAAAGTAGTAAATTCATTGCATTATATAAGGAAAGTCATGTGTTGCCCACATCAGATTTTTTATGAAAGTTAAGCAACAATTTTCTGGAAATTGATATGTCTCTCATTCAAGAATAAATTAATATAAACAAATCAATATTAGAAAAGAAAATTAAAATATATAATTAAAAACATTTTAAATATACAAGCTAATTATTTAAGATATACATTCTATATAATAATCTCGCCATGCAAATGCATACATAAAGTTACGTAAACGATTATTTCTGAACCGTTTACTTGCAGAACTTGCCGAACCTTTTACTTGCAGCATTTTTAATATTCCAAGCCACGAGCAGATTACATGTTTATTTCGATCGGTTAATAATTATTATGCAACACCCAAAAAAAACATAATTACTATACGCCCCCAACAAAATGCGATTACGTTACGATTCCTTAGACTAGTGATTCTCAACCTTTTTACTTTCCTTATATACATAATGTATAAGGAAAGTATTGTGACGGGATCGAAAATTCGAAATCGAGCTTTCGACGGGAGAGCACGTTTCAATCATGCCTGATCACGAATTAAACATTTTTGAAGTGATGTCTGTGTGTGTGAAAATGTGTGTGTGTGTGTGTGTGTGTGTGTGTGTCAGTGAGTCTGTGGAGACGATAACTGACGAACGAATGGACCGATTCGAACGAAATTTCGTACAAAAATCACAATCCGTAAACACTGAAAGCCTATTGTTTTTATACGCAATCAAATGTTCAGAACCCTCCAAATTCCCGAGTGAAATTTTGAAAAAATCGTCAAAAAATCGAAGCAGCTAATAAAAACAGCTAAATAAATCTACGGAAATAGACATTTCTTATGTAATTTCTCATTAGAAAACTATTGACATAAATTTTAGAACGCTAACATGAACCGTTCTTGAGATATTTCACATTTTTCAAAAAAAATATCAAAAAGTCATATAAAATAAAAAAAAAATATTTCCTATTGAGAAGCATGTTTACTCATCATATATAATACCATGCGATAAATTGGGTGACATCATTCTCTTGGATATCTCTTTCCATTCATGAAAAAAGATACTTTGAGTAATACGTTTGTATTTGAACGCCAATAGTCATTTATCTGCTGTAAGAATAACGTATTTCTTCGTCCATAACGCTTGACGAGATTTTGGCGACGAATTTGGTGGAATGTCGCCAACTTGGCGACATTTCTAAATGCTGCTAAATTAACGAAAAATTCGCCAAATGGATAAAAATGGCTCTAAATCAATGACGACTCATTGATGATGGCGACATGGAAAATGATGACTCCTTGACGAAAATTCAATATCTTGAAAATAATATAAATAACTACTATAAAAATAATCTATTTTTTTTACTGTAAAAGTAGTAAATGCATTGCATTATATAAGGAAAGTCATGTGCTGCCCACATCAGATTTTTAACATGGTGAGCATGCTTCGTTTTGTATTCTCAATGTAGAACTTAAAATTATTTTCGGGATATAAAAGGGGGACAACGCACACCCTGGCCTGATATATATGATGTTATATTTATCCTTAAATTTATCAGAACAATTACGATAAAATAACGTAGTAACAGTAGAATGAGCAGGCCTAAACTTAAACTCAGGACAAAAATAAATCTGAAGATGAAAAATCGCCAGGTGAAAAGAAAAAATAAATTTATGCGGTAAGGGGTAAGAAAACTGAGCAAAGTTAGTATTTGGCTAAATAAAATTAAAGCGAATAGTGGAAAAGATTATATATATAAAATCAAAAGAATAAGCGGATTAGCAGCCATGGTTAAAGTTAAATTCAATTTCCGTAACTAAAGCTGAAATATGTAGATGAATAAATGTTAAAAGAACGATTAAAATAAACAATAAAGGTGGCTTTTTTAGAAGAAATTGGGTGAGAAGAGTTAGCGTGAATACAAAAATTGGATTATATAGATTTATGAAAAACAGAAGTTTGAAATCCAAGATAGTAACAGAAAACTAAGACGTCAAATAAAGGAAAAGAAAAATTAGACTCATGTTCATCGGTAAAATTAATAGAGGGGTAAATATCATCAATAGTATTCAAAAGAATAAGTAGATCGCTCAAACTACGATTCCATACAGATAATTTGTGATGTCTGATGAAAATGCTTTTTAATAGCAGCAACAACCTCGCAATAATTTACTTTATGAATCCCTTTTTATTTATATTTACCGTAATTCTATTTGTAATTTTGATCTCGTTCTTATCCTCAGTTATTCTTGGCGACTCGTTCTTGACTCTCTGCGTATCAAGCCTTTACATGATTTTATAAGAATTCAATAGCCGTTGCTTTTCATTTTTTGTCGACATTCATGTTGATTAGTAAACTCTATTTTGTATTGTAATACATATTTCTATGTTTACTTATTTTACCTCGTTGTTTTTTAAATAAAAAAAAATAAAAATATATAAATTGATGTATATAATTCTGTATGTAGTTGATGTATGTAAATTTTGCTCCTCGGTTATGGCTTATATTTAGGTACTTGTTCGCACTTTATTTTAATTCGCCACTGATGAAGGGCAAGATAATGTCCGAAATCGTTTTGGCTATGTGATTGTGTATGTAATAATAAGGAGATTCTAATAAATGACTTTTAACCACTTATTTGGTTGTCTTTGATTTTAAAATAAATACATCATCCACATAACGGCACCAAAGAATAGTTCTAGTTATTGTTGTGAAGTATAGCCGCTAAACATTCTTTTTCATTCTTGACTTCATTAGCTCCTTTTGTGGGGCAAGTTACTTCTGAGGGGTGCATTGTCAAGTAAGGTATTAATTGAAATATTTTTTCATGTCCTCTGAAAAAAATAACACGCTGGAGTTGTAATCAATACGACCCAATCACAAGGAATAACAAAAAAGATCAATCATGCTTAAAGCATTGATTATAAAATACTTTCCAACTCCAATGCGATTTCATTTAAACATATCTAAAATGCAATACATTCCTGAGTAATATTTTAAAACTTATCACAATACTACATTAATTTATTATATTTGTAAACTTAAACCTTCATCGAAAAAAATGAACTTCATTCAAATGACGGCATTGAAATATAAATTGCCTGGTTTAAACATCTCTAAAATACGATACATTCGTCGGTAATATTTTTAAAATCATCATAATACTACAAAAATTTATTATATTTGAAAACTTCATCGAAAACAACTAGCATTCATTCAAATGACATCATAGAAAAAATAACACGTCTGGCTCTCTCTATAAAAGCAGCATTTCATTCATAACATTTTCCCAATCATTTCATTCATCACAGTACTAAAATAATTTATTTTATTTAAAAACTTAAGACCATGGAGCTACAAGTAATTAAACTCTATGCTTAAAACTTCATCGAAAAAAAATCGACCTCCTCTGTGTAAAATCAATGAATATTTCATTCATATCAGGTATGCAGACTCCATGATCAAAATACTTTTGCATTAAAAAAATACAGCAATTCTTATACAACTCATCCTACATATTTTGCTGTTTACATTTTACATAAGTGAAAATCGTTGTAGAAATAGGCTTCGTTGCAGAAATAATCAAATTTGGATAGTTATTTAAACTCAAATATATTGTCATTGCGTTGTTTCAGTTTGTAGATGCACAGAATTTAAGCAAAAATAAAGAGGTCTTAGGACGAATACAACACTCAATAAGAATTAAAAAGAACTTTAAAAATCACGATTTTGAGACAAGATGGATGCCGTATTATATTTTGAAGTGGATCACGTGATCTTTTCATATCATGATCACGTGACCGCTTCATATAAGAGGTGTAATTATTATTTTAATTTTTATTTTAAAAACTACTGAGTATATTTTGCTGAAATTATTATTTATTTATATATTTTATGGAACAATTTGAATATTACCTAAAATTTTCGAAGCAATTTGTGAATTTTAAATCCGCTTAAAAAATGTTTGAAGAATTAGGTCCCATTGGGTTAAATGTATTTCATTTTTTCAACCCTGGTTCAATCCAAAACTAATTGGGTGATATTATTCGTTTTTATTCCCATAGATCCTATAGATCGTCTAAACAACATACTAAAATTTCATTTTGATTAAGTCATTTTTACGGCAGTTATCGTGCTAACGGACAGACAGACAGACAGAATGAATGAACAAAGTCATAAACACTTTTCAACTTTGTTGTAAAGTGTTAAAAAAGGCATAATCTCATTCTCGCGCTCTTGCAACACAGCCTTATCCGAAATTCCAGACAAGGGTCTACCCATATGGACGCATGTAATTTGCTAAAATATATTTTCACGAACACCAAAATTTGTCTCAATGACAATGTTCAATTCAGAAGTCATTGCGTCGATAGAGCGAATGGTATAATTTTGGCATATAAGTTTTTATTAATAATATTAATAGCAGTAGAAACGAGCACATTTGTAAAAAGAGACTCAAAGTCAAAGCTATGAAGGATGCAATTAGGAACAAAATTTGTATAAAAGAGATGTTTAATGAAATTTTGGAAAAAATGACACAACGTCAAAGCCATGAAGGTTGCAATTAGGAATAAAATTTATTGCTTAATGCTCACGGGACTCAATGGTTCTAATTATTGTTGTGAAGTATAGCCGATAAACATTTTTTTTTTGTTCTTGACTTCATTATCTCCGTTGGTGGGGCAAGTTACTTCCGTGGGGTGCATTATTAAGTATGGTATTAATTAAAATATTTTTTCATCCCTTTGAAAAGAATAACACGCTAGAGTTGTAATCATTTGAACTCGCGGCATCAATTTTTTAAAAATTTTCTTGTAAAATTTGAAAAAAGAAATTGATTCTTACATGAGAAAGTAAAGTTGAGTCAAGTTGATTTTTTTTTAACTTACAAAGTAAACATGAATGATTTACCATTATTTGTTGACAGAAATAAATTCCAATTCATATTTCCTTTGCCTTGACTTATCGTAAGACGTTCACTTGAAATCAGTTATCATTTTGCATTTGTTGTCTATTCTCTGCTAGACAACAACATAATGGCAAAAGAAAGGTTTGCAATTTACTTTAAGTTTCGGTATCACATAATAAGACAACAGATATAATTTTTTCTCTCCGACGGCGATAAATGCAAATTCCTTTCTTGTGCATCATGAATTCTATTCAAATTTATATCTGGAATGTTCCTGACAGTTTGCAATATAAATGGAAAGAAAGTTATTTTAGGAATTCTCTAATTAAATTTACGATATCGAAATTATAATTATGTACCTACTCAGCAAGGAGGTAGTTATTAAGTTTTCTTTATGATATTATTTTATGTCCAACAAAATAAATAAAACAACAAAAAATGAATATGTGATCGCCACGTGTGTTAAAATACTTCTTATTAATAAAAGAGTGTAACAATTACAGAGTAGTGGTATCTGCACTTTCATATTGTATTTTAGCAAATTTATACATGTTAGTGTTTTACAGATGTAATACATACAATATAATATTTAAAAATATAAAAATATGATCCATATAATACTTATAAATATAATCAAAATACTAGGATATGTGAAAAAAAAATCATTAATATTGCAAAATGTCAATTTTAAAGTTATTAATACAATTTAAATTAAAACTTAAATGAAAATTAAATTTCAATAGAAAGTATCCATTTGTTCACAATCTAAAAATGAACTTACTAGTTTACAATAACTGAAATAGGTATATAATTCATCGATTGTAACTGTTCTTAATATGGAAAAAAATATTGAGCCAATCGTAATCCCTGATCTAGTGGTTGTTCAATCTTGATCATTATTCATTTTAAATTTAAATTTTTTGCATAAAAATTCGCTTAAATAAAAGCAATTTTAGCAATTCTTGAGGATAATTTAAAAAGTTAGGATACAATCGCGGCAACAAAGCGAGATACACGAATAAAGCCAATTACAAAATTGAAGAGCATTGTCTAACTTGTTGGAATCGAAAATAGAACTGTTATAGAAGGCATTATCTGAGCCAATATAGTTATTGGTAAGTGGCTGTTCTATTCAGAAATGTCATATTTTTCAGCTATATTTGTCCTATAATTTCATATTTATTGAGTTATATTTGTCCTATGATGTCATATTTATTCACCTATATTTGTCCTATATGTCCTATTTATTCAACTATATTTGTCCCATAATGTCCTATTTATTCAGCTGTATTCAGCTGTCCTAATTAGAAAATTCAACACTTACATGAACAGGAATCTGGTGTAGAGCCTATATAAAATGGCTTCCGTCAGAAACAATGCACATTTGAAGTCCATGCAGATATTACTGCGCACTTTGAAAAGTATTACAGGTGTCACCGTGCTAAAGACCTGGACTATAAAACTTTTAAAAATACATTTATTGCCTTCTATATACGCATTTCGTTTATACCTGGTGCCTATTTACTCATCAGATAATTCTTTACAACGTCGTATTCTCCTGGTTTGGTCCATTTCTATTATTGTATCTTAACATGTTAACTTTCTCACTGTAGGTCCTGCAGTACCTTTTGTTCAATCGGTTATGGCCACTTTACTATAGATAGGCTCAATGTGAACACTCATGGACCTTTCCTTACAATTTTTTCGGGATGTTTAAAGACTTTCCTCAAAATCATGCAAAGTAGTTATTCCGCAGATATTGCTACTGTTAGACAGCTGAATCGGTATATTAAGGGAAAGCTTGAGATACGAACAAAGTCAAATAAGAGCTCATAAACTGCAATAATAACACAAAAAATAACAATTTCAAATACATCATAAATATAAGAAAGATCAATCATGCATAAAGCATTGATTATAAAACACTTTCCAACTGAAATGCAATTTTATTTAAACATCTCTAAAATGCGATACATTCATCGCTGTTATATTTTAAATTATCACCGTACTACAATGATTTATTATATTTGAAAAATTATACGTTCATAGAAATAAATGAAATTTATTCAAATGACGTTATCAAAATGTAAATCGTCTGTCTCTCTATGTAAAAGCAGCTTATATTTCATTCATGTACATTTATTTCAGACTACAGAGTTAAATAATTTTGCTATTCAACTGTTAAAGCATCAGAGAAATAAAATTAAATGTGTCTAAACTCCTGATGCAAAATGTGTTTAAACCTAATGCAAAAATGAATCGCTGCTAAATGTCCTCCAGCAGTGCTAGTTCATATTTTTCGATTTCCGGCGAAATTGTTTGTATATGCAAAAATAATATAAGGGAGGCAATAGTTGTTTCAATTTTACGTTAAGATGAAACCGTTCTGTTTCTTTCTTCGCAGATAGAATGATATTTTCACTGTATGTGTTCGGATTAAAGAAGGGGTATGAATGCTACATTCACAAAATATTTTGCATTAAGAAATTGGAACTTAATATTTAAATACAAGTATGTGAGGCAAAATATATTTTATCAGTATATTTAGTCGAGTATTCAATTAATCAACAAGTGGGTGTAGAATTAAAAATATTCTGATGTGGATAACGCTTTTCACTATGTTATGCAACAGCTTTATATATTTCATGGAAGGAATCAGAAATAATTATATGATCTACGTCTCACTATTTTTGGTGCTGAATTGTGTATTAACATTCAGTGCTTTATTTTGTTGAGTACTGATCAATGAATTTCTAAATTTAACACTCCGAGTTCTGACAACATTTTTCATATGGCAATAATTAGCGGTATAATAAAATAATGCATTTAACTTTTCGCTATTTAATTTTGAATGGTGAATCTCGTTACTATGACAACCGTCTAACCATCCTCAGCAAAGCCACAAAATGTCCGTATAAATAAATAAATCTACACCGAATTTTTACTGATATTAAATTAACATCACGTAAACTGAAAATCGGCGCTTTTAAGCGAATTTATTTGTCAAAAAGGAATGGATCTTAAATAATCACCTCAAAGATCGATTAACATTTGACTAATGTACCATTAAAATAAACGAAATTGTGAAATTTTTTGGCATCAAAAATTAGAATATGGCAAAATGTGTCGTTTCTCGTGAATGAAATGAACCAGATCCAAGAGAATAATGCTGTATTGATTTGAACTGATTTGACCCATAATATTCCATAGAAAGCGAATCCATTGTACGATATTACTTTTTAAATTTTATGCAATACTAGCAATATACCCGTTCTTCATACAGATAATATAATATGAAGACACTTAAAATGCAAAATTATGTACAAATTTCTATATTTCTAAATGATACTATTATTCAAAACATTCTATTAAAATATGTAGTTTAATTTTCCTAAAAAGAACTATAAAAATCTCTGTTCTCGCTATAACAAAATACTTTTCGCGGGCAGATCTGAAGAAAAAATATCTAGGTCCCGTTTGTGTAAAAAATTGACGAAAAATACTTTTTATTTCCCTCAAAACGACAGAGATTATCAAGGACATTGAATTGAATCATACATAATATTGAATTTTCATCAATTAGGCGTCATTTTTATTCATTTCGCGCCATTTAGCAATTTAGCGTCATTTTCATCAACTTGGCGTCATTATAAAAGTCACCAAATGTGTCGCCAAGTCAGATGGTCAGATTGATAGACCGACCATACCGAAACACATTTAATATCCTTCATGTAGAGTAATTTTATAAATTTGGTGAACTTTTTATCAATTTGGCGGCATTTAAAACATTTGGCAATCAAAAATTTAGTTTCGAAAAAACTAAAATTTTGGCATGCCCTTTTACATATTTTTCTTAAGGGACTAGAATTCGTAGTGCTCTGATAGTGATTATGACCAATATATGTAATATGAATGTAGGAGAAAGTAGAGTGAAGCTTCCTTCCCTGAAAATTGCTGTATATTAAATATAAAGTATATACATTTTCTTTGAAGTTAAATACAATTTTGAGTCAACATATTTCTACGACAGAAGAAGAAGCCTACACGTTACGTATTTTGTTGCTTCCGAGAAAGACGTGTTTTATTTGTATTCTCCTCTTTCCGAAATTCGCGCAAAAATGAAGTCACGCTCAATGGCCTCGGGCTGGGAAAATTTATTCGTAATTTTCGATTTCTCAGAAAACTGTTTGTATATGTCAAGAAATAAGAGTCAGTAAGTTTTTCACTTTTATATTGAGTGCACTCATTTTGTTTTCTCGCTGAAGATTGAGTAGAATTTTTCTTGAAAGTGCATGGATAAAAGTAATGATGTATAATATTTACAAACTATTTTTTCAAAAGAAAATACAGGAATATAATATAATGTATTGAGGATGGGAGAAAAATGATCTGATTTAAATCCATTCATATGAGTGTTCTCTTTATGACTACAGATAATTAGAATAAGATCAATCAATCATGCATAAAACATTGAATATGAAGCACTTTCCAACTTCACTGCAATTTTATGTAAACATCTCTAAAATGCGATATATTCCTCGGTAATATTTTTAGAATTATCACAATACTACATTAATTTATTATATTTGAAAACTTCATCGAAGAAAATGAACTTCATCCAAATGACGGGCATTGAAATATAAATTGCCTGGTTTAAACATCTCTAAAACGCGATACATTCCTCGGTAATATTTTGAAAATTATCATAATACTACAATAGTTTATTATATTTGAAAACTTCATCGAAAACAAATGAACTTTATTCAAATGGCGTCATCGAAATATAAATTGCCTCTATATAAAAGCAGCATTTCATTCATAAACACTTTTTCGATAATTTCATTCATCACAATACTATAATGATTTATTTTATTTAAAAATTTGTTATGTACCATATTTATTTTAAGATGTTAAACCTCTCTTATATATAAAATAATTAAACTATTGGAAAGATATTTATTATATAATATATATCTTTTTTCTTTCTGGAGGATATAACAAGAGTCAGAATTTAATTGAATTTGCTTTTCTCTCTATATTAAATAATTTTTATTTAAAATACTACCTAACATATTTTACTGAATTTTTTTTTATAAATTTTATGGGATAATTTTAATATTTCCTAAAATTTTCGAAGCAATTTGTGAATTTTAAATTTGCTTAAAAAATGTTTGAAAAATTATGTCCCATAGGATTCAATATATTTCATTTCTTCAACCCGGGTTTAATCCAAAACCAATTGGGTGATATTATTCATTTATAATCCCATAGGTCCCACAGACCGTCTGAAAAATATACTAACATTTTATTTTTATAAAGTCATTTTTACGTCAGTTATCGTGCTAACGGACAGACAGACAGAATGAAAAACGTCATAAACACTTTTCAACTATGTTGTAAGGTGTTAAGAAAGTCATAAACACTTTTCAACTATGTTGTAAAGTGTTAAGAAAGTCATAAACACTTTTCAACTATGTTGTAAAGTGTTAATAAAAATGGACTAGAATGTGGCCCAACTCTACCTGCTTAAACCAGAATCTATTTTTAGTAGCTTTTTTTACCAAATTTTATAAGATTTTTTTTTAAATTGATAACATGTGTCTAAATGATTACAATTATGGTGTGTGTGAGACCAGAAATTGTTCTCACATGAGACACTTTTATTTGTGGAATTTATGATACCCAGAACGGCAAACAAAGCGGTAGTCTGGCTGGCAACAGGGTTTATGAGGACTTGAACTTTAAGGTCAAAATACTATAAATTTAGGGGTGCAATACCAGAGGGGCTGAGCTCGGCCATACTAAATGTGAAATGATGCCATTGGGTTAAGAAGAACCAATGAGCGGCAAAAAGAAGAAAGGCGGAGTTACCGCCCCCCACCCCCCACCCCGTCGAGGGAACCACAGCTTGTAGCAGACAACGAGAATCAGAGATGGAAATCAGACATGGAAAGAGAAGATGATCGAATTTTGACTTAGAAGCATGCCAGAAATAATCACGATTTTGACATAATAGCACGAATAGAGAAGAATGAAAAACCTAACAGATTTGTAGAGTGTCCCGTAGAGGTTCCAAAATAATAGAAAGAGATCAATGTGGGAGTGCATTCAAAGTACGAGTAGAAGCCACACACCACAGAGTTATGGCAGTACTTCAGCACTAAGACTGATGCAAGTCATTGAGATATGATAAAGCCCAAGACTAAATTGGAAGGTATGTACTCAGCAATTATCACAGGTCCTAGACACGATAGTAATTTTAATTATTCTGGTCGCATATGTCCCCTCCGCTAAAATAATAAATGAAAAGTGATGTTGTTAATAAATGATATTGTTTAAGTTTAAATGGTGTGATCAATTTAGCATTTCATTAATTAATTATTCCTTTTCAGGGCTTACACAAAGGGTAAAAATAATTGGAGGGTTTTTTGCGGCACACAAGGCAGTGTATTACATTAAATGTAATTCCACTATATGAGATATCAACGGCAAAATTAGTTAATTTAATAATTAAAACTTTAAGCTTTTATCAATTTTTCAGTAAACGTCCCACAGTGTGTTACCCTTTAAAGGGCTTGAAAAAATATTTCGATTGATATCATACATATTTGACAATATACCTCCGGGGGGTAACTCTCCCCACCACATATCACCGAGGAGGGCTATTGACGTCACAAACAGAACAATTGTATCGCGGCTATATATCACAATGATTGAAGCTATGAAATCTTATAATTATTGAGCATAAATATATCTTTCCATGAATGATTATGTTCAATTTATGTTTTCTTATGTTTTCGCTCGAATTAAAAGAAATTATATCTGGTTCTAGTTTCTATGTCAACAAAGCTGGCTATAAAGTATCGTGAAAATCCCTTAATATTTGTGGGCGCTATTGTGTACATAAGAAATGGACCACAAACATAAAGACCGACTGAAATCACTCCGAAATTTGTCAAAACATGTTCAGTAGGTTTTAAAATATATATTAGCATCGAAATCTCGAATTCGAAAATTTTCTTGAAAACGGTACTTTTTATATACTATATTACATATTATCAGAGCAAAAATTATTAAAATATTTTACGCTTAAATAAGAGTAAAAACGGTTTGTGCAAAGTGTAAAGAAAACTTGAGCAATATTTTAAGGTACAATTAATATGACAATAGAGCATTCAGCTGTTTCAAAATACACTGGATCCTTTTTGTCAGTGAAGACACCAACAAATCCGGAGTCATAAAAAAGAAATGGGCAGAAATATATCCATCCCTTGTCTAAGATATAACAAGAAAGATCAATCATGCTTAAAGCATTGATTTTGAACAACATTCCAACTTCAATGCAATTTTATTTAAACATGTCTAAAATGCAATACATCCCTGGGTTCTATTTTAAAACTCATCACAATACTACATTAATTAATTATATTTGAAAACTTCAACTTTTGTAAAGTGTTAAAAATACCAGGCGAAATAAATACTTATAATCTTCGGTATGCAGTATACAAATTACAATGGTGCTATGAAATTATTTGAATAATCTCAGACAATGAAATTAAAGTAGTCGTTTCTTACGAACAGAAAAGTTAAAAACAATTTAAATATGAAAAATTAAGTTGCAATCTAAATTTACAAACTTAAGATTGCAGTCTAAAGTTACAAGTTACAAATTAAGAATTGATAAGAATTTAAGTTTTAATTTAAATGTTAAATATAAAATGGAAATTGAAGATAAATTTAGAAAATAGTTGGGTAAAGCCAAAAGGCGATTAAATTTGGAATTCGATACTCCAGGATTTGCTTGAATTCGATACTCCTGGATTTGCCTGAATTCGATACTCCTGGATCTCTAAGAGCTTAGAAGTTTTAGCTGAGGAATTCTAATCTGATTTTAAATTTTCAACAGCATTATGGAGAATCTCCTTAATATCATTAATCTGAAAATAGGTCCATAATTTCTTAAACAAATTAGGAATTCCATAAAAGTTTATTCGCTACCAGAAGCAGATGAGATAAAGTTCGAGGTAACCACGTGACTACTAAAGTCCCTCAATTTATTGCATTCTATTATTTAATACATTTATCCACAGAGTGTGAAAGTGTGAAAGTATGTGTGTGTGTGTGTGTGTGTCAGTGAATCTGTGGAGACGATATCTCACGAATAAATGGAGCGATTCGAATGAATTTGGTACAAACATCACAATCCGTGAGTACTGGAAGCCTATTGTTTTTAAATGCAATCGAATGTTCAGAACCCCATAAATATTCGAGTGAAATTTTGAAAAAATCATCAAAAAATCTAAACTTTTATTAAATTTACGCAAATAGATATTTTTTATGTAATATTTCCTTAGAAAACGATTGACTTAAACTTTAGAACGGTAGCTTGAACTGTTCTCGAGATATTGCACATTTTTCAAATAAATTTATCAAAAAATCCAATAAACAGAAAAAAAATATATTAACCGTTGAGAAACATGTTCACTTTTCCTATGTAATATCATGCGATAGATTTGGTGAAATCATTCTCGTGGATCTAGCTTGTTCCATTCATGAGAAAAGATACTTTGAGTAATACTTTTGTATTTGATCGCCAATAGTCATTTATCTGTTATAAGAATAACTTATTTCTCCGTCTATTACGTTTGGCGAGATTTTGGCGACGAATTGGCGCCAAGTTGGCGGAATGGCGCCAACTTGGCGACTTTTGAAAATGTTACTAAATTAAAGGAAATCTCGCCAAATGGATAAAAATGACGCTAAATCAATGAAAATGACGACTCATTGACGAAAATTCAGTATCTTGGAAGGAATTTAAGTATCTACTATAAGAACAACCTATTTATTTTCTGTAAAAGTAGTAAATTCATTGCATTATATAAGGAAAGTCATTATATAAGGCTGCCCACATCAGATTGCATTATATAAGGCTGCCCACATCAGATTTTTTTTACTGTAAAAGTGGTAAATCCATTGCATTATATAAGGAAAGTCATGTGCTGCCCACATCAGATGTTTTAAACATCTCTAAAATGTGATACATTCAGCGGTGATATTTTAAAAATTATCGCAGTACTATAGTACTCTATTATACTTGAAAACTTCAAACTTTATCGAATTATAAATCGTCTACCTAAGTGTGTAAAATCAATGACTGCTTCATTCTTATCGCTTATATTCCGGACTCCAGAGCTAAATAATTTTGTGTGAAAAATTATCAGGAGTTATTATATAACTCAACTTAGAATTGCTTGATTTGTTTACATTCTGCCTAAGTTAAACTAATGTTTCGTTGTATAAATATTCAAATTTGAGATATCATTAAAATTAAAAAAATTGCAATTGCGTTGCCGCAGAATTTGAATGCAAAGATATTACGGAAAAGGCAATGCGATTTTACGATGGCTGCAACACTAAACATAAATTTAAAAATATCTTTAAATATCACGATCTTTACACGCATAAAAAATAGATGCCATATTACTTTCCTTATATATTGTATAATGTATAAGGAAAGTATTTTGACGGGGTCGAAAATTCGAATTCGAGTTTTCGACAGGATAGGACTTTTCAAGCATGCATGCGAATCAGACGTTTATGAGGTGATGGCTGTGTTGTGTGTGTCATTGAGTCTGTGGAGACGATATATCACGAAAGAATCAAGCGATTCGAACAAAATTTGGTACAAAAATCACAATCAGTGTGTAGGGCACAAAAGAAATAGAATATTATTTTAATATACTTCCAAATTGTTAAATTGAACTTAATATACATAGCCATAAATTCGCATTAGTGGAAATCATTATTAATTTATACATTGCGTTGTTTGTCTCCATTAAAATCCACCAATTATATCCTTTAACATGAGTTCTGTAAAGAAATATTAATTAACATAATACTAAATTGTTTGCACCATTTTAACTTTAACAATACATAATTTATTAACAACATAAAATACCTAATTACTTAATTACAACAATTATTCCTCTTGTTCGCGCCGGAGAGAGACAATGTGAGATCATTAGTTAGAATGCCTAAAATGTATTTAGGACCTGCAATATTATTTGAGGAACACATACCTTCAAGGCTGTCTTGGCTTGCTCACCAGCACGTACTTAATGTCGCTCATTTTACTGGAATTAACTGGAAGTAATTTGCCCTTACGTAATTCTCCGATCATATTGTATTGCTGGCTAGGTGTTAATATCGATCACTTCTGGAATAACTGTACTCCGGACTTTGTCGTTTACATTCTGCAATTGTTGTGCAGAAGTCATCGTGAATTTCAATATCACCTCTCATATTCATGCTGCAATCTCGCTGTCGAAATCGTTCTGTCTAAGTACCGTACTTATGTCATTCTGTTAGTCTACATATCTATTCGTTTTTTAAATGTGTTCTGTCTGAGGTTGTGGCTCTTTTGCCTCAGGTCTGACACTCCTCTTTTACTCCTATTAGCCGCCTCCATGGCGAAGCCACAAGCATCTTCTCCATTGGTCAGCCTTTTTATCCAATATTGTTACTTCACATTTTTTTAAGAGTCATTCGACCCCCCCCCCCTCTGTCTTAACGTCCCTAAATTTATGGTTTTATCTAGTCTTTGGGTCAACATGCTGTAAACTTTGGCGTCATTGAGACTGAAAGTATTGTCTGACGTTTCAGACACAATAAATAATGTACATAAAACCGTCTCACATTAACTGGTGTAAGATCTATTTCTGGTCTCAAACATCTCCCCGCGGACAAAGTGAGTACTGGAAGTTCATTGTTTTTAAAAGCAATCGAATGTTCAGAACCATACAAAATTTTGAAATGAAATTTAAAAAAATCATCAAAGTATTAAAACAGTCAATAAAGTAACGTAAATAATCATTTCTTATGTAATGTTTCATTAGAAAACGATTGATATAAACTCTAGGACTCTAGCATAAACCGTTCTCAAGATATTTCTCAATTTTCAAATAAATGTATCAAAAAATCACATAAAATTAAAGAAAAATATTAACTATTGGGAAATCTGTTCACTCTTCATATGTAATATTATACAACAAATTTATTATCATCATTATGGTAGATTTAGTTTGTTCCACTCACGAGAGAAGACACTTCGGATAGTAGCTTTGTAATTTGACGCCATTATTCGTTTATCTACCATAAGACTAACCTATTTCTCCATGAACAATGCTTGACGACAATTCTTGGCGACATTTTGGCGGCAATTTTGGCAGAATATCGCCAACATGACGAGCTTTAAAAATGTTGCCAAATTGAAGAAAATATCACCAAATGGATAGAAATGTAATCAAATTGATAAAAATGGCTCTAAATTAATTCAAATGAAGACTAACTGATGAAAATCCAATATCTTAGTTTTATATTTGGACGCCATTTGTCGTTAATCTGCTATAAGAATAACCCATTTCTCCAACCATAATGCTTGACGATATTTTAGCGACGAAATTTGTGGAATATCGACAACTTGGCGAGTTTTTACATGTCGCCAAATTGATGAAAATATCGTCAAATTGATAAATTCAACCAATTTTTAAGTCAATCAAATTCATAATATATCGCCAAATTGATAAAAATGACGCCAAATAGAATGCAATATTTTGCTAATTTTTATTTCCGTCATATCATGGGTATACTTTTTATTATATAAGAAATGCTCTTCTAAATATTGCCAACTTGGCAATATTTGGCCCTACACTGACGAAAATATCGTTAAAATTGCAAAAAAGACGCATAGTTAATGAAAATGACGCCTTATTGCTGAATATATTATTAATATATTTAAATACATGGACTATATTGCTTATTGAGGAAAATAATTGTTAATTTAGAGTTACGTAAAATATAAGTTTATTTGGTACGAAATAGTTTTAGATGTTATTATCCAGAAAATCGCCATATGTACAATACAAACACTGCGCCGTGGATTTTTCATCACTTTCTCACCTTTAAAGAAGTGAATTTAATGCATTATATAAGGATAGTTATGTTCTGTCCACATCAGATATTTTTACTTTGCAAAGAGTCACATGATCTCTGCATATATTATGGGTGTAATTAACAGATTTTGCTGGAATTTTTTTTTACACATTTTGTGTGATAATTTGACAATTTCCTAAAATTTTCGAAGCAGTTTGTGAATTTAAACTTTGCTCAAAAAATGGCTAAAAAATTAGGTCCCGTAGGGTGAAATGTATTTCATCTATTCAATCCGGGTTAAATTTGGAATTAATTGAGGGTAATTATTCATTTTTATTCATTTCATCATTATATCATGGCCCACAGACCGTCTCAACAACATATTAAAATGTCATTTTGATAAAGTATTTTTATAGCAGTTATAGTACGAACGGCAGACAGACCGACAAACAGATATACAGAATGAACAAAGTCAGAAACACTTTACAACTATGTTGGAAAGTGTTAAAAACATATGTGGTAAAACTGTTTTTAATAAAATGATTAAAAAATAAGATAAATAAATTTTTCTGTGTCTGAACCCCTTAACCGGCGGTAAATGAAAACTTTTAACGCCCTAATTTTGTTTCAGTACTATCCCGTGCTACAACGGGTATTTATGCTAGTTAAATATAAAATACTTATAAAGTTTTTTGACAGTTCGGGAAAGTTTGTCTGAAGCTGCTTCAACAACAGAAGGTAAAAGTAGTACGACATGCATTTTGTTGCTTCACAGAAAGGCATGTTTTATTTGCATCCTTCTTGCAAAATTCACGAAAAAATGAATCTATGCTAAATGTCCTTCGGCAGTGCTAGTTCATGTTTTTCGATTTTCGGGGAAATTGTTTGTGTATGTCAAGAAGTAACGGAGTTTGTAGTTGTTGCAATTTCACGTAGGATGAATTCGTTCTAGTTTTTTCTCTGAAGATAGAATGTCATTTTCACTAAATGTGATTGGATGAAAGAAGGTATACAAATGCTATATTCGTAAAATAATTTGCTTTATGAAAATTGAGCACAACATTTAAAAAATCTGATGTTGGCAGCTCATGACTTTCTTCATATAATACAATGAATTTACTAGTTTTACAGTAAGAAAAAATAGCTTATTCTTATAGTAGATATTTATATGCTTTCCAAGATATTGAATTTTCATCAATTAGTCTTTATTTCCATTGATTTAGCGTTATTCTCGCACATTTGGCGAGAATTTTGTTAATTTGGCAACATTTAAAAATCGACAAGTTGGCCGCATTCCATCAAATTCTTCGCCAAAATCTCCCGAAGCGTTATGGATGGAGAAATGAGTTATTTTTATAGCAGATAAATGACTACAGGCGTTCAAATACAAAATTATTACACATAGTGTATTTTCTCATGAATGGAACGAGCTAGATCATGAGAATGATGTCACCAAATTTACCGCATGATTTTACATATGAAAAGTGACCATGTTTCTCAAGAGTTATGTTTTTAAAATTTATGGGATTTTTTGATAAATTTATTTAAACAATATGCAGTATCTCGAGAACGGTTAATGTTAGCGTTCTAAAGTTTATGTCAATCGTTTTCTGAGGAAAAATTACGTAAGAAATATCTATTTGCGTAATTTTATTAAAGGTTTTGATATTTTGATGATTTTTTCAAAACTTCACCTGAAATTTTAGGGGAGGGGGGTTCTGAACATTCAGTTGTGTTTAAAAACAATAGGCTTCCAGTTTCCACGGATTGTAATTTTTATACCAAATTTCATTCGAATGGCTCCATTCGTTCTTGAGTTATCATCTCCACAGTCTCAATGACACACACACACACACACATACTTTCACATATACACACATGCGCACACACACACACAGATATCACCTAAAAACTTTCGATTCGTGATCAGGGATGCTTGAAGTGTGCTCTCCTGTCGAATACTCGAATTCGAATTTTCAACTCCGTCACAATTCTTTTCTTATACATTATACTATATATATAAAAAAAGTAACATATTAGTAAAATTTTTTCCTACAGTCAGTATAATTTGTCGAGTATTCAATTAATCAACAAGTGGATGTAGAAATAAATAAATCTAATGTAGGCAACACTTTGTATTATATTATGCACTCACTTTATTACTTTCCTTATATACATTGTATAATGTATAAGGAAAGTATTGTGACTGGGTCGAAAATTTGAATTCGATTTTTGTATGGGAGAGCACGTTTCAAGCATCCCTGATCACGAATTGAACATGCTTGAGGTGATGTTTGAGGTGTGTGTGTGTGTTTAAGTATATGTGTGTGTGTGTGTGCGTGTGTGTGTGCGTGTGTGTGTTTAAGCATATGTGTGTGTGTGTGTTTGTGTCAGTGAGTCTGTGGAGACGATATCTCACGAACGACTGGAACGTTTCGAATGAAATTTGGTATAAAAATTACAATCCGTGAATATTGGAAGCTTATTATTTTAAACACATTCGAATGTTCAGAACCTCCCCTAAATTTCAGAGTGAAATTTTGCAAAAATCATCAAAAAATCTAAACCTTTAATAAAGTTACGCAAATTGACATTTCTTATGTAATTTTTTCTTAGAAAACTATTAACATAAACTTTAAAGTGCTAGCATGAACCGTTCGTGAGATATTGCACATTTTTCAAACAAATTTATCAAAAAATCCCATACATTAAAAACATATTAACTACTCAGAAACATATTCAATATTCATTTTTAAAATCATGTTATAAATTTGGTGACATCAGTCTCGTGGATCTAGCTCGTTCCATTCATGCGAATATATAATTTGAGTAATACTTTTGAATTTGAACGCCAAGAGTCATTTATCTGCTATAAGAATAACTTATTTCTCCATCCATAACGCTTGGCGAGATATTGGCGACGAATTTGGGTGAATGTCGCTACTTGGCGACTTTTTTTTATATTGCAAAATTAACAAAAATCTCGCTAAATGGATAAAATTGACTCTAAAGCAATGAAAATGATGACTCATTGACGAAAATTCTATATCTTGGAAGGTATATAAGTATTTACTATAAGAATAACCTATTTGTTTTACTGTAAAAGTAGTAAATTCACTGCATTATACAGGGAAAGTTATGTGCTGCCCACATCAGATTTTCTATTTCATAGAATGAATCAGAAATAATCTTATACAAAATCCGTCACAATATTTTTGAAGTTCAGTCGTACTACATTAATTATGTGCTTTTCGTCTTGAGTTTCAGTCAATGGATTCCCAAAATTCAAAATCCAAATTCTAAAAATGTTTTTCACATGCCAATAATTCTCAACATATTTCAATAATGAATTTAATTTTTCGCTATTTAATTTTGAAAGGCGAATCTGGTTACTATGACAACTATCTAACTATCCTACGTAAAGTCAACAACTTGGCATATCTAAGATAATAATAATGAAAAATGTGTTCGGTGTTAACATTTTAGACCGTCTGTATATTTGTGTCGTCTTTAGCGGAAAATCTAAGCATTGTAGGCCATGAAATTTAGTACACAGGTACCTTATCATTTTGGTACATGAGTACTTCTTGCGCATCGGTAATATATTTTTTAATTAGAATTATGTTTTAATTATTTCATGTTCTAGCACGATTTTGGGCGATTTTTACACAAATGTGTTCCTTAGCAATCGAAAATATTATCACAAAGGTGTCATCTTAACACCATTGATAAGATTAACATCATTAAGAAAATTTTCTTTAGAACAAATTTTGAACGGAATCCATACTGTTAATAGACGATTTTTTGTAAATTTTTAAAGAATATATATTTTTCATGTGCTGAAGAAGTATTCTATCTTCTAGCTATATACAGGGTGTATCTGAATTCATCAATATTTGGTGGGGAGGTATGGAATAGGATAAGAAGACTATTTCACATAGGAAAGCTTAGGCGCAAACGAACGCATGACGGTGTAGAGCACGCTTTGTGTCCACAACTCCCATTCACGCATAAAGTAGTCTGACGTGTGATTCCAGCATGACGGCGCTACAGTATATTTCGCAAATGCTGTGCGTGGTTACCGGACCAGAAGATCTGAAGCTCAATGGATTGATCGGAGTAGATCTAATTGTTGGCCACCACGGTCACTGGATTTATCTCCACTCGATTTCTTTGTATGGGGTGCGATGAAAACATGGTGTACGAGACTCCTGTTGTCAGTGCTATGGACCTCGTAGCACGCATATCGGTTGCCGCTGCAAACATCCGGGAAATGCCGGGCATATTCCAGAAAGTCCGGTCGTCCATTCAACGTCATTGTGAGGCATGTACTCTAGCAAATGGTCGGCATTTCGAGCACCTCTTATATGTCTGTACAAACGATGCAGAAATACATGTTTTTTTCTTTACAACTTCCTTGTTATGTTTTCTTTCCATCATTTATGGTTGACTCATGTTGCCGTACTACATGACGTCTGGGCCCATGCTTTCCTATGTGAAATAGTCTTCTTTTTCAATTCCCTACCTCCCCACTAAATATTGATGATGAATTCAGATGCATCCTGTATAATAATAAAAACTGCTTGTGAGTCTGCCTATTTTTATCGTTTTTAGCGAAAAATCTAAGCGTCGAACAGCCATGAAATTTGCTACAAATGTACCTTGATTCCCGAGATATTCTCCCAGAGCTTTCATGTTAATACCATCTATGGCTCTCTTAGAGGATAAAAATAGCTCAAAGAGGCTAAGTTGCGGTAAAAATAGTCGAAGGTGGTCAGTCATATTGCCAAGTGATACGTCAATCTGACAGTAGAGGAAGGAGAATGGAGAGTACACTTCGAAGATAAGATATTGTAATTCCGTGCCAGTAACTCAATAGTGGAACGTCGCAGTAGTGGCGTAGTACGTAGAACGTAGTGGCCAGTACGAAGATCCGTCATTTGATTATCGGTTAGAGCAACAATGTCCTTTTCAAGTTACAAAATCATATAGATATATTCCTCACTTGGCTCTACATACCACGTGTTAAGCTATAACATAAGTCACTAGATTTATTTATCTTATGATAGGATACCCAGCCGCCTGCCTCTTTTTATAACTTATCCTGTATTGTGTGCAACATTTGTATTTATAATTGCAATGTTTCACAAAATGACTATTTTAGCTAAAATGTTATATCATTAGTAGAGAAAAATTAGAAATATTCCAAGAAAACTTTTGAATTAAATGTTCATCTACGTATATGAATTAAAGGTCTATATGTTTTATTCTAGTTATCATTGTTCATTAAATAAATACGCTGAGTGCGATTAGTATTTACGTAATATGTAAATATTATATTCCAATAGTTAAAATAAAAATATTTTGTTTATGCACTTTTATCGCTGCTTACCCCCATACACTTTCAGTAAAAATTCTGCTCCATTTTCAGTGACAAAATAAAATGAGTATAACATAAAACTAAAAAAGCTATTGGTCTTATTTCTTGAAATATAAGAACAATTTCCTGAGAAATCGAAAAATATGAATAAAATTTCCATGCCTTAGGCCATGGAGTGTGACTTCATTCTTGTGTGAATATCGGAATTAAGAAAACGCAAATAAAATACGTCTTTCTTTGAAGTAACAACATGCAAAATGTGTAAGCTTTTCATTGTCTTGAAAATGGGTAGAAACTAAATTTTATGAAGCTACCGGGAATCATTTTGAATACTTTATATAAAAAATCTGATGTGGGCAACACATGACTGTCCTTATATAATGCAATGAATTTACTACGTTTACAGTTAAGAAAAATGTTATTCTTATAGTAGATACTAATATTCTTTCCAAGATATTGAATTTTCGACAATTGGTCATCATTTTCATTGATTTAGCGTCATTTTTATCCATTTGGTGAGATTTTCGTTAATTTGGCAACATTTCAAAAAGTCGCCAAGTTGGCGCAAAAAATTCGTCGCCAAAATCTCGCCAAGCGATATGGACGAAGAAATAAGTTATTCTTACAGCTGATAAATGACTATTGGCGTTCAAATACAAAAGAATTATTTAAAGTATATTTTTTCATGAATAGAATGAGCTAGATCCACGAGAATGATGTCACCCAATTTATCGCATGGTATTACATATGAAAAGTGAACATGTTTCTCAACAGGAAAATTTTTTTTATTTTATTTTATATGGCTTTTTGATAATTTTTTTTGAAAAATGTACAATATCTCGAGAACGGTTCATGTTAGCGCTCTAAAATTTATGTCAATCGTTTTCTAATGAAAAATTACATAAGAAATGCCTATTTGCGTAACTTTATTAGCGGTTTTGATTTTTTAACGAGTTTTTCAAAATTTCATTCGAAAATTTAGAGGGGCTCTGAGCATTCGATTGCGTATAAAAACAATAGGCTTCCAGTGTTTACGGATTTTGATTTTTGTGCCAAATTTTGTTCGAATCGGTCCATTCGTTCATCAGTTATCGTCTCCACAGTCTCACTGACACACACACACACACACACACACACAGACATCACTTCAGAAATGTTTGATTCGTGATCAGGGATTCTTGAAACATGCTCTCCCGTCGAAAACTGGAATTCGAATTTTCGACCCCGTCACAATACTTTCCTTATACATTATGTATATAAGGAAGGTAAAAACATCATACTTGAGATAAATAAATAGACTGTAAATATCCTCTCAAATTTTTTTCCCAAGTCCTAAAGTACCTGTGTACTAAACTTTATATCCGTACGAAGTTTCGATTTACCGCTACAGACGACACGGGCAAACAGACAGACCAGGGTGGAACAGTCCAGTGATTAGCGAACGGAGATTGTATTCGGATGTTCTAAATTCTAGGTAGACTCTGCCTAGACTCCTCTGCCTAGGTAGACCTCCTAGACTGCCTAGACTCCTGCCTCTTCCAGACTCTGCCCAAACAAGAAATTGGGTATTCTGGATTTCATCGATAACAGCAATTGGCTTCTTAATTTCTAGTGATAAGAAAGCTCACTTTTGCCAGATATTATTTTCACAACTTCAAAATTTGGTAATCTGCAAGAAATGTCTTGATGTCAAGGAATGAAATGCACTAGGACGCTGGAGTTCGATTCCCGCCTTTTCCCAAACTGTCACCTTGTTCACTGGGAGTACGAGCACGTTAAATATGTGGGTCGTAAGTTCTACCGAGACGTCGGTGTTAGAGGCATGGGTGTATGGTTTCAGTGGATGCCTCTTCCACTGGATTCAGGTCAAAATTGGATGGCACTTCCCGGTGGTCCAAACATATACCTTACATCTTCGGGTAGGTCGAACCGTCTGGGTCGAAGAAAGAGAAGAAGAAATGTATTGTGTTGAACAAATCAGTTTTTATTTTCTTTTGTAATATATAACGGCAAGCATATTATTTTTGTGACATAAGCAAATTTTAGTTATTGTTGTGTTTCAAATGAAAATGAAAAAGAAATAAAATATTTCAGATTCATGTTTTCTAACTTTTAGAAAAATATATATAATTATATATATATGTATTAATATTAAATACTTTATTGGTTTAAAATTTGGCAAAAACTATCCTTGTTTTCAGTACTCAAATCTCGTCAAAAAAGTCATGTAGTGAATGAAATAGACTCTCATATAACTACTGTAATATCGATACCATTAAAAAATTAATGCAAAAAATCCTAATGTGGTTATCACATGGCATTTCTTATATAACACAATATACTTACTTTTCAGAGCAAAGTATTTATGTGCAAAATCAACGATAGTTTGGCCAGTTTTTGGCGTTGAATCATAAGTAAAAACCTGATGTGGGCAGAACATGACTTTCCTTATGTAATTCAATGAATTTACTACTTTTACAGCAAAAAATAGCTTATTCTTATAGTTGGTATATTATTTTCAAGATACTGAATTTTCGTCAATTAGTCGTAATTTTCATTGATTAAAAATCATTTTTAACCATTTGTCGAGATTTTCGTTAATTTAGCACCATTTAAAAAAGTTGCCAAGTTGTCGACATTCCGCCAAATTCGTCGCCAAAATCTCACCAAGCGTTATAGAAAGAGAAATAAGTTATTCTTATAGCAGATGAATGACTATTGCCGTTTAAATACAAAAGTATTACACAAAGTATCTTTTCTCATGAATGGAACGAGCTAGATTCACGAAAATGATGTCAACAAATTTCTCGCATAATATTACATATGGAAAGAGAACATGTTTCTCAACAGTTAATATATTTTTCTTAATTTATGAGATTTTTTGATAAATTTATTTGAAAATTGTTTGATATCTCGAGAACGGTTCATGCTAGCCGTCTAAAGTTCATGTCAATCGGTTTCTAAGGGAAAATTACATAAGAAATGTCTATCTGTGTAGCTATATTAAAGGTTCTGATTTTTTAATGATTTTTTCAAAATTTCACTCGAAAATTTAGGGGGGGGGGGGATTCGATTGCATTTGAAAACAATAGGCTTCCAGTATTAATGGATTGTGATTTTTGTACCAAATTTCATTCGAATCGCTCTATTCGTTCGTGAGATATCGTCTCCACAGACTCACTGACACACACACACACACACAAACCTCACCTCAATTAATGTTTGATTCTTGATCAGGGATGCTTGAAACGTGATATTCCGTCAAAACTCGAATTCGAATTTTCGACCTCGTCACAATGCTTTCCTTATACATTATGTATATAAGGAAAGTAAAAAGGTAGCACATTCTCGGTGTCAAGTGGCAAACTATTCCATGCAAATTTAATTTGACAACTATAAGAAAAATTATAACGGTTGTTGAGCAACGTAATCCCTCTTCATCGACCACAGTCCATCTTAAAGGTAATTTCACATAATTTTCCTTTATTGGGTGATCTTTGCTATTGTTAAGGTTAAAAGTCCACTTCGGCGATAAGAACTTGGAATTCCATCCCAGTAGTTTCAACGGTAGAGCGTCGGCCGTGCACATCCCTGTTAGGGACATTCCATTTCGTATCAGGAGTTTGATTTCAGCTGCACTTAAAATCAATCATATTTCAGATTTACTGCGACTCCATTCTTTAAGGTAGTCATCTTAGTGGCAGGTATTACTTTCATATTAAAATTATGACTAAGGCAATTGTAATTGGACGAAGATTGCAATGAGTATTTGAAGCAGTAAAATGATCAGAACATCTGATCTCGTAACATTTTTAGGATTGATGTTTCAGGGCTAGTTACACTTTTCATATGAATCTTGATATTTTAAATCTTCGACATGGGAGTCTGGAAGATAACTAGAATTTGACTTCTCCAAAGGTTTTCGTATTTTTCGTCATCTATATATATTTTGCAGGCTTGAACATATGACAAAAATTTGTAAAAAACATCGGCAACCAAAAACAAGGCCATTAAAGAAAAAAAAACCTAACTCAGTGTAGACCACGTTAATCGATGTCTCTCTCAATATATCAGATATTCGGAATAACAGATAAGATATATCAAATATTGTGGATTCAAGTACTATTATGAAATTTCAGAGTAAATCCGGAAGTGATGGCCATTTCACTCAAATTAAAAATGTTACTCGATGGCTCTACAAGTACGTAAATCTGTATTAGTACCTGCTATTTTATTTTAGACAGCAGGCTTTTAATATCCGAAATAAAAGGGTTATATTAAAAGCACATAGCAAAACCTTTTTGGAAACTTCAATAAATTCTCCAGAAAGTGGATTATTATTAATGTTATTACTTATTTATTCTTTGTGTCTCTATGATCCGAAATGATTATGGATGAGTCAAGATTGTTTTTAAAGTCTTCTGTAAATGTGGCAAAACTTATAATTCATAATTGTAGGTTTTGAGGAGATTGATGTTTACCTTTGTACCTTTGCTCAAAATTGTTAACAAAACCAGATAGATAGGATTTTAAAAGATACATTCATCAGGTTGGAAAATATCGTCTTGAACTTGTATATAGTTGCGAGGTACAATTTAACCATTTGCATCCCATATTATGAGTTTTTCAAACTCATACGTATAATATTCATTGCAAAATTGTTTGGGCTTTCACCATTTGTGAATATTAGAAAAATCTTGAATTTTATGTATAAATTCATAAATTGAATTTGAAATAATTGAGCTAATATAATTCAATTGAATTAAAATGCTGCTTCAAAAGGCCCTTTTTGTGCACATGATTTCTATATTTTATTAAATGCATCTAAACAGAATGCTGGAAACCATTATTTTCAGAGAAACAATATAATGATTACAAATTGGGTATTTTCACATCAATCGATACGACTACAAACCCTACAAATATTATTTTTTAATTTATATTATAAAGATAATATATATTACTTTCCTTATATATATAATGTATAAGAAAAGTATTGTGACGGGGTCGAAAATTCGAATTCGAGTTTTCGATGTGAGAGCACGTTTCAAGCATCCCTCATCACGAATCAAGCATTTTTGAAGTGATGTCTGTGTAAATGTGTGTGTGTGTGTGTGAAAGTGTGTGTGTGTGTGTGTGTGTGTGTGTGTGTGTGTGTGTGCCTGTGGAGACGATAACTGACGAACGAATGGACCCATTCGAACGAAATTTGGTACAAAAATCACAATCTATAAACACTGGAAGCCTATTGGTTTTAAACGTAATCGAATGTTAAGAACTCCCTAAATTTTCGAGTGAAATTTTGAAAAAATTGTTAAAAAATCAAAACCGCTAATAAAGTTACGCAAATAGACATTTCTAGTATATTGTATAAGGAAAGTATAATGTATAAGGAAAGTATAATGAATAAGGAAAGTAGTAAAATGTATAAGGAATATAGTATAATGTATAATGTATAAGGAAAGTTTTGTGACGGGGTAGAAAATTCGAATACGAGTTTTGGACGGGAGAGTACGTTTCAAGCATCCCTGATCACGAATTGAACATGCTTGAGGTGATGTTTGAGATGTGTGTTTGTGTGTGTGTGTGTTTGTGTGTGTTTGTGTGTGTGTGTGTGTTTAAGTATATATGTGTGTGTGCGTGTGTGTTTAAGTATATGTGTGTGTGTGCGTGTGTGTTTTTAAGTATATTTGTATGCATGTGTGTTTGTCTCAGTAAGTCTGTGGAGACGATATCTCACGAACGAATGGAACGATTCGAATGAAATTTGGTACAAAAATTACAATCCGTGAATATTGGAAGCTTATTGTTTTAGTCGAATGTTCAGA
The DNA here is from genome assembly GCA_951213105.1 of Amaurobius ferox. Lineage (NCBI taxonomy): Eukaryota > Metazoa > Arthropoda > Arachnida > Araneae > Amaurobiidae > Amaurobius > Amaurobius ferox. The sequence goes on along the minus strand of OX578148.1, from coordinate 56,672,993 downwards.
ACCCCCCTTAATTTCAGAGAGAAATTTTGAAAAAATCATCAAAAAATCTAAACCTTCAATAAGGTTACGCAAACTGACATTTCTTATGTAATTTTTTATTAGAAAACGATTAACATAAATTTTAGAACGTTAACATGAACCGTTCTTGAGCTATTGCACATTTTTCAAAAAAATTATCAAAAAATCATATTTCATTCAAAAATCATAAAAAAAATATATATTTTCTATTGAGAAAGATGTTCACTTTTCATATGTAATACCATGCGATAAATTTGTTGACATCATTCTCGTGGATCTACCTCGTTCCCTTCATGTGGAAAGATACTTCGAGTAATACTTTTGTATTTGAACGCCAATAGTCATTTATCTGTTATAAGAATAACTTAATTATCCGCCAGTAAAGCTTGGCGAGATTTTGGTGACGAATTTGACGGAATGCCGCTAATTTGGCGACTTTTTGAAATGTTGTCAAATTAACGAAAATCTCGCCAAATGGATTAAGATGACGCAAAATCAATGAAAATGAAGACTAATTGTCAAAAATTCAATATCTTGGAACGGATATAAGTATCTACTATAAGAAAAACCTATTTTTTTAACACTTTACAACAAAGTTGAAAAGTGTTTATGACTTTGTTCATTCTGTCTGTCTGTCTGTCTGTCTGTCCGTTAGCACGATAACTGCCGTAAAAATGACTTAATCAAAATGAAATTTTAGTATGTTGTTCAGACGGTCTATAGGACCTATGGGAATATAAATGAATAATATCACCCAATTAGTTTTGGATTGAACCCGGATTGAAAAAATGGAATACATTGAGCCCTATGGGACCTAATTTTTCAAGTATTTTTTAAGCGGATTTAAAATTCACAAATTGCTTCGAAAATTTTAGGCAATATTCAAATGGTTCCGTAAAATATATATAAAAAAATTCAGCGAAATGTATTCAGTAGTTTTTTAAATAAAAATTAAAATAATAATAACACCTCTTATATGAAGCGATCACGTGTCCATGATATGAAACGATCACATGACCCACCTCAAAATGATATATGGCATCCATCTTGTGTCAAAATCGTGATTTTTAAAGTTCTTTTTAATTCATATTGAGTGTTGTATCCGTCCTAAAACTACTTTATTTTTGCCTAAATTCTGTGCATCTACATACGGAAACAACGCAATGACAATATATTCCAGTTTAAATGCTCATCTAAATTTGATTATTTCTACTATTAAGCCTATTTTTCACCTATGTAAAATGTAAACAACAAAATATGTAGAATGAGTTGTATTAGAATCGCTGTAATTCTTTAACACAAAATCAAATAGTCCATGGAGTCTGCTTAGCTGATATGATTGAAATATTCATTGATTTTAGAAAGAGAAGGACGATATTTTTCGATGAAGTTTAACGAATAGAGCTTACTTACTTGTAGCTCAATGGTCTTAATTTTTAAATAAAATAAAGTATTATAGTATTGTGATGAAAGACATGAATGGGGGAATTATTTATGAATGAAATGTTGCTTTTATAGAGAGAGCCAGGCGTGTTATATTTTTATGACGTCATTTGAATGAATTTCAGTTGTTTTCGATGAAGTTTTCAAATATAATAAATTATCGTAGTATTATGATAATTCTAAAATTATTACCAAGGAGTGTATTACAGTTTAGAGATGTTTAAACCAGGCAATTTATACTTTAATGCCGTCATTTGAATGAAGTTAATTTTTTTCGATGAAGGTTTAAGGTTTCAAATATAATAAATCAATGTAGTATTGTGATAAGTTTTAAAATATTACCGAGGAATATATTGCATTTTCGACTTTTTTAAATTAAATTGCATTGAAGTTGGAAAGTGTTTCATAATCAATGCTTTAAGCATGATTGATCTTTCTTGTTTACTGTAAAAGTAGTAAATTCATTGCATTATATAAGGAAAGTCATGTGTTGCCCACATCAGATTTTTTTTTATATATTACCCTATCTATTATGAACCCTTATTCTTACTTTGTGAAAACGAACTCACAGGTAACCACAGAACGGTCAAACATAGTAAAAAGTCATTGCAAAAATAAAAATCTGATGTGGGCAGCACACGACTTTCCTTATATAATGCAATGAATTTACTACTTGTACAGTAAAAAAAAATTGATTATTTGTATAGTAGATATTTATATTCTTTCCAAGATATTGAATTTTCGTCAATGAGTCATCATTTTCATTGATTTAGTGTCATTTTTATGCATTTGGCGAGTTTTTCGTTAATTTAGCAACACAAAGAAAGTCGCCAATTTGGCGACATTTCACCAAATTCGTCGCCAAAATCTCGCCAAGCGTTATGGATGAAGAAATAAATTATTCTTACAGCAGATAATAGACTATTGGCGTTCAAATATAAAAGTATTACTCAAAGTATCATTTCTCATGAATGGAACGAGCTAGATCCACGAGAATGATGTCACCAAATTTATCGCATGGTATTAGATATGAAAAGTGAACATGTTTCTCAATAGGAAGTATTTTATTCTTATTTTATATGATTTTTTGTTAGTTTTTTTTAAATGTGCAATCTCTCGTGAAGGGTTCATGGTAGCGTTCTAAAATTTCTGTTAATCGTTTTCTAATGAAAAATTACATAAGAAATGTATATTTACGTAACTTTATTAGAGGTTTTTATTTTTTGACGATTTTTTCAAAATTTCACTCGAAAATTTAGAGGTGTTCTGGGCATTCGATTGTGTATAAAAACAATAGAATTCCAGTCTTTACGGATTGTAATTTTTGTACCATATTTCATTTGAATAGGTCCATTCGTTTGTCAGTTATCGTCTCCACAGACTCACTGACACACACACACACACACACGCACACACACGCACACACACACACACACATACCATCACTTAAAAATGCTCGATTCGTGATCAGGGATGCTTGAAACGTGCTCTCCAGTCGAAAACTCGAATTCGAATTTTCGACCCCGTCACAGTAATTTCCTTATACATTATTGTATATAAGGAAAGTAAAATGTTAATATTTATACAACAAAATATTAGACAAAATAAAATTGCATTTTTTGCCAACTTCATTATATTTAAGGATTTTGAAAATATGTAACAATATTTCCTCTTCTGGGAAATAACAATTTAAACTACTCACGTAGCTTCAAAATAAAACTTTGGATTCAGAATACACATATTTTCACCGAATTGTCAGATCAAAAAGTAGGAAATCAACATACGATACTTAAAAGAAATATATATAATTATTATAAGGATATAACCATGGGAAAATACAAAGTAATGTTCTAAGGAATTTTAAATAATCAAAACCAAATAACCATCTAAACACAAAGAATTAAAAGACACGAGCGATACTTACGATTGATTTCTAATGACTGGAATAATTAAATTTGAATGCGTTTACGAGTAACTTCTGCTTAACAGAACTATGAATCCATACATTTTCTAGACAAAAACAAAGTTTCTTCGCGAAAAGTATTCTTCTCTGACGATGAAGTATGCATATTTGGATTTGTTTTGGCACCTGGCGTGACTTTTAGAAAAACAATGACTGTAAACTGGGAAAAATACTCCATTCATTTATTTAACTGAAGTTTAACTTTATACACGACATTTACCGCTATACATATGGAGGCAGGATTGTGCTTAAAGTTAACGTTTGTATTTAATATATAAAACTATTTAGAAGTAATAATTAATGTAAAAAAAAAATCTTCGCGAAAAGTATTCTTCTCTGACAGTGAACTATGCCTATTCAGATTTGCTTTGTCATCTGGAGTAAAAAACAATGTTGGGAAAACAATGTGTGTAAAGTAGGTAAAGTATGGGATTATTTTATTTAACTGAAGTTTAACGTTATACACGAAGTTTATGGTTATACATATTGATTTAGGATCGTGTTGAAAGTTAACTTTTGTATTTGATATATAAAACTTGTTTAGTGGTAATAATTAATGTATAATTATTTAATGTATTGTTAAGTTAATTATTTTCTAGAAAAAGCATTGTTTTGGCCCAAATCTCCGATTTTTAGATTTCACTAAGAAGACATGTTTCAAAATTTTATGTTTAAGGAATTGACGAATTGAGACTGAAATTATAAATAAAAGTCTGAAGTGGGTGTGCCGATTTATTAATTTTGTTGGTTAAAATTAATATTGTCAAAAAATGCATTTTACATTAAATTAATTATTTATTAGTATATTAATTATACATGTAATCTGTTCTAAAACTTACTGCTGTGTACATTGCGTTGGTGGCCGCAAAACCCACCTATTTCTGTGTTTAACGGGATACTAAGTTAACAAACTAAAAATTAAGGTTAATAGTAAAGGAACAAACATTTATTTATCACATACTCAATTCACACTCTTTAGTTTTACAAATTAAATAACTATCACAATAGTGGAATACATCTCAATGGTAGTTCGGGGGGTGTAATGCCAGATGAATTGATATTTGGTTGGAGCACGTGGTGGGATGCATTAATTAGCTTTTCCTTAAAAACACAAATTTAGACAAATAGGTTATCCTCATATAGTTTAATTGTACGGTACCTGATCTTCTTTCATAAAACTTGGGTAACACCGATGCCTTGTCACACTTTACACTTGCAATACCAGATGAACATGAGCTCTCCTTCGAATTCCTATATCAGAGACGCACACACAACTCTTAACTCTGCTACCGTCGCTTCTTCTTGACTAGTCTAACTCCAACAGCCTGCCTTGACCAATTCTGACCCCCACTTCGAGCAACTCTCACTTATATCCCTTTTTCGGTCGGAGGTCCACGTGCTGAAATGTAGAGCTGAGAGCTAATCCGTAGACATGGCGTCGCCGTCTCGGTTGCCGCCAAACGGCTTAGTGTGGTATGTAAACATGGGCGTGGTATGTAAGATATGGGGCCACCTGTATATTATCGCCCATCTGCTTAGCGTGGGGATAATCCGCCCGCATTCCTGGTTCCATTATTTTTTAATCCTTCCAAATATTTATTACTTTACATTTCTGGCATTACAGTGGGCATCACATGACTTTCCCTACATGATGGAAATACTTTAATGCTTTCAATGCAAAATAATGATGGGCAAGATCCATGGCGCATTGTTTTTAACGTTGAAAAGTGCACTGACATTTGGAGCTTTTCTGAATGACAACATGCAAAATTATTTTGAATAAGTAAATTAATTTAGATTTCGCTTAAATTTAACTTGACAATTGGAAATATTGCTAATACCTGCTAAGTATTGTTATTAACAAAGAATTGTATTGAAATATGTTAATTGTAATTCACCAATTTGCCGTCATTTTTGTACAATTTGGCGTCATATTTATCCAAATTGGTGACATTTTCGACTGTGATCACTATTATCACTATTATACATGATATTGTTTAATGACAAATCATGATTGATTATTAGGAATACCTGTAATAATTGCTCAAATATTGGTGAATATTGACGACTAATTATATTTATTTCATAAATTTGTCATTAACTCATCTGATTTTAAACATAAATTCTTATAACAATATCAGTACCAGTTTTATAACTCATAATATCTTAAGGTGTCCCTGTCTGTTAAAATTCTTAAGACGAATGGATCTAAATCTTTGATGGTTATGCAGGTTAAAATTACAGAACCCACCCGGTATTTGAAGTTTCCAGAATTTGGATTATGCTCCCAATTCAAATAGTGGTTATACCATGTAGGATGTAGGTGACCGCATAATAGACGCGAAACCGGCTCGTAGATGTTAATACTTACAATAGCAGTGGGCTCCTAACTTTCAGTATTCTGTGAGCGTAATAATCTGTAAAATCGTCATAAAATTTCTAACTGGTATCAAAATTCAATAAGGAAGCAGATTGGAAATTAAAAATTACTTACAATAGCTAATATTTTCTTACAATAGCTAAATAATAATTAATTTAAAGACAAGGCAAGTTCATTAAAGATGCAAGTGTGCAATGGACAATTCATGTTACTACTCCAAATTGCTTAAGATGCTGAATATTCTCAGAACTTTCTCAGAAACAACGAACTGACAATTTTCAAAACTGAATTAGTAGATATAAAGAATTTTAATTGGAAGTATAAGTACATCTATTTAGAAGAATAATTGGAATATGAAGAGAAAAATGTATGTGAAAATAAATTTTTTTACTCTGAATTAATATTGTGTTATTTGAAATAATTGTAATAAGTAAAATGCATGTTAATAAGAAGCATACATGCATATTATACATTTTGAGAATGGAATAGAATCAAATTTGAAGTTTTATAGTAACGATATTGTTATAAATAAACCCAATAAATCCAATAATAACTTCCTAATAAACTTTTTAATAAACTGATTAACGACGTATTCATTTTAACTTCGTTTATGTAATTGTTTCTTTTTATATAGCATTTTATTATCTTAATTTTCTGGTAATTAGAAATTCTTGCAATTATTATGAAAAGTCTAGTATATATTATTCGTAATGAAAATTGCAAATTAAGAACTTTATCAAAACAAAAGAATGCGGAAGTGCATTAGCCAGTACAAAGGATCAAATTCTTCAAGTTACAAACCAGAGGCTCAAACCTTTTTGAAATAAGACATTCTTTCATGATAGCTCAAAGGAAAACATTAAAAGTTTATTTAGTCAGTAATTTTCAAGTTCCCCAATATATCGAGACTATAAATTATATTTTTATTTATAAGCCAAACGCTATTGAGTCTCTATAGAAAATAGAAATATTTCTGCACTAATTAGTAATATAAATTCTAAAGAAGCTCTATGATTAAGAAACAGAGCATAATGCAGGACGGTCTTTATTTAAAACTTTGTAAAGCGTGTTGGATAATGAACTGGAATTAAAAGGTTAATAGATAATTATATTTTAGAGGTAAGTGGAATAACAAGTATTAACGACTTTAATGATATTAGTTTTGTAGAAAATTTGTCAGTCCGAGAATTTTTTGTACCATGTGGAATTCAATAATAGAAGAATCATTTTTACGAGCAAGTGTTAAAAGCTTTAGTATCTCAAAGATTCTAAGAAAAATTTCTAATTCCAGTCACAGTCAGCAGCAAGTTTAAAATAAACATTGTTCGGATAGAATATGTGTAAATCTTTGAATTGATAAATTGAAATTGCATTGTTAGTATCATCTATTCCAGGGGTTCGCAATTTTGTACCTCACGCCAATACCCGCAGATTTCAAAATTTTCTGATGTATACTCGATGAAGAATATATAGTTGAAACGTTTCCTCTGGAATCGTGGGTGCTCTATCAGGATATATGAATGAGCCTAAATTTCTGGATAACTAACACGTTTTCCTACATAGTTCATCTGCACGTTCTTCTGCATAGCGTAAACATGGAAAAATTAACATAAAATATATCAATACCTATTTTACAAGCAGTGATTCTTTCAGGCATACCTCCGAAGGGGGGGGGGGGGATCCCCTCCACACTGGAGACAAGAATTCGCCCCCCAGGAGACATTTTATGTTAACCTAGTTTACATTTATGAGACAGCATTTAGATATATTTATATAGGGAAGATAGAAAGCTTGCCCCCCTCCCTAAAATTTCATTCGCCACCCGACCAAAATGTCCTGAAAGAAACACTGCTCACAAGACAACTGCCATGTACAGTAAAAAAGCAATTAAATGCTCCACTAATTTCACAAAACAGGGAATACTATTCTCAAAACTTTGGGGTATCTCTCATTTCGATGTAGCTCGTATTGCGTCTACTGTTCTCAAACTCGGTGACGACTCCATTTATATACTCTCCGTAGAAACTTCCAGAAAGGACTGGTATCTTCAAGAATATTAGCTATTGCGAGGAAGTTCGAGTGCCTTTGAAACATTGCCAATAGGTGCCAAACTGCCAATAAATCGGTAAATTTGGCATTCCTGTCCCCGGTGTTCGAATGTGGTAACCCTACATTGACGCAATAGAAATGGCTGCCTGTAAATGTGTTTTTCCCTTCTGTTTTACAAGAGAGTCATTAATGAAGGTATTTTATATGTTTACAACACTGACCCATCCTTAAGATGTCCAGCGCAATATCAATCTACTGTAGTCCAAAGTATGGGGCTTATAAGTCAATATAGATGGCCTTTGTCTTGGTTGAAGGCGATTTATTAATTCGAAAACTGACACTGTTTAATCTTTTCATTATAACTTAGGGTCCTTTCCAGGTGTTCTGAAGTTTCGGATAATCATAAACTAGTTAACTAGTAGTCTTAAACTAAATCCAGATTATAAACTTAACTAACTAAAAGCAAATGAATTAGAATTCTAGAATAAATATAGAATTTTGAATAGAAGAGTGACTAAATAAATTTTAGAATTTTGCTCACAGTGAAGCAAAGGTCACCACTTATTCGGGTCTACGCTTATTAAAGCAACAATGAATTGTTGTTAACTACAGTAACGCGAAAATATATGTACTAGGGTGAATCAAAGAACACCTTTTTTTCCCCTAAAAGGTTTGGGTTGGGAAAAGTGGCCATTTGACCTGAATATCACTTGTGTAAAATATTAACGCCGAAAAAATTATCTTCAATCTGCTCATTTGCAAAAAGTCGTACATTGACCGTTGAGACAACAGAATATTCATACCTTTGATGTGGAATTTCTTTCAGGCATAGAATTTCAGGAATAACAACAATTTTATGATGTTGACAGCTTTGCAGAAATGATCCATTTTAAAGAATATAGCTTAAAATTGCTGACATATAATAAAGAGCCGGATGAACATGGTGTTCATCTTGTATCCATTTCAATCAATCTTTCTTTTAAGCACATAATTGCAATTTAAAAATGTCAAAATATTACTTGCTGTATTGTTTTATCTTTTTAAAAGTAGTCATTTTTTTACGACCAAGAAATGTTGCTCGGCTAAGACCCATTTCTAGCTTCATAGCCACAAACTGTACTAGATGCAGTACTGGTTTCTTTAACTAGCCTTTTGACAGGTTGACTATGCACTGGTACACTCAGAAAAGTCGGAATCAATGTAACACTAACTTTTCTCTTTTCTGTAGTTGACAATAAAGCATCATCTGTTAAACATAGTAATGGTTCGGTGCTGTGGTTGAATCTCAGTTAATGTAATTCTTTGCTTTGAAATTTATTTCAAATTTTCTGATATCATCAGATGGATTCTCTGAACTTTCATAATGATTTGTGTCGCGCGTTAACGCACGTTGTTTTGATTATCATACAGCATTGGTATTAAAATAATTTCTACACTCAGAAAAAATTGTGTAAAATTAACAGTATAATACTAACAGCTCGGTTGCCAGTAATTTACTGTTAAATTAACAGAATTAGACAGTACTTCTAACTGTAAAATACTGTTTTTTTATAGAATAAATCTATAAAATTAACAGAATTAAACGGTATTTTAACAGTAAAATATTTTATTAGAAAATAAATCTGTAAAAATTAACCAAATTAAACTGTATTTTAACAGTAAAATATTTTATTAGAAAATAAATCTGTAAAAATTAACCAAATTAAACTGTATTTTAACAGTAAAATACTGTTTCATTATTGAATAAATCTGTCAAATTAACAGAATTAAAATATAGGATCAATAGTAAAAAAATATTATTAAATATCTTTTTAAGTTATATTATTTTAGTAAAACACGCTAAAAACTAAAACATAATTTTTAGTTATCACAACATTCTTGGTAATATGGGACTTAAAATAAAGCTGTGGAGCACCCATAAAATAATTGTATTTGGACATTAACAGAATTTTATAGAATACTATAAATTAGAACACAGAAATGATATATATAAGAATAATTACATTAAATTCATAATTCTTCTTTAACAATCCGCCATTCTTATACACGTCATTTCTGCGTTATCACTTCTGTTGTTCTTTAATACAATAGTTTTATTACCAATTAATACAATAGTTTTATTACCAATTTATACAATAGTTTTATACCATAGTTTTATTTTTAGTTGCATATGACCCAACATATTGTAAGCTAAAAATTATTATATTTTTACCTTTTAATGTGTTTTACTAAAACAGACAACCTAAAAATATTTTTTTATAATATTTTATTTTATACTTTCTAGTTTCTGCAATTTTGTAATACAGTTTTCATCAGATATCCAATCAAACATTTTAAAAATATTTTATTGCCTTTCAAAAATAAAAACAAATTTCAGTTTTCTTAAATTTAAAATTTATAAAACTAATACCTTTAACTTTACTTAACATTTAGCACAACTGAAAACACAAAACTGTATGAATAAAATATTTTGCTTTAAATGGCTGGGGGGGGGGCAGAATTAAGCAACGTTAGTTTTTTCAGAAAATAAACTCTTCATTATACATTTTATTTTTCAATTTATCCAAATAAAAAAGTGCTATAAACTAATGTATTTGGAGACTCATTAAACTCAATAGAAATATAAAAAAATAATCATTTCAGAAATAAAAAATATAATAGTCATTTCACAGTATAACTAATCTAAAAGTACTTTATTTCTAATTCAATCTGCTTCTACACATCCAGAAAATCAGCTTGAATAGATAGAAAATTAAAAATAATTCTATCCCAAACAAGCTAATCAACTGGCTTATGTCAAGCTAATCAACTGGCTTATGTCAAGCTAATTAACAGGCTTCAGATTAGTAAAATGAAAAGTTATAAGTATACAAATGAGAAAATATATTCATGATAAAATTCCTAACGACAAGATTACATATGCATATTATGGTTACATATGCATACTATACTATTAAATAAACCAATAGATAAAATAAGTTTAGGATCGAAATAATTCACAAACCTTTTATGTTTGCAAAAAACTCAGCATATCGGCCATTTTCGGACAATTAAAATCAAGAAATCAAATGTACCTAGCTCAGGAATATAATACACAATTAAAAATATACGTCAACCATGTAAAATAAGTCACACAAATTTTCTATTAACAGCTTAAAATTAAAATAGAGATGGACCATGTGGAAATACAGCAAGCACATTTGCAAAAGAAATACAATGCTCCTCGTTGGTTCCCAACCATGTTCTCCGAGTGTTGATCTGCTTAATGCGCATGCGCGAAGCGAGCATGAGTGGACGATTCACTGTCAGGCGAAGAATTTCCCCCTCTTTTATAAATGATGCTCTTATAACTGTATAAACCTGTTACAGTACTTTACCGTTAATAAATGCAGTGTTTTACTGTCGATTTTAAGTCTATTTTTCTAAGTGTGGATGTACAAAGTATCCTTTGTTTTGTACCACTTTTTGGACAATTTTTCTGACTGAATTATCTTTTACATCTCTTAAGAATGCCAAAAATCTCAAAAAGTTCTTAGCACCATTTCTAAAATCTGGATGGCATTTGATTACAAACCATCCTGGGAAATACAGATTTACGGCGAAACTCCCAATAGATTTCTGTGCCAATCAAAGTGATTTAGTGTTGGCACACAAGCGAAAAATTCTGTTTGCCGTGGTCAACCATTTGGAGTGGGATAGTTTCCCTGGACTTTTATTGGCAATTGATTTCCAACATTTCCCAGAAATGTGAAATTTCCAAAAGATATTTTTGATCTGAACTTTATCTTCTTATTGCTATCCGTAACTATGGGATTCAGAAGTACTATAGGTTTGCAAGAGACAAGATGAAGTTAATGCGCGGTTGCTAAAGTTCTTCCTATAGGACCGCAAAAACTAAATTGTCCAGAAGATTTTCATTTAAATCTTCAATTGAATTCCACAAAGGAAATTCATTTTAATGAAGTTGGTAAACAATCCATTGTAGTGCCCTTTCCTTTGAAACTTATTTCGAATGGACGCGAATGATTCCAGCTTGTGTACCTACTTCCATCCATCACAATCACATCCATCCATCACAATCCTACTATCCATCACAATCACAATGGGATAAATCGGTATTTTCTTTTGCGAAATATTCCCAGATGCTATCAACTATATCTTCAAATCCAGATGAAATTGGTTTAACTGTGATAAGGTAAAATTTACATAAATACAACACTAATACTTACCCATAGTGTCCACTAGTTGACCCTGAAATTGGTAAAATGGGATTTGAATAGAACAAGGTACATTGCTCATATACTAAAAGAACCAGTCGATTTGTGGCCACTAACACATTTATTTAAACACATAAATTATCAGATATTAATAATAATACAAAATAATATACATTTAAAAAAACTAAGCTTGACCACGGGGTGTATGGGATAGTTATGGCAATTGCTACTTCAAATTATCATTAATTAAAATTCAAGATGGTGCAGTAAGGAAAATTTCCTCAAACTTAAATTTACACTGATACTTAGATTTAGATCAATATATAAATACACATTACATCACAATTGAAACTTGAAGAACACAATACATCCACCACAGATGAAACCGCTTGTAAATCCCAAAAATTAGATAATTCCAGCTCATAGTGAAGAGAACTTGATAGTCGCGAAACACAGTTCACTAAGCAGTATAGTATATTAGCTTAGTATTCACTAAGCTAATGTAGTTTAAAGGATCCAAAGGGTAACCCATACTGTGCCACCTATTTTCAGAGCTGAATGGTACTGCATGGCAAAAAAGGGCTCAAGTCCTCGCTGCGCCAATGATCGCCACTGCTCGATGATGATGCAAAACTCGGCCTGGTTCCGTCATAGCTCGATTTGGCTTAGAGCGACCATAAACTTAATTTTCTGAATGGTTGCGCCTTTCTGCGAGCCACGCTTGAGCATATGTGTTCACAGCAATGTACAAAGCCGTTGGTTCCTTACTGTATGCATATGACTGCCGCTGGAGAGTGGCAGCGGATACCGGTGCCTAAAAATGCGTCAAAATGCATTTCGGATCTGGTTTCAAAACAAGTGGACCTACATTTGGAGACCTTCTCTAACGAGATCAGAACGGAGTCTGAATTTACATTTTAAAGTCGAGTCCCTTCAGATTTTTGAAGAGGGAAGAACAACATTGAGGTGGAACTCACCTCGTCCTCTCATTCGATATTTTACTTGTGTGTTAGGAATGGGTGGTTCTAATTGCGGCCAAATTATTGGATTGCGTAGGGACGCTCATTTTCTATGTGTCCCAATAGAAATTGATGATATGCGGACCTTCCAGCTGCTGGAAAGTCCCATCCGGGTTCCGCAGTGACCTGACACTTGACAGGGGCTATAAATTTCGACAGAATTGTAGTTTTAAATTTGACATTTGCTACGACATCTTTTTTATTAAACTTACAACTTCTGTCTTGAACCATTCAAACCATAGCGCTGAACTGTTCCATCTTGTCTATGAGGAGTCATCTTTCAGTAATTACTTACCGTTACCATATCCGACATTTGAGTAATTACTACTCCCCTTTTCATTCCTGGGACTAACCCGGGGCATGATCAGTATTTGCATTATGTGCAAATATATGTTATGCTTCATAAAAGTAACATGACCAAAATATCTGGATTTTGTTTCCAGCTCATGAGCACAACAGTGTTTACGAATAACAGGTTGCGATCGCGAACAACTGACGATCGCACAATAAACACGAAACTGGTCCATGGATGTCGTTATCTTGTGTCGTAAGGAAATCTTCACTTTAGGAACGCTTTATAGTTGAACTTTGGGATAAAATACTTTCCTTTTGCAGGTTCGTGCTACCATAAATATGTGGGTTCGTAAGTCCTTCCGAGAAGCTGGTGATAGGAGAAGAAGGTTATGCTCCCTGTGGATGTCGCCCCTCCACTGAGTTCCGGTCTACATTGGGTGGCACTGTCTAAACAGTGACCTTATACCTTCTGGTAGACCGGACGGTCTAGGTCGAATAACAACAAGTATGTAAGCATTTTTCCAGTAAAATAAAGTAATTTAAATAAGAATTCTAAAGAAAAAATATTAACATTTGATATCTGATAATTAATCTTATCAACAAAATATAATTTGTTATGAAATGAAAACGTCCAGTGAGTATTTTTTGTAACATTTCGGTAAATATTAAAAGTATTCTGTAACTTTAATTATGCTGATGCATATTTTTTGCAGAAAAAAATGAGCTATTCGAAATATATTTTGTTAATAATCTTCTTCAAAGTGCTTTCAAATTATGAAATTAAAATACGGGGTAACAAAAAGTATAAAATTTTTGCTTTTGAAGTCTGCTTAATAAAGTTTTTGTCATTTAAGATTTTGTCGTCTTAAAATTAAAACTAAAAGTCAAATGTTTTATTTTCCTTTACGTATAAAAATATTAGAAACTTATATTTTATTACGGTGAATTTACTTATAAATTTTTTAAAGCTAAGATGTTTAGAATATCTTGTATATACTGAGTAAAACTGAAGTTGCAAATGTTTCAATTGGCTGACAATTTGTACGTCATAGCGGCATATACAAATGATTAAAGTTTTGTAGCGATCCCGCAGAATTGGTAGCTGATATAAGGCAAAACCAGGAGAATTTTAGCTTAAACATTTCATGAATTTCTGAACAATGTCTTTTGAAAATAAAATTTTAAAAATAAAAGTTTTCCTGCAGGACGATTAAGTTTTTCAGAATGTTTAGAACAAGTTTTTCAGAATGTCTACAACCAGCTAATAAACAGGATAATTGCTTTTACGAAGCTTGTGGTCAACTTAACATATAGGGGCAAAAATCGATCGGGATTATACTACCATCCAACCATCCAACGTGGTGTATACAAATGGGTAAGAGAAGTCACCTGTACCGGAAATGGAGCATGTAAGTAGACTAGTAAGTATAATGATAATGCAATTCTCCAACAAATTCTTTACTTTTATATCCCGTCTACTATCGATCATCATACGAGAGGTGTTACGTGTAATCAATCAATTTGAACTGTCAGGCCTAATTTTATAGAAAAACTTCTTATAACTAGAGCATATAGAAGATTTGAGTTTCAATTGATTAAAAAGTAAAAATAGCTTATTTTTTCAGGTCAACTTCAACTATTTAAGCAAGTTTGGCATCTGCAGTAAAATAACACACGTTGCTGGTGGTGGAAGAAAAGTTGCCGTTGTAGTGACGACAAATGAAAAGAGGTAAAGTCTAGGAGACAGGATATTATAGCAAATAATAGCAAATAATAAAGTATATACGTAGAAAAACTACGGTAGCAAAACGACTAGAAAAAATTTATGAATGAATGAACATACCTGTACTAAAACTGTAATGAAGGAACACGAGACGTTTAAACCAGCTGTGAAAAACTGAAAAAGATAGCAAAACAATTGGAAAAACAGGATTAGAAGTGAAAAACAATTATAGCGAAACCAACTGGTTTCGGTTAAATGAGCTAACTTTTATAAATATTATTCTGGAAAATAACTAAAATCAGGAAATGCGAGACAAATAACCGAAACGATGAGTGGCTGTTTTATGCTTTTAAAACATGTTGAGACCCAAGTTTTATACTATATGCTTCAGTTATACGAAATGTTTCTATAAGCATTAATAAACTTTATGAGTTTATTGTGACCAATCTGTCGAGTGCTTTCCAATCACCTTTCCAATGAAATGCCAGTAGTCCATTTCGTTGAAGTGATCTCAACTCATCGTCGACAATGATTAGACTGGGGCTTGATGGGATGCAGAATGGCATCAAATCATTATCAGTGAAGAATCTCGCGTTTGCTTAAGCTCCAACGATGTGCCGGAAATTCATATGCAGGCGATGAGGTGAACTGGACAATCTAACGAAATGTTGCGATCGGCAAACAACTCGAATATGAGGTGTTATGGTTTGGGGATCTGCCCATGAAAGATCATTTTATGCGAAATAAAATTGTCTTTTGCTCTAAACATTTTTATCATGTCTTGTTTATTGCCTAACCAATATTTTATATATATATTTCAAGTGAGTTGCACTTCCTCAAAGAGTTTCAGTTTCACTGAGTGTACGTTGGATAAGGCATTTAATTTACCTAAAAAAGTTATGTATTTTAATGATATAAATGACAATCTTCATTAAGACTGCTAAGAAAGCTAAACTGGAAATCAATAAAAATGTACACTGAAAAAATACGCATTTGACTGCCCCATGGAAATTCAAATATCGAAATCGGTACAATCGTCATTCACAGCGCACATCGGTACATCATCAATCTTTGTACAATCGTCACTCAGAGCACACATCAATATTATACCATTTGAAATATGTGAAATATATATTACCCTTCAAAATATGCATAGATTAATA
Organism: Amaurobius ferox; assembly: GCA_951213105.1. Taxonomy (NCBI): domain Eukaryota; kingdom Metazoa; phylum Arthropoda; class Arachnida; order Araneae; family Amaurobiidae; genus Amaurobius; species Amaurobius ferox. Next base: position 56,656,724 of record OX578148.1, on the reverse strand, counting down.
TTTCACATCAATCCATAACAGGTAACAGTGTTACTCACTATTTTTACTTTCCCTGCAATACATGGTAATGTGTAGGGAAAGTATTGGAATCATGTCGAAAATCTGAACTCGAGTTTTCGACGAATCTACACTTTTCGAGACTTCTAGAATACGAAAAAACTATTTTTAGCGTGACGTCTGTGTGTGTGTGTCTGTGTGCCTGTGTGTCTGTATGTCTGTGTGTCTGTCTGTGTGTCTGTCTGTCTGTCTGTGCAGATTTTGTATCCACTCTAACTAAAAAACTAATGGACCGAATTTCATAAAATTTGGTAGGTAAGTCACTTGTGCACGAATCAGGTGCTGATTAGTTTTGGGTATGTCTCGGGTTAAAAGAATCCGCCTTGTTTTGCGAAATGGCCCGCAGAAGCTTGTATCCACTCTAACTGAAAAACTAATGGACCGAATTTCACAAAATTTAGTAGATAAGTCACTTGTAGATCACCCTGGTGCTGATTAGATTTTGGCATAATTCAGAGAAAAATAACCTGCCTTTTTTTTGCAAAATGGCCCGCAAAAATCATCAAAATCTAAACTTAAGAACTACGTATGCTCAAATATAGCCATTAATTACAAGTGTAATACGTCATTTTAAGCGAAGAAAAGAATAAGACCAACCCCATTAAACTTGAACTAGCCATTCTCGAGATTTTTTAGTTTTTCGTATTTTCTCTACGTCACCTTTGAAAATAAGTCCGGTTACCGAATGAGAACGAAAATTGAATTAAAAGTGAAATAAATTTAATTAAAATATAGAGAACGTGGATATAAGTCTGCAGCGAAAGTCATGTGCTGCCAACATCAGATTTTTACTTCCTCTGCAATACATGGTAATATATAGGGAACGTATTGGAATCATGTCGAAAATTGCAACTCGAGTTTTCGACGGATCTACACGTTTCGATACCTCTAGAATACGACAAAACTATTTTTAGCGTGACGTTTGTGTGTGTCTGACTGTGTGTCTGTGTGTTTGTCTGTGCAATGTATGTATCCACTCTAATTCAAAAACTAATGGACCGAATTTCATAAAATTTAGTAGGTAAGTCACTTATATGTGACCCTGACGCTGATTAGATTTTGGTAGGATTCGTAAAAACAGAACCCGCCTTTTTTTGCGAAAAAGGCCCGCAAAAGCTTGTATCCACTCTAGCTGAAAGACTAATGGACTGAATTTCACAAAATTCGGTAGATATGTCACTTGTGGGTGACTCTGGTGCTGATTAGATTTTGGTACTATTCGAAAAAAAAACCGCTTTTTTTAAGAAATGGCCCGCAAAAATTTCATGTATCCAACCTAGCTAAAATGCTAACGGACCGCATTTCACAATATTTGGTAGATAAGTTACTTGTGGGACACTCTGGTGCTGATTTGATTTTGGTACAATTCGGTAAATAACAACCTACATTTTTCACGAAATCGCCAGCAAAATTCGCCAAAATCTAAAAGAAAAAAAAAAAATACGTATGCTGAAATGTATCAATTACATTTTTGTTTTATACTCAATTTTTGACGAGGAAAAGAATATAACACATTCCATTATACTTTGGGACTAACCGTTCTCAAAATATTTGAGATTTCTTGCATTTTTGTTACTCCGTTATCGGGAAAATGTCCAATTACCAAATAAAAGCAAAAATTGAAGTAAAAATGCAAATTTAGTGTTATTTGATGCAATTAATCTCAGTCTAATGAATTAATAAAGAAATAAATAAAATATGAATTTAAATCAGCAGGGAAAGTGATGTACTGCCCACATCAGATTTTTACTTTCCCTGCAATACATGGTAATGTATAGGGAAAGTATTGGAATCATGCCGAAAATCGCAACTCGAGTTTTCGACGGATCTACACGTTTCAAGACCTCTAGAATACGGAAAAACCATTTTTAGCGTGACGTCTGTGTGTCTGTGTGTCTGTGTGTCTGTCTGTGCAGATTTTGTATCCACTCTAACTAAAAAACTAATGGACCGAATTTCACAAAATTTGGTAGATAAGTCACTTGTGAGCGAGTCTGGTGCTGATTAGTTTTGGGAATGATTTGGAAAAAAAGAACCCGCCTTTTTTTTTGCGAAATGGTCCGCAAAAGCTTGTATCCACTCTAACTGAAAAACTACTGGACCGAATTTCACAAAATTCGGTAGATGAGTCACTTGTGAGTTACTCTGGTGCTGATTAGATTTTGGTACGATTCGGAACCTGCCTTTTTTTGCAAAATGGCCCGCAAAAATCGTCAAAATCTAAACTAAAGAACTAGGTATACTCAAATATATCCATTAAATGCTCGTTTAATACTTAATTTTTAACGACGAAAATAATAAGTCCAACCCCATTACACTAGGACTAGCCGTTCTCGAGATATTTTAGTTTCCGTACTTTCTCTACGCCACATTTGAAAATAAGTCCGGTTACCGAATGAGAACGAAAATTGAATTAAAAGTGAAAAAATTTAATTAAAATAAAGATATCGTTAATATAAGTCTGCAGGGAAAGTCATGTGCTGCCCACATCAGATTTTTACTTTCCCTGCAATACATGGTAATGTATAGGGAAAGTATTGGAATCATGTCGAAAATCGCAACTCGAGTTTTCGACTGATCTACACGTTTCGAGACCTCTAGAATACGAAAATCCTATTTTTAGCGTGACGTCTCTGTGTGTGTGTGTGTGTGTGTGTGTGTCTGTCTGTCTGTGCAATGTATGTATCCACTCTAATTCAAAAACTAATGGACCGAATTTTACAAAATTTGGTATGTACGTCTCTTGGGTGAGACCCTGGTGCTGATTAGTTTTTGGTAGGATTTGTAAAAACAGAACCTGCCTTTTTTTGCGACATTGCTTGTAAAAATTTCATTTATCCACTCTAGCTAAAATACTAATTGACGAAAGTTCACAAAATTTGGTAGATACGTTACTTGTGGCACACTCTGATGCTGATTAGTTTTTGGTAGGATTTGTAAAAACAGAACCCGCCTTTTTTTGCTACGTGGCCCGTAAACATTTCATGTATCCACTCTAGCTAAAATACTAATTGACCAAATTTCCCAAAATTTGGTAAATAAGTTACTTGTGGGACACTCTGGAGCTGATTAGATTTTGGTGCGATTCGGAAACGAACAACCTGCATTTTTTTTCGAAATGACCCGCAAAAATCGCCAAAATGAAAAAAAGAGACTACGTATGCTGAAATGTATCAATTAAATTCCTGTTTTATACGCTATTTTTGACGAGGAAAAGACTACACACTGCATTATACTTTAGAACCAACCGTTCTCAAGATATTTGAGATTTCTTGCATTTTTGTTAACCCACTATCGGAAAAATGTCCAATTACCAAATAAGAACGAAAATCGAATTAAAAATGCGAATTTAGTTTTATTTGGTGCAATTAAACTCAATCTAATGAATTATTAAAGTAATAAAGGAAATATATATTTGAGTCTGCAGGGAAAGTCATGTGCTGCCCACATCAGATTTTTTATATTGAAAAAGTGAGGGGGTTGTGACCGGGGTAAGAGACACGCTTGACTTAATATACGTAACTTTACGTGCAAATGTATTTCTCTTATGTATGAAAAGAATGAGCAAGGGGACATTTTTACATCAATCGTCTGAAAACAACTACCCTGGAAAAAAGAATATAAACCATTGACTTTTAAAATTATAACACTCGTTTTATAAAGAACATTTTTCACTCCAATATATTTATCACATTTATCACATTTTTCACTCCAATATAGTTTTTTTTTATTTGGGAAACATGTCTTTTCCCACTTTATCCAATATCCTGTAGGGATAAAATATCTGAGGACATCCAGAAACACATGCACGAAATACTTTAAATTTATTTTACGATTTGGGTGAAATACAAAAATCTTTCCATTTCCTGAAAGAAGTAACTAATGTTAAAATTTGAACTCCAGTTATGAACAAAATATTACAAAAATATGTTTATATATAACGTGGGTGCTTGAGAATGTGGACAATGTAATCTTTATAAATGAATATTTTATTTTGTGATATTCAGTTCCGTTTCCTGTTGCAAAAGTTTCCGGAATAAAAAGGCCGGAAATTATCAAATGCAAGGAGAATGAAAATGTTTTAAACTACCAATAATTTTTAAATAATGTTTTCGTCTCTATCTGGTTTAAAGCTACACGATTTTCGTTTTAAGGAATGTTAAAATTCAGTAATTTAATGATTTTATTATATGCATATAGCAGAGATGGTATAGCAGAGATGGTAAATATTTAGACATAAAATGGAGTTAAATGGAAAAATTGATGTACTCAGCACATGACTTTCCTTATAGGACAAAATTCATTTTTTCTCCAATCTGGTGATTGCGGCAGAATTTTGCATAGATCTTTACTTTTTCCACCATTCCATGCATTTCAAACATTTTTTTAATTGATGCCAATAAGAGTTATGGTGAACACTAAAATGCTCTATTATCCAAATCGATATTTACTTTGAAATATTTTATTTAAAAACAAATGACATCCTATATAAGACGCTAATATGCGGCGTTCTCCAGATATTGGACTTTTTTATTATCTAAAATAGAAAACAAAGTCATAAACAATTAAATACACGCACATATATTAGATGAGTAAATTCTTCATACGTTGTTTTAACGAAAAATATTGGACGCATTTAGACCATTCTTTAAAATTAATCGCAACTCATTTTGGAAATATTGGAAATTGAATTAGTCCACATGGAGGGGAAGTGCGATATCTCTCGAACAAGGTGAGAAAATCAAATGAAAAATAAGAAACAAATAAGAAAATGCGAAGATCATCATAGATACCTCTTCTAAGGTGAAGAACCGAATGCCATTACTGCCCACAGTGTGGAGACAAAAAAATGTATTGCATACGGGTCCGGATGGTTTGGGGGGGGGGGCCTAAAAATTTATGAGAAAGGTCAATGAATTGTAAAATAGAGGGTAGTGGGGAGGACCGCGTATGTGCTGCATAGAGCACACACATTTATTTGACGGTATTGCCAACTATCCCCAATTCTCAATTTTATAAAAAATAATTTATCATCGGATACTGAAGACGATAGCTTTTGCTTAAAATGCAATTTCTCTTGCAGTTTCACGATGAGTTGTTGGCGGATTTTCGGATGAGTTATTGTCGCACAGAGCGGATGGACAGATACAAGCAAATATTATTCAAATCAAAAGTGGAATTAAACTTTACTTTCTTACTAAAAAAGAAACATGAATATATATATCACATGTGGAAGTTTCATAAACTAGGAATTGCCATTTTTGTGGATATATCTTTGGAGGTCTATCTGCGTAAGCGCTATAGTTAGTGCAATTGTAATCCTACCACTTCAATGACGTTAGAAGGTTTTATAACCTCTTATTGGCTGAAAACTACAATTATTTTTTATAGGGCCCATAATGACAAAATGATATCTGTGAGAAACTCTGTTCTTTTTCGAGGCTAAATGCTCGCCATTTTCTTCAACATCCTTGAGGTCATACACCCGAGACCTCCAACTTAGATATCTGTGGAAAACAAAGCTATAAACTTTCCACAGATTTCGGAGAAAAGCGCGCAATTGCAGTTGTCACCAAGAGGAGGGAGAGAGATTCCCATGATACGAACATTGGGTGGTATTTCTTGACACCGGGGGCCTGGGAAAGATTCCAATGTTCTATTCCAAGGTGGTCTCGAGATTAAGGCCCTAATATATAGACAATTGAGGGCACGAAAAAGGGGAGACGCTCTAACATCTTGAGAGTAGCAGGTCGACTGTTCTCGACTGTTCGTCTCAATACTTCCTTGTATACCCTAGCATTGTATTATATATTAATTCTACCAGATATGCTGTTCATCAATAAACTTGTTTTGTTTTCAATCAAAGTTGCCTCTTATCTATGCACGGAATAGCTCCTGATTCATCTTAGAATATATTTTCATCAATTCATGGATTTCGATACTCAAGCTTTCGGAGTGACGTTACCTACAATCAGTCGATGTTCTCGTATGGCACCGACATCCTAGCTTACAAACTATTACTTCAATGGAGATAACCTGCCGGTGTCCTTTTGCGACCACGCATTCCTAGAACCGAGCAGAGATGTCTTACAAACCTGGTGGCAGCCGCTTGGATCGATGAAAAGAAAGCAATGATACACCGGAATCTGAGCTATACAGACAGCGAAAGGAGCGATTGAGATCCTGAAATTCAGCAGCATCCGAGAAACGTCGGAGGTCAACGACCGGACGATAGCAGACGAAAAATATTGCCTTCCAACCGATGCCTTCCAAGGGAGACCCCTACAGTATTCCGCAATGAGATGAAACCTGATACCACGACTCAGTATGACGCGAAGCCAACCGTCCAGCGAAAGGGTGAGTGACTTATTTTACTTTGGTTGTTCTTGTTCAAAACTCAGGATTTCGTGATATTTAGGCAGGGATAGATCTTTTAACCGAGCTACAGTTTATTTAGGAAAATTGGTTAGCCAAAGCTCGGATTTAACTAAGGATATTAGGATTGAGCAATTAGGTGTAAAAATATATTGTATGTTTTGTTTAATGCATAGCGGTTTGTTTAATATATTGTAAACTTTAGTAACGCATATTATTTTCATTTTAATACATATTGAGTTAATTTAAGTAGAATTGAGTACGGGAAATATAGCCTCATTAAGAGACTGGGGTAGAAATATTTAATACATTATTTTTGCATAAGTATAATTATAATTTTATATGAAAATGGCATTTCTTGCAAGGGCCCGAAAAGCAGACTTAGCTAAATTAGCAGCCGAACTCGTAGAAGAGGTACCACAAAATTTAAAAATTGTTGAATTAAGAAAGTTAATTTTGGAAAGCGCTGATTATGAGGAACAGTTAGTAGAGGGGATGCTAACAGCTATTGTGGCTGAAAGAATGGAAAAAGAAGAATTACAGAATAAATTACAATTGGAGAGAGAACAACGGGAGGCTAAAACAAAATCAGAACAGGAACAATTTAAATTAAATTTAGAATCCCAAGAAAGGTTGGAGCTAGAGAAAATTCGGGCCGGTAGTCGCAGCAACACAGAAAGTCCAGTTATTAGCATAGAAACGGGAGCGCCGATGAGATTCAGGACAGTAGAGGAAACGGTACGAATCATAAGACTGCTAACAGTCAAGGTACCAACACGGGCGGACCAGTGGGCGTATTTTTTTTCAAGTTTAGAGAGAGCGTTCGCTTCGGAAAACGTGCCGATGGAGTTTAGGGCAACCATCTTGTTAAATTTATTAGGGGACAAGGCAGCTGACTTGCTGACGCAGATATCAGAGCAGCAATATGGGGATTATACGATTGTGAAGGGGGTCGTGTTGGAGAATTTCCAACCGTCACCACAAGTGTGCCTGGAAAAGTTCCGGAAGGCGAGCCGTCGAACTGACGAGAGCTTCGTGCAGTTTGCGACTCGGGCGACGTCCATGTGGGAGTACTATTGTAGCTTAAAGGGAGCTAAGGATTTAGAAACGGTAAATCATTTAATAGTAGCAGACAAGATAATCCAAGGCTTGGACGTCGAGACGTACGCACATATAGGCATCAGGCAAGGAGAGGGCTGGTTTAGGCCTAGGGAACTGGCTAAGGAATGTGATATGTACTTCGCGGCCAGGGGAAAGTCCTATGCGGCGTCCGGACAGGGGACGGAAAGGTCCAGTATGTTCAAAAAAGAGGAGCGTGACCAATCTCGACCCGAGGGCGGAAAGGCACGACATTTTAAAGGGGGACCCGAGAAGGGGGGCCAAAAAGGGCAATGTTTTGGATGCGGCTCTCGGAATCATTTTAAATGGGACTGCCCTCAAACGAGGCAGGGGAGAGCGAATGGTCCAAGGGACAGGCGCGCGGCCGATCAGAGGAACGCTCCACGAGCTGGTGACCACAGAGTCATAGCCAGGGTGGATGCAGTAGGGTCCGAGAAAAGGAGGAAGCAGGACCAGCAGACTCGCTGTGAGCTAGAGAGAGTGCCGGTAAGCGTGGATGGGAAGCTAGCATGGGCGCTAGTGGACTCCGGGGCGGAGATCACAGTCGTGCGGAGCGATTTGATGTCCAGGGAGCCAGGTACGGAGGTGGCGGCCATTTACTTAAAGGGAGTATTTGGACCGGCCGTTAAATGCCCATTATTAAATGTCCCGCTAGGTATGACCAAGGGTGAGGGATGCAATGTACCCCACCAAGAAATTTTATGCGCGGTCGCCAAAGATATATCGGAACAGGTACTGTTACCCCCGCAGGTGAAAAGGTTATTGGAAGGGAGGCAGCTAGAAGGAGAGGCAAGCGCCGGCTCTCCGGAGGAAGACGAACCCGCGAAGGAGGACGGGGAGAATAGCGAAACAAAGTCGAGCCCCCCAGAGAATTTAGTTTCGGTATTGGAGGAAAAGCAAACTGCTGAGAGCGGGAAGGAAGGGGGAGCTGTAGAGCCCCATGCACAAAGATTCGCGAGAGAGCAGAATAGATGTGCGGAGTTAGCGGATATATGGGAAAAGGCTAAGACTAGGAGGGGTGGATACTTCGTAAATAACGAATACTTATTCCATCATGAAAAGGTATTAGGAGAAAGGATAGACCAGTTGGTGGTACCTCTGTGCAGAAGAGAGGAAATTCTTAGGATGGCACACAGTTCTGTTTTCGGGGGTCATATGGGAATTAGGAAAACGGCAGAAAGGATCAGGTACTCATTTTTCTGGGAGGGAATGAAAGGGGACGTGCGGAAATTTTGCGAGGCTTGCGAGCCATGTCAGCTCAAAAGACCGGTTAGGACCCGGGAGCGATGTCCCATAACTCCGGTGGCAAGGCCAGATCTACCGTTTCAGGTCGTCAATATTGACGCCGTTGGCCCCATCGATCCGCCCAGTTCTAAGGGACATAAGTATATTTTATGTATGGTGGATCAACACACCAGGTGGGCGGAGGCGATTCCCATGACTTCGCTATCAGCGAAAGCAACCTGCGAAGCACTGTTGCATATTTTTTCGAGAACGGGAGTACCGAATGTGATTGCTTCAGATAACGCGACGAATTTCGCGTCTGAGTTAACTAAAGAGTTTGAAAGACGGTTGGGGGCGAGCCCAAGATTCTCGACACCGTTATATCCGGCATCAAACGGTCTAGTCGAAAGGTGGAATAAAACTTTGAAGTCGATGCTCTATCACGTGATAAGAGAACAGGGAAGGAGTTGGCATCTGAAGATTCCCTATGTCTTGTGGGCGTATCGGGAAGTGCCAAATGCCACGACGGGGATCTCACCTTTCCAACTGTTGTATGGGAGGGCACCCCAGGGTCCACTGTCCATTCTGAAAACTACCTGGACAGGAAAGACAGAGGGAGTACAATGTGACGTGAGGCCGATATCGGCGTATTTACAGGATATGGGAAAGCGGTTAGAGATGGCCGCAGAGCAGGCTGGGTTAACCGCGAAGATTCAACAGGGCAGGATGGCGTACTACCACAATCTTAGGTCATCCACAAAGGTCTTCAAGCCAGGGGACCAAGTGATTGTGCTAGTACCGGACTCCAGCAATAAACTATATGCGAGATGGCAGGGACCGGCCATAATCCAAGAAAAGAGGAATCCGCATTCTTTCATCGTTAAGATGTCAGATGGGAGGACGAAACACGTTCATCAGAATAAAGTTAGGGAATACGTAATGAGGGCGGAGGCCGTGAATGTGATTTTCGAATAAGATTTCGGGGAGGTGGCGGACACACCGAATCAAATAGCCCGGAATAGGGGTTTCGTGAAAACTCTCGATGAGCTGGAGGTACCCCAGCTGAGCGACAACAGAAGGACGGAGTTGAGGCGCATGTTGGAAAAGCACAGAGGTCTATTTACAAGGCCTGTACAACCGGCCAGAGTGGGGACCCACAAAATAGAACTGGTACCGGGGGCAGTCAGGAAGAGGCCTCACTGTTATAGTATCCCAGTAGCTTATAGAAGGGAGGTGGAAAATCAGGTACGAGAGTTACTGGACCTTGATTTAATTGAACCATCGGAGGCAGAAATAGCGCACCCAGTGGTGTGTGTGGCGAAAAAGGATGCGACCGTTAGGTTATGTGTAGATTTTAGGGCACTCAATGGGGTGTCAAAAATTCCCGTGTTCCCAATGAAAGACATACAGGAGTTAGTTTTTACAGCGGGAGGGGCACGGTGGCTGACCAGTTTAGATCTGTTGAGAGGGTACTGGCAAATAAGGATGGAGGAAAACAGTAAACACCTCACAGCGTTCGCAACCCACAATGGAACGTTTCAATGGAAAACGATGCCGTTTGGACTAGCAGGGGCGGCCGGAACGTTTCAGAGAGAAATGAACAGGGCACTGCAGAGGCATTCCGAGTACGCGCAGGCGTACATTGATGATATAATAATTTTTTCTCGAAGCTGGGGAGAGCACCTGACCCACATAGACGCAGTGCTGGAAGAACTGGGGAGGTTAGGATTCACTGTGAGGATAGACAAATGTACCTTCGCGGCCCAGGAAATAAAATATTTAGGTCACCAGATTGGAGGGGGGAAACACGCCCCGGATAAGGAAAAAGTGGCAGCGATTGGGCAATTGGAAAGACCAGTCACAAAAAAGGACGTGAGATCGGTCCTGGGACTAATGGGGTTTTATCGCTCCTATATTCCAAATTTTGCGGAGCTGGCCACTCCTTTAACGAATTTAACGAGGAAGAAGGGTCCAAATAACGTCGAGTGGGGGGAGAAAGAGGAGGTTTCGTTTCGGGAACTGAAACGCATTCTGTGTGCGACAACCGCACTGGCTACGCCGGATTTCGAAGCACCGTTCCAGATACATTGCGATGCGTCCCAATTCGCATGCGGAGTTTGCTTGACACAAAAGGATTCAGAAGGGAATTTTAGACCCATCGCTTTCGCGAGCCAAAAGCTCAGCGACTCCCAAAGGAATTGGGCTACTATTGAAAAGGAAGCATGGGCAGTTTTATTCGGACTGAATAAATTCGACCGATGGATCTATGGTGGGAAGATCGAAATCATAACTGACCACAGCCCGCTTAAATTTTTGAATAAAAGTACGCCGAAGAGCCCTCGCTTAACAAGGTGGGCACTGGCTCTTCAAAAATGGAACTATGAGATCTCGCACAGGCCGGGAAAAAGTCACTTAGCCGCCGACGCACTTTCTCGACTGCGAAGAGCCGAGTCTCGGAGCGAAGATGCTCGAGAAGGCGGGGATTAGCCCAGAGGAATATAGGTCAGCCGAAGCGCTTCCGACCTCCAAGAACGAAACTGGAGGGGGGAGCGGGTTAACAGCTGGGCGCGAGGAGAAAGGGGAGAGTTAGTTTCGATTTAAGATATATCGGTGTACAGATTTTTCTTTGCGTGATTTTTTTTTGTTCATATATTAGTATACGGGTTTTGAATGAGCATAAGGAAGGATTCAAGTAAAGATCGTTCGAACGGAACTGAGTATTATTTAAAGGGGTATGTTACGTAAACACGTAGATAAATATATATAAATAGGTGGGGATATAGTGAAATTGAAATTTATGTTTGTATGTTTGATATTATGAATACGTCTAAAGTACTTTACCTACTGGAGTCTTATTTTGGCCTTTTGGAGGGGATTTCGGGGAATGTTTATTTGTTCTTGCAATGAAAATGTGTATATAAGCACGAAATCCTGAGGGGACAGCCAGGGTAAAGGGTCACTGGAAAAGTAAACAACGCTCGAACTTATACCAGAAACTCTGGAGTTCGGATCGACTTCTTGGGGTGTGTTCAGACTTTGAGTTTACTTCAAACTGTGTGTTACAATATTGGTGATTTCTTTTAAGAAATACATAAGACTGTCTGAGTTATAGAACTTGTACAACACAAACTTTACCGGACTTGTTGGTGACTGGTCAAGGACTTAGCATGACCAAGAATTTAGTGGTAAAATCAATGGACCAGGGGTCTGGAGGCCCCTATAAAAGGAAAATGTTTGCGTGATTTTTTTTATTTCCGATTGTGTATAATGTTGTGTTTCTTTTATTGTGATCATGAAGGCGTCCACGTCAACGGCCATAGATGACCAGATGTGCCGACACAGGTAGTGTGTGAGAAATCTGAGTTTTGTCGAGTTTCTTATACTATGTTGGAAAAATCTGGGTGATTTAACCCGAATTTTTCTTTAGGAGGGGCATGTGAGAAACTCTGTTCTTTTTCGAGGCTAAATGCTCGCCATTTTCTTCAACATCCTTGAGGTCATACACCCGAGACCTCCAACTTAGATATCTGTGGAAAACAAAGCTATAAACTTTCCACAGATTTCGGAGAAAAGCGCGCAATTGCAGTTGTCACCAAGAGGAGGGAGAGAGATTCCCATGATACGAACATTGGGTGGTATTTCTTGACACCGGGGGCCTGGGAAAGATTCCAATGTTCTATTCCAAGGTGGTCTCGAGATTAAGGCCCTAATATATAGACAATTGAGGGCACGAAAAAGGGGAGACGCTCTAACATCTTGAGAGTAGCAGGTCGACTGTTCTCGACTGCTCGTCTCAATACTTCCTTGTATACCCTAGCATTGTATTATATATTAATTCTACCAGATATGCTGTTCATCAATAAACTTGTTTTGTTTTCAATCAAAGTTGCCTCTTATCTATGCACGGAATAGCTCCTGATTCATCTTAGAATATATTTTCATCAATTCATGGATTTCGATACTCAAGCTTTCGGAGTGACGTTACCTACAATCAGTCGATGTTCTCGTATGGCACCGACATCCTAGCTTACAAACTATTACTTCAACGGAGATAACCTGCCGGTGTCCTTTTGCGACCACGCATTCCTAGAACCGAGCAGAGATGTCTTACAATATCCATCATTCAGAGCACCCCTCCACTCGGCGGTTGATTTTTCTCTATTTAAAGAAACTCTCACTGTATCTGGACTGGACCATTCTTAAATGCAATGTTCGCCTGTATAGTATTAAAATCACACAACATGCTAATTTCGCCAATATACGTTCATTTCTAAATCAGTTATCGTCGGATCATGCATAGCGGTAATGGGGACATATCACATGGGTTTTTACCGAATTCAGCAACGAACTCTGAGAAACATTGCTTTACACCACAAATCCAAATTCTAAAAGCAAGAAACAAAAAAGTTAGGGTTTTAGCGAAGTATTCGCTGGTCAATGTATAGCAGTGATGGTGATACAATACGTGCATTTTTAACTGATCTTATAGAGCAACAAACTCTGTTTGGTAAAGCATTCATCTACCCCACATATCGACATTTGGAAGAAATCGGTTAAGCTTTAAAGAAGTTGCAGAGTCCAATTTGACTATAAGAACTTACAATTTCGTTCTTATAGCTCAATGGTAGAGCATCAACTGGCCAGTTTGGAAATTCTGGATTCGATTCCTGGTTGGGCCAGCAAGACTCTTTCAATGGGGCCCGAACAAATCAAACCTGTAGGTTAGTTCAAAGATGGCGGAGGTCTGAAAGTGACGCTAGTACGTCTAGTACGGCTTCAGTGGATTCCGGGAAAATGAGCGTTAATTTCAAAATTGAGAGGATGATGACCATGCAGGATACTAACCTGGATAAAAATAGTAATAGCAGGAGATGAACCTGGGTAAAAATAGCAGGAGGTGATCAGTCAGATTGTCAGTTGCCCGATAATCTGACATTAGAGGGAGGAGAATGCAGAGTCTTCTTCGACGATAAGAGCTTGCAATTCCGTCGCAATAGCTCAATCGTAGAGCGTCAGGTGTCCAGTTCAGAGGTCTAGGGTTCGATTCCCGGTTGGGGCAGCAAGGATCATTAAAAAACGACCAGTTTCAGGAAATAGCTCTTTAATACTTTATATCACACCACGCATTCAACTTTAAAACATTCACTTGAGTTATCATCGGACAGACAAACTACAGCGCAGCATCAGCAATTTTATCCAACAGAGTTTAGAAAAGAACTCCGCCTCTAAATCAATGCCTTCCACCACATATCCAAAATAAAAGAATAAAAGTTTGAGTGGAGTTTATACTGTCAGAAAAGCAAGTAGTACGATAGATAGATGGACGGATACACAAGAACCAAAAGTTCAACTCAACAGTATAAAACATAGTCGCTTCGTTCTCTTTCAATAAGAATATCCATTAAATATTTTATAAACCAAAATATCTACGAAATACTTTATACAAGAAAAGTATATTTCAAAATACATATATACAGGTAATAAGCGTCATTGCATAAAATTGAAATGAATGAAAACATTAATGAACGGAATAAAATATTAAATTCCTATTATGATGTGAACTATTACTGTACTTAAACCACTATTATACTCGATAATGGGGACTATTTTTGTATGGGAAAAGCGACAGCCTCTTAACAAGATTTCCATATGCTAAATCATAATTATCCTCATAGTTTTCTCGACAAATCACAATTTGCGTGAAACTTATCTTGCAGACTACATTTGTTAAGCATAATCTCATATATTCGAATCCAAAGATTATTCAGAAGTAAGCAAAACTACATTTCTTCGTTAATGCTTTAGAATACCGTTCCACTCTGACATTGAATTATGCGAGTTCGAATTCTTTTTGACGCTTGGCGTGACTTTAAGAAAAGCAATGACTACATGGAACCGAGTTAAACAACACAGGTTCTTTTTATTTTCTCGTGCTAGAACACTGGAAATATTTTGTTTAACCCAATATTTTCAAGTTCGATGTTTAGATAGGAAGCGCGTTTTCAGATTTTCAAATCTGGAGATCGTGATTTCATTGCAGATATAAACATTAGTGGTTGGTATCGCTCTTTGGCTCAAAATAGGTGGCACATGTAATGACACGGGATAGGTGATACCTGTAATGACACTGAATAGGTAATACATGCCATGGTAGCAACAAATTAACAAGTCAACTATCAATAAACCCGAATGTTTACAGTGTTGTTGCTGTTGATAAATGTTGGTCGTTTAGACGCTAGGCCATTAGACAACGAGGTCTCCAGTATTTCTTTGTTCATGAATTAAGAGTCACTACTGCAGGGCACTTGTTTAAATGTTTTCCAGACATAGGCTGCCCCAGGTCATATAAAATACAATTCTGGAAAGCAGCAAATCCATATCGATGTAGATGAGCCCTGAGACAGTCATGACCAATCAGCAGTCTGACCTGACAATTGATTCTCGTCGAAGAGCCTCTAGAATGAGGGAAATGCTCCTGCTGAGGACGCTTAGCAGGGACATTTCCGTCATTCAAAAAACGAAAAAATAAGACTTGCTTTGCAGTAATTACAGTCTATGGTGAAGATATATCTGCCAAGAAACGCGCGGAGAGGCACGGGATAGAACATGATATTGCGTGAACGGCTGAATCTCATACATACAAATACAAATGGCAACTACGCATACAAAATAGCCACAAATGGGGAGCAGAGATATGTGCAAAACTGTTTCCTATAGGTGTCAACATATATAGAACCTATGCCTATAATGCAGAAAATATGTTAAAAGTGCTGTCTGATAATATTGATTCAAAGTATCAAAATATTACTAATGATAATGGTGTTATAATCTTTTTATTTTACCTTATATGCTGTTAACTGAGTATTAATTTTTGCAGATGTATACCAAAACGACTCCCAATCTTACTTATCACCATGAATTTCAATGCTTAATTGATACATATAAAGATACTAATAATTATTAAATAAATATAGAGTAAGGTGATATTGTTGCGAATCAATTATAAAATACACCATGAACAGATTTGTTACAACTTCCTTTCACGTTTTTATTCTGTAATGTGTGATTTAATGATATTATTAGCTAAAAATTACTTCATGAAATCTATCTTGTGGCCAGAATAAATTCATTTACAAAATATAAAACTTGGTAATTTCATTCCTTCACTATTTTGGAAATATCTTTCGCTACTTTGTACCTTAACAAATTTATCATAAAGCCCAATTTTAAGACTTTGATAAAAATAGGATAGAAAAATGTAAAATATCTGTTTGAGATAAACACTTTCTAATTGAGTGTAAAAGAAATTAAAATAAAGACAGCTGAAATATTTAAAAACAATTTTATTGCAGACCTATGTTATTGTTCTATAATGATAATTCTGTGTCATTTCTAGTGAAATGCAGGATTGGGTGTAGATGTGGGCCAGAACACATAATGTGAGATTATTACACACATATCTTAATTGCAATCGCATCACATAAACACACGTACATTATTTCAGTTATATCAAAACTACAGGGCTTGATCGTAAAGAGGAAAAGAGCAGAACTATCTATACGCAACACAGCACAACATGGTACTTTTAAACATTTACAATTTCTACTAATTGTATTGTTCTACGGTGATAATTCGAAAGTTTCTGATGTAATTCAGTTTTGGGTGTACATGAGGGTAAAAAAAAAGTAGGCAGGATTATTGCACACACACATATTTTAATTACAATTGCAGCACATTAACACATGTACGTACATTCCGATTATATCAAAGCTTCAGTGCTTTGTCGTGGAGCGAAAAGGAGCAGCAATATCTATACGAAATGTCGTACAAAATTGTGGTAGTTACTTTTAAACATTTACACCCATTTCAAATAGAATGGAAAAGAGCATAATTTTGGGTGTGAAATGTACGTCAAACGCACTTCTAATTAAAAAAATATTTTTTAAATTTACTGACAAATCATTGTAAGACCTAGACCTGCTGTCTAATCTTAGCGTAGTGGTTAAAACACAGATCGTAAGTTTGAACTTACGATGAGATGGTAGTCATAGCGCGCAATCGGGTTGTTACGTTAAAACCTACTTTTTTTCTGTTCATAATCGTAGTAGCGAGTCCTTACAAAAAGAGGTGGGTGTTCAATAACTAATTCAGGGATAAAATTGCTGGATTTCATTTTTTAATTTGGAAATCATTCAACCAGTGGAGCGCATTAAGAAACCCTTCCTTTACCTACGTTACTTCTTAGCGGTGTCTATGTGTTGAGTTGCAATGCGAAACATCTGTGACGCCGTACAAATGGTTATTTCATATAAGACATCCATTTACTACATATAGAGTATGATGTCGCGGTGTTATTCCCGCTCGTCAGCAAGAGGTAGGCTATGACATGACCAGAGTAAAAATATCTCCTTTCTCATAAATGTATCTAAGTAGGATTACTTATATAAAAAGCCCTGTCGCAAGCTAGTAGTCATATCACTCATTTCCTGAATGCTTAATTTTGTCCACAGTAGGCATGGCTAAAACAATGTGTTGAAATGTGATTAAGGGTAAGTATTAAGGGTAAGTATAATGTTATTAAGGGTAATAATGTCTTGAAATGTTATTAAGGGTATATTTAAGGGTAAGTATTTGAAGTTATTAAGGGTTATGTTATAAGGGTAAGTTTTTAAGGGTAAGTATAGTAATATCGTAAAATTCTAACGTCTTTGCTTTACAGATTTAGACTTCTGCTCTAAGGTTTTTTAATATAAGGTTGCGCCCTCTGCCGGGCCATCAATGAAGATGTTGTCAGCTTACCGAAATGGGAATTAAGATTCGTCATTCGTGATGTCACAGTCCAGAGTAAACTTTGAGAGGTGTTGTCAACCCCCACACATATTACAGTTAAAAATATTTTGTTAATTTTGAAGTGGCAATATTCAGGCGTAAGCAACTTGCGATAAGATTTTTAATTGTTCTCTGAACACTGAATCCAGTGACGTCTAATGACATTTAGTGAGGTCTTGGAGTAAGATGAGAGTTGCAGTTAACAAATTCGGCCTGTCTGGAGAGCCCGAGAACAAAATGCGCGCATTATTAATTCCCATGTCGTTATATGCGAAGAGCAAGATAAAACTAATTAAATCAGTCATGTGCCGGGATGGAATCCCCCTACTCTGTTCACCACATCACTTACAACTGCCTATGTTCTGCAGAAACTCGAAACAATGGTTTAATAATAGCTAAAATACAGCCATTTGGAACGTTTCTTGCTGTCATGAATAGCTCTAATTTAGGGTCCAAGTCTTTTTTTATTATTTTGAGAATTTACATGTTTGTAGACGGTAAGAAGAGGTATGAAAATCTCGTCATGAATTATTCTTGCCGAAGCAATCATTCCATAATGAAATTTTAAAATAATTGCTATAAAAAATTCTGCGTTGCTGTTTATCTCATGATTTATCTTTAACCTACGAGCGGCAAAATTTGCATGATCTAAAGGTATTGAAGGAATGGAAATGTGAGCACCACTTTCGTGCTAAATTCTGATTAGCAGCTTTTTATTCAACATATTAGAAGTTTTTCTTATTTATACTTTTAGATAACATGGTAACTACATCACTAATCTAGCTTCTTCTATCTAGAGAAATACAAATAATTGCAACATAGAATTAGTGCGTAACTCTGTTACTCGTTATATATAGATGGGAAGCATCTCTCCTTTCGTTTATTTTTAATGGGAAAAGTGTGTGACGATTTTGCAAGAGAAATGTTTCGATATTTTTTGTTATTGAATTGTATCTTATTTTTTATCAGGGGACGAAGGGGCATTATACAGTTTTGCTATATTAATAACATGCAGATTATTTCCTCCGATTCGTAAAAAAACGACCAAGTTATCGGTAGTGCAACATTTGGATGTAAATTTGGCAATAATTTTACCCGACAAGTTTGAGATCGGCATAAGCGAGACGCATATACTGGCGTATAGCTCAAATATTGGTGCACTGCTGTCGCAGATCTAAAAAAAATTTTTTTTAATATTTTCCTACCAGAACTGGTTTATGATATAGAAGCTTAAAGAAGGGATGGGACAGGCAAGTAGTTAGCGCTCGGGGAGTGCATTCGGATGATCCGAGTTTGATTCCTGGCTTGCCCAACATGTTTTCGTGTTCAAGCGAAGTACGAGTACGTTAAATATGTGGATCCGTAAGTCATTCCGAGAGGCTGCTGGTAGGAGAAGGAGAGCACGGTTTTTGTGGATGATTTCTTCTACTGAGTTCCGGTTTAAATCGGGTTGCACTTCCCGGCGGTCCAAACAGCTACCTTACACCTTCGGGTATATTGGGTGGTCTCGGTCGAAGAAGAAAAAGCGTTGATATTCGATCGTTATGAAACAAGCACATCATTTCGCCTAAAGTCCCGATACACACTCCGTATTTTCATTGGTTGCTCCTCAGTGCGATGTATCAACGCTGCTTGATTGGCTACTTTATTATCCGATGATGCTTGTTTCAAGTTTTGGACTCAAGGAGATTTTTACCCCAACAACTCCTGCGATTTATGTAAACTGAATTTATTGGCGGTTATGAATTTCTGAATCCAAGACTGTCATAAAATAGCGCCTATAAGACTGCGCTTTGTTTCTTTATACATATCGTATAAATTTCAAAACTGCATCAATGTCTCCTGGTCTTATACTACGAAACTTGTTAAGTTTCCAGAACCCACCCAAAATTGCCAAGTTGGTGATATTTCCGTGAATTCATCGCAAAGGGCACCAAATCCATCGTCAAGGTTACGTGACACGGACCTTCAAATTATAACAATCGTTTCCTGTTTTGTATTCCTAATAATATGGTGTTACTTCCCTTGCATAATTTCGTTTCGAAACATCACATTTCCTTCAGGATTTTCTCGCTCATGTACCCTACGCTCTGTGAGAGCAATTCACATGAATGAATTTTAAATGTAAATTCATTTAAAAGGATAATTCTTCTACAAATACCTACATTAAAGATAACTCAATGATATTTTTCACTAGCCTTCATCCTAAATTGCATTCAGAATCTAATAATTTTCATGTCATTATTTTAAATGCTTATTATTGGTCGTAAAATATTAAATTTCCGCGCAAATGAATGTTCGGTAAGAAATTAAGTTCACCATTGCGATTCGAGAAATGCAGTTAAACTCTAGAGGGTCATAAACATGTATTTTCATTAGGATAATTGCTTGAAAAGTTAACCAGAACACCTTTCATAAACTAAAGTCTTTGCTTCTTTTCAAAAGTATGGATAGATTAATATAGTATTTTAACGGAAAACAGTCATGCATTTGAATGAGTGTATAAGTTATATATTTTCATTTATAACTTCCTTTCTAATACTAACTCAATATTGCATATCTTGTACTTTCATTGGGAATAATTTCAATATAGAGTCATTATTAGCGAAAATATTGAAATGCGAAAATTATTAGTTAAATATTGGTACTGCAATAGAACTTTCTCTAATAAAACATCAATATTGGAAAATATTCACATCAATTAATTTTAATTGTAATTCATTTAAACATACAATTCATTTACAAATATCTACATTAAAGATAACTCAATGATGTTTCCCATATGCCTTCATCCTAAATTGCATTCAGAAACTAATAATATTTATGTCATTATCTTAAATGCATGTTATTGGTCGTAAAATATTAAATTTTCGTGCAGATGATTGTTCGGTAAGAATTTAAGTTCACCTTTGCGATTCGGGCAATGCAGTTAAACTCTATACTCTAGTCTAGAGGGTCATAAACACGTATTTTAATTAGGATAATTGCTTGAAATGTCAATTAGAACACCTTTTATAAACTAAAGTTTTTGTTTCTTTGCAACAGTATGGATAAATTGATAAGGTATTTTAAAGGTGAACAAACTTGAATTTGAATTAATGTGTGTATAAGTTATATATTTTCATTTTTAGCTATCTCTCTCAAATTATAGTTCAGTATTGCATGTCTAGCACTTTCATTGAAATATTTTCAATATAGCTTTAATATTGACGAAAATATTGAAATGTGAAAATTATTGGTTAAATAATGGTATTGCAATGGAACTTTTTCTAATAAAACATCAATATTGGAAAATATTGGACGAGGATATTGGCAATATATTACTAATAACGAAATGTTTATTATAAAATAGTATTATAAAGAACTGTATTCTGAAGTTCTACGCTGCGTATGCCATTAGATACTGAAAACGAAGTTGTATATTCGACTCATTTTTAACTTATTTATAACAATGGTGATTTCTTGAGCTTTAAGTTGATTATGCTATCAGATACCAAAAACGAAGGTGGATATTCGTTTCATTTTTAACTTATTTACCACAATAGTGAATTGTGGGTATGATGTACGTTGATATGATATTAGTTATTGAAAACGAAGCTGGATATTGTATTCACTTTTAACTTATATATATTGCAATGGAGAAGTCTGGAGCTTTACGTTGCATATGGCATCATAAACTGAAAACGAAGCTAAATGTTGAACCAATTTTCAAAATTTCGAAATTGGTGGAATCATTTTAAGAATTTGAAATTAATAAAAAACATTTTTTACATTTTCCGAAGTATATATATATACATATACATATACAGAGAGAGAGAGAGAGAGAGAGAGAGAGTGAGAGATAAAGTACTTAAAGTACTTAAAAACGAAAACTTCAACGTACTCGTTTTCATTTGATTACAATGGCACCATAAATGAGTAGGTAACATACTGAAATATAATTAACCACACTTGCTTGAAGATGAGTACTTCAATAAATAAACGTATTATTTCATTTTGATTCATTAAAAATCGTGTAATAAATGTGCAACTATAATTCTGAATTCTTTTGTGTAAATATTTCGAAGAATAAAAGTTATAGCCTCGAAATTAAAGAACTTTATCATGAGAATTACGATGGCGGATGTATATATTTCGTATACGGTGCTATACGGTTGTGTGGCGGTAGAATACGGACACAAAATAAGCATTGCTTGTTTTATGCATATGCGCTGTTTGTCATCCGTCATTTATTTACAGTTTAAAAATATAATTGAAAAATAAAAATATAATTGAATCTCTCAAAAATGAGTACATAGTATTTACAATTATATTTAAAAGTGATTCTCCCATATACTCATAAATGAGTACATAGTATTTACAATTATGCTTAAAATTGATTCTCCCATACTCATAAATGAGTACATAGTATTTACAATTATGCTTAAAATTGATTCTCCCATACTCATAAATGAGTTCATAGTATTTACAATTTGAACGTAAATATGCTTAAAATTTAATTCTTTAATGTACTCAAAAATGAATACATGCGTTTTTAAAAATTAAAACACGGTTACTCGGAGCTATTATAAGCATGCAAAGTGCTCGAAAATGAGTACATTCTACTTTTTTTTAATACCTATTTTTAACAGTGAGAGAGATGCAAATAGCAATTTATCAAACAATAACAATACTATATACAAGGTAGTGCACGTTTTGGATCTAAAATGGAGGAAAGAAACATATGTTATATTTTATATTATCAAATATGTGAATGTTTTGTAAATGTAATTTTAATTAGGTCTAAATGAACATCACTGCTCCGTAGTGGCATCGGCCGTTTACTAGATATTTGAAATTTTACTCTTGAACAGAGAGCTGTCTAAATAATAATGGATCTAAAATGGAGGAAGGAAACATACATTATATTTTATATTATCAAATAAGTGAAAGGTTTGTAAATGTAATTTTAATTAGGTCTAAATGAACATCACTGTTCCGTAGTGGCATCGGCCGTTTACTAGATATTTGAAATTTTACTCTTGAACAGAGAGCTGTCTAAATAAGCTAATTTTCACTATAGCAAACAAAATTTTCGGACCTCCTATGCAGAAAATGTACGCTTTATTCTCTTACCCCATATGTTACAAGATATTGAAATTTTATCATACACTGCTATGCGGTCGGGTCCCCAGCAATGCATCCTTTTGCCACCCTTTTACGATCCTGCAAATTGCATGAAATGGTATTATATTAGTATTTTCATCCGTCACAAAAAATATCATTGATTTTCAGCAAGATCTAATAATAAGAAGATCAATTTGCATGTATTAATGTTTTCCCACATTATCAAAATTCGTGTATTGCAATGGAAACTGATATGCTGGACGCAACAGACATTTTTATTAGCACATATAACTTATCTACAATCAGCGAAATTAAAGTCATTCCATTGTTATTTTTCCATTACCTTCGATTTCCGAAATTGCTCCACAAATCCAATAATGTTTAAGCAATTATTTTAAGTGCAACTAATAGCAATAAAAATATTAAATATTCTTAACAGCCCGGTACGAATTTAATTCAACCTTATAGATTCGAATTATGCAGTTGAAACCCTAGTGAGTTATTACCATGTGAATTAATTAGTGAAATTGCTAGGAGCTCTAATAAGAACGATTATTTGAAGCTAAGGAAAGTGAAAGTTTCATTTTCAACTGGAATATATTGATATTTCGCTTTCCAAGCCTTTTGAACTAACATTTAAGCCTGTTAGACACAAGGAAACTAACACATCTCAAGAAATAAGTTTTAACTTTTTAATGAGTTTAATTTTGTATAACAATGTTTTATACAGGGTGTCCCAGAAAGATTAATACCCGTTTTAATAATTTAGCTGTTGGCGATAAATGGACAATGTAAATTGCAAAAATGTTGATAGTAAAGTAGGAAATAAAATTATGTTAATGAAATAGTCATCCCATTAATTTTCAAAATGTCAGATGCTTTTTGAATTTTTATACAACTCCTTTAGACAAATTTGGTCAATCAGAAAATTTTTATTTTTAATGCAACAAGATTAAAAAATCTGGTGTGGGTAGCACATGACTTTCCATGCAGACTTATATCCACGTTCTTTTTATTTTAATTAAATTTAATTCACTTTTAATTCAATTTTCGTTCTCATTTAGTAATTGGGCTTATTTGCAAACATTGCGTAGAGAAAATACGATAAAAATAAAATATCTCGAGAACGAGTAGTCCTAGTGTAATGGGGTTGATCTTATTCTTTTCATCGTTAAAAATTATGTATAAAATAAGCATTTAATGGATATATTTGAACATACGTAGATTTTATTTTAGATTATGACCATTTTTGGGGGCCATTTTGCCAAAAAGGGCAGGTCATGTTATTTCAAATCATACCGAAATCTAATCAGCAACAGGGTAATCCACAAGCGACTTATCTACCGAATTTTTTGAAACTAGGCCCATTATATTTTTTCAGTTAGAATGGCTACAGGCTTCCGCGGGCCATTTCGCAAAAACAGGCGGGTTCTTTTATCGCAAATTGTACCCAAAACTAATCAGTATCAGATTCGCCACCAAGTGATTTACCTACCAAATTTTATGAAATTCGGTTAATTAATTTTTTGGTTAGAGTGGATACAAAATCTACACAGACAGACAGACATACAGACAGACACACACACAGACACACACACAGACGTCACGCAAAAAATAGTTTTTTCGTATTCTAGAGGTCTCGAAACGTGTAGTTCCGTCGAAAACTAGAGTTGTGATTTTCGGTATGATTCCAATACTTCCCCTATACGTTAATATGTAATCCAGGGAAAGTAAAAAACCGCATATCTGTATTTTTAAAATTGAGAGAGAGTTATATTTAATTGAAAATTGAACACTGTGAATGGGGACCATATATCAAATTAGAAATGTAAATTTGTGACTTTTCACAAAAACGATAAAACTGGGTGGTAATATACATGATATCCAACCGCGTAGTGAGTACCACTGCTTTATATGATCTCTGTCTATGTAATGCTTTATTTAGATGCATTCGTGATAAAAAGTTTTAAAAATATTAAACGTATTTTTGATCTAAATAACTTCCATCGTCAATTTGTTTATGATCCCTATTTTCACTGATGAAACAGCCTTTCACATGGTACGAAAAAGTGGGATAAGTCAGATTTTTCCTTTATCATGATTCAGTTGATTTTAAAGATACAGATATAAGGCTTTTTTAATGATCTTGTTGCATTAAAAATAAAAAAAAAATTGATTGACCAAGTTTGTCTATGGGGTTCGTATAAAAATTTTAAAAAATGTGACTTTTTGAAAATTAATGGGAGGATTATTTCATTAACGTAGTCTTATTTCCTAACTTACTTTCAGCATTTTTGCAATTTCCTTTACCCACTTATCTCCAACAGGTAAAAAATTAAAGTGCGTGTTAATCATTTTGTGACACCCTGTACACTAGAATATATGCCCGTGTTATGACGGGAATCAGAATTTTCGATACATTACTATTCATTTGATGTCATTTTTGTCTATTTCGCGAAATTTTTGTCAATATATCAGCATTTAAAAAAGTTGCCAAGTTGGCGACGTCCCGTTAAATTTCTCACTAAACGTTACGGACGGACGGAGAAATGGACTATTCTTATGGTCTATTCTTATGTTCCTTAAAAGATATTGAACTTTCTTCAATTAGTCGGCATTTCATTGATTCAGAGTTATGTTCATCAATTTGACGAATTTTTATCAATTGGGTGACATTTTATCAATTTGACAACATTTAAAAATCAGCAAGTTGGAAATATTTCGACAAATGCGTCACCAAAACATTGCCCAACGTTACGGAAGGAAAAATAGGTTATTCTTATAGTACATTCTTATTTTATTTCCAAGATATTAAATTTTCTTTAATAATTCCTCATTGTCATTGATTTAGCGCCATTTTTATCAATTTGGCGCCAAATTCGTTAATTTGGCAATATGTAAAAAAGACGCTAACTTAAATAAACAAATATCAATATTGATAGCATCCTCAATAAGCTCTACGAAGGACAAATTATGCAACAACTAATCGACCTCGGAGACCTCGGAGAAAACTAGACCTCGGAGAAAATAGAAAACTAGAGAAAATAGAAAGGAGCCATTTTGTGCGCCATGAACTTCTGTGTTTTTCCGAGAGAAAAACTATTTTTCCATCGTGCCTGTACTGTTGGTTTGTTAGGCCTTGTTCGGATTGCTTTTCGTTGAAAGCGGCGTTTTGTCCGGAGCAGCTGATCTGGGCGAAGATCGCTGTCTCCGTTTTGGAGTGACGTAGTATCTTTCGAGGAGAACCTTGTTGCTGCGCGCCACTTGCCTGCCAATCAGGAAGCGGCGTTTTGGAGAAGTTTGAACTTTTGCGCTTCTCGGGGCTCTTCTCTCCTGGACCTCTGAAGATGTGAGGTCGTGTGAATTTAAGTCTTAAAGGGCTAAGACAAGGCCTTGGCCGAAATGGCTAATTTTCGACGACGGAACTTTTGTTTCTGATAAGAAACCTTCCTGGATCAAGAGAAGATAAAACTACAGATCCTGCAGCACGTCAAATTTTTCTTTCAAAAATTCTAAATTCTTTTTTTTTATTCTAGGAATCTACCGGGTGACAGAAGATCTGGCTATAAGCCTAATACCTTGAGCGGTTCTTTCATGTCGACGGATTTTGCCTTTTGTGCTCTGGATATATTGGGAAATTGTCCTGGAGATTATTTGATCCTTTTCGGACCTGAAATTCTACAGTTTACACGAGCCGGTACTCGAACTGTACTTTCGGAACTTTTGATTTTTGCATTGCTCAACGTATGTATCGAGGTAACCCCTTTGTCATAAATTCTGGAACTAGAGTTCCGAGTGAAGAATATTTAATTGAGATACTGATTGTACAGGCACACCATGATTTAAGTATGATTTCGATTTTGATATGATGATTTATTAATTAATTGAATATTGAAAATGATTGATAGAAAATACTTTTGATTTGCTATAAGATAATGATAAATCTTAATAAATGAAATATTTAGTTAAGCAACAATTGTGTATTCATTCTGTTGTGAAATGCTTGACCTCGTTTAATATTTATTTTATGTCAAAATTTAACTTCCCGCAGTTTCTAATTCACTTTCGATTCTAAAACTTGTTCTCAGAAAATTATTCCAAATTGATAAAGCGCCATTTCTGTATTCGGCCCTTTTGGATATTTCCCGCCAGTTCCGGCAAACCTTGGTGTAGGGTTTTGTCCCGCGTTTTAGTACATCTACTTCGCATTCGCATTTCATATTCTTTAACATTGGAACTCTTTTTATTTGCGTCATGAACGCGTAATAACATTAAAGATGCTTAAGTCTGTTTTCGGTAAATAATTTAGTTGGCGATGTGACGCGGACGGGGTAGGTCGCGCTTTGCCTGTCGGGGCAACGAATGAAAATTCTATTAGTCAGATTCGGAGATATTCTAAAATATGTAATTAAAGATTTTTAACGAGCAGAGTCACTTCAGTGGTGAGATGATGAATTCGGAATGTTTTATTGTAATTTGAATCTATGAAGTTTTTTGTCAACTACTTTGGTTTTCGACATCAAGTTGTTTGTTCCTGTTTAAAGTAAATTATGCTCGAGATGAATAAAGTTATTTAAGTTCAAAGGCCAAGATTGTTCGTCTCATTCTTCAAATGCTTTAGTCACCAGCAGTCCGAGATACTCGTCGAGTGTGTTTTCCACATCGACCACCTCCAGAACAGAATACACAACGCAATGAAATTCAGTCGTGCTTCATCACCACTTATTCCGACCACTCCCGATCATTGCCGATCCCATTTCATTACAATTCTAGCATTCTTTCATTTTTCTAATACCTTATTTATTGTCATCTGGAATTGAATTCTTCCAGACTAGGAAATTCTTACAATACTGAAATAACCTGGGTTATAAAAGAAACTAACCACTTTGAGTTGTCTTGTGATATTTGCTATCACGGTTTTGTGTCGAGCGAAATCCCGCATCCACAGCTTGGTGTGCCGTTGGCGCTCCCACACGAGAATCCTACGATATTAGAGGTATCAATATAATCAAGGATCGGAATCAATCTATACTCCGTTTGTAAAAATTGCAACACTACGAAGGAGTCATCAAAATTGAATGACACTTATTCCACAAACGAAATGCATTTATACAAATTAATTAAATTTACAAAGCAAAAATAAATAATATTACATCTCAAAAATCAGCATTTGGTGAAACCAACACGCTCTGCAATAAGTGCTTCATTACGACGTGCCACGTGTTGTGACAAATCACAACACTTTTATTTTATTATTCAAAATTTAACAATTGTTATAAATCCTTAAATATTTTTTTAATTATTTTAATTTTAATTATTTAAATGTTTGTCTTTAATTATTATTCTAAATTTATTCTATTCCAAATTATATTATTCAAAATTATCTTATTCTAATTATCCATTAAAAATCTTCAACAATATTAAATAGCATTTTGTAATTGTTTTTATGCTAAGTATTTCATGCTAAGTATCGTAACGGTTTTCACGCTAAGTCATGTTAATTCAGTATATCGAAATAATTGTTTGATGTCTATTCTTAGACCTCCATGCGATTGAACGCCAGTTTAGATTTTGTGCAGTGGTAACTGGTGTGAACGCTCTGAATCAATCACAAAGTTCCACAGATGAAGTAAGTGACACATAAACTGTTTAATAAAGAAGGTATTGAACATTCAAAGAAGGCAGAGTTTTATTTTATTATTTTTACCTTGATCACCA
This sequence comes from Amaurobius ferox, assembly GCA_951213105.1. Taxonomy (NCBI): domain Eukaryota; kingdom Metazoa; phylum Arthropoda; class Arachnida; order Araneae; family Amaurobiidae; genus Amaurobius; species Amaurobius ferox. The sequence continues at coordinate 56,628,296 of OX578148.1, read as the reverse complement.
ATACAAACAATGTTAATGCAAAGAACATTACATAATTATTTTTATGGTTCATTTTATTTTGAATGGATTTACTGGTTCAAGAATTTAGTCAGTCAGGTATGATTTATGTATAAAAATGTTCCATTTATCATGAATTAAATATTTGAATTATGATTGTAAGGCGCCCATATGCAATAGCTATATATATTTATTTTATTTCATTATACATTGTATTAATATTCCAATTTCTATTCCCACTACACGCTCCCTTCCATTAAGTGATTAACTTCTAATTAGAAAATTTCCCTTTTAATTTGCATATGGGTGACCAACCCTTAATCAGTGTTGTGGAATAGCTGTTTAATTAATCTCATACCCTTTAATTAAGTCCCTTGAACAGTTGTATCGCAACGGAATCAAACAGACTTCTGAATTTATACTGAGGAAGAGCATTCCAGATTGCTTCTACTCGAACCCAAAGTTCAGCTGCATTAGCTACAGGACGAGAGGCATGAGCGAGACGCCGACTGATGAAATCTCGGACGTGTCCAATAGACAACATATCTGGTGAATAAGCAGGGTTAGGTAAGAAGCTGTATCTGTTGTGCTGAAAATATGTTTTGAACATTTCTGGTAACTTGTGGACGAGCATTGTCCTGCTGAAATACAGCTCCAGGAAAGCGTTGAAAGAAGGGTACGACTTAGGGCTGCAGAACTTCTCTGATGTATCGGTTGCTGCTAAGGTTACCCACAATTCTTAGCTGAGATCGTTCAAGATACTCTATGATGCCCCAGACCATCACGATTGGCGTTCGTCGAGTATGACGTTGGATAATGCACTACGGAAGGTGAAGTTCATCGTTATAGTGTCTAACGTGAATGCGGCTATCACTATACCCCAAATAATTGTGGGATTCATCGGAAAAGACGGCTTGTTGCCAACACCAGTGTATATGTTGATGATACCATTGTAGCCTCAGGTGTCGGTGGTTTTGCGCCAGGGAAATCCTGTACAAAAGAATTCATGCACGCAGGCCATGGTGCAGCAGACATCGACGAATTGTTGCAGCAGATAATGACAGTGCTCCAACACTCTGCTAACTGTTGATATGAAGCTGTACGGCCCATGATTGCCATGCGGATAAGGTGTCTATCATCCCATGCTGATGTAACATTTCGTCATCCACTGCCGGATTTGCGACTCGTTCCGTTCTTTTCAGTCAACTGCTTCCATACTCGCATCACTGTCGTGGCATTGCTCTCCATACGTGCTGCTATGGCATAAGGAAAACCCCTTCACGGTGGACGATCATTCGTCCCTGTTCAGACTCCGTAAGTTACTCATATGGCGCCCTATGTCGTTATAGAGACATAGTGACTTCTCATGAAGCATTTACTGCTGGCAGACAACCATAGATTATTTTCGACGTTCCGCTACAGCTATCTATTTATACGGCTAAAACAGCAGCTCAGAGGGCGCTGCTCAACCCACGCATGCGCAGTGATTCTGGAATACTAATCATTTGCATAACATACATTAATTTGTATTTGCTGGAAGTTTCAGCTCAATCGCATGATTCCTTCATGTGTTGCAATTTCTACAAACATGAGTTTCTACACATATAATTTAAAACATATCTGTTTGATTGATTGATTACGGATTTGATTGATTGTTTGAATTTCAAGAAATGGATGGTCTTGTTACGGTCTCGTTTAAAATTCATGTGTTATTCTCTAGTCTTTTATGTTCCTCTGACTGTTTTTAATTCTATTTGTAAGCAAAGCAGCTGCAACAGACAATTTTTTTATTATATTTTATCGATGAATTTATGTATTGTTTTGGCTTTCATTGTGGTAACTATAGTAAACGCGTTACGTTTCAAAAACTAAAATCGTCTGTTGGCTATTCTTTGAATCAAACTATTGAAAAATAATCTTGTAATTAATTGATTATTAGATTTAAATATCGAAAGGCATTGACAATGAAGCAACAGCGATCGGAGATGATTTTTTTTACATACCGCAATTTCGGTATTAAAAGAACAATAAAATGTGTGCCATTTTTTGTTTAAATTTGAAACGGTTTTTGATATTCAGAATTTCCATTAAGTTTGCATATGTCGTATTTAATGAACTACAGCTATATAAAAGACATTCAAAATCACTCTGTCTGTTTGTCTCATTATCAAGATAGAAACAGCTCAAACAAATTTTCTGAAATTTGAATGGGTGGCCTTAGTAGGGTTTCATTTAAAATTTAGGCGTCAGTCTGTCCCCTCTGTCTACCTTTCTGCCCGTGACTTTGAACGTGACGTAATATATAGGCCTATAGAGCAACGGGATCCAATCCTCATTTGGGTCTTCTAACTAATGTGGTCTATATAGTTTTTCTATTACTTCCTTGAAGAAAATATGCACACAATTCTTCTAATATTTACGAAATTGTAATCTCTATGAAGCGAATTTGTATGCCAACTCAAGCAGCGCGTTTTCCTGTAGTTAGCCAAACTCGTCTGAAGAAGATATTTTAAGGTTAATTTTTTCTATCTACTTTATGCAATTTGTTGGGCGACCTTAGTCGGCTCAGCTTCATGGAACATTACCGTTTAATGCTTATTAATACTTAATCATTTATTATATAAAATGTGCTCATAAAATATTATCGGTACATATGAACGGTATACAAATATATTTCACTCTTAATTTTTTCCGATTTCTGATATTATGTGAAGTATTGATAGAATATTTTAATAAATGGTGATTCAAATTAAACTTGAGGTGCTGAGACTTCTCTATAGGAAAAACTACTGGGCGAATAGTAACCAAATTTCTTACACATACTTTCCTGATTACTCGGTTTCGATTTCTAAAGAAAAATAGTTCAAATATCGGCCGCTAGTGCTTAAATTTAGTGCTGTAATTTGCATATTGCAAAATATATCTGACACTCACCGTCTACAAAAGTAGTTACAAAGCCTCTTTTCTCAAATCCACGAGTGGCGAAGGGTCATGAAGATCACCTTATCTGATAGACTTACTGTTACTTGTAAATATCTTCTATCAAGAAGACAGCAATGCTTCTGCTGCACTAACGGCAATTCAACAGTTAAAAGATCTACGCAGATGACTACTCAGCGCTTGTAATCTTCAGAACTCTTTCTTGCCAATAAGAGGTAAGGTAAGTTAGACAATATGCAAGTTGCGGAAATTTTAGCGCCAAATTTTCCATCTTGCGGCGGAAAGTTGAGCTATATTTTTTTCTTTCGGAAACTTTATACTCAAGACAGTATGTGTTCGAAATTTGGTGATTGCAATTCATCCAGAAGTTTTTCTTACAGATAGGTTTATACATCTCACGATTAATTTGAATTATCCTGTACATTCTCAGCTCAACTAAGGGTTGTTCAAATGAAAGCCATTGAAAAAAATACCTATCACCTGCCAAGTTATAAATTAAATAAACTGGAAATTGAGACTTGGAGTGGCAAAATTAATGTCAATTTAAAACCTACAACGAACAGTTTTATCAATTTCCTTATTTCTCCTTGTTTATTTTAGCACCTGCGGAAATAGTGACTTGGGATGAAAACATCTGCTTAAAATTTTATCCCCACCCGTTTCTTTCATATTTACCGCAAATACACATTATTACAATGCACCATGAGATCTCTGAATTTTGAAAATGGGCGTGGTTAAATATAAGTGTGGCCATATTATTGATACATTCATCGGCTATTCAAAAACAAATCTTGTATACATTTTCTAGATGATTGCCCTGTGTAAATGAACAGGTTAATTGTCAGGATTTTCAATGTGTTTAATCTTTTTGAGGAGGAAAGTCCGTCGTAACCTGTGATGGGTTCCCGGTAAAAAGTAAATAAAGTACAAATCTACTTTTTCATTTAATAGAGGGGGATATATAAATAGGAAAATAAATAATAAATAATTCGAGATGTGACTTTTCAAAACTTTTATGAACAATAAATATTTATAACTACATGTAGCACTTTAATATGAAAATAATTCAAGATAAACACATTCACATTGTAAAATTAATTAATTTCGACATGGTTATAGACAGATATGGGCAATTGTGCATAATGTAGAAGTTTGCAAGGGGATTTCGAGCTTCTCGCCCCCAAATGAGCAATTCGTTGTCCTCAGCAACTAACGTTACGTACACTCTTTTTCCAGAAATTATATTCTGAGCACATATTAAATCTTCCTTTCAGAGTCCCATTCGAGAATATACGTATTTCAAGTTCTCTTCATGGAATTTTAAAAATTTATAAAAATCCCGGTACCAATCGGGTACCAATTAAATTAATTGGTACCCGAAGAAGAAACTTTTTAAAGAAACTTGCAGGCTTATGATCTACAAATTTCATAATCGTACCATCGGTTATTAAGGCTATGTTGAAATATAAAAATCGATTTTTCTATTTTGATAGAAAGGGTATGGTTTAAAATTCGCCCGAAATAAAAACAAAACAAAACAATAAACGTGCTACAGAAGCAGACCGAAATTTATTGAAAGAACATTCTACGAACATGATATCAAGATTGAAACTGCAATAATTATTTCAATCGTTACAGACTTATTGGTGTGGTAATTGTTAAAAATTTTATACTAATGTTAAATAAATAAAAAATAAACGAAATTAAAATTGCTCCTAGTTGTTCCTGAACTAATTGCGAAGTATATTTCTTAGCTGCGTTCAATTTTTCACTACATCCGAATTAAGCAATTTTATTTGTGTGCCATATATCACAGAAATCGCTCAAGCCGTATTTTGGGAGTTGTTGTCGTTAATGATTCCACTTTTATGGAGCAAGACCAGAACAATCCAATGAGACAGAAGTCGATGGATTAGATGACATATAGCAGGTTTTGTTGGTTTCAAGATCCCAGGCACAGCATGGTAGAAGTCTAACTTTTGTCAAATACCCACCAGTTTTGACTACGACCCAGTGTGGGTGGCATCCACAAAGACCATGGTCTTCTCTACGCTATCAAGGGGATCGATAAGATCAAAATTTTCCACTACAATAAAATACAAACTCTTCCTTTTGATCTAGAACTTCCGACCTTTCCGAAAATTTAAAGTATGGATGGTCAGGCACACAATTATGGCAATTGTGTGGCAGTGCCACACAATTTTGACCAGGACACAGTGGGGGCGATAGCAAAAGGAACCGTACACTCCTTCTTTTATCACCAACCTCTCAGAAAGGCTTGGCAAAGATGAGGACAGCAATGAATTGCCTAGCAGACAACTGCATAATTAATACAACACCGTATAACAGACACATCACAAGCGCAGGAGGCAGTTCATAAGTGAAGACAAATCAAATAGCGAAAGTCAAAGGGAAAAACCAGAGTCAAACTCCAAAAATTATAGTTAGTGCTACAACGCAAAAGATAAACTCTAAAAACTTTAGAAATCGTAAACTAACATATAATCAGTTATACTCTAAAAACTATAGAAACTGTTAAAAACTGAAATGCGTGCTCAAACAGTCAAACAGATAAAAGGCAATTAATACGCAAGTTCATGCACAGTCAAGCAAGACCTATAAGCCTAGAAGAGCAGCATCACATTATTTCAGTTTAACCAGTCATTTGCGGACGCCGGAGACTGAAGAAATAGCCTGGCGACTGCGAGCGCCCGGAGGAAAAAAGCATCATGTTTAAAATGATTCTGCAATGTAAAAGAAAATGTAAATTAATGTAACCTTTAATTACACACAAAACCCAGACATGTCTCGGTATCCAACTACCATCCAGCTAGATTCCCGGATTCTCTCTAGGTGGTAGTTGGATAACATACATGAGGACATTCACAAAATCATGCATCTAAACGGCCACAGCTGTGCCAAGTTGGCTCCCACGTGTATTGCACCTTTCGGAAGAACTTTTGGACCCGTAGATACAACACGCCCGTGCTCCCTGTACACACGGGGATAGTTTCGGCAGAGCGGGGAATCGAACTAGAGTCCTCCGAGTACAATCACCGCGTCTTAACCAATGGGTCTGAAAGTTAATACTATATATATATATATATATATATATATATATATATATATATATATATATATATATATATATATATATATATATATATATATATATATATATATATATATATATATATATATATATAGATGAAGAATTTTAATTTACTTGTATTATATATACCATAGATTGATCATTTATTGAAATGTTCTGTATGGCAAAAATGAAAATAAGATGATCTGAAGTGATTATGTGAAATCAATAATGACTATACTACAAGCTTGTGAAGATGATAAAGAGAACATTATAAATAAAACAATATAAATGAACCATTGTAAATAAAACATTATAAATAAAACAGGTACTAAATTGGTATAAAATACCCCCTTTTCCCTGTTCTATATGTAAGTTAAGGAATTGAAAAAGAATGACATGTGGTAAAGATTGGTTAACATAATCCCTTAACTACACCCTTAGATTAAATTTTTATTTGTGTTATAAATCATATATGTACTACAGGTACTTAAGGTACCAATACCTTTGTCCCCTGTGTAAACGTAGATGGTGTAAATCAAGAAAAGTGTATATGATGAAAAGTTACAAAACAGGAAATACATTTTTGCAAGTGGAGCTAGGCCTTTCTGGCTCCCCATTTTTTTTTTTTTTTTTTTTTTTTGAAAATGAATAAATTGAAAAAAGTGAAAAGCATTTCCGAAACCATGTGCGTTACATATATATATATGTACACATACACATTTTCCCCGTTGCGCTTGACAAGCTATCCTACAGATATTTGTCACAATACCTGTGTTTTCAGTTTCTTCACAGTCGTCATTTTCGAAAGGTTGGGAATCACATGTATATAATATCCACATAAATAAAGTGAACCTCCAAAATATTAAAATCTCATTTAAATTGTTTTATGCTTTTCTGAACAGGCTGAGTTAAAACGCAATTTTGAGGATCAAAAGTGATGTTAACGGGTGATAAAAACTATTTTGAAAATATATAAAAAAATTTATTGAGTAAATGAAATATCCCCCTGAATAATTGAGCCTCCTGGCATTTGCCTATTTGCTTGTAATAAAAAAAAACATCTGATATGGGCAGCACAGGATTTTCCTTGTATAATGCAATTAATTTACACTTTTCACAGTGAAAAAATGATGTACGATATAAGATCCACGTAACTGTTTTTAAACATTTACAATTAGACGCTATACCGGTTGGCAACATGTAAAATTATTTCGAAGTACCCAAATAAATTTTATGTATCGTAACTCTAAATTAACAATTTGCAATATTGATAGCATACTCAATAAACAATATAGTCCATATATTAAAATATTTTAATAATTTATTAATCAATTAGGCGTCATTTTCATTAAATTGTAATCATTTTCACAATTTTGCCTATATCTTCTTTAATTTGGGGTGAAATTGCGCTGCGCTATATCACGAGGACGGTTCATGCTAGCGTTCTAAAATTTATGTCAATCGATTTCTAATGAAAAATTACACAAGAAAGGATTATTTACAAAACATTGTTAAAGGCTTTGATTTTATGATTTTTATCAACATTTCATTCGAGAATTTGGGTGTTCTTTCGAACATTCGATTGAGTTTTTAAACAATAAGCTTCTAGTTTACACTGTTTTTATTTATATATCGTCTCCACAGCTACACACATACGCGCGCGCACCCCCCCCCCCCCCACACACAGACATCACATCACCTCAAAAACGTTCCATTCGTGTTCAGAGATGCTTAAAACGTGCCATACCATCGAAAACTCTAATTCGAATTTTCGACACCGTCACAATTATATACTACGTATTTAAAGAAAGTAAAAATTTCTACGTATTTAAGAAACGTATTTAAAAAAAGTAAAATGGTTCTGATTCAGTAACAATTTCAGCAAACTTTTCTATTGAGTGAAATATCAGTACCACATATAATGTGACTTCAAAGTGAGGGTTTTGTATCATTATTGCAAACATAAATACAAAATTTAGATAACTGCAACATCACACCGTGTAAACAAAATCATTTGTTAGCCGAATCACATATCTTCCCGTATTTATTCTATTATCGAAATACATACAAATCTCATACAGTTTCATCTTGAATAATTGTCATCACGGAGTTTCTGTGGGAAAGAAACGAGTTTTCTACTTCTATTCTGGAACTTATCTCAAATCCCCGGAGCAAAATACTGCATCGAAAAATGGTTCAAGACGAAAACAATTTTCGATTGAGAACTTGAAAAAAAAAATTATTTTAATTTATTTTTATTTTTCGCCATTTTGGAATACTATTCTAACGTCTTTTTGGTGTAATCACATTTTAGGTCCTCAAGATGACTAGATGGTAGCGCATGCATGAGATGTCCAATCACGTTCCAGACGGTGAAAGATCAGGGGAGACTGATGGCTAGGGAAGCACCTGGCTACCTTTAAGGGCATGTTGGCTGATGCGTGCAGTGTGTCGTCGGGCGTTTCCTTGCTGGCAAATGATATTACCGTCATAGTGCCCTCAATATGGGCCAGAGGTGACCTGCTATCGTAGAAGATGGTGCCCCAAACCAAGATGCCGCGTTGTCGCGCGGTGTGACGTTCCACAGATGCAACCGGATTGGACCTGTCACTACATCGGCGCCAGACTCGTACACAGGGACAGTCACTGTTAAAACAGAAGCGTGACTCGTCTAAGAACATCACTCCGTGCTATTCCGCAGTCCACGTGGCTCTATCCTGACATCATTGCAAACGCAGGTGTCTGTGCTGTTGGGTCAATGATATTCTTCTTAACGCATGCCATGAGTGCAGGTCGCCGACAACTAATTGGCGGATTGGTCCTGGTCGATATGGGAACATCAAGGGTGGCCTGCGCATTGTTGCAAGAAGGCGACGGAAGTGGCCTGCGGGGCTGCCGATGCGTCGGTCCACGCGTGCTGACGTCGTTCTGGCCGTTCCGGTACCTCTCAAACGTGAAACATTCCCTTGTTCCAACCATCTTCGTCACAGCCGGTGCATCATGGACGCGTGTAGGTAGCTATCCGCTGTGATTTGACGTATGGACCAATCTGAGCTACTGAGTCCGATCACCATACCCCTCGTGAAATCATCTGTCTGTTGGAACAGCTTCGGTTGACGGCGGCCTGGGGTTCTCTGCTACTACGCGTTTCCTTTGAGACAAAAAAATCACAAAATGATTTCCCTGGTAGACAGAGCGGTGCGACTACTTCCGATTCTGCAGGTTCCTTCCCTCATATCTCACTCAACGTGCGCAGTATAGCTGCGCATTTCGCATCATTTACAGAACTAGGTAAGCTGCGTCTACCCTGCAATTTGTATATTTTTCAGGCCACTCCTTCTTGGTGTATCATTTTCACTGTCATGTAGTGTATATATTTGTTATGTAAAGAAATTGTGATTTGGCTAATAATTTGCAGCTATGTTGCAGAGTGCAGATATTATTTCAGTGGTTCGTGAATCAAGTTCAGGAGGCTTTTCACATTCATTTTGTTTCTTATCACGCTGCTAAAGCGTAAGACGTATGTTTTCTTGTGAGATTGTTTTTCAGAGCTTGTAGTGATACACAGCTCTTTAAGATCAAGGTTGGCAAAGGGCTTCGCGGAAGCTATGAAAATAAAAGGACACCTTCAATTTATAAGTCCTAATGTACATATAGGGCCTACCTGAAGTACACATATTAAAAGTGAAAAGAAGTCAATGCCCCCTTAACAGAAGGTCCCCTTGGGACAACAGCTTGGGAACTACTGTATAGATTGTTATGTTTGGTGCATTTGATGTGTATATTATGCTTGGCGCTATTATACTTTCCAATGCTTGTAATAGAAAATAATGCTTTAATTATTCCACCAAAACTTTTAACTTTCATTTTTTATGCTAACGATATATATTTAGGTCTGGAACAGCTCAGTGGTTAGAGCGCAGCAATTACCTTCGGACGACCTGAGTTCGACTTCTGCGTTTTCCTAAACTATCCAGAGTACGGGCACATTAAATATTTGAGTCCGAATGTCCTTTCGAGAGGTTGGTGGTTGAGGAAGAAGGGACGGTCCTTATTGATGCCGCTCACACTGGGTTTCAGTCTAAATTGATGGCAATTCCCGGCAAACCAAACATATACCTTAAACCTTACCAGACAGTTAGACGTACTTAGGTACGTCTAACTGTCTGGGTTGAAGAAGGTGACAGATATATATCTAACTGAATTAGTGTTTTATTTTTTTTAACAATCCGATTATGACCATTTGCACAAACTATCAGACTAGCTTTCATACGATGCTTATTTTTTCTCGTCAACTGATAGTATATATTTGAAAAGTTTTGCAAGTAAAATAATTAAGTAAATATACTGTTGAATTGTTGGCGCACATATAAATTATATATTTTTATACTATTAAAATCGTTCGGCAGTAGGTAAATTTACTTGTATGTTTCGTCAGACGTTTTAATTACAAAATATCTCTCAAAGTTTCGTGTTGTGAAGCAATTTTTAAACTTCAAATAGTTGAAGAGTCTTTCGAAAGACGTTTCGAAGAAAATCACATTAATTTAGACTGGAGCAATAAAAAAAAACTCAATTTTTTTTGGCTATTAATACGTTAATGGAAATACAAAAAAAAATAATATAAAAACCTGACTTTCAAGTAAACTTCATACAAGTAATTTATGGGATGCTAACTTTTCTTCTATACTTTTGTCAAATTTCTTAATACCCTAAGAATCCGGCTCGAAAAGAAAGAAATGTTTTAGAAATTTGAAGAAAATAAGGAAAGCTATATGCAAAAAACAGTATTTTTTATTTACAAGTTTAAAATGTTGGTTAAAAGAATACTTATCAATCAATGGGGTATTTAATAGCTTAAATAGTTAATAGTTGCAATTTTTTCATTTATATGCGATTAAAGGAATTTATTATATTACTTTTTAAAAACAGGTTTCGAAATGCGTCAATTATACGTTAATCTATAGGAATTTGTTTATTTTGAATGTCTAAATTTTCAAGTATAGTTTTATTTATTATTTAAATATCTGATGTTGGCAACACATGACTTTCGCTAGAAATTCAAATTTTTTTTTTTTTAGTTTCCCTGCAATACATAGTAATGTATAGGGAAAGTATTGGAATCATGCCGAAAATCGCAATTCGAGTTTTCGACGGATCTACACGTTTCGAGACCTCTAGAATACGAAAAAACTATTTTTAGCGTGACGTCTGTGTGTGTGTCTGTGTGTCTGTCTGCCTGTGTGTCTGTGTGTCTGTCTGTGCAGATTTTGTATCCACTCTAACTAAAAAACTAATTGACCGAATTTCATAAAATTTGGTAGGTATATCACTTGTGGGCGGATCTGGTGCTGATTAGTTTTGGGTATGATGCGGGATAAAAGAACCCGCCTTTTTTTGCGAAATGGCCCGCAAAGGCTTGTATCCACACCAGTTGAAAAAGTAAAGGGCCGAATAAAACAAAATTTGGTAGGTAAGTCACTTGTGGGACACCCTGGTGCTGATTAGATTTTGGTAAGATTCGGAAAAAAATAACCTTCCTTTTTTTGCAAAATGGCCCCTCAAAAATCGACAAAATCTAAAATAAAAAACTACATATGCTGAAATATATCCATTAAATGCTTGTTTTATACGTAATTTTTAACGAAGAAAAGAATAAGACCAATTCCATTAAACTAGGACTAGTCGTTCTCGAGATATTTTTGTTTTTGTTTTTTTCTCTACGCCACCTTTGAAAATGAGTCCAGTTACCAAATGAGAACGAAAATTGAATTTATAGTGAATTAAATTTAATTAAAATAAGAGAATGTGTATATAAGTCTGCAGGAAAAGTCATGTGCTGCCCACATCAGAATTTTATTTTTATTTCAGAGTGCATTGCGTTTAATTGCAGAGACAAATATGGATACTTTTCTAATATTATATCCAATTTCTAATTTTATTCCATGTTCGTTTCTTTTGGCAACTTAATGCACTTTAAAGTTTTCAGCTCTTTAAAATTTCAAAAAAGTAACATATCTCAAGAAAGTTTACGCCTAGATTCAGAGTGTCAGATTTTTCGTGCTATCAAAAATTACATGAAGAACAAGTACTTAATTAATATATTTCAATAAATTTAGTCATTTATTCAACATTTTCACGATTTTTCCGAGTAATTTCGCCAAAAAAAGGTCAGTTATATTTTCCGAACATAGGTCGTCCTCTGTTCGAGACTGGAGCAGGGCAGTCAAACGACCGCCAATCACGCCCTATACATGCTCGATGGGTGAGAGATCTGTAGACAGCGGAGGCCAAAGAATCACCTGAATACCTTGCAGGGCTTGTCTGCTGATGGTGTGTTGGCGCGTTATCTTGCAGGAAAACAGCATTTTGCAACCTCTGACGGTAGAACAGAGCAACTGACCGTATATAGTCGTGCTGTCATTTTGCCTTTGATACGAACCAGAGGTGGGCGTCTTTAGAAGCCGATGGCACCCCAAAACATGATGCCTCGTTGTTGAGCAGTATGGCGTTCAACAGTCGCAGCAGGATTGGGTCTGATTCCAGGTCGCCTCCAGATCCTCACACGGCGACTGTCATTCGACAAAGATCCGAGACTCGTCACTGAACACTACCCTGTCCCATTCAGTCGTCCAAAAGGCTCGGGCCCGGCACTATTGCAATCTTTAACGTCGATGTCTTGTGGTCAATGGCAAGCTTCGTGAAGTGCGGTTTGAGCGCAAGCCGTTTTGGTCCAATCGTCGAGAAGATGTTCTAGCTGATAGTGGAACATCCAATGAACCCTGCAAATTCTTCAGAATGTCGATAGTCATTGTTTGCTGGGCCGCCACCCCCGTGTCCTCGAAAGGATCATTCAACACTTGCTGAAGTACATCTGAATAGACCTGTACTACTACGACGATTCACATACTCTTCTTCAATCCAGCTTCTCCAAATTCTTCGGACAGTAGAAGCATCTACGCGTGTTTCAGCGGCGATACGCAGACGTATGAGTTACGGGATTAAGGTTACAGTGAGATCTATCATTGATATTGTTGAGATCTATCATGATATTATCATTGGCGGGCGTGAATCGTATCGTGGTACGTTATATATGTAGCATTGGCAGATGGTTTTGTTTTGATGGTTGTTGTAATATTTGATGACGGAATCTTGTTCACTTCCACTTTTGGTATTGTTTCCGTGTATGGATCCTGCTTTTTCTACTCGAAAGGAAGGGTATTTGCTTCGGGCATATAGTGGTTCTGGGAGTGTTTCCCGGGTCTCAAAGCATGCTTCAACAAGGAATGAGGGGTCACAATCCCCCTCAGTTTTTCTACTTCCCCGTAAGCAACCCTGAGTTTGTTTCCTTTTCCATTTGTTTTTGTTCATATGTCTTCATTTGAAATCTTATATTGCTTTGATTGTTAGCATATGCGCCTAATAATAATTATTAAGCTTTTGTTTAACTTAATAGATTTTGATTGTATTTTATTTATATATATATATAAATAAAATACAATATATATATATATATCATTCAATATATATATATATATATATATATATATATATATACAGGATGTCACAAAGGCATTGACCAAGGCTTTTATTCCTTAAATATTGATCTTAGACATATATAATAAATTACAAAATTACAAAGTTGTGTAAAAAAAGGTACAGAATTTTATGAAATCGATAAAAATTTTCAGGGGATTAAATTTGAAGAAATACAAAATTTAAATTTTTGTACGGATCCCGTACAAAAACATTTTCAATGAGCAAAATGTGCTGGATGTACTAATAAGCTGATGTACAAAATTTCAGCAAATTTATCATAAAAAGTCCCAGAGATATGTTTAAACAAATTTGGTGAGGGATTAATCACGAATTAAAATGCAAATATTTACAGCAAGAGTGCAAATGACGCAACGCAGAAATGCATCATAAGCAAATAATGTCTGCCTGTTATCTTTAATGGATCTTTGCCATGGATGGAAAACATTTTGAACAAGCTTTGTAGTCTTTGTGTAAAGTTATTATTTCTACACAGTGTAGATATTTTTGTATCAATAAATAGCAAAATTATTATTTATTTATGTAATCATTGCTTTCTTCCGTAATTTTTGTATGACCCCTAAAACCCGATATACCGACATGATTTTTTTCCCACTGAGAACCCATGTCGATGCATCGAAAAGTAGTTTAAGTAAGCATTTTGTCTTTTTATATCTCTGAGACTTTTTATGATAAAATTCTGAAATTTTGTACATCACCTTATTATTGTATGTGGCACATTTTACTCATTGGAAATGTTTTTGTACGGGGGCCGTATAAAAATTTAAATTTTGTATTTCTTAAAATGTAATTCCCTTGAAAATTTTAATCGGTTTCATAAAATTCTGTACAGTGTTTTACGCAAATTTGTAATTTATTATAGTGTAAGATCAATATTTAAGGAATAAAGTTGAGGTCAATGTTTATGGGATACCCTGTATATTTGTTGTTATTAGTAGATGCATGATTTAAATTTCCATTTAATATCAGAACACATTCTACATAGTGTTTGTCGTGATTGCACCGATCAAAGCTTACACATTCAATTTATTACTTTATCGGTACGAAAACGTGCAGTCATTACCGGGCCATCAACGTAAATAAAATAAATGTGAAGCAGTTTCCTCCGCCAATGGATCTCATTTAGTAGAGTTCGTTTGGACAAATGCGTTTACTTTGAAAATGTTTGGTATACTGATTGCCTCCCAGGAAATAAAATGAGCGTTTATATATTTTTGGGATTTCACTCGCTGTCACGAAATGGAAGCATTTTAGTGACAGAAGTGTTTTTCGTGGACATTGGAGGGACTATCAGTTTTATTTAAAGGCAGTGAGTGACTAAGATTCTGTTTAAAGATTCGATATGATACTTTGAAGTGAAATTTGGAACTGTTTATCTAATCGGACTTTTAAAGATTTTTACATTAACTTTATTTGTGCTTTGCTTTATGCTTTATTTTATGCTTATGATATGCTTTACTTTGCTTATGATAACATTATTTATGTTTTCGGTTAATGCTAATTTATATCCAATGCATGGATTTTAAATTATTTTTTTCGGTCTAGGTATGAAATTTATTATTTGTATCTTAAATGAACATTAAAACCTAGACATGCTGTCCTTATCCCAATGCAGATAACATCATTTCTTTACAACTTTCGACCCGATCCGGTGGTCAAGCGGTCAGGGGCTTGCGTTTCTGTCTAATCGCTGGATTGCCAGGTTGCGGGTTTGAATCCCGCCAGCGGGCATGGATGCTGTCATGTCGAGGCCAAGCCAGACTTCCGCCCTTCGGGGAGCCTCTATAAAAGTGAAGCAGCAAATCTCCTCCCCTTCGCCATGGGATACCCTGGGTGGTCTTTTGGTCACCACGGGGGAATTAGTAACGAACAACTTTCGCATTTTTGGGGTGCCCATTAGCATGGAGAAGATGATACCTGTAATAACAGCATGAAAGTTTGCTATGTGTCACAATTTTTTGATCAATTATGGAGACAGAAAAATTTACTTCTATCATGCCGCCAGCATCAAATTCAGTCGAACCAAATCATAGATATTTCAATCAAATCATAGATACGTCAATCAAATCATAGATATTTCAATTAAATCATAGATATACGTTAATCAAATCATAGATATTTCAATCAAATCATAACTCTTATAGTCGATACTAGAATGGAGAGTAAGAAAACTTGTAATATGCTATAATTTTTGTGAAGACCGATCAATTCTGTCTTATCAACATGCTGTCTTATTAACATGCACCAAATTTAAAATTTGATGTTGGCTTTAATGATTACTCAAAACATGTTGGTCTCCACAGAGGTTCGCAAAACTTTCTGCAAATACTTTTACACTATCACGCATATTTTGAAAAAGCTGATTTTTAATGTCGCAGTGTAAATGTGTCTTGATTCCTTGTTTCTCTATAAAGAAACTATTTTCAAATGCAATGTTTTCTGGAAGTTTAAAATATTAATTTGAAGTGGAGATCACTATATTTCAAATATATTTTTATATTTTGCAAGTTCAGAGAAACGACTATCAAATTTTGCAGATCGTTTAATAACTACATCGGCGTACTTTGCGAAATTCCCACTCTCTATTTTGTTGAACTTCTTTTGCAAAGTTAACTATTGAGTATTATCATTTTTAAACTGACGATCCAACAACGATAATATCACTTGGAATGTTTTTATATTATTACAAGCGTGGAAAAATATACTTGCTTTGCCATCACAAGCATTTCTATTTGATGTCGTCGTTTAAAATAACCGTTTTAAACAATTGTCCCGACTAAGCCACAACACTTTCATGAAATATATCATGTCATCGTATTCGGCATATGATTTCCGCATTGTCGTACAGTAAGTCTTTTACTACAGTCCTCTTTATTTTATTTTCATTTCTCTGTATTTTATTCTTATCGGCCGGCCCGCAGAACATGGCTTTCTGGTTACCACGCTCGTCGGAGATGTTGTTCAAGATCCATGGCACTATGTTTTTGGGATTGAATTAACATTACATAAAAGAGAATTTGGAGCATTCAGCAACTGAACTCTAAACATAATAACTTATAATATCGTACATCCTATATCGCACTCACGCTCAAAATCCTAATTAAATTACGCAATTGACATTTAATGTGAAATTAATGGCTATAAGCGAATTTTTTAGCTCCAAAATATAGAATTATTAGAAATGTATTTTCCATCATGAATAAATAGAACGATCTATATTAACGCGAGTAATGCTAACAGATTTCTCTCATGATATTGCATATGAAAATGGATAATACTTGCTACTTTTTTTATTGTATGCAATTATTTGTATGTTTTTAATTATTTGAATATATTATAATAATGAACATGAAAGATCCAAAATTCAAAAGTATCAAAATTCAAAATTTCAAAGTATAAAATCTCGAAGTGAAAAGTCAAATCCCTGTTACTCGAAAATTATTTAATAAATCTAATCAACAATTCTAAATAACCATTTATATTTACTTTCACGACTCATATAAAACATTAAAAACATTTATACAATAAAATCGGCATTATAAATTTACAATAAAATCGGCATTATAAATTTAAAAACATATAATTCAACAATGCCATTAAAACTTTTTTAATTATCTATATCACAACTTCAATCAATATTAAAAACATTAAAATAATACATCTCACTTAAACCTTCTACCTTTACATTAACTCTCAAATGATCAGCCTTCTCAAAGTCAACTTTAACCTCTCTACACCGCCAGGCGAGCAGATACAGTTATGCTCTATTTCTCTTATATTGTTTTTCCCAGTAAGTTTGCGTTGCCAACTTCATTGTAAGTTATTCAAGAATACCCAATATCTCGTTTAAATGAGTAATAATGTAAATATCAAGTAAGATCTCATTTAAACAAGATATTGGGTATTCTTAGTATTAATTACGCATTTATCAATGAGGTTTATAAAAAAATCACACAAAATTAAAAACTATTAACTCTTGTCAAACATGCTCACTCTTCATATGTAATATTATGCGATAAATTAGTTAACATTATTCTCATGGATCTAATTCGTTCCATTCAAAGAAAATATACATAATTTGGGCAATAGTGCTGAGTAACAATTCGTCAATAGCCATTTATCTATTATAAGAATTATATGCTGTTCCGTTCGTAACGATTGGCGACGAACTTGGCGGAATGCCACTAATTTGGCAAGTTTGCTAAATTATTGTGATATTGACTAAAATATCAATCAAATAAATAAAATTATTTCCAAATTGATAAAAATGACGCTGATTTTAATGAAAACGACGACTCATTGATAAAATTTGAATATCTTGGAAATATAAGATGCTACTATAAGAATAATCCTTTTCGTAGATACGGTGGTCAAGCGGTCAGGGGCATGCGTTTCCGTCTGATCGCTGGATTGCCGTGTTGCGGGTTCGAATCCCGCCAGCGGGCATGGATCTTGTCATGTCGAAGCCAAGTCAGACTTCCACCCTTCAGGGGGCTTCTATAAAAGTAAAGCTGCAAATCTCCCCCCTTCGCCATGGGACACCCTGGAAGGTCTTGTGGACGTAGTGCGTAGGCGCTCCTTCACCAAGGGGGAATTAGTACACATAATCATTTTCTCCTTCCGTAAAGCTTGGGGACATTTTAATGACGAACTTGGTGGAATGTCGTCAATTCGGCAAGTTTGCTAAATTGTTGTGTTATTGACTAAAACGTCATCCAAATATATAAAATTCTTACCAAATTGATATAAATGATGATAAATCAATGAAAATGACCACTTATTGATGAAATTTTAATATCTTAGAAAGAATATAAGAATCTACTATAACAATAACCCTTTTCTCCGTCCGTTCGCCCGTAACGCTTGACGAAATATATGGCGACAAATTTAGCTTTG
Source organism: Amaurobius ferox (assembly GCA_951213105.1). Lineage (NCBI taxonomy): Eukaryota > Metazoa > Arthropoda > Arachnida > Araneae > Amaurobiidae > Amaurobius > Amaurobius ferox. Next base: position 56,609,812 of record OX578148.1, on the reverse strand, counting down.
GGTCGCCAATTTGGCAAGTTTTCTAAATGTTGCCAAATTGACGGAAACGTCACAAAACTGATAAAAATGTCGCCAAATGGATATAAATGACGTTTCTGGGAGGTAATGTTTTGGAAATTTTCCCAGATTGACGTACGTCTCAGATCGACTAACATTCCGTCAAAAGTGCAGAAATAACGCGAAATTTACGAAAATGATGCCAAATTGATGAATTAATTAATAAAATGTTTTAATATGTGTACTATATTGCTTATTTTGAAGATATTACAAGTATTGATAATAATTGTTAATTTAGAGTTACGTGAAATATAAGTTTTCTGGGAAATTCGAAGTGATTTTACATGTTGTCATCCGGAGAAAAAGTAAAATGTATAAAATGTAAAATCACAGTGCCGTGGATCTTATATATCATTTTACTTTCCCCGCAATACATGGTAATGTATAGGGAAAGTATTGGAATCATGCCGAAAATCGCAACTCGTGTTGTCGATGCATCTACACGTTTTGGAACCTCTAGAATACGAAAAAACTATTTTTAGCGTGACGTATGTGTGTGTGTGTGCCTGTCTGTGCAATGTATGTATCCACTTTAACTCAAAAACTCATGGACCACATAATATAAATTTTGATAAGTATGTCACTTGTGTATGACTCTGGTGCTGATTGGCTTTTGGTATAATTTGGGATAAAAAAAACCCGCTTTTGTTTTGCGAAATGGCCCTCAAAACTTACCTGGTCCCACTTTAGCTGAAAAACTAATGGATCAAATTTCACAAAATTTAGTATATATGTCACTTGTGGGTTACTCTGCTACTGATTAGATTGTGGTATGATTAGAAAAAAAAATAACCTGCTTTTTCTTTTTGCTGAATGACCCGCAAAAATTGTAAATAAAAAAACTACGTATGCTCAAATTTATCTATTAAATGCGCAGTTTTTGACGAGGCACAGAATTAGATAAACCCCATTACTTAAGAACTAACTAATCGTTCTCGAGATATTTGAGATTTTTTGCATTTTTACTATATCGCCTTTGGAAAAAATATCCTGTTACCAAATAAAAACAAACATTGAGTTGAAAGATTATATTCAAATCCAGTGTTATTTTGTGCAATGAAACTCAATTAAATGAATATAAATTATTAAAGCAATAAAGAGAAAGTGAATTTGAGTCTGCAGGGAAAGTCATGTGCTGCCCACATCAGATTTTTTTCACTGTGTCCATTGCATTATATAAGCTAAGTCATGTGTTACCCACATTAGTTTTTTATTTCAATTGTAACAACTTACATCTTGATTTATTTTACAGAAAACTTTTGAACGTTGAAATCAGTTTATATATACTTTTTAAGAAGAATCAATTTCTTGTCAGTCCCTTTTTCCTTCCGCTAATTGGAAGGCTACTTGAAAGAAAGAAGCACTTTCTACAATAAAAGTAAAACCGAAAAATTTATAAGATGTATTTTAGCATTAAGGTAACTATATTATTCGGATAAAATAAAAACATAATTGTTACATTCAGAAAATTGATACTTATATGAATGCTATGAAAATTTTTCCTTAAATTTTCTTTTATACTATATGTTATTCCTTAACGTAAAAATGTCTTTTTGCTTGTGCAGTCCAAATAACATTCTTTTAGAACTTCCTCAGAAATGTTCTTTTACTTCCACCTGACTGAAAGAGTCGCATTTCTTTTCTGATATTTTCATGGTTAATTAAGCAAAGTAATCAAACGACCATCTCGGAGGTGAAAAAAAATCCTAAAATTATGCAACGTATCGAGTTTCTTGATTGTTGTTTGGGAAATTTGAGATTTTATTTGAAATGTAACAGAAAATATAGTTATCGATATACAACATAAATGCAGCTGGTACTTTCCTTACATACATGTTATATTGTATATGCAAAGCATTTTGAAGGGATTGAAACTTCGAATTTGAGTTTTCGACGGTAGAACACTTTTCAAGCTTCTCTGAACTCGAATCGAAAGATTATGAGTTGATGTCGGTGAGTGTGTGTGTGTGTTATATATATATATATATATATATATATATATATATATATATATATATATATATATATATATATATGTGTGTGTGTGTGTGTGTGTGTGCATGTATATTACAGGCAATAAATACTGAAATCTATTGATTTTAAACGCTACCTAAAAATATCTAAAGACACTCCCCTCCCCACGATTTTTGAAAGATTTTTTGAAAAAATCATATGAAATCGGGACTTTTAATATTGATATATATGTTTTTCATTTCATGCGTACTTTTCCATTAGAAAACAAATGATACAAACATATATATATATATATATATATATATATACATATATATATATATATATATATATATATATATATATATATATATATATATATATATATATATATATATATATATATATGTATATGATTCATTCTAGCTTTAGTATGATTCATTCTAGCTTTCAAACGTATGTGTCATTTGCGTTCTAATGAAAAAAATTACATATAAAATGGTTCTTCTTGTAACTTTATTGGAGGTTTTTTGTATGTTGACATTTTTTTCGAAATTCCATTCTAAAATTTAGAGGCTTTTCGAACTTTCGATTTCATTAAAAACAATGGGCTTCCAGTATTCACTGTCTGTAATTTTTGCATTAATTTTCGTTTGACTCACTAATGTATCCATTCGTTCGTGAGATATTGTCCCCATAGGCTCAGGCACACACAGACGCATAGATAGCTGCTGGGAATATCTTTTGATTAGTGCTTAAAACGTGCTCTCCAGTCGAAAAATCGAACTCCAATTTTCACGATACTTTCCTCATACACTACCCGACATAGAAAATGCAACATTATGAAGCCTGGGCCGTATAATTGTGAAAATTGCGAAACATGCGCAGCTAGCCGATGTATGCAATTGATCTGAAATGCAAGTAGATCACGTGATAGAACGATGGATAAAATGAATGGAAATGGCATAAGAGGCAACAGTTGTTACTGTCTGTCACCTAGGTTTTTCATTTCAGACGACACATGTTGTAGAAGAGATTCCTAGCCGATGACGCCAAAGTCTGTTTCATCATTTGGACTATCGTGCGAAAGTATTCATTTTAGACATACATACTACGGCAGGGTGGTCGCACCGTCGTATCGCCGCTGAAACACGCGTAGATATGTCCATTGTGTAAAGACTTTGGAGAAGGTGGATTGAAGAAGACCATGTGAATCGTCTGCAGAATTTGCAGGGTACATTGGTTGTCCCAATATCAGCGAGGACAGTTAATCGATGATTGGTCGAAAGCGGCTTAACCGTCCTTTCCGAAGACTGCTATTGATGAGAAGAAACCGTGACAGATTGCAATGGTGTCGGGCACGAGGTTCTTGACGACTGAATGGGACATGGTAATATTCAGCTACGAGTCTCAGTTCTGTTTGTCGAATGACAGTCTCGGTGTGAGAATTTGGAGGCGACATGGAAACAAATCGAATTCTGCCGCGACTGTGGAACGCAATACTGCTTGACAACGCGCAGCATTGTTTGAACTGCCATCGTCTACGATAGCCGGTCACCTGTAATTTGCATCTGAGGCGCAATGACGGCACGTTGACACGTGGATGAGATGTAGCGTCAGGTTACATTTTCCTATCATCAGCGGTTGCAAAATGCTGTTTTCCAGCAAGGTAACACGCGACCGTACAGGCAATTTTCAGACAAGCCTTTCATGGTATACACGTGCTTCCTTGGCTCCCTCTGTCTCCAGATCTCTCATCCATCGAGCATGTATGGGACGCGATTGACCATCGTTTGACTGCCCTGCCTTCGCCTTAAAAAGAGGACGACCTGTGGAGGATGGTTGAAGGCATATGATCATTCAGCCCTCAGTAAACTATCCAAACGCTCATTTCATCTGTTTCTCGAAGGGTTGCTGCTTGTATCGTCGCAAGAGCTAATTTTATTGTCGACTGATCATCCTATCTATGCTATTACTGTTCTGCATTATCGTTCTAAAATTAACATATGTTATTTATATATGCCATCTCTATCTGTGTATCCTTTATCATCACACTCTATTCGCTCTAATATACAGTCAAACCTCGTTAAACCATCCCTTGGTTAAATCACCACTCCGCTTAAATCGTCAGTTTTCCGAAGGCATGACCAACTGGAAATGAAAATAACGGTAAAAAAATCTCAGAAACTGTCATCTTAAAAGTATCCTTTTAAACCCTCAATTTTAGACACAAGAACCTCCATGTCGCAAATTTAAGACCCGAGCAAGATACTTCCTTTTCAGTTTAGAGGTCAGAATAAGTTTAGCGGCAGAAAGAGGAACTTACAATACTTTCTCAGTCCCCCTTCTCCAACCCACCCACACAATGTATATATATATATATATATATATATATATATATATAACCCTCAATGCAGTCGAAGGCCATTGTAATTCCAAACTCGATTCCTAGTGGAATTGCTACGATACTGCATCTTAATGCTATCGCGTGTAATGATAGCGGTCATTTTGGATAGTCTTTGTCGAAAACTACAAATGATGTGGGGTAAGGCTGATCGATGACTTGTTAGAGCTTCTGTTTGTTTTAATGGGAAATTTTGCTGAGCCGTTAGATGGAATATTAGGTTTTAACATATCGAGAAAATATTTTCTGTGCGCACAAATTGGTAATTTCTCATGTTTCGAACTTTTCAGATCCTGTCATACTTCATCATAGATCGATAAGATTATGTTTCAACGTCAATTTCAGTGATTGTGTGAATGTAAATATAAAGCAATGCATATAATTTGATGTATCCAATATATTTTCTACACTGTAAAATAAAACATATATTTTGCATGAAACCGAAATGAAATGTTACTAAATTGGATATCAAATTTTATGTAAATTTAGCCAGCAATCCGAGATGGCGTAGTATAAATGTATCAAAAATTTGAAAAATTGAATAATTTATTTAGATGTTTAGAAAATAACACGAGCGCTTATTAAATCAGGCCACGTAGCTGTCTGTCAAAGCGTCATGCTTACACGCAGCGGGCCAAAAGTGGATCATAGAATCTTACTTAGGGCATATCACGTACGTGTGTGCTTGTATTGAGAAATAGACGAAGCGGCTTCTGCAACAACTAAGCGGACGCTTAATATCACAGACCCGAGTAACGACCGAACCTCTTTGGGTTTTTTCGACCCAGACCGTCTGACTTACCCGAAGGTGTAATGCATCTATTTGGACAACCAGGAAGTGCCATGCAATTTAGAGCGGAACCCACTGGGGGAAGCATCCAAAGGGACCGTACCCTCCTTCTCCTACCAGCAATCTCTCGGAAGGACTTACGGACCTACGTGCTAAACGTGATCACACTCTGCGTGAACACGCCGATAGTTTAGGAAGAGGCGGAAATCGAACTAGGGTCATCCGAGTGCAACACCGGGTGCTAACCACTGGGCAGTCGCGCCCCTCCTCTCTGAGTTTGTGCAAGGGACCAAAGGGGTACTCTAATGTACTTATTTTGGGTGTCATCGCTTAGCGATCTATGCATCATCATAGCTATTTTTACGAGGCGCATTTTTGTTTCTTTGTTTAGTTGTTTATAAAAAGTGGTTTTTAAAAACGGGTTATAGTAGATGCGGGCACCAAAATTTGTTGAGGATATATTGGTCGCCAATATTGACAAAATATTCGCATACCAGCATTAGTTAAATATTAGTAATAATATTAGCATACCAACATTAGGCTAAAATTTCATATTCTTTTATTGGAAGAATATTAGCGTTAAATATAAAACAATTCTAATGAAGTTGCAATATTGTCTATATATTGGAAAATTTTAGTTTTGAAATTTGAAATAGTTTGACATTTTTTTTTTTGCAGAAAAGTGCTAAATGTGCAATTCGGCGTTAAATATTTCGGATCTTATATATTATTTTTTCACTGTGAAAGGAGTAAATTCATTGCATTATGTAGAGAAAGTCATGTGCTGTCCACATCAGAGTTTTCCCAAGATGACGTATCAGTAACAACTGTGTTACTGTATCCCAATTTATTCAATACAAAAACTTTACTAACGTGTCACATTTATTGTCACAGATTGAATGATTGTTTCGCTGTACAACTTCACTGCAAAAGATAAAAATTAATCAAAAATATAGCCGTTTTAGGACGGATACAACACTAAATATAAATTAAAAGATGGATGCCATATTTTATTTTGAAATGGGTCAAGTGATCTCTTCATATAATGGTTACGTGATCTCTTCATATAATGGTCACGTGATCTCTTCATATAAAGGATGTAATTATTATTTTAATTTTTATTTAAAAAACTACTGAATATAATTTTGCTGAAATTTGTTTTATATATTTTATGGGATAATTTAAATATTTTCTAAAACTTTCGAAGCAATTTGTGAATTTTAAATTCGCTTATAAAATGTTTGAAAAATTATGTTCAATGTATTTTATTTCTTCTAACCGTGTTCAATCCAATACAGATTGGGTGATAATATTCATTTATATTCCCATAGGTCCCACAGCTCGTCTGAACAACATACTAAAATGACATTTTTACTGCAGTTATTGTGTTAACGAACAGGCAGACAGACAGAATGAACAAAGTCATAAACACTTGTCAACTATGTTGTTAAGTGTTAAATACTCTAAGCGCTGAGGATAGCACTATGGTAGAAAGCCAGTTACGTGGATTGCAGACAGAAGCTTGTCAGCATAAATAAGTGAAACAAAAATATAGTTTTAGAATCAAAATTTGTAAGTAAATACTGATATAATACATTATACAAATTGTATCTAAATATACATATATATTCTATATTATGGTGATATGTATGTTGTCATATATATTCTATACATACATATAAATCATATATATTTATTCATGATATATATTCTATAGCATGGTCATAATCTTTTGAAATGTCATTAAGAAAAAAAAATCGAAATTAAAGCAATTTCAAGGGAATTTTTGTTAATATTTAAATAGCGATTTCGCATCAGAAGTGAAACATTTATCTTGCTTCTGATTTTGTTTTGACAATTTATTAAGTTTGCAAAAGAAAATGAATGAACAGGGATTTTTTTTTTGTCATTTTATTTCAGTTCTTTGTAAGACGGTCTTTTGATTGCTTTGCTTAATTAAGCATGAACGTCTTAAAGAAGAAATGATACTTCTTTCTCCCGGGTGGGCAAAAGAATAATTCTGAAGAGAAAATTTGTAAAAGAATGGTATTTGCACATACAAAATCATGCCTCTTTTAGTCTCAAAACAATATCACTCACGTCACTAAAAAAAACATAGTGATTAGTGAAGCTTGTAAAGTAATAATGAAATTAGTTTCTTATATGGGCGAAGAAGTGTGGATATTAGTTTTACTATGTTCTAACCATGAGACCGGGATACACTTCCCGGTTTGGACTTTTTGAGTTTAAAATGTTTAATGCATATATAGAACAGTCGTGAAAACTAGAGTGTCTAAAAGTAAAAACTCAAAGATTTGTTTCATTGCCCAGGCCGTCCAACTCACCCAAAGGATGTAGGTCAGTTACAACAGATGGTCGGTAAAAAACCTCAAAGAAATTCCACAGCCCAGACCGGAGGACTCGTCAAAGTGGAAGAGCATCTTAACTCCCGGCCGGGAAAAGGTTTGGATCCACAACACAAAACAGGAAGAACGAGCTACTCGAACCCGCCGGACAAAGAAAGTCGCCGACCTTACCACACATCACGCGAACCACCCAGGACACCAAGGAGACAGTAGACCAGCACCCAGTCGAGTGAGGCCAACCGCCACCTGTCTCGACGAAGAACGCCGCGAGGACGAATGAAACCCCCAGCCAGCAAACCAGGAATCCGCCCGCAAAAGATCTAGCCAGTTAACCCGCGTCACCACGTAGCAGTAACACACCAACTTTTATTAAATGATAAAATAATACAGCCGTTAGGCAGGGTACAGAACATCCGCAACACTGACAGTTAAAAATATAAAACAATAACTAAATAATGTAACCATATACAATAAATATAACAGCATCTATTCAAACAATAAAACAAAACAACCTTAGTCAAAAACAAACCTAAAAAATTACCGACGAGAGCAGCAAGGCCAGCCGACAAGGAAACAAAAACAAACCAACGAGGAAACATATACAAAGTTCTAGAACCCAAAGTAATTAGCAACCAAAACAAGGACCGATACCCACCGACGGACCGGAATGGCCAAGCCTACATCGGCCGGTAAGTTTTCCCGAAACCAGACTAAATAGAACCAACCAAAAATGCAACCCACCAAAGAAAACTCCCACACACAACCCAAAAGTACTAGTACCCAGTTCCACCACCAGCAGGCCAGACACATCATTCACAAACTAAAAAGCTACTCCTTGTCAAATAAATAAAATCCACTAACCCCAAAGCTACAGAGAAAATAAGGTAGAAAGGATGAGGAGCAGCCAGCGAACCAAAAGCAAGAGAAAAAAGAACATTTAAAGAAAAACATTTTAAACCAAAAACTAAAATACCTAAAATAATCAAACACAAACTACAACCCTACGCCCCCAAAACCTCAACTGGACCGCATTAAAGGCAGTAGGGAAACGGTAACACCAGTCCAAGTTAGAAAATTGTACTATCTAAAGAATTGACAAAGAACATAATAACAAAATAACTCAAAGAATTTGTGAAACTTGAGAATTCACATTTCAAATCACATGCTATTAAATTTCGTTGTTTTTATTTTTTTCACTTAAGAAGTTTTGAATCCCGCCAACGCGGAGGCTAAGCTGTCATGGTAAGCGTTTCACCGTGTCCGCTCGTCTGACGGGTTGAGGGTTTGAGTCTTACTTGCGGGCATGGATGTTGTGTTGTTGGGCACAGAGTATTCTATCCCCGTCGTCGGGACAACTTCATGTGACGGCTAAATGCTTCACAATTCAGACCGATGTATAAGCTAATGATGGATATATCATGTACCTGGCCATTTACTAAAAAAAATGTTTTGAGTCCATTTCAGTGACATATAAAAAAATAAAAGTACATAAAATCAATTCCCATACTGCAAGGAACAACATTCACTAACCAGTTTTGTGACCTTAATGTTCTCGTCAGCATTGAATAGTACCAGCAATGGCAGCAATACTCGAATTTTGATGTATCTAAACATTTTGCGTATCCTCTACGTGTCTTAAACAAATTGAGAAAATCGAATGAAATTCAGTATGTTTATTTTAATCGGGGAACATCACAGGCCTATTGATATTTGGAATGACTGAACCGAAGAACGTTCTCAATTGCTTTATTTTTGAGGGGTAACCTAAAAAAATATTGAAAAAATAATCATAAATACGTATTACAGTGTTACCGAAATATATATTAAATAATATTATGTCTCATTTAAAAGCGAATGTTATTATTTATAAGACAGTAACATAAACCGTTCTCGAGATAATTAATGTTTTTATTCTAAATTGTAAAAGTCATAGAAACGGAAATGAACTCCGTATTATTAAATGAGTGAAAGCTTTGTGAGTACCTTTAACGTAAAATGGAAATTTTCACATGTCGTTTTCGAAATACTAATAATTTTGATTCTTCTAAATAGAGCTCTATATGTCTCAAACACTTGAGAAATAACTTTTCCCTCAATAAATACTAAAAGTCCGTTGAGTATCGGGGATGCCAAACTAGGAAAAAATCCTTAATTTTTTAAATCTTATTTTTTTTCCATGAATGACATAACTTACGGATCGATAATATGCGAGTTCTCGATATATTGCCCGTTTTTGATATAAAGAGAAAATATAAAGGAAAGAAAATATAAAAGTAAGAAAATATGAATGAAAAAAAAGTCAAGAAAGTTCTCTAATATCAAAGGTATGTATATTTTAAAAATATTTTTAACCGAAACAAAATGAATATTATTCTTTGTACTTATCACGATCCGTTCTCGAGATGTTTAAAATTTTACTTTTCCGCATTTCTTTAATTTTGCAATATCTCTCGAAATGATCAGACGAATTATGTGAAATTGTGTATGTTATTTTAATTGGTTAACTGCAATAAGTTTAATAACTATCAGCCTGAAAATTTTCGTTTATATTGCTTGTTCATCTATTGGAATAAATTAATGTTTTAGAGATGAAACTGTCCTTTGTTTATATTTATATGGAACATTTATCCCAATGTAGCATTTTATAACGTTGTGCTAAAAATATAGCAGTTTAGTTGAAAATACAATTAATTGCCAGTATTACCATATTCCTAATTGGTAAGATGCTACTGGTAGTATTAAATTTTTCATGGAGTGAATATGATGTGCATATATGATGCGAAATATCTGAAGAAACTTAATGAACTTTCGAATTACATATAACAAGTTCTAAAATCAGTTTATGTGGTCACTTCAAACGTTGACTTTGAAAGTAATGGCAAACAGAATTTTTCAATTATAAATTATGTTAAATTGGATTCAGTTTTTAAAAGCTACAATATTTTTGTTCGCATTGACAGCATAGTATTTTTGTTTAATTAGTAGAGAGGCCGCGTAGCGGGCACGTGTTTTTAGGTCATTTGATTAAAAAATATTGATTGCTAAAATAGTGATCTTAATATAGGTTCAAGATCAAGAACACCCCATATGGCTTATGTAATAATATAGGCGATGCAGAACAACACCACGTTTCCGAATGTATCCATACTAAAAATATCAACTTAGTAAAACTCACCGATGGGAATAAAATAGTTTAGTTCAAAAATGTTATGAATAATAACAATTCTATTAATTATATCAAACATTGTATACTTAAGGCGGGTGAAATCTATGATCAAATTATGTAAATTTTAACAAATACCTTTATGCATATGTCTTTTTCATATTCAACGCTTTTCATTTTTATCTCAACTACATAATTGTATCACTGTTTATTTTAACACTGTTGCCATTATTTTTATACTAATTTTTACATAAAATACTATAAATATTTTATTATCCAACTATAGTTAGGTGTACCAGTTTGGAATGTTCATTATGTTAGCTTAAAAATTTGTTTTCTTACTGTCATTACTGAATATCTCATCAATAATTGAAAGTATTTTTGTATATTGTCTATGTATTTATATGCATAGTGCCGTTGTACACTCATGTCTAAAGTTAAAGATAATTCGTAAAGTGCGAAAAATTTGGAGTTAGTATAGATACAATGGTTCACAATCAGTTGAGGAGAATCGTAGGTCGAAGGTAAATCATTGTGCGTATGTAAAATTGTTCAGTCGACGTCGACATGCACAAATCACCGGCGCATGTCGGAACGAGTATAAAACGGCCTCGAGCAGCATGGCCAGTTGAGACAGAATTTCGCAATTGCTGTGCTGCGGACCGTTGTTAACAATCAGAAAGGACGAAAGATGTCACAAAGATACCAATTGGCCATGTTTTTGAAGGGGCGAATTATTAGAATTCTGGAATCCGGTCGATCTCAAACCGAAGAGTCTCGAATTTTGAATGTGCCTCAGTGTGTGATCTCCAGACTATGGCAGAGGTTCCAAACCACTGGGGATGGTACCAAACGATCCGTCCCAGATCGCCCAACGGTAAGAATCGCTCGGCAAGATCGATATTTGGTGATAACTGCCTGACGTCAGAGGAACCGTTCTGCCAAACAACTGGGTTCAGTTCTGACAGCCGCCACAGGAGTCATTGTTTCGAGGCAAACTGTTTACAGGAGACTCAGACACGTTGGTCTCTATGCCAGACGACCAGCAGTGTGCATCCTCCTAACATCTGTACAGTAATTCAAGCGTTTACAGTGGTGCTTGGAACATCGGCAGTGGAGTGGCCAACAGTGGAGCAATGTACTGTTCAGTGACGAGTCCAGGTTTAGCCTACAAACTCATTCTCTTCGTATGACGATCTGGAGAGAACGTGGAATGCGTTTTCACCAAGAAAATATCATTTTCCGTTTGGAGGAGTCACGATCCGGGCATGCATCATGATGGACTGCCGCACAGACCTCCACATCTTTGACACGGGGTCGGTTACCGGTGAAAGATACATAGACGAAGTCCTTGAGCCTACCGTTCGATTGTTTCGAGGTGCTGTTGGTCCTGATTTCATATTCATGAATGATAACGTGTTTCCTGACTGTGCGGTTTTGGTCGGCGACTTCTACCAAACTGAAGATATCCAGCACATGTAGTGGTCTGCTAACTCTCCTGCTCTAAATCCAATAAAGCATGTGTGGAATATGCTGGGGAGACATCTTGCAGCCCTCCGCTACCCACCAAGCTCCAATCCGGGGTTGAAAACTGCTCTCCGTGAGGCTTGGAACTCTTTGAGCATACAACGCATCCAAACCTTTATCGAAAGTATAGGAAATCGTTGTGCAGCATGCTTGACTACGAGGTTCCCACACATCTTATTAAACTGCAGCATCACATTGTTTTAATAATTCTGTTTCACTGATGTTGACACCCTTATTGTGACCCTTTTTCTTTCAACCGTTTTCTTTGGATAATAAAAGTCGTTATTATCATTGTTTTGCATTGTTTGCTTCTTCTATAACCCTATTTCACCCACATACCGCGTTTCCTTTCATTCCGAAGTAGATTTCCTGAAATTTTCACATAAACAGCAACTATGCTTAACTTTTAGATATGAGTGTATGTCTATGTATGTTGACTTTGTATGCATTTGTGAATTGTTTTTCTATGTTTTATCCGGCCGTTTCTTGCAACTGCTGTACGCCCTTTGGTTGAGCTGGACGGTATATGTAATAAAAAAAATATTGACAGCTAGTAGCAGGCACCGCAGCTAGTAACTAGTATTTCTCGTGCAAATTAGATATCAATTTCCCCTCAGAAATCTGTGATAATGGGGACCCGGGATATACATTTTGTTATTTTCGATTAACAACAATGGAAATTTTAAGGATCATAATATTTTATAGCAGGCTAATATAATATATTAAGGACAAAACGTCTTTAAAACGAAAGGTCATTTATTAAAACATCTTAAAAGACGCACAAAGCGTTTTAAAACCGCCAGAGCGCTTTCGGGCGTTAATACGTCCTTCAGCAGTAGCTACATGAATGGTAAAACATGGAATGTTCATATATAGAGACCAGTTATACAGCAAAAAAAAAAGCAAGCGTTAAAAATTACTTTAAACGCTTTAAAATAAAAGCTTTTAAAGTAATTTTTTGTATTTTCCGTGTATATTTCTTGGATTATTTTGTATACCTTAATAGTATATTCATTTACCATTTTATATTTTTATGCAAATTTACTGTATAACTGGTCTCTATATATGAACATTCCTTGTTTTAACATTCATGTAGCCACTGATGAAAGGCGTGTCAACGCCCGAAAGCGCTCTAGCGGTTTTTAAATGCTTTGTACGTCTTTTAAGATGTTTTAATAAATGGCCTTTCGTTTTAAAGACGTTTTGTCCTTAATTTTATTTGTTGAATGCAGACGTGATACCAATTTTGGATTATTAATATAATATATTTGGTTAACAGGTTAATATAAGTATTGTGTCTAAGATATAAAATTTTTAATTATATGTGTGTGGAGTAGGCTTTTGCGTCACACTCTGCTACAAATCACATTCCCGGTTATTCGCTGGGACTCGAAGAAATCTTTGGTCTAAGCGTTATAGCCCTGCTCGCCCATGCCAGTTGTCCCTCCTCACAGATCCAACTGAACTTCACGGAAACCCGAGGGGTGGGGGAAGCATTTGCGACAGCGAACAAACGAGCACTTTCTCTCCAACACCTGGCGACAATCTCAGTGCCACTCACGAGTTGGCAGCACCACATAAAGAGACGCACTTTTCTATTCCTCTCTCCAGGTAGGAAAACGGCAGACGTCACGTCCTGGCTTGCGACCGCATGATTGAAGCGCGTCATACATAACTTTCAATCGGTTCTCAGCTGCCCACTGTATTCTGCGCTGAGGACTAAGGGTTTTGAGGGTGCGCCTCCTCACATATGCGACGGAGCTCTTTCCAGGTGCGGAGTGTGTGGGGGGCTGGCTCTTATGTCACTCTCTGCTACGAATCTCATTCCTGGCTATTCGCTGGCGCACAAAGGTATCTTTTGGTCTAAGCGTTATAGCACGGGTCTCTCATGCCAGTGGTACTGAGTTCTGCTCTCCCTTCGAACAAACGGGAACCTTGTCGCTTCCCCTCCCCATGTGTATATTCATATTAAAATATTCCTTCTAGTTATATCAAAGCAATATATTATTTTCAGCATTATTTTAAACATTTATTTTTAATTTTTTAGGACGCTTGATGGAAAGTTATTTTATGTTCAAAATGTTATTATTAAAAAATGAAATTGAAAGTGAGCAATTTAGAATCGAACGAATTATAAAAAAGAACATAGGAAACTAGGTTATATGAAAGTATAGTTCAATGAAAATATACATCAACTTTAATTAAGACATGCAAATAATATATATCCCAGAAACTGCACGCTAGATACATCTAGGCCTCTTCGAATTCGAAGGTTTCTTCATAAATACAAACAATCTCTTTGAGGAATTCCTTTAATTAAATGGGGACTGATATTATGATTAGGGCACAAAACTAATTTGTCAGATGAGTGGTTTTAACTGACGCAAAAGAAGAATTTCCAGTAAAGCAATTGTGGAATGTTATTATCGTCTCTATTGGCGCCAACGCTTCTTTTAAGTCAATTCATAGTAGCATTAAGGTTTGATTTTACATGATCGTAGATTATTATTATTTTTTTGTTGTTGTTGTTGTTGTTCAGCGCAACTGATAAGTGATGTTTAATGACGGGTGCAGTTATCCGCTGCGTGGACGCACGTGCGGCTACACGGATTAACCCTTTCCGGAACTGCCGTGGCCCAAAGGACGGAGCGCTTCGCTTCCGAACTGTTCCCAAAGGACGGCTAATTTTTTGCGCTAAGCCTAGCTCACGAAAAAAATTCACTAAAAATCACCTATCAACACAAAAATCTACTTTTTTCAGGAATAAAAGAAATGTTTATTTTCTATTTGATGTATATTTTTCATACAAATCTCAATACAAAATACTTGTTAGTTGCTTCCATTCTTTTATCCGAAATAAACGAATAATTTCACTGCCGCACATTTCTTTAAAGCCCAAACTTAAAAAAAATACTCTCTTATATTCCTATGATTCACCAATGAAATCATTAAGCTAAAATCAACACGAGAAACGGAACTCAATTATAAAATAGCTGATGTTACGAGAAGTGCTCTATTTGTTTATATTACAAAGCCATGTTTCACCACTCCAAATGCAGAAATGAGTAATTGGATCCTCCTATGCTAATGTCAAGTAACTGCAAAATACTTTGGAGTTATTCGTGTGGGCATTTAACGCCATCTAGTAGACAAATAATAACGTTCCATATGAAAACGCGCATCCGTGACCTCCGTCTTTTAGGGTAAAGTTTTCTCCGACGCGAATGCGTGACGGCCGTCCTTGAATGCAAGTTTGCAATATACGCGGGGGCGCGTCAACCGTTCGGAAAGGGTTAATAACATTCACTCATTAATTTTTTTAAAAAGCGTATACATCTATTGTGTGGAGATACATGCGGCTGCATTCCCTCTGCCATCAGGAGTAATATGGCCTAAATAAGCGCCCAAAATCACCTCCGCCCGCTAATACGACAGCAAAAGACAGTACTTCCATTTCACGCAGTGATTAAACAAATTTGAAAACTTTTGAATGTCGTATTACGCTACATCTAGAAGACATCACATGGAGAAAACGAAAGAAAAAAATATAACAAAGTATTCTACATTTGAAACGTTTAAACACTAATAAACAAGCAATATTTCAAATCACGAAACAGCAAGGAACGCCCGTTTAGAAACATATAATAATAAAAATTAAAAAGTAAAATAATATTATGTGGGTAGAACATAACATTCCCTACATAATATAATGAATTTATTCCTTTCACAGTGAATAAATGATTCACAGGATTCACGGTACAATGTTTTTAACACATTGAATTGTACATTGGACGCTTTCCTATATGACAACATGTAGAACTATTTTAAAGTACACAATCAAATCGAACATGACAGTTATCAATATTGATAACATGTGCAATAATCTTTATAGACCATGTATTTAAAAATTTTAATAATGTATACATTTTGTCATTTCATTAATTCACAGTCAATATTTGTCATTTTCATTAATTGACATTCAATTTTTGTCATTTTCATTAATTCACCGGCAATTTTATAATTTCGCGGTTTATTTGCTAATCCATTTTTAACACTTTACAATAAAGTTGAAAAGTGTTTATGACTTTGTTCATTCTGTCTGTCTGTCTGTCCGTTAGCACGATAACTGCCGTAAAAATGACTTAATCAAAATGAAATTTTAGTATGTTGTTCAGACGGTCTATAGGACCTATGGGAATATAAATGAATAATATCACCCAATTAGTTTTGGATTGAACCCGGGTTGAAAAAATGGAATACATTGAGCCCTATGGGACCTAATTTTTCAAGCATTTTTTAAGCGGATTTAAAATTCACAAATTGCTTCGAAAATTTTAGGCAAAATTCAAATTGTTCCATAAAATATATAAAAAAAAATTCAGCGAAATATATTTAGTTGTTTTTTAAATAAAAATTAAAATAATAATAACACCTCTTATATTAAGCGATCACGTGTCCATGATATGAAACGATCACATGACCCACTTCAAAATGATATATGGCATCCATCTTGTGTCAAAATCGTGATTTTTAAAGTTCTTTTTAATTCATATTGAGTGTTGTATCCGTCCTAAAATTACTTTATTGTTGCCTAAATTCTGTGCATCTACATACTGAAACAACGCAATGACAATATATTTCAGTTTAAATGCTCTTCCAAATTTGATTATTTCTACTATTAAGCCTATTTTTCACCTATGTAAAATGTAAACAGCAAAATATGTAGAATGAGTTGTATTAGAATCGCTGTAATTCTTTAACACAAAATCATTTAGTCCATGGAGTCTGATTAGCTGATATGAATTCATTGATTTTAGAAAGAGAAGGACGATATTTTTCGATGAAGTTTTACGCATAGAGTTTACTTACTTGCAGCTCAATGGTCTTAATTTTTAAATAAAATAAATTGTTATAGTATTGTGATGAATGACATGAATGAGGGAATTATTTATGAATGAAATGTTGCTTTTATAGAGAGAGCCAGGCGTGTTATTTTTTTATGACGTCATTTGAATGGATTTCAGTTGTTTTCGATGAAGTTTTCAAATATAATAAATTATCGTAGTATTATGATAATTCTAAAATTATTACCGAGGAATGTATAACATTTAAGAGATGTTTAAACCAGGCAATTTATACTTTAATGCGGTCATTTGAATGAAGTTAATTTTTTTCGATGAAGGTTTAAGGTTTCAAATATAATAAATTAATGTAGTATTGAGATAAGTTTTAAAATATTACCGAGGAATGTATTGCATTTTAGACATGTTTAAATAAAATTGCATTGAAGTTGGAAAGTGTTTCATAATCAATGCTTTAAGCATGATTGATCTTTCTTGTTTGATCATAGTTCGATCAAGCAGTAGATTACAATATTCAATTTAACTCCTGTTAAATTACGAAAATCGGATTGCCAGTCCATTTTTCAATACCGGTATTTTAAAATCGATTACGTTTTCAAAAGATAAAAGGAATATGAATTTTTTAATTCACGAAAATTCCTCTATTCATAGTAATTGTTTTGTTTAAAACTGTTATGCAAGACAAATCTTAGATCTTTTCGATGGTTTTAAGGTAAAAATTCAGCAATATTTTTTACATCATTATTATTTTGTAGTACGGTACATAACCAAAATTATTCACTACTCACAGATGACCAATCTGTGACATAACTGGAAACATAGTAATTTTATTTTACAGCAATGTCATTTATTTTAATTCGTGACAAATGTATTACTTTCCTTATATACATAATGTATAAGGAAAGTATTGTGACGGGGTCGAAAATTCGAATTCGAGTTTTCGACGGGAGAGCACGTTTCAAGCATCCCTGATCACGAATCAAACATTTTTGAAGTGATGTCTGTGTGTGTGTGTGTGTGTGTGTGTGTGTATGTGTGTGTGTGTGTGTATGTGTGTGTGTGTGTGTGTGTGAAAGTATGTGTGTGTGCCAGTGAGTCTGTGGAGACGATAACTAGCGAACGAATGGACCGATTCGAAAAAAATTTGGTACAAAAATCACAATCCGTAAACACTGGAAACCTATTGTTTTTATACGCAATCGAATGTTGAAAACCCCCCTAAATTTTCGAATGAAATTTTGAGAAAATCGTCAAAAAATCAAAACCGCTAATAAAGTTACGCAAATAGATATTTCTTACGTAATTTTTCATTAGAAAACGATTGACATAAATTTTAGAACGCTAACATGAACCGTTCTCGAGATATTGTACATTTTTCAAAAAATTATCAAAAAGTCATATAAAATAAAAAAAAAATATTTCCTATTGAGAAACATGTTCACTTTTCATATGTAATACCACGTGGTATTACATATATGACATTGTTTTCGTGGGTGACATTGTTTTCGTGGATCTAGCTCGTTCCTTTCATGAAAAAATATATTACTTTCCTTATATACATAATGTATAAGGAAAGTATTGTGACGGGGTCAAAAATTCGAATTCTTGTTTTCGACGGGAGAGCACGTTTCAAGCATCCCTGATCACGAATCAAACATTTTTGAAGTGATGTGTGTGTGTGTGTGTGTGTGTGAAAGTATGTGTGTCAGTGAGTCTGAGGAGACGATAACTGACGAAAGAAATGGACCGATTCGAACCAAATTTGGTACAAAAATCACAATTCGTAAACACTGGAAGCCTATTGTTTTTATACGTAATCGAATGTTCAGAACCCCCCTAAATTTTCGAATGAAATTTTAAAAAAATCGTCAAAAAATCAAAACCGCTAATAAAGTTACGCAAATAGACATTTCCTATGTAATTTTTCATTAGAAAACGATTTGCATAAATTTTAGAACGCTAACATGAACCGTTCTCGAGATATTGTACATTTTTCAAAAAAATTATGAAAAAGTCACATAAAAAAAAAAATTCCTATTGAGAAACATGTTCACTTTTCATATGTAATACCATGCGATAAATTGAGTGACATCATTCTCGTGGATCTAGCTCGTTCCATTCATGAAAAAATATACTTTGAATAATACTTTTGTATTTGAACGCCAATAGTCATTTATCTGCTGTAAGAATAACTTTTTTCTTAGTGCATAACGCTTGGCGAGATTTTGGCGACGAATTTGGAGGAATGTCGCCAACTTGGCGACTTTTTTGAAATGTTGCCAAATTAATGAAAATCTCGCCATATGGATAAAAATGATGCTAAATCAATGAAAATGACGACTAATTGTCGAAAATTCAATATCTTGGAAAGAATATTAGTATCTACTATAAGAAAAACCTTTTTTTTTACTGTAAAAGTAGTAAATTCATTACATTATATAAGGAAAGTCATGTGTTGCCCACATCAGATTTTTTTAAGTAATACTTTTGTATTTGAACAGTTATGTATGTAGTTTAGTTAATAAATTGCAGTAATAGTTATTTATCTGCTGTAAGAATAACATATTTCTTCGTTCATAACGCTTGGCGAGATTTTGGCGACGAATTTGGCGGAATGTCGCCAACTTGGCGACTTTTTGGAATGTTGCCAAATTAACGAAAATCTCGCCAAATGGATAAAAATGACGCTAAATCAATGAAAATGACGACTAATTGTCGAAAATTCAATATTTTGGAAAGAGTATAAGTATCTACTATAAGAAAAACTTTTTTTTTGTAGTGTAACAGTGGTAAATTCATTGCATTATATAAGGAAAGTCATGTGTTGCCCACATCAAATTTTTACTTTCCTTATATACATAATGTATAAGGAAAGTATTGTGACGGGGTCGAAAATATGAAATCGAGTTTTCGACGGGAGAGCACGTTTCAAGCATCCCTGACCACGAATCAAACATTTTTGAAGTGATGTCTGTGTGTGTGTATGTGTGTGTGTGTGTGTGTGTGTGTGTGTGAAAGTATGTGTGTGTTTGTGTGTGTGTGTCAGTGACACTGTGGAGACGATAACTGACGAACGAATGGACCGATTCGAATCAAATTTGGTACAAAAATCACAATCCGTAAACACTGGAAGCCTATTGTTTTTATACGCAATCGAATGTTCAGAACCCCCCTAAATTTTCGAATGAAATTTTGAAAAAATCGTTAAAAAATCAAAACCGCTAATAAAGTTACGCAAATAGACATTTCTTATGTAATTTTTCATTGGAAAACGATTGACATAAATTTTAGAATGCTAACATGAACCGTTCTCGAGATATTGTACATTTTAAAAAAAATTATCAAAAAGTCATATAAAATAAAAAAATATATATATTTTCTATTGAGAAACATGTTCACTTTTCATATGTAATACCATGCGATAAATTGGGTGACATCATTCTCGTGGATCTAGCTCGTTCCATTCATGAAAAAAGATACTTTGAATAATACTTTGTATTTGAACGCCAATAGTCATTTATCTGCTGTAAGAATAACTTATTTCTTAGTGCATAACGCTTGGCGAGATTTTGGCGACGAATTTGGCGGAATGTCGCCAACTTGGCGACTTTTTTGAAATGTTGCCAAATTAACGAAAATCTCGCCAAATGGATAAATATGACGCTAAATCAATGAAAATGACGACTAATTGTTGAAAATTCAATATCTTGGAAAGAATATTAGTATCTACTATAAGTAAAAATCTATTTCTTTACTGTAAAAGTATAAAATTCATTACATTATATAAGGAAAGTCATGTGTTGCACACATCAGATTTTTTTTAATGTTATGGTCAAGTAAAATTTAAATCTTTTACAACCCTGTTTGTATATTAATAATTATTTAAGGAGAAGTAACAATGTAAGCAGTATAAACCAGTAGTACAAACAATATTCAAACAGTATAAACAATATAAGCAGTATAAAGGAGTAGTACAAACAGTATTTAAGTAGTATAAGCAATATAAGCAGTATAAACAAAATTCAAGTAGTATAAGCAATATATATTTTGGATCTAACACCTACTCCGTATTAAGCCTAATAAACCAGTGAAAAATATGTAGAAATCCACTGATACATTTTTATTCTCGTACTTCACAGAAGGGTGATAAATTTTATATCAGGACATACCCTAGAGTCAGCCTAATTGGCTGGATATTTTTTTATTAAAATCAATTTTTTTTTCAAGTTAGACATGTGTACTGAGATTTTACTTTTTATATATTAGATTTTCCAAAAGTACGTTTCATTTCGATACGAAGATGCAAATCTCATGAGTATTACTGAGATAATATTTGAATATAATGTATCATTTTATAAACGAAAATATGTATTGTAACATAACCAATAAAATGTTTCCTTGACAAATTTCTATAGAGTACTGGAAGTAGAATAGAATGTAAGAAATGGTAAACAACGCTACGGATTTTGCAAAAATATGTATATTTATTTTGGAAAATCTTATTTACATTTTAGAATATTAAAGTTCCCTAAATTGTATTTTAAGAAATACATGTAAGAGAATACTATATAGATTTATGTTTTAAATTTGGTTGAAAGTAATTGAAGTTTTAATATTAAAAAAATATGTGTTGTACTATGATGTACTTTAATCAGACAATAATATGAATATTGAGCAATGAGAGTGAAGAAGGTAAACATTTTTGTATTGGTGTAAAAATATATATGTAGCCTTGAGCGATTGATTTTAAGGATCATAAACAAATCTTTCTTTTTCATTATGTTTCTTCTTGCTCACATTATATTTTGTAATAGTGAAGTATTTACTGCCCCAACCTAATTTTGCAGAAAAAAAATAATCTATAGATAGTAGGCATCCGTCACAAAAATACAGTTCTTTTCATTTAAGTGTCCTTAGATCAAGTTCCAGAAAAAAATATTAAAAAAAATAAAATAATGAACCTTTTTTTTTGTCTCGAATGTGAATATAAATCAGCATACTGAATAGAATATAATAATTTTTTTACCGCTTACTGATGGCGATCGTGGTGAACAATTAATGCATTTGTTGGATCTCTCGCCAAACCATGGCTTCAGCGTTTATTAATTTCATACAGTTAGACAGAAACTAGAAAATAAAGATAAGGTGTTCCTTTTGTTAACTCCATTCGTCAATTGGGGGGATGATTTGGTTGCTTTACTATCGCTTGCACTTCGAGGGCGGGTATAAAACACTGATGTACAACAGGGTTCGGTGGAACACTGGGATTCGGCGAGCTAGTGTCCAAGAAAATTCCCAAAATTACAAATTTGCCTCCGCTTTTGTAATTAATTAAAATAATTAAATTTATTAGGGTTTTAACGATGTAATTATATTAATACAAACTAATTATGAGATACATGCGTAACTAGAATTTAGGCCTGCACAAAAGACACGAAAAATAACGCGAATTCAGCTGTAATTTTAAAAGCAACTGAAGTATGCTGTGTGATTTTACCCCTAATTTGGCCATTCCGGGAGAAATATCGAACATCCAGTTCCATTAGATTCGGTCTAGTGGTCGATACTGTAAGTCTGTAAAGATTTAGCCTTCTAAGCCACATGGGAGCTATTTGAGGGTAAAGCCTTAATCTCCTCCCGTAATCTCTGAGGACATCGAAAATACAACTACATTACGATCTGTAGAACGATCGAAAATTATAGGTATGCAAAGACTCATTCTTCCAGATCACCAGGTGGTTTCTAGAAATTCTGAAAAATATCCTCAATAAAGCACCTTTCTCACGACTCCTGGGAAGTAAATCAAAACCCGACAACGTTCTGTCCGAAAGTCAATACAGCAAGTGTGAAAAGATTCAGCCTTTTAGGACCTAGAAGGATTCAGGCCCTCCAGACGAACCTTCGTTGACTTAGAATCGTGGTCAACGAAATTTCTTCTTGAGGGCTGAAGAGACTTTTAGAACCTTCTATTTTTTGAGCTCTCGGAGGGGTGGACATACCGATTGGCGTCGTCCACTTAATTAGAGAATACTGTACGGTTTATGAATCGAAAGCCGATGCACAACCTAATTTTACTTTTTTTTATGAATTTAGGGAGGAAATCAGGATATAAATTTCATCCTTAGTTAAGGATTCTATTTAGGATGTCTTTAATTTTATTGTGGTTAAGGAGGCTATGAATAATGGTTTACAACAGATTACAGTTTTAAATCCTGTAAATTCTGCTGAAACTGTGTCTTTTCCTAGCAGTAAGAAGTTTCTTACAAGATTTTTTAACATGGGTAAACCTACTCTTATGTCTTCATATGGTACAGTTCTCTGTTCTCCTTAAAGATCTGGATCAGAATAAAAGTTATAAGGAACGCAGAAAAGATCTATCTTCTTCTACTTGTCCCAGAGACGTTATTTTGAAATTTGTCGTTCCATTACCGAGCGGATCCTTTAAGGTTTCTTGTAAAGGTTCAGCCGATTCCATTAATTCTAAGTTTATGGAATCAAACATTGTAAAAAATTTTACGGTGGTTAAACCTCCTACTAGGAAACAAGATCTAGTAATTTTTAACGTCCCTAGTAACTTTCAGGCAGATGATTCAAATGATATAGTGATGCATAATGAGATGAAAATATTAAGTTGGAAGATATTAAGATTATTAAGAATTTCACTACCTCTAATGGATTTGTGAATTGGGTAATTAAGATCCCCTTTTCAATTGCTGCTCCCATTTTAAAAATGAGAAAAATG
Source organism: Amaurobius ferox (assembly GCA_951213105.1). Classification (NCBI taxonomy): domain Eukaryota; kingdom Metazoa; phylum Arthropoda; class Arachnida; order Araneae; family Amaurobiidae; genus Amaurobius; species Amaurobius ferox. The sequence continues at coordinate 56,585,948 of OX578148.1, read as the reverse complement.
TTTCATAACTTCAATTTTATTTTTTGGATAAAAAAAAAATATATAGCACTTAAAACATGCTTTAATTTTCAGGATTATGATCATTTGTCTTATTCTTGCAATTCTATGATCCCTTTCTGTAGGAAATGCCGTAGAAGTCACAGAACCAGTGAATGTAATTCCGATTCATTAAAATATATTAATTGCATAAGTGCTAATAAAAATGGCGCGAATTATGACTTTAATCATGCTGCTTTATATAAGGAGATATGTTTTGTTTTTGAAGAAGCCATTGGTCTCATTAGGAAATTGCAGGCTGATTCTTAAAAGGTTTGATTGCTAGTAAATAATATGTTTTGTAATTTTAAAATGTATATTATAATATATTTTTTTTATTTTAATTATTAAGCCACACGCTTCGGTCCTTGAATTTTCCGTTTAATGGGGCTAAGATGGTTTCAAATTAGTTGTAATAGATCTTTGTAGCCGCATAATTTGGCTATTCAAACAGCTATTTACTATAATCTTGATTTTATTTGTATGCAAATACCATATGTTTCTGGGAATAAGCTTCTTGGTCCCCCTTTAGGATTTCAGCAATTTTGTTCTGTTTCCAATAAGGCCACTATTATTATTTATAACTTGTTATTAACTTTTTATTATAAATTTAATACTCTTTCCTCGGTTTTTGCTGAGCTCCTTTTTGGAAATGTGGTTTACATTCTTTCTTCAGTTTATTTTCCTAGGAATGATGATATTGGTTCCCTTTTGATAGAATTTGATAATGTTGATTTTTCATTTCTCGTTTTTTAATATTGGGGGATTTTAATACAAGTACCGAAGCGTGGGATTACTAATTTATAGACCAACGAGGTTATAAAGTTATTGTTTTTGTCTTTACAATAATTTGATGATTATTAATAATAAGGATTTTGGTCCTTCTTTTGTTTCTCACACAGGTAAAGGTAACACTGACGAATATTAGTTATAATTTATATGATTATATTACCTCTTGGAAAATTTTAGCATAGTCTCCGAAAGTGACCATGAATTTGTTTATGTGGAACTTGATCAGGATGCAGATATTGTTAATCATTTTTACGTTAAGACTGCTTTTGGAATTGATAAATTTCTTTATAAGTTTAGATCTATTATTGGTTATATTGGAGATTTAATAGGTGATATTAATGATACTGGAAAGCTAGATTTATTTGTTGACATTTTCATCGACAAAGTTATAGAGACTGAGCTTTTAAAAACTTAAGAAAAAAGAAAATTAGGAAAAATTATGACTTTTCCTGATGGATGAAAGAGCGAGCTAGCGTCTTTCAGAAATTTTGTTGAAGTGCTCTCTTGGAGAGTGGATTATTAATTCAAGAACCCTGCTTCTATTTCTGATATAAATATAGCTAAGATTAAATTTGAGCTGAATAAAGCTAAATATAAGAAATTAGATATTAAATCTAAATCTGACTCTTGGAAGCACTTTTGTACTAAGTTCAAAGAGGATTATGGTACCCTCTTTAAGTTTATTTTTAATAATCAAGCTAAAAGCATAGTATAAATTTACAGTTTAACGATTATTTAAATATCTCCTTTAAGGATAAAATTCAACGTATAATAAATTGTTTTTGCACTGATCAGGATTTTAGTAATTTCAATTATCATAATTTAAATCAAGACTTAAGTATGGAGGAGGTTAAAATAGAAGAGCTGAATTGGTTTTAATAATTTAAAAAATCTGATGTGGGCAACACATGACTTTTCTTATATAATGTAATGAATTTACTACTTTTACAGTAAACAATAGGTTTTCTTATAGTAGATACTAATATTTTTTCCATGATATTGAATTTTCGACAATTAGTCGTCATTTTCATTGATTTAACGTCATTTTTATCCATTTGGCGATATTTTCGTTAATTTGGCAGCATTTAAAAAAAGTCGCCAAGTTGGCGGCATTCCGCCAAATTCGTCGCCAAAATCTCGCCAAGCGTTATGCACTAAGAAATAAGGTATTCTTACAGCAGATAAATGACTATTGGCGTTCAAATACAAAAGTATTACTCAAAGTATCTTTTTTCATGAATGGAACGAGCTCGATCCGCGAGAATGATGTCACCCAATTTATCGCATGATATTACATATGAAAAGTGAACATGTTTCTCTATAGGAAATATTTTTTTTATTTTATATGACTTTTTGATAATTGTTTTAAAAATGTACGATATCTCGAGAACGGCTCATGTTAGCGTTCTAAAATTTATGTCAATCGTTTTCGAATGAAAAATTAATTAAGAAATGTCTATTTTCGTAACTTTATTAGTGGTTTTGATTTTTTGACGATTTTTTCAAAATTTCATTAGAAAATTTAGGGGGGTTCTGAACATTCGATTGCGTATAAAAACAATAGGCTTCCAGTGTTTACGGATTGTGATTTTTGTACCAAATTTGCTTCCAATCGGTCCATTCGTTCGTCAGTTATCGTCTCCACAGACTCACTGACACACATACACACACAGATATCACCTCAAAAATGTTTGATTCGTAGTCAGCTATGTTTGAAACGTGCTCTCCCGTCGAAAACTCGAATTCGAATTTTCGACCCCGTCACAATAATTTCCATATACATTATGTATATAAGGAAAATAATAATTGAGATATGTTTTGTAAATATATTAGTCCACTGTTTGGAAAGTCCCGAAACTTTGAATGGAAGTCAGTATGGTTTTAGGGAACTTATGATCTGTGAAGTTGCTTCTGTCAGCCACATTGGATTCATTAAGAATTTTAATTTGAATAAACACGTTTTACTTACCACCATAGACATCAAAAGAGCTTTTTTTAATATTATGAGTTGGATTGTTCTTTCTGATATTATGATTAAATCAAATGTCCCTTTCCATTTCAAAAGTTTATATTCTCGTAATTGGATAATCGCTCTATAACTTTTCTGGAGGACAATATTTCGATATCGAAAATTGTCTCTACAGGAATCTGTTATTGCCCCCCATTTTTTGGTTTATATATCTCAATAATGTTCTTTTACTTAAAAGCTCCTGTCATTATTTAAGAGCTTACTCTGATGATTTAGCAGTTGTAACGATTGGTAATACGCGTAGGTGTCTTAACTAATACATTATTGGCAAAAATTTTAGTTCCTCTTAATGATCTAAAATTAAGTATTTCTTCTGAAAACTGCAGCTCAATTGTTTTTGGCATGGTTCGGACTTTAAAAGTAAACCCTATTTTTAAGTTGAATAACAAATCACTAAAAATTTCTAAACACCTTAAATAGTTAGGTATTATAGTAGGCAATAAATTGTTTAGGAGCCCACATATCTTCTATTTAAAAGAAAAATGTTAGAAATTTAGTATCAGTTTTTGAAAATCTTCTTGAGTAAACGGGGGTGTGAACAAGAGTGTTTAGAAAATTTGGTATAAGACAGTGATAGAAAAGATTATCATCTTCGGCACAGGGATCTGGGTCGTAAATTTGACACACCATCAAAATCGTAAGTTAGTTTCATTACAAAGGATTTTTCTAAAGAAAATATATAATAGATATAGATCTTCTTCTAATTTGTTGTTTTCAATTTTAGCTATTGCTCCTAAATAGACATTACTCTTAGGATGTCACACAAGAAATTTTTATTTTGAAGAAAGAGAAAATATTGTCTTGGTTATTATGAATTTTACAGCACTTGCCCTTTTAATTGCATTATCCATAGTAAAAGAACCATTGTTCTGACAAATTGCTATGATGATGGTGTAATTAAGGTTCATATAGATGGATTTAAGATTGATAATGAAGTTGGTGCGGCGATATCTATTTTTGAAAATTATGTTTCTATTCACGTCAACAAGTATAAATTGGATACTAATAAATATGTTTTCCAGTCAGAGTGGAGTTAATTACTATCACGTATGCGATAAAGTGGGACCCATAATATTTACTCTGACAGTTTGGTTGCAATTATGTTTCTAAGTTCTTCAAGTAATAAATCACATTTTTTTACTAGAAATCAAGAATATTGCTAGGTAAAATAAGCTCTTAATAAAAGTAAGTTGGATTAAAGCTCACGTTGGTAATGTGGGCAATGGGCCCGCAGATCGGTTCGCTAAGTTGATCGCCTCAGATGGGGAAAAATTAGTTATTCCTTATCCTTACTTTTTGCTTTCTAAATTTTGTAAAACACATATTATTAATGAATGGCAGCAGCTTCTTGAAGTTTCTTTAAATTCTGATTCTCTCTAGGTTAGGGTTAAGGACTATTTACCGAAAGTAAACATTGATCAGTTAATATATCATAAATTTCTTATTTATTTTATTAAGGCCCATGGTCCATTTATGAAACATTTGCATAAGTGAGACATTAAAATATCTCCCTAATGCTCTTGTGTCCAGGTTGGTCATGTTGACCACTAGGTTTTTCAATGTATATACTATGCTATTAATTACCTTCTGTCTCAGCGCAACGATGAAAATAAGGGAGGTTGATTTTCGAGAGTCATTGGAAATGTCATCTCTTTCTAGAATTAAGGAATGTATAACTATCGCTTGTCAAATATCGGACAGCCTTAGTTAATCCTTTCTGCATCAGCATATATATATATAGTACATATATATATATATGTTCTTTCTTTTTTATTATGTGTTGTTGTTACTTGGCTCAATTTGTCTTAGGTTTCAAAATTTATTAATTATTTGTTTTATTTAATTTAATTTTATTCTGTTCTTTGCATAAACTAGATTCCCAAACGTGTTGTACGCGAGGAAATGTTTTCCCAATTCCACTAGGCGATTTACACAATTTTGTTTTCTGTTTTATTTGCTATCTTTGTTGCTATTGTTATTATGTTTTATTTTTATTTCCATGTTATACAGTGCGCGAAAAAAGTATAAGCACAAGCAAGAACTCGCCAAATCTAGAAATCTTTTGGACAGAAATGTATGCAAATTTCTTAAGTAAATATATTGATAATATTAAGTTCTTTTTCATGTAAATTAGTTAAATTTTCCAAAAATAAATACGAATAAATTTATTTTTAAACCCATATGATCTTGAAAAAAAGTATAAGGACAATTGTTTTTTCTTCTAAAATTATAGTAAAATTTGCAATTTGAAAGCAGAAAATGACCATTTCAAATATAAAGACTGGGTTTCTAAACATAATTCTCAATTGCAGCATTTCTTTACGATTTATGTACAATGCCAAATAGAACTCATCTGTCTGACCTTGAAAATGGGAAAATTCTTGCTTTTAAAGAATCTGGGATTGAGTGGGCATAAAATTTCGAAAAAAATTAAAATATCTAAAACTGTAGTTTATAATTTTCTAAAAGAACCTGAAATGTATGGAATGAAAAAACGAACTGTAAGACCAAAAATTCTAATTCATCGACAGAAAATAATGTTTGTAAAAAGAGCTTGCAAGAAAAAGAAACTGCAAATAAAGTTCGAAGAAATTTGGACTTACTGTGTTCCACACGAACATTTCAAAATGTTTTGAATATACATCTGAATATTTGGTATGGAAAGTTAATGTCACGTACGCCTCTTAAAAAGGAGCATAAGGAACGAAGACAGGAATAAAAAAAAAATACATTTCTCTCGGTCCAAAATGAATTCACGTAATCTTTTCGGACGAAAATAAGTTCAATCTTGATGAGCCAGATGGTTTTCGCTATTATTGGCATATTCTGCGTAAAACCAAAGAAGTTTTTTCCAAACGTCAATAGTGCGGGGACACAGTAATGGTTTGGGGCACTTTTGCAGCAAACAGAACCACGCCTATAGCCTTTATCAACTACAAAATGGAATTCTGACATATATGTTGATATGTTAGGCGAACATTTGTTACCCGAGGCCCCACTAATTACTTCAAGAGACTATATTTTCCAGCATGATAATGCTTCCATACACGTTTGCTTCCATACGTTTCTAAGAGTGCAACTGGTCGAAGTCGAACTCTGGTTCGAAGCTAATTGTACTTCAGTAAATTAACTTGATTGGTCGGCGAGGAGTCCCGATTTCAATCCAATAGAAAATTTATTAGGCCTTCTAGCCCAAGAAGTTTATAAAAATGGCACACAGTATCAGTGTAAACAGGATCTTGAGTTAGCCATCAAACAAGCTTGGAATAACATTTTCATAGACACTTTAACAGAACTTTCAGCATCAATGACCTCTCGGCTTATTCAAGTAAATAAAAAAAAAGGTTGTTCTCTTGATTATTAAGAGAGATATTAAGTATTTTAGAACATGTCCTTATACTTTTTTCTATATTTTCTTCAGTGATAATCTTTATAAGGTCAACTTTTGTAAGGTTCATATTTGTTGTTTTATGTGTTGTAAATGTTATTGTATAATTTCATATTAGAGGTCAGAAATATCATATAAACATTTTGATAAAGTGAAAATAAAGTATATTTTCATTCAATTATATGTTGTCCTTATACTTTTTTCGCGCACTGTATTGTTTTACTGTTTTTCTGTGTTATTTTGCTTTATTGTTTTTTCTGTGTTATATTGCTTTATTGTTTTTTCTGTGTTGTTATTTTTCATTGTTATTTCAATATTTTCCCCGGTCGTCTGTTGTAACTGTTCTACATCCTTTGGGTAAGCTGGACGGCCTACGCAATAAATAAATGAATATATACCCTTTTGGGTCGAATCTCCTCTAAGAGTTAAATCGTGTTTAACTGATCAAATTTATAACAAATAAACGTTCATGCCAGAAACAATATGCACCAGTCTCATTCATGTATTATATTATGATTCAAAACTATATTACGGTTTGATATTTGACATGCATAAATAATATCTCTCTTCGAATGCAATTCATTATTTTCATTGAATATTTAAAATTTTATTGCATGATTTTCCCCGAACAGCGACATACGGATTTTTAAATAAATGAACCATCCTTATAAAACGTCCAAAGAATTCATTTTTATACCTTTTATAACGTCAAAATGATCAATGTATTCAAACAATATCTATGCATATAAAATACAGAGTTTCGCTTAAGTCCAAAAGACAATAATTTATGAATTCGCCTCGCTTTTTTGAAATTTAAAAACTCCATGTTGAAAAAGGACATTCTCCTGCTATATTTTGTGCTTTTAAAAACTGCTCCAAAAGATAAATGACATATACAAGCGCAGAATGCTTATTACTTTAAAATGCATAGTACAAAATCTCACGTGGACAGCACATGGTTTTCCTTATATAATGCAGTGAATTTACTTCTTTCGCAGAATTAAAATGATAAAAAGATCCATTGTATAGTGTTTGTAACGTTGAATTCTACATTTGGCGCTTAGATGACAACATGTAAAGCTATTTAGTCCCCAATTAACTTTTATTTCACGCAAGTTTAACTTAATAATTATCAATATTGATAGCATCCTCAATAAGTAATAGAGTCCTTATATTAAAATATTTTAATAATAAATTAATCAATAAGGTATCATAATCATAAACTTGGCCTCATTTTTTCAATTTTGACAATATTTTTATCAATCTGGGGCTCAAGATCGCTAAGCTGACGATATTTCACTTGATTATTCGCCAAGTTTGCCATGTGTATCGTTCAGTGCTACAAATAAACGGAGAGAAGAGCATTTCTTATATACTAGAAGGTATGCCCGTCATATGATGGAATTAAAAATTTGCAAAGCATTACGTCCTATTTTGCCTCAATTTTATTCATTTGGTGATATTTTTTTATCAATTTGGCGATATTTTCGTCAATCTGATGATATTTAAAAAGTCCTTAAGTTTTATATATCCCACCAAAATTTTAGCCAATCAGGACGGAGAAATGGGTTATTCTTATAGTCGTTTATTACGTTCTTTCCTAGATATTGAATTTTCATCATTTTGTCGTCATTTCCATTGATTTATCGTCATTTTTATAAATTTGTCGACATTTTCGCCAATTTGGCAACATTTAAACATATTGGGGGATATGCCACTAAAATTCGTCGCCACTGTTTTGCCAAGTGTTACAGACGGAGAAATAGGTTATTCTTATAGTAGATTCTTATATTCTTTCCTAGATATTCCAATAGATCCAAGATATTATCAATTTGGTGACATTTTGATCTATTTAGTGACATTTTTATCAATTTGGCGATATTGTTTTCAATTTGGTGACATTTTTTCCATTTGGCGACATTTTTATCAATTTAACAACATTTTCGTCAATTTGGGAACACTTACAAAACCCTCCAAGTTGGCGACATTCCGCCAAATTCGTCGTCAAAATTTCGCTAAGCGTTTTGGATGGAGACATATGTTATTCTTCTAGTAGATAAACGACTAATGGCGTCCAAATACAAAATTATTACCCATTTATCTTCTCTCGTGAATGGAACGAACTAGGTACACGAGAATGATGATGACAAATTTATTGGATATTATTACATATGAAAAATGAACATATTTCACAATTGACAATAGATTTTTTATGTGATTTTTTGATGAATTTACTTCAAAAATGTGCAATATTTCGATATGCTATCGTTCCAAAATTTGTGTCAATCATTTTCTAATAAAAAATTGCATAAGAAATTATTATTTAAGTAACGTGATTGAGGGTTTTATATTTTTTAATGATTTTTTCAAAATTTCATTTCAAAATTTGGGAGGGTTCCGCACATTCACATGCGTTTAAAACAATAGGCTCCCAGTATTCACTGATTGCAATTTTTGCACCAAATTTCGTTCGAATCGCTTCATTCGTTTGTAAGATATCGTCTCTCTCCACACGCACACACACACGCACACACACACGCGCGCACACACACACACACACACACATACACACACACACACACACACACACACACACACACACACTGACAGACATCACCTGAAAAACGTTTGATTTCGTGTTCAGGGATGCCTGAAACGTACTACCCCGTCAGAAACTCGAATTCGAATTTTTAACCCCTCACAATATTTTACATTAATATGTATATAAGGAAAATAACAAGGGTTCCAATGAAAGTTCCTCAGCAACTCAGTAACCTTTGTTCAGAAACGCACCTGCTTTTTCATGTTAGGTCTATAATAAAGTCACTGTGGCCGATCGAATATAGTTGACTGAAGCTCCTCTAGCTGAGAATCGAAGAAGTTAGGAACATTACCTCGCCTGAAGAACAAAGTGGAAGGAAATTTTCAACTACAAAATTGTAGATAATTGTCTAATTTGTAGGAATCACCAAAAACTTTGTTACTAGTGGCATCAATTAGTTGGGGCGGGATAACCTAGTGGTTAAGGCACGGGGATTGAACTCAAAATTTATCCAATTTCCCGTTCTGTGAAAAGATTCTTGGCATTTGGGAGGGCACTTCCTGAGGTCTTCTAGGGATTTTAAATCGCATTCAGACTTTCTGTAAGCATTCAGACCTTCAGATATGACCGTATTCAGACCTTTAGATTTGACCGTATTCAGACCTTCAGATATGTGACCGCATTCAGACCTTCTATGAAGTTTTACTACGTTAAACGGAGACTCCACCAAAGAATCTCTAACCGACATTGCCCTTCTTTGGATCACACTGACTTTAAAGGTTAAGGGGTTTGGGATGTGCTAACGATTTCCCTCATCGGAAACTTCGGGTGGTATTTTGTTTCAGATGCTTTGCTACAGGATTCGATTCATTTATTTCTTTTATGCTTTGCTGAGAGAGTGTTTTGAGATTTTGGAGGATGGTACCATCTGTATCGGTATTATTGGAAATATAAAAATTACGTTGTTTGCGGTAGCCAATATATAAATTGATCCAATTGGCTAATATATAATTGACCAAGATTTTAATGTGTTGAGATTGTTGAAATTAAGATTAAAATTATATTCGTTTACGTAGAACGTGAATCCCCGCAACGTAAGGATTTCTTTTTCTTTTTTCCAATCCAGACTGTCCAACGTAATCGCAAGTGTAAGGTGTCTGTTTAGACCGGTCAGGACAGTGCCACCCAATTTAGATCGCGACCGTACACTCCTTCCCTTACCTCGATCCTCTCCGAAGGACTTTCAGACCCAGATATTTAGTGTATCTGTACTCCGCGTGAAAACGGGAACAGTTTGAGCAGGGCCGAGAATCTTCTGCTTCTTCGACCCAGACCGCCTGACCTACCCGAAATTGTAAGGCATCTGTTTGGACGGCCGGAAAGTGCCACCCGATTTAAACCAGATACCAGTGGGAGCAGCTTCCACATATACCGTACCTTCCTTCCCCTAAAAACAACTTCTCGGAAAGACTTACCGATCCACATATTAAGGTGTTCGTACTCCTGGAAAACACGAGAAGGGTTTAGGCGGGAATCGAACTCGAGTCGTTCGAGTTCAACTCCCGCTAGTTAATTACTGGGCTGTCGCACACCCCAGAGGCGAGAATCGATGGATAGCGGTTATTATTTTTTATTTATTTATTTTTTTTTAAGTTGGAGGGGTGTGTATCAAGCCTATTGTGCTAACTGTTATTTTTAACATTTATTTACTCCGGGTACATTTTCTAATAAATTTGTAAAGCAAACTTTGACTTAATATTTTAAAAACATTTATATAAGAAGCGTATTTATACAACATTTCTCGAATGTGAAATTTAATGACAAAAATAGTAAAAAAATGCAATAAGCTTTTGTTCACAAAAATAAAAGCATGAAAAAAAAATTGTTGACTTATCCCAAAAGCCCACTGAATAAGAGGAAGAGAGCATCTTAATTGCTTACCTCGTTCTCGTTCTAAATTATAACTTCCATCCTAATTGCATTACTTGCTTTTAAGCAAGTTTAACAAATATTTATTATACCGTCGCTATCAAAAAGTGAAATGCGAGAAAAATATCATGTGATTAAAGGAGGCTGCTCTTTGATAAGATTGCTTAATTTGCATAATCTCATTAAGAAGGACGAAAATCAGATTTTGTTTTCTTTTTAAATTCTAAAAAAATGGCAAAACTGATTAAATTTGACTGACATGTATTAACTAATTTAATTTTGTTATTAGTTGTAGGTACAAATTATGAATATAATTACATTCACTTTAATATTGTCAGAAAAGAGGATAGATGTGAAATTTTAATGCGGGTGGTTTAGAACTTTGGTAATCTTTAAAAAATTTTAAGTAGGATAATTAAATGAGTTATATCTTAATAAAATACTCTCATTATATCGATCAATTGAAATATTTGTAGGGAAAATCCCATTCGACTTTTTCAACCATTCATATTCCATATTGTTTAGGTCCTCTTATATCAGCATAAGTACCAGGATGTAAAATGCATTTTTATGCGTTTATCCACATGTTCGTCATTTTAAAAATTTCCAAAAATTCTTCAAAAATTATTTTTTTATAATTTTCAAAAAATCCACTACTCCAATGTTTTATATATATGCATATTTCTGATTTGTGTTAATATCCATTATGTGGTAATTTTGCGTGTCGTAGTTCTCATTAATTTATACTATTGTATCACATACCAATAAATATTATTTTACCATTTTTATATATATGATTCAATAATGCGCATTAATACGATAAATGTAATTAAACTCCTTTGCGATGCGTACCAATATATTATTACTTTTACTATGTGAAATCAAGTCTTTGTAGAAATTTGAACTCAGATGAAAGAAAAATATCCACTCGTGAAAAAGATAATAACATTCCTAAAATGTATTTGATTAAATATTTCTGTTGAAACCATTAATACCATCCATCTGTTAAATTAGTTTTATACCAAGCCATAATATTAGTTTGAATTTAATTAAAACAGTTCATCAAGGGGTTGTTTATATTTATGGGTGGTCTGCAATTCCAATCAAGGAAGTAAAAATATGGCAGCTTCTGACAGAAATAGCATTTCCAAATTGCAATTAATTTGAATTTCATCGACGTAATTTGGATATTGTTTAGTTTTCTTGCATGTGTCTTGTAGTTTTGTAATTTTTATTGACGGAGTGTAATAATGTAATTGTCATTGCATTAGTACATTCTATCGCATATCTAAATTTATCGCATATATCCATTCTATCGTATATCTAAATCTATCGCATATATCCATTTTATCGCATATTTAAATCTATCGCATATATCCATTCTATCGCATACTAAATACACTATGGAGCAAGTGTCTATGTCTTGTAGTTTTGTAATTTTTATTGACGGAGTGTAATAATGTAATTGTCATTGCATTAGTACATTCTATCGCGTATCTAAATCTATCGCATATATCCATTCTATCGCATATCTAAATCTATCGCATATATCCATTCTATCGCATATATCCATTCTATCGCATACTAAAAGCACTATAAAGCAAGTATGCAACTGACTACACTAAATGGCCTAACTATTTTGTTACGAAAAATTGTTTTATATAGACAGAACACTTTAATATGACCCTCTTAATTTCAACTTATAAATTTATACAACTTATATAAGATTCTTTCCGGTTGGAAAAACATGAAAAAGAACTTAAGAGAGAATATTACTTTTTAGATTCTATATTACAATATTACACCAATTAGATTTCAAAGTATATAGTGATCATCTTCATTTTATTTAAGAGTTGCCACTAACATCAGATATATGGAATGTTTGATTATTATATTTATTTTAATTGAGAAAAGTTAAACTTAATTAGAAAACGAAAACACTTTGTGCAGAAGGTGAAAAATTAAGCAGCGTAATTACGCACAAACTAATATATAAAACTGTTATACGGCGGAAGTCACCTCAAGGTATTCCTGAGCACTCAGAATGTTGTTAATAATGGACGGGACAAAACACGTCCCCTAATCCTTAATGAATTCAAAGTTCAAAAATTCTTACTTACAAGCAGCAATGCTGGCAAGCGGCTCGGAATCAGGGACCTCGGGTGGTGATGGATGCTCAGTTCTGCACTTTCTTGATGTTTGAAATCAGAGGGGATACTCGTCCCAGTCACGGCTTACATTTCATTTTCCTGGTTCTGCTGGTATGATATGCTGGGCATATTAGACATGCACAGTTTGTTCTCAGGAGAGACCGAGCTTATTAACTGGCACTGTCATTTCCCCCCAACGATGACACTAGATGTCTTTGGAAGATGTGCACAGTACAATTTAAAATCTCTGCGCAAGATGTTTAAGTCTGGATATTGCTACTTCAAAATAATCAAACAATTGTCAATTTCAGTAATGTAAAAACTTGCTGTGTTTTGGCAAAGCCAAGACTTCATCAGATTTTATAATGTAAACCTATTGAATTAGTAACTATCTTAAATAATATTATACTATGTGTTCAACTTGATTTTGTTGATCAATGTGGGCTTGGAGAGACATACAGAGGAGAGAAAATAAAGGACAGAATTTTGTTCCTGAATTGAATTGCAAGTGAGAATTGGTGATTTTTGAGGTACTGGAGTGTGGACGGAAAGACCTACTGCATTATACAAATCTTCGATTAGTGTGATTTTAGTTTTGTGTTGTTTGCATTATTGATGAAGCCTAAATGGAATAAATAGAAATATACAATATATTTATCATGTTGTAAATGGAAGGTATAACTGCTGCAGAAATTTACTATTTTTATTTGAATTATTTCCTCTACATATAATAAAATTGGCTTTTACTCATAATGAGAATCAGGGTTTTCTTATAGTAGATACTAATATTCTTTCCAAGATATAGAATTTTCGACAATTAGTCGTCATTTTCATTGATTTAGCATCATTTTTATTCGTTTGGCGAGATTTTCATTAATTTGGCAACATTTCAAAAAAGTCGCCAAGTTGGCGACATTCCGCCAAATTCGTCGCCAAATTCTCGCCAAGCGTTATGCACTCAGAAAAAAGTTATTCTTACAGCAGATAAATGACTATTGGCGTTCAAATACAAAAGTATTATTCAAAGTATATTTTTTCATGAATGGAACGAGCTAGATCCACGAGAATGATGTCACTCAATTTATCGCATGGTATTACACATGAAAAGTGAACATGTTTCTCAATAGGAATTTTTTTTTTATGTGACTTTTTCATAATTTTTTTGAAAAATGTACAATATCTCGAGAACGGTTCATGTTAGCGTTCTAAAATTTATCCCAATCGTTTTCTAATGAAAAATTACATAAGAAATGTCTATTTGCGTAACTTTATTAGCGGTTTTGATTTTTTGACGATTTTTTCAAAATTTCATTCGAAAATTTAGGGGGGTTCTGAACATTCGATTAGGTATAAAAACAATAGGCTTCCAGTGTTTATGGATTGTGATTTTTGTACCAAATTTGGTTCGAATCGGTCCATTCGTTCGTCAGTTATCGTCTCCAAAGTCTCACTGACACAAACACTCACACATACTTTCACACACACACACACATCACCTCAAAAATGTTTGATTCGTGATCAGGGATACTTGAAACGTGCTCTCCCGTCGAAAACTCGAATTCGAATTTTTGACCCCGTCACAATACTTTCCTTATACATTATGTATATAAGGAAAGTAAAAACGACTCACCAAGAAATAATTATCCAAATGAGCAGTCACAGCTCGTGAGCAACATGTAGAGGGGGGTCTGTTCTCATCTATGTATTTAAGTCTATAATATGTGTTAGTAATATATATATATATATATATATATATATTCACATTCTTATACTACGCTGTTTAGTTTATCTAACTTTTCATTTATGAACTATCCTTATTCCTAATTCCTTTTGTATGCTTCGTATTAAAGAAACATTCTATTTGCTATCTATTCAAAGTTATGCTGCATTTGCGCTAAATTTAGTAATAGAATTTATTTTAATTCATTTTAATTTTTTATTATGTATTACTTTCTCTACTTTCATCCATTGTTAATTGTAGTTTATTGTGGCTCATTCTCCTATTTTATTCTTTTCTTTTATTTGCATAGGTTACTTATTATATTTTTGCTTAAAGTATTATTAATTATTGTCTTCCTTTCTGTTTTATTATTTGGTAAATATTTGTATTGCAATTATTCTTTAGCTAATAGTAATTTAATATTAGAATTTTTTTAATCTAGTGCTGCCATCTATCGTTTTTAAATCTTACTGCTAATTTTCTTCGCTATTAGTAATTAAATATTAGAAGTATCTTATTCTAGTGCTGCCATCTATCGTTATTATTTCTTACTAATTTATTGGTTTTGTGATTTTATGACTGGGTACCTGCCTTTGGGATTTTTGTATTGGTGTTATAGATACCTTTTATAAACTGTACTTTTTAGTACACTCTTTTTATTACTTTTTTGGACAGGATTCTATGTGAATTCCAGATTTACACAGTATATATTTTATTATACCTTGTGTTTTAATTAATCTAGTTTAGAATTGATTATATTTATATTGTTAATCATTTCTTTTTATCTTATAATATCCTACTTATTACATTTTATTAGGTTTTACATGGACTTAGTTGTATATATTTATATATAAGCAATTATTTTATTTTTATTTATATTATTTATAAATGTTAATGCTATTCTCTTTATATTACTTTAACTCTTATGAATTACACATCTTATTTGATTTAGTGACTGGCAAATATATTTATTCTTGTTATTATATAATTTGATAAATATTGCCCGGTATTTACAATTTTGTTGGGAATTGTTTAGACCGTTATCATTTTACCAACAGTGTGCCATGGATTGCTTTGGATATAATAATTGCCCAGCTAAAATTATAACTTCAATAAATGTAAGAATAAAAATTGTAAAACCTGCCCATATGCTTCTAACTCACAAATTACTAATCTAAATAGTCATAAGACTTTCAGTAAAATTTTTAATTGCATCTACAAATTATCTTGTAATATATGTAATATATCTTATATAGGACAAACCAGTAATCCTATTCATCTACGTATGAATGTACATAGAGATCATGTTAAAAAATATATCCACAATAATAATTTTCTTCCTACTTCTAATAAAATCGAATATAAACACTTTGCTCATCATGGTTTTGAAAATATAACTATACATATTTTGGACATTAAAACATATACTGCTGATAGATTATTCTTTGAAAACTTCTATATTAAATCACAATGTACTCGGTTTCCATATAGATTAAATCAGTTATATCTCAATGGTAATATTGTTAAGAATAATTTTGTAGATAATAAATATTCTATTTTTAATCACCCTTTTTTTAAACCTCTTTTACATAATAGTAAATTGGCTAAACTCAAAAGATTTAAACGCGGTAAAGGAAGCTCCTCCCATTATGATATTAAAGCGGAGATTAAAAGTATGCATCAACAATTCAATAACACATATCAATGGAAATTTATTAAATCATGGGTATTTGCAGTTAAGAAAAAACAATTACTCACAGTTTATGCTATTTTCTTAAAGTTAAATCTTACTAATGAACATTTTAATCATATTTTCTATGATTTGCTCATTACTAGATCAAAATATTTAAAAATAAAACTTAATCAATTTCATAATAATAACTGTTCTAATTCTTATTGTGTAATATCATTTAAGCATCCTATTTATAATTCCATAAACTTTAAGAATTTATTTAATCAATTTCATCATTTATTGCCTGTAAAGGATTTGAATGTTACTAAAACTTTTAAATATAACAAGCCTATTGGAAGAACCATTTTTAATTACAATGCAATTTCAAAATCTCTCTCAGTCGACATAGATTCCTCAACAAATTTAGATGGTGAATGTATTTGTAGTGTTGATAATTATGCTGAATTTATAAATCCACACTTGGGTCATATAGTTACTGGAGACTTAGCCATTGTAAAAGATAAATCTTTAAGAACTATAATGTCATTTGGCACTAAATTCAGGTTACCTTCATGTAATAATTCTAAACAAGTGTTAAAGTCAATCAATCTGGACCTTGATAAATTTATTTATGGAATAGCTTCTAAATATGCTCAGCCTTTAGAGGCATTTAATATGTGGAAATTTACTATTTTAAGATCTATTAAAAATACCATTTGTAGTATTAATTTATCTAGATCTATATATAATATGGATAATATAAAGCATTCTGTTAATGATTTACATAGATCTTTTGTTATTACTTATGTAGATAAAGCCTCTAATAATTATGCTATTATTTGTAAAAAATTCTATATTCAATATCTGCTAGATTATTTAAAAAATAATAGTCTATTTAAAATTGATTCACACTCTCTTAATAGTATCAAATTGAAAATTATCAATATGTATAGTGATTTAGATATTAATAATAAATTTTTTACATTTCCATATATTGTGCTTATACCTAAATTTCATAAAAATCCTATTAAATTTAGAACTGTTACTAGTGGTCATAATTCATACTCTACTACTGCTAGTAAATTATTACTAAATTATTTAAATGTACTAAATAGCAATGTACGATATTCTGGTGATAGCTACATTATTCTAAATAACAGTAAGGAATTAAAAAATAAATTAAAAACGCTTGGTAAAATAATAGGATTTCAAACTTTTGATTTTAAAGATCTATTTAATAATATTAAGATCACTGATCTATATGATGTCATTTTAGCTTTATATAATGCTTATATTACTAAACATTCTAATCTTACAAAATTTACCAATTTTCCTAAGCTTCTCCATTTTGTTCTTTTCAATAATTATATCTTTCAAGGTAATAAATTATACTTACAAGTCTCAGGTGTTCCACAAGGTGGCTGTAGTAGCAGTATGTTAGCTAATTTATACCTATATCATTATGAAAAATTCTTTACTTCAACTGATTATAAAATTTATAGATATGTAGATGATCTGATTTGTCTTGTATTTACTGATAATTATGTCATAGATATAGATTTCTATCCGGATAATTTGGAATTAATACCTAATGAAACTTCTATTAGTAATAATGTTTATTATTTGGATTTAAATCTAATTATAGAACCTGCTAATGGGATAGTTACTAAATTATATGATAAAAAAGATTTTTTTAAATTTAATATTAATAATTTATTACCTTTTAATTCCTGCAACTCGATTCAATTGTTTAGAAATATTATACTTAATCAACTTTTTAGAATTTATAGATTATCAGATAAAAAATTTCATGCTTTGCACATCAATAACCTCAAAATTACCAGTAAAATGTATCAATATCCTGCATATTTAGTCAATAGTATAGTTAATAAGTTTCGATTAGCCTAAAATTCTCATATTTTCCCCTTATTATCTTATTTTAGCGGTACTTCTTCATTCTTCTGCAATTATATTTTCATCTTTTTATCTCGAAGCTTTAACAGTTGAATAACTCATTTTATTTCATTTTATTGCTTTTGCGCAGTACAGTTTTTATTACTCTCTTTGGCAACAGCAAATCACATCTTTTCATTTTGGCATATGGCAACATTGATCCAGTCATATTTTGCTCGTCATGGTTGCGCTGAAGAGGTGTGTTTTGAGGTATTTATGTTTCCTTTATTGTTCCAATCTATATGCTTGTCGTCCATATAACACAAGTTTATAGATAAAATCTATCTTGTTTTTCAGAAACAAGCATTTTTGTGTTCATTTCGAAAGGATATATGGACCCGACGAGAATTTTTTCGAAATGAACTTTTCGTAAGCCTAATCTCGTAAGCCTAAATCTCCTCCATGTGCAAGCTTTTTTGCTTGATTTTTTTGTTTTCTTATTTGCATTCCTCATTTTTGAAATTTGTTGATTGTCTTTGTCCTTATGACTTGCATTATGCTTTATTATTTCCTCTTTTTGTCTTAATTTCTTTTATTTCTTTGTATTTGTAGAAAATTTTGGAATAGTGTATTATGAGTTACTACATACATTCTAACTTTGGATTTAATAATTTATATTTATATATATATATATATATATATATATATGTGTGTGTGTGTGTGTGTGTGTATATGTGTGTGTGTAAATATATATAACAATAGTTCGAAATTCCAATAATAGAATATAGGGAAGTTGCAACTTAAAAATCTTGACTTTAAATAAAACCTACATAAAAATAAGTATTAAATAGCGAATCATCAAGCAAATGGAAAAAAAGATGTAAATTTAGAGTCATCAAGCTAAAGACAATCAACAAATATCAAAGTTATGGAATCGATAATAGAAATTGAAATAAATTCCAAGCATTAATGCTATACACGTAGGCAAGGACTAGGCCTAAATAATTGAATTGTTAATTTTGAAAAAACTCTTCGTCGGGTCCAAGTATTTAATCAAAACGAACACAACATATGTATGTTTCTGAAGAAATATATGTATATATATATATATATATATATATATATATATATATATATATATATATATATGTATATATATATATATATATGTATATGTATATACATATATGGTTTGTGTATAGCGATGGGTGTATTATTAAGATATGTAAAATAACATACCTCCCACCTGCTCTCTCGTTCATAATATTCCTGGACACATATGGATACACCCTCCTGGTAAAAACATTACATAGTCCTAATTTACATTAAAGTAAAATTGTGGGGCTAGTTAAACTAAAAGTTATGTCCATGAAGCTGTCTAAAAAGTATTCATATTCTGGTGAAACGTACAGATGGTTCAGAGACTATAACTGCTAGTAAAATCAAAATCGGTGAATTGGGAGGCGAGATAGAAAATTGGGGGGGGGGGGGCTTACTGAAGTAAAAGTTACGCTCAGGCATTTTTTACGTTAAAGATACATATCCAGGTGATATGTAAAAATGGTGCAGCAACTATAGTCACTAACAGAACCAAAATTGCTCAATTGGGAAACGAGATGTAAAATTATGGGGGCTAGTTAAGCTAAAGTTACGTCCAAGGGGTTGACATAAAATATGCATATTCAGACGACACGTACAGACGGTGCAGAGACTATATCCATCATCATAATCAAAATCACTGAATTAGAAGCTGAGATAAGAAATATAGAGTGCTACCTCAATTAAAATATACGCCCATGGGGTATGTGAGCGATATAATCGTCAGCGGGGGGTCAAAATTTCCAGAAAAATAACGTCAAATTAAAGGTTCATGTTGGAAATTTAATTTTAAAGCGTTTTAATAAATATTTAGATATTCTTTAATTTTTAGGTATTTTTAAATGTTAAATAGCTAAAAAGTAAGACAGCAGGGTAGGTCAAGTGGATCCTCAAACTGAGTGTCCTATTTTACTCACGATGAACAAAACCCCCAAAATATCACATATAACCCCCACTTATTCAACTTACTTATTAAAAGAAAAATAAACATCTATCGAAGATTTTTTAGATTTCAATTTTCTAAATGTAATACGATTTTGCCATGAACTAAAACTGAAAGAACTAGGTTAATAAATTTAGTAAAAGGAATCAAAATTACAAAGAAGAGTAATTTGTTTATTTAAACTTCCTAATTTATTCACAAGAAAGACGAGGGAGAGAACATACACATTCTTAAATGCAGAAAACGGAAGCTAAATTAGCGATCTGAGCAAATTTGAGAGGTTCCCTCCTCATGTTTTATTACTTTTCTATTTCTCTTCCGAAACGCGACACACTTCAAGTCTACCGGCCGTATAAATAGTTACTCAAGTCCTCAGGATGAGTCGGACGGTCTGAGTGTTCAACGCTTCAAGTCTAAAACTGCAATGCCTGTTTTTATTTCACGCCGAATATCTAATATTGTTCCCATACCATTCGTTCGCTCAGGACAAACCGATAAAAGAACGCGGCTTTAACAAATGTCCCTGTATTCCCGGTACGTCCCCCCTTGAAAATTCTATGCACTACAGCTTTCTTAGAGTCCTCCTTCTCCGAGGAAGGCTGTAGTGCTGCCAGTTAGTGACATTTTCCAATACTTATTTTCAATAATTCTCGATTTAATTGAACCAAAAATTCAGATTTTTTTCAATAGAAATTGTAATAAATCAGTGTAACTTAAAGAATAATTTGGGGTGTTTACTTAATGATGCCGCGCGTTCCCGCGACTTTTCGCAATAACCGAAGCTGCAAATAAGACAAAATTTGGTACGTGTAATGTGGATGTAAAGAAAAAGAAATGATTAGAATTTCAGAACAATTGGATGATTATTGAACTGAAAGATCTACACAAAGTGATCACGCCAATATGGCATTGGTCCACTTCTGGCCTCGATACAAGCTGTAACCCGACGTGGAATTGATACATAAAGTTGTTGGATAGTGTTATGAGGAATGTCGTTCCAAATGACCTCTAATTGACGAGCTAATTCGTCTACATTCTGGGATGGTCGCAGGACATGCCCCATCTCAGCCTAAATGTGCTCAATAGACGAGAGATCTGGGAATCAGGCTGGCCAAGGAAGCGTGTCGTAAGCATGCAGACAATCAATAAAGAGACACGTGTCTTGTGGCCTGATATTAGCTTGCCGAAAAGTTAGCCCGGGACGTCGCCGAATGAATGGCAAAACAACGGATCGTGGAATGTCGGCAGCGTACCTCTGTGCTGTGATGGTGCCACGGTGGTCAATCAAAGGGGTTCGACTCTCAAACTAAATGGTACCCCAGACCACAACTCCCAGTTGTTGGGCCGTGCGGCATGTGCCAGTAAGAGCAAAATCCTAACGATGTCCGGCCTGTCTCCAGACACGTCTGCACTGATAATTGGGACTCAGTTCGAAACGGGACTCATCACTAAAGACAATTCGTTCCCAATCTGAACAATTCCATGTTGATCGGGCCCGGGACCATTGCGATTGCTGTTGACAGTGCCAGGCACTTGACTGTGCCAGGTCAGTGGTAGGCGGCGTAATGGGCGCCGCGAGTATAGATTCCGCCTCCGTAGTCTTCTATTAGTGGTCCCGGTGGTGACTTCCGTGTTTGTCACACGTCGGATGGTTGATAACGACAAATCTCGTGCTGTCTCAGCTGCTGTGACAATCTCTCCAACTTCTCGTTCTGTCGTCGCTCTACTGTCGTCCGCTGCCCGCTGAAATATGCTATTACGAACCCATTCCTGCCAACATCGTCTAATTGCTGCATCGTTCCTACCCAAAAGCTGAGCAATTCGGCGGTGTGCCCATCCAGCTTTATGCACTCCAACAGCGCGCTCTCTTTCAAACTCCTTCATATGTTCGTAGTGGTTGCGAATTCACCGGCGAGGTATTGTTACAATCAAGGTACGTAAATGTAATCGAAATCCATTGCACGTTTTGCTCCTGAAAGCGAGGTTCGCACCTTATATACACCACCACGATTTTCAGTTTCAATGCGCTGTAGTTCCAACTATTTATTCATTGTCTGCGAATTTTTGATAATTTACATATTCGGCCGAAAGGTCTTTGAATGTAAAGTTTCATTAATATCGGATTATTTTGCGAAGTGTAGGTTTTTTTGCCTTCTGTATATTGAATGCAGGTATTTTAATTATTATGCGGAGTGCTTCGATTTTTTTTTGTTTTAGAGTGTATATCTGTATAATATTAATCTGTGAGCAAATACTCCCACTTGCTCACAGGTTAATAGTATATACAGATCATTAAGTGTCATTTTTCTATAATTATTTTTAACCAGCACATGATTTCATAGAAAAATTAGAACGTTATTTCCTACATATTTAATAAGCCTATCCTAACTTTATAAAATTTACGAATTTAGTAAACATCTTGTCTTCCGAAAATATTTTTCTCTTATTTAGAGCTTGAAATTAAAAAACGAAAACATAAGATCTTTTGCATAAAATTAAAGATAATATAAAGAAAGAACTTAAAACAGTTGATTAGTCCACTTTTCATCGGAACCAGACTTCAACGCTATTTTTAATGTCACGATTTTCTCCTTAATTGCATTAGTGTTTTATGTTTAACAAATGTTTATTATTTTGTTTGATTTTCGTAGATATATAGTAAATAATCCAATGGTTAATAACTATCTTTTTATACAAAATTTGTATAACTTTATTAAAAATCCAGAAAATGAATTTGATGTGAACAATATAAGTCTAATTCACAGTTTAATATATTTTTATTTATTTCAATTATTTTAATTTATGAAATAATACATTCTAACTTCTGCAACTCAGAAAAATTACGTATATCTCAAACAGCTGCTAATGCCAATTATTTAGTTCATGGAGTCTGCAATATAGCTGATATGAATGAAACATTCATTGAGTTTACACAGAGAACCCAGACGATTGTTTCGGTGATGTTTTAAGCATATAGTTAAATTACTTGTACCTCCATGGTTTTATAAAGTTCATTTGTTTTCTATGCAGTTTTCATATATAATAAATTATTGTAGTATTATGATAATTTTAAACATATTGCCGAGGAATGTATCGCATTTTAGAGATGTTTAAACCAGGCAATTTATATTTCAATGCCGTCATTTGAATGAAGTTCATTTTTTTCGATGAAGGTTTAAGTTTTCAAATATAATAAATTAATGTAGTATTGTGATAATTTTAGAAATAATACAGAGGAATGTATCACATTTTAGAGATGTTTATATGAAATTGCATTGGAGTTGGAAAGAGTTTCATAATCAATGTTATCTGCATAATTGATCTTTCTTGTTCTGATATGTGTTAATATTCATTATGTTGTAATTCTACGTGTCATGGTTCTTATTAATATGTAATATTGTATCACATACCAATAAATATTATTTTATCATTTTTATATATATGATTCAATAATGCGCATTAATACGATAAATGTAATTGAACTAACTCCTTTGGGATGCGTACCAATATATCATAACTTTTACTATGTGAAATCAAATCTTTGTAGAAATTTGAACTCGGATGAAAAAAATTATCCCCTGGTGAAGAAGATAATAACATTCCTAAAATGTATTTAATTAAACATTTCTTTTATGACCATTAATACCATCTATCTGTTAAATTAGTTTTATACCAAGCCATAATATTAGTTCGAATTTAATTAAAACAGTTCATCAAGGGGTTGTTTGTATTTATGGGTGGTCTGCAATTCCAATCAAGGAAGAAAAAATATGGCAGCTTCTGACAGAAATAGCATTTCCAAATTGCAATTAATTTGAATTTCATCGACGTAATTTGGATATTGTTTAGTTTTCTTGCATGTGTCTTGTAGTTTTGTAATTTTTATTGACGGAGTGTAATAATGTAATTGTCATTGCATTAGTACATTCTACCGCATATCTAAATTATTAATTAGTATTAATCTATTAGTTCGAATTTAATTCAAACAGTTCATCAAGGGGTTGTTTGTATTTATGGGTGGTCTGCAATTCCAATCAAGGAAGAAAAAATATGGCAGCTTCTGACAGAAATAGCATTTCCAAATTGCAATTAATTTGAATTTCATCGACGTAATTTGGATATTGTTTAGTTTTCTTGCATGTGTCTTGTAGTTTTGTAATTTTTATTGACGGAGTGTAATAATGTAATTGTCATTGCATTAGTACATTCTACCGCATATCTAAATCTATCGCATATATCCATTCTATCGCATACTATATATTCTATCGCATACATATTCGGTCGAAAGGTCTTTGAATGTAAAGTTTCATTACTATCGGATTATTTTGCAGGGTGTCGTTTTTTTTGTCTTCTGTATATTAGATGCAGGTATTTTAATTATTATACGAAGTACGTCGACTTTTTTTTTGTTTTAAAGTGTAAATCTGAATATAATATTAATCTGTGAGCAAATACTCCCACTTGCTCACAGATTAATAGTATATACAGATCATTAAGTGTCATTTTTCTATAATTATTTTTAACCAGTACATGAATTCATAGAAACATTAGAACATTATCTCCTACATATTTAATATGCATATTCTAACTTTATAAAATTTAAGCATTTAGTAAACATCTTCTTTTCCGATAATATTTTTCTCTTATTTAGAGCTTGAAATTAAAAAACGAAAACATAAGATCTTCTGCATAAAATTAAATATAATGAAAGAACTTAATACAGTTGATTAGTCCACTTTTTTTCGGAGCCAGACTTCAACGCTATTTTTAATGTCATGATTTTCTCCTTAATTATATTAGGGTTTTATGTTTAAAAAATGTGTATTATTCTGTCAGATTTTCGTAGATATATATTAACTAATCCAATGGTTAATAACTAACTTTTTATACATAATTTGTATAAATTTTTTAAAGACACAGAAAATGAATTTGATGTGAGCAATATAAGTCTAATTCACAGTTTAATATATATTGATTTATTTCAGTTATTCTAACTTATGAAATAATACATTTTTACTTCTGCAACTGAGAAAAATGATGTAAATCTCGAACTGTTGATAATTCCATAAAACTAAATCCGCTTCGTATAAAGTAAAGTTCAACTCAAAATAATTAGCATCGACAAATTTCGAAGGCAAGGAACAACTTCTTCGTCAAGACACGCAAGAAGCGTAACCTCCCCTCGGCAAAGCTAGGTTGGCAATTGTAAGTTAGAACGACAAAAGTGACTGAAGCAGGGAAAAGAGATAGCCAATAGGGAGAGAAGAAAAAAGAGGATGAGACCATGAAGAAATGAGAAGTAGAACACTATGAATAAACAATAAAGTACTAAAGACGAGCGTTAACGTCCAAAGAAAGGATTAAAAATACTTGTTCAGTGAACATAAGTGTTCTTTTAAATTAAGAAAACCCAACTAGCCAGTTTCGGAAGTTACACAAGTCCTTCAAACTAGTTGACGCATTTAACTTCGTCATTAACTTCCGTAGATGGCAACTGTGACTCGCCCCATCTTTACCACCCCCCTTCCCTTCTTCAGTTACGTTTGCTGTTCTAAAATCCAGTTATCGTTCTTGCCCCTACCAGTGATGGTTGCTCTTCTTTATTCTAACGAAGAAGGTTGTGTCTTGTCTTCAAAACCGGATGACACTATTGATTTTGTGTTGGACGTTTGCTTTAAATGAAGTGTTTTTAGTTTTATTGTGTGAACTATAACTTAGTGAATGGTGTTCTAATGATGTAATTTAAATAAAATAACTAACATATGTTTCATGTGCAAATAAAACTCATGTATGATCATTCAAAATTAATGCATTACTGCACAGCAACAGAATAGGTAACCATGACATAAAATACAGAAACTTTCAACAATAGACCAGCCAACAAGTTTCTTGACGTGACAGTAGATAGCACTGGAGTGTATAGTGAAGGATGCACCTAGTTCCAAGGTATTATAGAATCGAAAGCCAGAAGCTGCAAAATTACAGACAATCATTTCGACAAATCACTCGGGATGAAACAGGTGATGTTGCAGAAATATACCAAGTGCAGTGCTACCTCGATCCATAAGGCGAAAACATGTACAACCAATCAGTTCTTGAAAGATCAAATTCGAAACCATATTATTAGAAGCTTCCAATGTAGCACGATAAAAAGGAAATGAAATTATTACTTATGTGAATTTCCATTGCAAATTACTCTTTACAGTTGTATGTTAATTGTGCGGATTGCCGATTTTTACAAATAATCACATTCTTTAGGCGAATTTTAAACTATTTATAGACCTTCTGAGGTGCTTTTGCTAATTCAAAATATTTGAGGAATCTCCTAGGTGTTTCTTTAACTTAATTATTGTATTGTGAAAATACGTTCTATAAGCCTATTTAAATGATACATTTTGTAACTAACAATGTCAATATTTTAAAATAAAAAATTTAAACATACATTTTTTCTCTTTATTGTGTAAGATAATAACTATTACTTTTCGGCAAAATTTTAAGAAATTTTGTATAAATTCTTATTATGGAACCCTGTAAACTTGTGAAGAAACTTCCTGCCCCAACTGAGAATCGAATCCTGATCTTCGAACTTGCTAGACGAGGCTCTACCGTTAAGATACTGGAACGAAATGCAAAGCTCTTATTGACAAAGTGGACTATGCATTTTCCACATTGTAATGTTAGATTGGAATGCAAGTGATAATATGACTAACCACTTCCAGCTATTTTTACCTCGGGTAATCTTCCTAATACTAATTTCGTCCTCCAGGTTATCTTTCTGTGTGGTCGTTATCCTCTCGATTTGAAACCAGAGAAACATATATATATATATATATATATATATATATATATATATATATATATATATATATATATATATATATATACACTTTAAGACAAAAAAATCGAAGCACCAAGAAAGATTTACCCAACTCAAATAAAATTTGGTACGTGTAATGTGGATGTACAGAAAAAGAAATGTTTAGAAATTCAGAACAATTGGGTGATTTATTGCACTCAAAGATCTACACAAATTGAGCACGTCAATATGGCGGTGGTCCACCTCTGGCCATGATACAAGCTGTTATCCGACGTGACATTGATGCATAAAGTTGCTGGATGGTGTTCTGAGGGATGTCTTTCCAAATGGTCTCCAACTGGCGAGCTAATTCGTCTACATTCTGGGATGGTCGCAGGCGACGTCCCATCTCAGCCCAAATGTGCTCAACAGGCGAGATATCTGGGCATCTGGCTGCCCAAGGAAGTGTGTCGTAAGCATGCAGACAATCAATAGAGAGCCTGGCACTATCTTGCTAACAAGCTAGTCCGGGGTGTCGTAAAAGGAATGACAATACAACGGATCATAGAAGGTCGGCAACGTACCGCTGTGCTGTGATGGTGTCTTCGAGGACTATAAAAGGATTCCTGATATCAAATGAAAAGGCACCCTAGAAGATCCCTGTTGTCGGACCATGTGGCGTGTGACAGTAAGAGCACGATAACGACGATACCCGGACTGTTTCCAGACACGTCTGCGCTGGTCGTCGTGACTTAGTTCGAAACAGGGCTCATCACTGAAAACAATTCGTTTCCAATCCGAACAATTCCATGTTGATCGAGCCCTGCACCATTGCAATCGCTGTTGGGGGTGCATACTGGTCAGAGGAAGGCGGCGTAATGTGCGTCGAGTGTATAGATTCCGCTCCCGTAGTCTTAAATTAATGGTCCCTGTGGTCACTTCCTTGTTTTTCAGACGTTGGATAGTTAATAACGACAAATTTCGTGCTGTCACAGCTGCTCTGACAATCGATTTATCTTCACGTTCTGTCGTTGCTCTATACCATCCGCTTTCCCCCTTGCCGTTGAAATCTGCCATTCCGCACCAATTCCTGCCAACATCGTCTAATTGCTGGCATAGCTCCTACCTAAATGTCGAGCGATTGGTTGGTGTGTCCACCAACCTCATGCAGTCTGACAGCACGCCCTCTTTGAAACTCCTTCATATGCTCATAGTGGCCGCGAATTCGCCGATGAAGCATCGTTACAATCAAGGTAGTGAAAGCAATCGAAATCCACTTCAAATTTTGTTCCTGAAAGTGAGGTTCGCTCCTTATATACACCAACATGGTGCTCAGTTTCAATGCGCTGTAGTTCCTACAATTCATTCATTGGCTGCGAAATTTTGAGCATTTGCATAATCGGTCGAAAGGTGTTTTCATGTAAAGTTTCATTACTACGCTACGATTATTTTGCTAGCTGTCGGTTTTTTTGCCTTATATATATATATATATATATATAGGGGAGACCGGGGTAAGATGACGAGCTGGGCAAGATGACAAATAACAGTTTTAACGACTTTATTATCAGGTGGCAGCACTTGACGGGCATAAGTACAATCCCCTGTATCAGAGCAACTAATCGAATGCCGAAGGCCCCATTCTTGCTACACGTATAATTTATATTCTTAGTCAAACTTTATTGAGAGCCGTGAAATTATTTTCGACTTGTACTAAATAAGTTTGAGCTACTTAAAGGTAAGTCATAAAATTCTGATATAATTTATGGTTATACTTTATAGTATTAAATACACAGCTCTCAGCTAATCCATCATAGTTTTAATTTAATGCATAGTTTACAATACATCAGCCATGTTGTTTCTTTTAGTCATTTGGGGCAAGATGACGAAATTCGGCGGGGAAAGATGACGAAGTTCATCATCTTTCACAAAGGAAAGCACGCCTATTTCTTTAGGTGCTAATGATAGCGACACTGAAACTGTAGATAATCCCAACTGTGAACAAATTCCTGGATCAAGATGCTCCCCTCTTCCATCAATATTTAACTATAAACCCTTACCACAAGTTAAAAGATCAACAAAAAAAGAGAAGAAAAATATCATCCACCAGTGTTTTAACAAGTTCACTTTTTGAAGAAATTTGTTGCTTTAGAAATAAAATTCAAAGGATGAAATGGAAAAAAAGAAAACAGAAGAAAATACAGAAGAAATAAGAAGAAAATTTCTAAATTGCGTTTCAAAGTAAGCGCAGATCAAAAGAGCAGGGATATTAACTGCCCAGCTTGTGATGAACTTTATATTGTTCCATCCGAAGAAGACTGGATACTGTGTTTGCTCTCAATACGTAGCTTGGTGGCATGAAAACTGTACTGCATACGAAGGAAGGAAATTCGTCTGTGACTTTTGTAAATAACATAATTCATTAATGATTGCACACCTTTAAACTTTATTAGTGTTTTGCACGTTTTTTAAATACCTCACAGGTCTTGTTAGGTCAAAATTTGCGAGTTGTTATCTTGTCCCGTATTGAAAGTCATCTTGCCCCAGCACTGGGGACAGATGCTTTTTTTTGACAATATATTAAAACATGTTTTTGTATGGTTTAATTTGGGAGATTATCCGATATAATTTTTTACTTTCCTTATATACATAATGTATAAGGAAAGTATTGTGACGGGGTCGAAAATTCGAATTCGAGTTTTCGACGGGAGAGCACGTTTCAAGCATCCCTGATCACGAATCAAACATTTTTGAAGTGATGTCTGTGTGTGTGTGTGTGTGTGAGAGTATGTGTGTATGTGTGTGTGTGTGTGTCAGTGAGTCTGTGGAGACGATAACTGACGAACGAATGGACCGATTCGAACCAAATTTGGTACAAAAATCACAATCCGTAAACACTGGAAGCCTATTGTTTTTATACGCAATCGAATGTTCAGAACCCCCCTAAATTTTCGAATGAAATTTTGAAAAAATCGTCAAAAAATTAAAACCACTAATAAAGTTACGCAAATAGGCATTTCTTATGTAATTTTTCATTAGAAAACGATTGACATAAATTTTAGAACGCTAACGTGAACCGTTCTCGAGATATTGTACATTTTTTAAAAAAATTATCAAAAAGTCATATAAAATAAAAAGAAAAATATTTCCTATTGAGAAACATGTTTACTTTTCATATGTAATACCATGCGATAAATTGAGTAACATCCTTCTCGTGGATCTAGCTCGTTCCATTCTTGAAAAAAGATACTTTGAATAATACTTTTGTATTTGAACGCCAATAGTCATTTATCTGCTTTAAGAAAAATTTATTTCTTAGTGCATAACGCTTGGCGAGATTTTGGCGACGAATTTGGCCAAAAGTCGCCAACTTGGCGACTTTTTTGAAATGTTGCCAAATTAACGAAAATCTCGCCAAATGGATAAAAATGACGCTAAATCAATGAAAATGACGACTAATTGTCGAAAATTCAATATCTTGGAAAGAATATTAGTATCTACTACAAGAAAATCCTATTTTTTTACTGTAAAGGTAGTAAATTCATTACATTATATAAGGAAAGTCATGTGTTGCCCACATCAGATTTTTTAATGAAACGTATGAATAATTTATTTATGTTGCAAAAAATATGTATTATAAGTTTTAAGAATTAAAAAAAAAATCAAATTCGTTAACATCGTCATCTTACCTCGGTCTTCCCCATATATATACAGGATAATTATTAAAAAAACTTTGCCGATATATGAGCCCCTAGCGATCTTAGTTCAATAAAACTGAAGTAAATTTCGGATGCAGGTATATTAAGGTATGCGCTCAAGAATGATGCGAAAAAAAAACAACAGCCCTGCTCTCACAATTAATGTTACAGTGACACAACTTCGAAATTTTCAAATGAGAACACCTACTTTTTTTTTATTGGAATGTGATCTTCACAGTGAAAGACTATAAATGGGTTGAAATGATACCTGCAGCACGAAAAACGCCGGCGCTTGGCAGAGACTAAGAAAAAGCTGAAAACAACTAATAAGAACAGACCAGAGACAAAAAGTAAAACATTTTATTGTGTTTCACAAATTTTCCACTTGCGCGCCTTCACGATGACACTTTGCAAGCGACCGACGGTGAATAACACTGAAGCTCGTACTATGGCAAGAGGAATCTGTTGAACCTCACGTCTGAAGCCATCTTTCAAATTAAATAGAATTTACGGATTGCCTGCATACACTTTGGATTTCATATATCCCCACAGCCAGAAATCCATTGGAGTGAGATCGGAGGACGTGGGTGACCACAGAAATATGAAATGGGAGATAATTCTGTCACCAAACTGTTGTATCAATAAACGTTTCACGGAAGACCTCATATTGGGGGAGTGCCTTCTTGCATCCCCACGATGTCAGATATGGCATTTGGCTGCTGCATTTCGGGAATGGCATAATTGGTCAGCATTGCTTCATAGGACCACTCGTTATCGAACACGAGCGTAGACCTGCGACAGTAAGCTCTTCAAAAAAGTAAGGGCCTAAGATGAAGGTGCTTGTTATCCCGTAACACACAGTCGCTTTTGTTTGGTGTAACGGAAGTGAGAACAAACACATCATGGTGATTTTGTTCTGCCTAGGGCACGCAGTGATTCGAATTCACGTTACCAGTCAAGGAGAAATATGCCTTGTCCGTCCACAGAATGCGTAAAGGCCATCTGTTATCATCGTCATACCGGATGAGAAATTTATTAGCAAAATCTAAGCTTAGTTGGTTGTCACCCGTTTGCGAAATCTAGATACGCTGGAACCGATACGGAAACATATAGAGAACAAAGCGCAAAATCTTGCGATTTGCAAAATCTTGCGAATCGCAGAATTTTGCAAATCCAGCACGTGTGAAACACCGCGTGCACTTGTAATACGACCTTCACTTATCGTCTTATGCACTTCTGCAACAACCTCGACAGGAACGGAAGGTCGTCCAGGCCGAAATCGATCGCATGTGCAACCAGTTTCTTCAAATTTACGTATCAAGTCCCGTATAGCTTGTACAGAACGCGGTCCTCGCCCTAGCCGACGGTTTGTGAGGTAAGCATGCAATGCTTCTGCGGCATTTTGCCCATTCAGATAATAGAGCTTTTACATGTCATCTCGTTGTTTCACTGTAAGCGTCATGTTGGACAAGTTAAAGTGCAAGAAAACAAGCGACACTCAAATCACAATGACATTTCTTTCTTCTACGGCAATGACGTCAGCCATGACGGTGTCGTACGCCGAACCTGGAAATCTTCACACCTTGGTCTCTTCTCCTTTCGAAGGAGATTCAGCTGGCTGGGTTCTGAGCCGACACACGGTGTGGATTGTGACGTCAATGGAACATAAATTCGTGTTCTGGTGAACGCACCTTTTTCCTAGTCTCTGCCTAGCGCTGGCGTTTTTCGTGCTGCAGGTACCATTCCATCGTCATTTATGGTTTTTCACTGCGAAGATCACATTCCAATAAAAGAAAGTAGGTGTTACCATTTGAAAATTTCGAAATTGTGTCACAGTAACCCTAACTGTGAGAGCAGGACTGTTGTTTTTCACATCATTCTTAAGCGCATACCTTAAAATACCTGCATCCAAAATTTATTTCCGTTTCCTTGAACGGTATGCTCACTAGGGGCTAAAATATCGGCAAAGTTTTTTTAAAATCATCCTGTATATATATATACTGCATAACAAAAAAAATCGAAGCACCAAGAAGGAGTTGTCCGATTGTAATGAAATTTCGTATGCAAAGATATTTAGTCTTTAGTTGCGAGTCCTGTTTCCAACTGTGCCCTGGCGATAACCGTAGACGTGTCTGGAAACGTCCAGGGCAGCGTGGGGATTCTGCCCTTACTATCACACGTCACACATGCCCACAACAGGGCATTATGGTCTGGGGTGCCTTATCCTTTGATAGTCGGACCCCTTTGGTAGTCATTTCTGGCACACTGACAGCACAGCGGTACGTAGACAATATTCTACGACCGGTTGTGTTACCGTTTCTTTTGCGCCATCCCGGACTTACTTTTCAACAAGATAATGCCCGGCCACACACGGCAGGTGTCGCTATGAATTGTCTTCAAGCTTGCCCAACACTTCCTTGGCCAGCTAGGTCTCCTGATCTATCTCCCATAGAGCACATTTGGGACGTTATGGGAAGGCGATTGCAACCATCCCGGAATGTTGACGATCTGGCCCGACAGTTGAAGACAATTTGGCAAGACATTCCGCAGGACATCATCCATGAACTTTATCAGTGTATGCAACGCCGGGTGATATCTTGCATCCAGGCCACAGGTGGACCAACGCCTTATTGACTTCCTCCCTTTGCATAAGGTCAAACTGTAAATCTTTAAATTGTTCTGAAATGTTATTTGTTTCGATTTTTTTGTTATAGATTGTATATTATTTTTGGGGGGTTGGAGGGGGAGAAATTCAATGTTTTTAATTTTTAACAGCGCTATGTCCCTTTAAAATATTTTCATTACAATTGTCACCAATTCTACGGATAAATATTATTTAAAATGTTTTAAATTTTTAAAATTTCGCTAATATGCAGAATATAATTAAAATTAGTCTTTAGTTCTGCTATTCTACTTAGTTATCTGCTTGTAAACTTCAGTAAGAAAAGACTTCAAATTTCTACATATTGTTCTCTCCAACCGTTAATTTAATTTATTGAATGAATTAAACCATTCATAAACGCTTAATTCTAAATGTTTCCTATTTGATAATGGTGTTATTTGGAGACAGCCTGGAGATATTAGTTACATAGCACTATAGAAATGGCTTTGGAGGTGGGAAATATGTTTAGAATTGTGTTCGATACAAACATGTTGCTGGTTGAATAATGCTTGATCGACTGAAGAATTAAACTCTTGAATTCGTGACGTTGTTTGGAACAAACTGCAGTGCCTCTGGTTATCATGTAATGAGTCATATCACCTTTTAAAATGATAATCCCCTTTATGTTGACCTTTAATGTTGATCACCTTTTTAAACACGGATTTCTGATGTCCGTGCAGTTGTAAAATCTACATGTAGCGTGCCGCGGATTTTTAAAATGAATTACTAACGTTAAGTTGCTGAGTAAATCAGCGCCAATGATTGATATCTCGACCTGGGACAGAAGAAAACGCCATGAAAACTGTCTTCTGAACCTAAATCCAAAAGTAATTAACAGTCAGAAATTAATTAGACAGGAACTATACTACTGTTAGTAGTATAGAACGTGAAAAATGTGAGCTGACGGTTACTTAGTACTGTTGGTGCCGGAAACTAAATGTTCTGACTTGTTCTTTATTTTCTGAGTTTCTGAATATCCGAATTCCGCTGAGTCGTCCTGATAAAATTTTGCAATCAGCAGCAGCAGGCAGATCCAACAGCAAAACAGAAACATGTGTGTCTTAGCAAATCTGCTAGCTACCAGCACAGAGCACATAATATCATTAGCTGAAATGTTCCATAATGTAAGAACTTTCACATCGTAACAACCATAATTTAGCATTAGAGTGCCAAAATGATAAAAGACGTAAAGCTATGAAAGAGATATTTGTTTTCTGAGTTCTGGTACCATTCGACTCATTTATAATGCACAAAAATAAATTACAAGAACATATCGTAGCGCTATACCTATCGATTATTTCAAATATGAGTTTGCATTGACCACAAATGCCTTGTAATCGCAACTACTAGAAATAATTCGGAGTTACAGTTCATGACGTATTGCAACTCATGAGTCAATAACTCCCAATGAAATATTAGAGCAAAATATTGTATGTTCCCCACCGTGGTATGTCCTGTTATAAATAGCACCCTTTATGTATATTACAACGTAAAACTCAGTCGAAAATGTATAGAATTAGAGCCCCACTCAGAACAATGCTGTACTTACATAAATCGGATCACCAGTTGTGGTAGTATATCGGTAAGGGGAATGTCAGAACGACTTAAACCTCGTAACGAAACAAGTTACGAGGTTTAAGTCGATATCTAGATATAATATGAAGAGGCAACCATCTACAGTGTTTCTTGAAGTTCAAAAAACAGCTTTTATTGACATACGTGTGCCAAAGCAACTACAAAAGCACATAAGAAGAGAAAGAACATAACTTCAGTCTGCTGTGTATCTTATAGATTTGACGTCTGTTGCTTCATTTTTTTGAGGTGTAGAGGGGGGGGGGGGCTTTTATTTTTCATTACATCTGCACGATTCGTTACTCGCTTATCATCGCTCAGACAACCAATGAATAAGGAAAGAATTTATTTTATGAGAGTGGTGTATCATTAAACTGCCAAAAGACCATGCACCTGTGTCAAAATTGTATTATTTTGTTTATCTATCAATAATATTTAAGAGATATAACAGTCATAATATTAGATTATAGTTAGTCAAAAAAGAAACTTTTCTTCTGTAAGACATCTAAAAAGCTGTTTTAAAAGACGCAGAATGTTAAATAAGAAAGATCAATCATGCATAAAGAATTGATTATGAAACACTTTCCAAATGCAATGCAATTTTATTTCAACATCTATAAAAATGCAATACATTCCGGTAATATTTTTATATTACATTCGGTAATATTTTTATAATTATCGTAATACTGCATTAATTTATTATATTTGAAAACTTAAAATTTCATCGAAACA
The DNA here is from genome assembly GCA_951213105.1 of Amaurobius ferox. NCBI lineage: Eukaryota > Metazoa > Arthropoda > Arachnida > Araneae > Amaurobiidae > Amaurobius > Amaurobius ferox. The sequence continues at coordinate 56,550,299 of OX578148.1, read as the reverse complement.
AATGAACTTTATTCAAATGACGTCATTGAATTATAAATTGTCTGGTTTAACCATCTCTAAAATGCGATACATTCCTCGTAAATATTTTTAAAACTATCATAATACTGCGATAATTTATTGTATTTGAAAACTTCATCGAAAACAAATATTTATTCAAATGACGTCAACAATATATAAATCGCCTGGCTCTCTATATAAAAGCAGAATCTCATTCATAAACATATTTCAATTCCTTTCATTCATCGCAATACTACAATAATTTATTTTATTTAAAAACTTAAAACCATGGAGGTACAAGTAATTTAAATCTATGCTTAAAACTTCATCAAGAAAATCGTCTGCTTCTATATAAAACCAATGAATATTTCATTCAATCAGCTATATTGCAGACACTAGAGCTAAATAATTTTGCGTTAAAGAAATGCAGCCATTCTTATACAACTCTTCATTCATCTTTTGGTGTATACATTCACCATAAGTGAAAATTAGGCTCCGTTGTAGAAATAATCAAAGTTTGATGATCACTTAAACTCAGGTATATTGTAATTGAATAGTTTCAGAATGTAGATGCACAGAATTTAAGCAAAAATAAGACGGTTTGAGAACGGATACAACACAAAATATAAATTAAAAAGAACTGTAAAAATCACGATTTTGACACAAGATAGATGCCATATTTTATTTTAAAGTGGGTCACGAGATCTCTTCATATAAAAGGTGTAATTATTATTTTAATTTTTATTTAAAATTACTGAATATATTTTGCTGAAATTTTTTTTATAGATTTTATGGGATAATTTGAATATTTCCTATAACTTTCGAAGCAATTTGTGAATTTTGAATTCGCTTAAAAAATGTTTGAAAAATTAGGTCTCATAGAGTTCAGTGTATTCCATTTTTTCCTCCCGAGTTCAATCCAAAACAAATTGGGTGATATTCTTCATTTATATACCCATAGGTCCCACAGACCGTCTGAATAACATACTAAAATTTCATTTCGATAATGTCATTTTTACGGCAGTTATCGTGCTTACGGACATATAGACAGAATGAACAAAGGCATAAACACTTTTCAACTATGTTGTTAAGTGCTAAACCAGAAAGATAAATCATTCATCAAGCATTGATTATGAAACACTTTCCAACTTCGATGCAATTTTATTTAAGCATCTCTAGAATGCGATACATCCCTCGGTAATACTTTTTAAATTATCACAATACTACATTGATTTATTATATATGAAAACTTAAAACTTCATCGAACAAAATGAACTTCATTCAAATGACGGCATTGAAATATAAATTGCCTGGTTTAAACATCTCTAAAATGCGACGCATTCCTCGGTAACATTTTTGAAATCATCATAATACTACAATAATTTATTATATTTGAAAATTTCATCGAAAACAAATGAAATTCATTCAAATGACGTCATGGAAATATAACACGGCTGGCTCTCTCTATAAAAGCAGCATTTCATTCAAACCACATTTTTTCATTCATTTCATTCATCACAAGACCATAATAATTTATTTTATTTAAAAACTTAAGACCATGGAGGTACAAGTAATTAAACTCTATGATTAAAACTTCATCGAAAAAATCGTCCTTCTCTCTGTAAAATCAATGAATATTTCATTCATATTAGCTATATTGCAGTCTCCATGAGATATATAATTTGTGTTAAAAATGCAGCTCATTCTACATATTTTGCATAACTCATTATACTTATGCAACTCACCTTATACAACTCATTCTACATATTTTGCTGTTTACGTTTTCCATAAGTGAAAATTAGGCTTCGTTGTAGAAATAATCACTGTTGGATGATCATTTAGACTCATATATATTGTAATTGCGTTGTTTCAGTATGTAGATGCACAGAATTTAAGCAAAAATAAAGCGGTTTTAGGATGGATACAATACTAAATATGAATTAAAAAGAACTTTAAATATCACGATTATGACACAAGATTGATGCCATATTTTATTTTGAAGTAGATCGCGTAAAGTGGGTCACGTGAGTGGGTCACTTCATATAATGGCCATGCGATCGCTTCATATAAAAGGTGTAATTATTATTTTAATTTTTATTTAAAAAACTACTGAATATATTTTGCTGATATTGGTTTATATATTTTATGGGATAATTTGAATATTTCCTAAAATTTTCGAAGCAATTTGTGAATTTTAAATCCGCTTAAAAATGTTTGAAAAATTAGGTCCCATAGGGTTCAACGTATTTAATTTTTTCAATCCTGTTTCAAAACTAATTGGGTGATATTGTTCATTTATATACCCATAGGTCTCACAGACTATCTGAACAACATACTAAAATTTCATTTTGGTAAAGTCTTTTGAACGGCAGTTATTGTGCTTACGGATAGCAGACAGACAGACAGACAGAATGAACAAAGTCATAAACACTTTTCAACTTTCTTGTAAAGTGTTAAAAAACTAAAATGGATTTAACAAGCAAAATTTGGGCAATGCCGGGAATCGAACTCGTTGTCCTCAGAACGCAATCACCGTGTTTTATCCCCTGGCCTACCCATATCTGCTTCTTTTAACTGTTGGCAAAAGTAGGTCTCGTATACATGATAAAAATTAGACAACGTCAAAATAATCCCATTCAGTCCATTTCGAGAGCTGGAAGTACCAACAAAAGAACGTTTACAATAAAATAAACTGCTACTTCTTAGGTAAAAACTCACAAAAGTTTCTTGAATAAAGGAGTCTTATGTCGGTAAAGTGACGAGAATTGTCCCAATGACGTAAAAATAGTTGTTTCCATGACGTGAAAATAATTCTCTCCATGACGTAAAAATAATTGTCTCCATCACGTAAAAATTGTCTGCATGATGTAAAAGTAATTGTCGCCAAGACGTAAAATTAATTTTCTCCATGACATAAAAATAATTGTCTCCAAGACGTAAAAGTATATGTCTCCATGGCGTCCTTCTTCAGGGTAAATGAACTGATAGAACAGTGTACCCTTGACAACTGAAGAACGACCAAAACAAACGATGAGCACTTTAAATATAGCAAAAAATTGGTAAGTACGGTGGTACCAGCCATTGCGAAAAACAGCCATAAACCTTTTACTAGGGGCCTATAAAGACCCCCCCCCCCCCCGAACGAGAAGGCGAGGGAAGCAGGTTCTGAAAATAAAATCTTAAGTATTGGTAGGATATTTTAAATGAAACTGAGTGAAAAAATATATGAACCGTTGGAAAAAAATGAAAGAGGGGAGAAATTGTCACCCCCTTGTAATGGAAACAAGAAAGATTTATCATAAAAACGTTGATTATGAATCACTTATAAATTGAAATGCAATTTTATTTAAACAGCTCTAAAATGCGACACATTCAGCGATGGTATTTTTTAAATCATCACAGCACTGCAATAATTTAATATATTTGGAAACTCAAAACTTTTTCATAAAAAGACAATGCTTCTCTATGTAAACTAAATGAATATTTCATTCATATCACTTACATTCTAGACTGCAGAACTAAATAATTTGAGGGGGGAATAATTCAGCAATTCTTAAACAACTCATCTTACAATTGTTTGATTTGTTTAAATTTTGCATGTTAGAGAAATTAGGCGTCGTTGTGGAAATAATCAAAATTTAGTGATCATTTAAAATAAAAGATATTGTAATTTGCGTAGGCTCAAAGTTTATATACACAGATGATACGCAAAAGTAAAGCTGTTCTATGACGGATAAATATAAATTTAAGAGATCTTTAAATATAACAATTTTTATCCAGGGGAAAAATGGATACCATATTACTTTCCTTATATACATAATGTATAAGGAAAGTATTGTGACGGGATAGAAAATTCGAATTCGAGTTTTCGACGGGAGAGCACGTTTCAAGCATCCCTGATCACGAATCAAACATTTTTGAAGTGATGTCTGTATGTGTGTGTGTGTGTGTGTGTGTGTGTGTGTGTGTGTGAAAGTGTGTGTGTGTGTGTGTGTGTGTGTGTGTGTGTGTGTGTGTGAAAGTGTGTGTGTGTGTGTGTATGTGTCAGTGGGACTGTGGAGACGATAACCGACGAACGAATGGACCGATTCGAACCAAATTTGGTACAAAAATCGCAATCTATAAACACTGGAAGCCTTTTGTTTTTATACGCAATCGAATGCTCAGAACTCCCCTAAATTTTCGAATGAAATTTTGAAAAAATCGTCAAAAAATCAAAACCAATAATAAAGTGTTACGTAAATAGACATTTCTTATGTAATTTTTCATTAGAAAACGATTGACATAAATTTTAGAACGCTAACATGAATCGTTCTCGAGATATTGCACATTTTTAAAAAAAATTATCAAAAAGTCATATAAAATAGAAAAAAAAATATTTCCTATTGAGAAACATGTTCACTTTTCAGATATAATATCATGCGATAAATTGGGTGACATCATTCTCGTGGATCTAGCTCGTTCCATTCATGAAAAAAGATACTTTTTGCAATACTTTTGTATTTGAACGCCAATAGTCATTTATCTGCTGTAAGAATAACTTATTTCTTTGTCCATTATACTTGGCGAGATTTTGGCGACGAATTTGGCGGAATGTCGCCAACTGGGCGACTTTTTGAAATGTTGCCAAATTAACGAAAATCTCGCCAAATAGATAAAAATGACGACTAACTGTCGAAAATTCAATATCTTGGAAAGAATATTAGTATCTACTATAAGAAAAACCTATTTATTTTACTGTAAAAGTGGTAAATTTATTACATTATATAAGGAAAGTCATGTGTTGCCCACATCAGATTTTTTTATGTTAGAACGAGTCACATGATCTCTTCATATAAAATGGGTGCAATTATTATTTCAATTTTGTTCAGAGGACTATCTAGCATATTTTGTTGAAGATTTTTTACGCCTTTGACGTGAAAACTTATATATTTCCTATAATTTCCGAAGCAATTTGTGAATTTGAACTCCGCTTAAAAAATGTTTGGAAAATTAGGCCCTATAGGGTTTAATGCATTTCATTCTCAGCCTGGGTTAAATCCAAAACTAATTTTGTGAAAATATTCATTCCCATTAACATATATCCCACAGATTGTCTCAACAATAAACTAAAATTTCATTTTGATAAAGTCATTTTAACCTTTTGCTTACGGGTGGGACAGCGTCACTCCCAAACGAAGAACCTCTCAAACAGACAGGTATTCTATATACCCTATCCCAAATAGTTCGATCCCCCTTTGCAGACACTGGCGTCCTGGACGCCAACTGTCGCTGCGATTGACGCTGTCCCACCCGTAAGCAAAAGGTTAAAGGCAGTTACCGTATGAACTGACAGACAGAATGAACGATGTCATAAACACTTTACAACTAGGTTGGAAAGTGTTGAAAAGATATAAACTTACAGATGGATGTAGTAATTAAAAATAATATAACAAAAGAAAGTGATCGGTTTTGAAAGTTATTTTCATACAACAAACTACCGTAAAATTAACAATGGTTGAGACTAAGTTAAGGTAAAGAATATAACACAGAAAGAAGGAGGGAGGGGGGAATCTGGTGTGGGCAGCACGTGACTTTCCCTGTAAACTCATATTCACGTTCTATTTATTTATTCAATAATCCATTTAATTGAGATTTATTGCCCTAAATAATAAGCATAAATATTTTAAATGGCACTGAATTTGCGCGTTAAATTCAATTTCCGTTTACATTGGTAACTGAATTTAATTTGAAAGGTGGCGTAGAGAAAATGCAAAACAACTACAATATCCCCAAAACGGCTAGTCCTAGAGTAATGAGGTTGTTCTTATTATTTTCATCGTCAAAAATTATGTATAAAATAAGTATTTAATTCATATATTTAAGCAAACGTAATCTTTTTTTTTAAATTTTGTCAATTTTTGCGGGCCATTTCACAAGAAAGGGTAAGTTCCTGTGTTTCGAATCATACCAAAATCTAACCAGCACTGTAACTAACAGGTGACTTAGCCACCAAATTTTGTAAAATTCGGTCTATTAGTTTTTTCGCTAGAGTGGATAGAGGTATTTTTTGCGAGTCACTTCGCAAAAAAGGCAGGTTCTTTTATCCAGAATCGTATCAAAATCTAATCAGCACGAAGGTCACCACAAGGGACTTACCTACCAAATTTTAAGAAATCCGTTCAATTAGTTTTTTAGTTAGAGTGCATACATACATTGCACAGATAGACACACATACACACGCGCACACACACACACACACACACACATATATACAGACTTCATGTTAAAAATAGTTTTTTTTCGTGTTCTAGAGGTCCCAAAATGTGTGGATCCGTCGAAAATTCAACTTGCAATATTCCAATACTTTCCCTATGCATTAATTACCATATATTGCAGGGAAATTAAGCAACGATTTCAGAAGCTATATGGGCTAACTTCATCAACTAAAAGAACATTTGAGTCAGTTGGTGTACTTAAAAATGCAAGTAAATGGGACAGAAATTAAGAAGGATATAACCAAATTGAAGAAAAACAACTTGATTTGATTGCTGTGGGCTAACTTTTAAATGTGCATAAAGAACAATTCTCTGGTTAGGAAGATGTATGAAAGTGAATAATTATCAATAACTGGAACATCAAAGTTCGATTAAATAAAAACTCATAGGTAAAAAACAAGAATAGTGGTTGTGGTGAGAAACTTATGACGAGCTGCAATAGTGAATTCATCAACTGTGGTCAAATAGTCAACACACAAACTACTTAAAAAGTACCGGTGAAGGATATTGTAATTAAGAATATATGCAAAATTTAAAAAAGTAACTAATTATGGAAGCTATATGAGCTAACCTTATTAGCTGAGTTCTAGTAACAAACGAACAAGCAACTTTTAACCAAATGAGGTTGGAAGTATGGTGGACTTAAGATTCAAAAACTGTTTTGGGAGTAACATTGATTTTATAAGAATATTGACTTACATAGATTTTATACAGATACATAGACGGATAGAATGCTGAAACGCGATTTTTAAATCAAAATTCCCTGCAAATGTCGAAAAGTGATTGAAAAGTATTTTAGATACGGAAACAATACTTTAATTATTAAAATAATACATTTCATGCATGGAATATCATAAATACACCCCATAATTATAAGTTTGAAACTATAATTCCTGCCTTGTGTTATGAAGTGCAATGTGAAATGTATGTTAGTAGTCTGTCAACATTCCAATCGTACAATGTTGTACATCTCCGCGTTTTATTGGAAATTGTTTGAGTGTAACCCCGATGTTGTGGATATACTGGACGCCAATATGTACTAGATATTAGCATTAAAATATGACGCCAATATAGGGCTAATATTACCCAAATGTCAACATTTTTATATTGGTCAGTATGTTGGGTCTGTGTCGCGAACGTTTTGGTATACTCGACAGAGAAGACAAAGTTTTGAAATCAAACACATTTATTAAACATGAAATAACAAGGCAGTTGATCGAAAACAGTGGAGTACAAGCATTTCTCGCAATAACTCAGAGTTACACTCGGTAGGGTGACCATTAAGAACACCCCTGGAGGAAGAGGAACCAAGAGAATACACATATTTTCTGATACATAAAATAAACACAATATTCCTCCTATTATACTTGACATTTATATATCACATTTGTGTACTTTGAACATATACGACATTTTCATATAACATCATCAATGACTTGATACTCACGAGGATTTGACAATTAACACTCTATTCGTTAGGTGGAAGACTAAATATATATAAAACTTTACCTCGTCTCTTTTAAATATAACATTTACAATTCTGTACCATGGGAAAGGATATCAGGATGGACTCTCGGCATAAACTCATCGAGATTCTTGCGCAGAACAAAATCCATAATGGTCGGGAAACTTGACTACACAACATCATGCTGGCGGAATTCGACATCTTGGTTGGTTACGGAGATTGGTTGATTCGTACCTTAGGACACAAGGAGGAGTCAGGCAAATACAAATCGCTGTAAAATGAGCTTTCCCTCTAGCCCTATTAGCGATTCAAGCCGACCAGTGAAAGAACCATTTTCTCTTTTCACAAGACTCATTATTCCATTACTACCAGGCTGATTCATTTAAAAACACGAGTGACTCATCTCTGAACCGAGCCAACCGACTCTACGCACAACTTGTCGAACTATGTTACATATTTTAATCACATCCTTCCACTTTCAAAATTAATCCACCTTTTCTTAAAATTCGCGATCATACGCGAATCAAACACACACGTCTACATTTCTCCACGACTCCTTCCACTCTGCTTCCAAAATCCTTTTTCAAACGCGCGCGTGCGCAAAACCTGCAAGTTCCCAACTAGCGACTGAGAAGCGAAAATACCAAACTATTACTATTTTTCTGGAACATAAACACTTTTGCGATTTTAGAGTTCACTTCCCTTAAAAGTCAATGTAATTGAAAACATGTAGAAAAGACATTTATATTTCGAAATTGACACTTTCAATCACACAGAAATAAAACAATACTTTAATATACAATTTTAACACAGAGGTGTGAAAGCCTTATCACACTCCTTCGGGGCCCGGGAGAAAAATTTCCTGCAAAGCGGGGAATTTTTCCACACAATACTAGGAAAATACCTGCATTAAGTTCCCAATGACATATGTTCCATTGAGAGGAATTTAGTGTAAATTTTGAGCGATGTACATGTACATCAAAGAAAAAAACAAAAACAAACAAGATCATGACCAGCATAATAACCAAAATCCAAGAGTGGCCTAAAGTTTGACTCGTGAGTCAAAAAAAAAATAAGTCTCAATACAAGCATAGACCTTTACAAGACAACACCAAATTAACAAGACACAAATGATGAAATTGCCCCTTTTAAAATTTAAACACTAATACATTTTCTGGTGAGTACCACAGAGACATGAAAATTTAATTTACTCAACTCACAAAAAGTTTAACTAAACAAAAAGTTTTCTTTCTTCAAAAATTTTACAATTAAAATTCTATAAATTTACTTTTCACAGAAATCAATTTATTAACTATTATCCAACCTTGCCAACAAATTACTTTAAAAGACATTTAAAAAAAATTACTAATTTAGAAAATGAGACAAATTTTCAAACCAAGAATGTTGATCAGGCACCCAGGCAAGAAACAAGTCCATTAGAAAGTTGCAAACCTAGAGGTGGCGGTACCCCCAACCAATAAGTCAACAAACACCAAATGACAAAAAAAAATTTCTAAAATTTACTAGACCTTTAAATTAAAAAAAATCATTCACACATTCATAAAATAAAACAGAGATAAAAATTATCAGTTATCCTTAAAAATCCTTACCAAAACTCTAATCCATCAAGTACTTAATTATCTTAAAATTACTTTAAAACATTACTGCTTATCATTAAAGTAAAGCAAAAAAATTATTATTTAAGTATTTAGAATTTTAAAACACTACTTCAACCTGATTAACATGGCACTCACATTCAGAAAGCTGCACTGGCACAGAACTTGCAGTACAGAACATTCAGCTGACTGACACATAAAGCAAATTACACAGAAGTTCAGAAATATTGGATCCATTTTAACATAGCATACAGTTTTGCAAAACATTTTGTGAAACAATTGAAAATATAATATTATGAAACATAATTGTCCATCTCACAACAATATCAGTCTTTTTTTTTTTTGAAAATGTGAGAATTTCATAATTTAAACATTTTACTTTACTTTTGAGCCAATTGCTCTCTTGACATATTGCCTTAATTGACAAGTAACTTTAATGAATAAATTGGCCTCTTGGGCGCAAGTCATACTTGTGTGAATTAGGAACATTTTGAGTTTTAACCCTATTTTGATGGTTTAGAAAATATCTACTTTTAAATTGTCTTGTTTCTTGAGTTGAAGAATTATCAATGTTATCATTATATGTGCTAGAAATCAATTCACTACGTCTAGGAGGTAAAGGAGTTAATCTATTAACGTGGACCAATTGCTGATTACATGGATTGTTTTTGTGTTGAATGACAAAGTTAACTTCAGTACCACCTCTAACATGATTTTCCCCCATATGCAAAGTAGCATTCTGTGCATTTACTACCAAATCTCTAAAAGATTTGCTTCCATTTTCCAAATCGTTAATATGTACCTCTTCACTACCCAAATGTGGCACTACATTATTTTCCGAAAAATTTCTGCTCACATACTCTTCCCGAATGACCTGAGACTCATTCACTACCGGTGCTAGATCTGCTTTGCATTTGGCACATGCATTCGTATGGAACTCTTTCGGTTTACAGTCCTCTACCACACGAACATTTTTTCCACTACTCATCTGCGAGTCAGGCACAGCAATACGCTTTGCGACACTACTTAGGTTTGAGTCTGCAATTTCCGACTCATTTGCCGGTTCATGATTTGAAATCGAAAGTAAATTATTCGTACATTGATAACCAACAAAAGGAATGGAAGAGTTTGAAAACTTAAAACAGAAGTGATTATAATCTATAATAGCATTATGTTTATGTAAAAACTTGTTACCAAGGATTACATTATATGAAATAGGAGCTGGTGATTTTAACACAAAAAATTCGGTAGGGAATCTTTCTTTTCCCAAATTTAGTGAAATAGTGGCTAAACATTCAACTTTAGTATCTTGTGAACTAAAGCTACGCAAAATTGTTGGTTTGTATGTTAGCAACATATGTGCAATGGGTACAGTATTTAAAGCTTCCTCATACACTAAATTAATTGAACTACCCGTATCAATCAATATTGACACTTCACTGCTCACTAATTTTCCTTTTATAATAGAAGAAGATGACAAAGAATTTGTAATATTATGACAAATATTATTTTCCTCAAAATGTGATGTTTGCCTATCAAAAGTTTTTCTATTATTATAATTGTGCATGGGATATCTACTCTGATTCCCAGAAGAATGATTTTTGGAATTTTGCAAAGATTTATATGACTCCTTATTTTTATAATTTTGCGTTCCTTGCTTTTTATACTTCCACTCATTTGCAGACATTTGCCCTCTGTGTCTTTCACCCTGGTGATACCTAGTTCCAGGACTGGTATAAATTTTCCTACATTTTATACCGTACACATCTCTTTTTTGAAAAACCTTTTTCCAACACTGTTCTTGAACGTGACCTAATTTACCACATTTGTCACACTTTGGACGCGGTGAACGCTTTTCGTTAACTTTATCTGAATTAAACTTAAATTTTTCTATTTTACCCCTAAGAAATTCAATGTCCCTTTCCTGTTCTAACACTTTTCTTTTTAAATCTGACATACTTTCACTTTGATCTGGTGTGAGAACATATTTTTCTGGTGTGAGAACATATTTTTCTGGTGTGAGAACACCTTTTTTTGTAAGTACCGGATTAGTCAAGTACATAGCATTATTTTCATTTAAAATAGATTCCTCAAGAATTGCAAGTTTTCTAGCCGAATAAAAATCTCTAGGGTTTTGTGACAACACCAATCTTTTTAGTTCCGGATATAAACCATTAATAAATGAAGTTTTTAAAAGTGTTTGCCTGATTTTATTCTCACTTTCGGAATCTACATCTTCCGGAACAACCTAAAATGAAGCAGCTTCGATTCTCATCGAAAACTGTTTAACCGACTCATTTGGTCTCTGTGTAAAGTTCACGAGTGAAATTATGTTTTTAGTAACATTTTCGGTCACTTCAAAATGATCTTTCAAAATGTGAATAATTTCCTGCAAATTTTTACAATTTCTGTGCTTTGGATTCTCTTCAATCAATCTATTTGCTTCCCCCTCTAAATTCAATCTCAAACAAACTAATTTGTCACACTCACTCCAGTTTGCATGAGTGGCTACTAAATTTAACTTTTCCAAAAACTGTGACAACGAAAGCTCTGAATTTCCCGAGAATTTTGGAATATGATGTGCGAACTTAGGTGTGAAAATATGGAATGATTTTAACATGTTATCATTTACCGATGAAGCACTGTTTTGATTTGGCAAAGTGCCAGAAGAAGAATTCAAACATACCGGCGATTTATCTGATATATTTTCCTCATTAGATTTAGCTTTGTGGCTAACATTTTTAACTTTACTTCTAGAATTAACAGAATCCGACTCAGTAGCAATATCAAGCGACAAATTCAAGGAGGAATTTAATTTTTTACTTGAATTTTTACTCATCTTACCGACATTTACTTTTTTGTTTCTAGTAATTGGAGCCATTTTGCATAACAATCAAATATACTCGTATAGTTTAACACAATATGCAATTGCAATGTTCTTAAACAGTATTTACAATAAAACCAGTTTTTATCAAATCAAATGACATAAATATGCAAACAAATCAATTTTTTTTATCAAATGGCACATATCAAATTCCAAGAACACTCGTTTTTGAGAATACCGAAAGCAGAACATGGAACTCTGTTTACTTAAGAAAACACTCATTTTAGCACAACGGTAATTTTTAACCTTCAAAATTTCAATTCTTAAGAAAATTTTTAAAAATTTTAATTCTCTCAGCTCTTCCCCACTCACCGAGAAAAGTAACGGCACCAATTCTGTCGCGAACGTTTTGGTATACTCGACAGAGAAGACAAAGTTTTGAAATCAAACACATTTATTAAACATGAAATAACAAGGCACTTGATCGAAAACAGTGGAGTACAAGCATTTCTCGCAATAACTCAGAGTTACACTCGGTAGGGTGACCATTAAGAACACCCCTGGAGGAAGAGGAACCAAGAGAATACACATATTTTCTGATACATAAAATAAACACAATATTCCTCCTATTATACTTGACATTTATATATCACATTTGTGTACTTTGAACATATACGACATTTTCATATAACATCATCAATGACTTGATACTCACGAGGATTTGACAATTAACACTCTATTCGTTAGGTGGAAGACTAAATATATATAAAACTTTACCTCGTCTCTTTTAAATATAACATTTACAATTCTGTACCATGGGAAAGGATATCAGGATGGACTCTCGGCATAAACTCATCGAGATTCTTGCGCAGAACAAAATCCATAATGGTCGGGAAACTTGACTACACAACATCATGCTGGCGGAATTCGACATCTTGGTTGGTTACGGAGATTGGTTGATTCGTACCTTAGGACACAAGGAGGAGTCAGGCAAATACAAATCGCTGTAAAATGAGCTTTCCCTCTAGCCCTATTAGCGATTCAAGCCGACCAGTGAAAGAACCATTTTCTCTTTTCACAAGACTCATTATTCCATTACTACCAGGCTGATTCATTTAAAAACACGAGTGACTCATCTCTGAACCGAGCCAACCGACTCTACGCACAACTTGTCGAACTATGTTACATATTTTAATCACATCCTTCCACTTTCAAAATTAATCCACCTTTTCTTAAAATTCGCGATCATACGCGAATCAAACACACACGTCTACATTTCTCCACGACTCCTTCCACTCTGCTTCCAAAATCCTTTTTCAAACGCGCGCGTGCGCAAAACCTGCAAGTTCCCAACTAGCGACTGAGAAGCGAAAATACCAAACTATTACTATTTTTCTGGAACATAAACACTTTTGCGATTTTAGAGTTCACTTCCCTTAAAAGTCAATGTAATTGAAAACATGTAGAAAAGACATTTATATTTCGAAATTGACACTTTCAATCACACAGAAATAAAACAATACTTTAATATACAATTTTAACACAGAGGTGTGAAAGCCTTATCACAGTCTGTAGCTGTCAATATTAGGCCAATATTGGAATTCTTCTGAGGTAAGTACCTGAACAATAAACACAACTAAAATTGCGAAACATTTTTCTTACGCCCTACTGAATCAAACATTTTATCTTTCAGAAAATTATTCTAATTTCAAAAGAAGGAGATAAACCTAGTAAATAGATAGAAACACGCCCGATAATTCTAAACAAGTTTTCCACTTTACACAAGTAACGAAAGAAACAAACCAGAAAAGAAATTGAATGTGTGAAAACTGAGAATTTTTTTTTCCAAACTTTCCTCGCTTTTTGTCCCGTTAATCTCTGTGCATATACAAAGAGGATTGGAAAGTTATTTTACGTGATTGCAGATTACTGTTTAGAACAATGCCAAGAATCTGTTTAGCGTACAGTTTTCGGCGTGTTATTTTTTATACGACAAAGTATTTTGTTTCAGCCTCAAACAGATACAACGCGTTTTATTTATTCTCTTTGTATAATGTTAAAGTTATGCAAGTGTAGAATTTTATAAAAATGCATTTTAAAATCCAGATTTTACAAATAAGTTGCAACCACTCTTGTACACGAATCTTCAATGAAAGTAATAACGTTTCCTTTAAAATGGAACAAAATTAATGGTGTTTGTGTTGCATTGCTTTAAACTAAGTATTATTATTGTGATTTCTTTAGCGGGAGTTTCAGCTCTACGTGCGAATCAACAATTTTTCGTAATTTTTACGCTTTCTACTTTTAAAGTTTTAATATAGTAAAGTTTTAACATAGTAAATTTAAAGTTTTCTTGATGCCATTGCAGCTACAGTTAACCTTCCTATAACGCGGTTTCCATATAACGCCGAACACAAATTGCGACAGCTCCCCCCTCCCCTTAACGCGGTATTCATAAAACACCGTATCCATATAACGCGGTAGTCTTATAACGCGGTTTCTCTATAATACAACTCAATTAGCTTAAGCAATCTTCCCGTATTAGGATGAATTTTTCTCTTACACTTTCACGGTTCAAATTAATGGGAAATTCCCCTGTTTTTTCATCTACGTACATCACCATTTTTCAATTTCAGTTATCAAGGAAATCCCCTATAAATGCAGAAATATACAACATTATTGTGTCAGCTCGACAATATTATTGGCTGTACCGTGCTCACGTGACTTTCTTTATCTAATACCGCCGGCTGAACTGCCGAATTCTTCATAACATGGTGATCTAAAAATGCAGTATTATATAACGTAGAATGAATTAGCGTGATTTATATGATCTGAGTTTCACTTAAAGCGGTTCCCATATAAGGCGGTACGAATTGTTCTGTTTTGTACTAATTCTGAGTTTCTTATAACGCGATTTTCATACAACACGATATGCGGTTTCCACATAGCACAGTACGAATTTATCTGATTTTGCACTAATCTGAGTTTCTTATAATGCGGTACGAATTGTTCTGTTTTGTACTAATTCTGAGTTTCTTATAACGCTGTTTCCATACAATCCGGTTTCCATATAGCACGGTATGCGGTTTCCATATAGCACGGTATGTGGCATACCATGGATTGTGTTACGTGAATGGAGCGTGATACTAACTTCGGCAACTCCCACTTATAGCGGATTTTAAGAGTATACAGAGTGTTTTAGAATAGTTGGCGTAGTTTTTTGTGCTTTGGTAATTGAATTTCGATATATACATCCAATTTGAAAATTTGTTAAAATGAAATGCTAAATTCTTTCACATAATTTTTCTTCTAGTGTTTTTTTTTTATGAAAATAGAGGATCTAAATTTTTATACAATCCCTTGAGCAAAACAAATTCAATTAAAAAAATTCATGACAGTACATGGTCTAAAATAAATATCAGCGGTGGATTCAGTCAGAGGGAGCCGAAATGGTTTTTGTGTGAATAACAATTTGTAACTTAAAACTCAACTTTTGTAATGTCAAAGAAAAATAACTCTAACCCAAAATGTAACTATACTAAATTATACAACTTTCGAAGAGCAATACATTCTTTCTTTTTTGTAGTTATCACTTATAATTTTTAAGATGTAAGCATTAGAAATTTTAAAATCGTAAAATTTTCATACTTCTTCAATTTGAAAACTGCAAGGGCTTTTTCAAAAAATAAATATGGATTTAGAAACTAAATTTCCTCACACATATTTTTGTCTTTGATATATAAGCATTAAAATTTCCAATCTTCAAATTGACAAGACGATTATTCGAAAAGTAAAATAGCTTTTCTTAAATAATAAATATAGATTTTAATAACAAATTTTCTAGTACATATATTTGTCGTTCGCTATTTATATCTACCTTTTATAGTTTACTTTATATTTCGTGTGAAAGATAGAAAAATGAAAAAAAATAAAATATGCGCTCAGAGATTTACTTCTTTAAATTTTTTCCAGAAAAATGTTCGATTTATAAAAATATTGAAAGAATTTTATATATTCTGAATCTGTACTATATTTGTGATAAAACAAGACAAATTCTTTACATTTTCAACTATTGGGTTCGGGGCTTTAAGTATGCAAAATGTTTACATTTTTCGTAACACCCCGTTTCTTCACCAGAGAAACATCCACCATAAATATTATTCGCATCAAAAGGAAAACGGTAAAATTATCGAAAATATTGGGTGAGTTATTGCTTATAAATTAACCGGAAAATTTCACTCGAGAAATTTGGAGTCATATGTAAGATAAACTTCGCAGATACTTGCCTCAATGTGTCTGGTTTCAGTGGCGTAATTTATTATTACTTTCCTTATATACATAATGTATAAAGAAAGTATTGTGACGGGGTCGAAAATTCGAATTCGAGTTTTCGACGGGAGAGCACGTTTCAAGCATCCCTGATCACGAATCAAACATTTTGAGGTGATGTCTGTGTGTGTGTGTGAAAGTTTGTGTGTGTGTGTCAATGAGCCTCTGGAGACGATATCTCACGAACAAATAGAGCGATTCGAATAAAATTTGGTACAAAAATCACAATCCATGAATACTGGAAGTCTATTGTTTTTAAACGTAATCGAATGTTCAGAACCCCCTAGATATTCGAGTGAAAATTTAAACAAATCATCAAAAAAATCAGCACCTTTAATAAAGTTACGCAAATAGACATTTCTTATGTAATTTTTCCTTAGAAAACGATTGACATAAACTTTTGAACGCTAGCATAAACCGTTCTCGAGATATTGCACATTTTAAAAATAAATTTATCAAAAAATCCCATAAATTAAAAAAAATTATATTAACTGTTGAGAAACATTTTCACATTTCATGTGTAATATCATGGGATAAATTTGGTGACATCATTCTCATGGATCTAGCTCGTTTCAGTCATGAGAATAGATACTTTGAGTAATAATTATGTATTTGAATGCCAATAGTTATTTATCTGTTATAAAAATAACTTATTTCTCCGTCGATAACTCTTGGCGAGATTTTAGCGACAAATTCGGCGGAATGGCGCCAACTTGGCGAGCTTTTTAAATTTTGCCAAATTAACGAAAATCTTGCCAAATGGATAAAAATGACACGAAATCAATGAAAATGACGAATTATTGAAAAAAATTCAATATCCTGGAAGGAATATAAATATCTACTATAAGAAAAACCTATTTTTTTATTGTAAAAGTAGTAAATGCATTGTATTATATAAGGAAAATCATGTGTTGTCCACATCAGATTTTTTAATGATGTAATAGTTAAATTAATATTTATTTGCGTCCATATTTATATAGTATACAGCATGCGTCTGTTCACAATAATCCTCCAAATTTAGCTCGCAAGTGCGAGCCCACTTACCGTATCTGAAAAATAACGCATTGGTCATTAACCAAAAGGTTTATCTTTTAAATTATATTCATTTATGTAAGACTCTATTATTAACATATTACAAACATTTTCAACAATAACCATTAATAATTAATTATTCTACGATAACCATTGATTCAATGTCTTTTAGAAATGGCCTAGGAGGTTATGTAAGTCCTTACTACAACTGAACATTGAAAGGACTTGCGCTAGAACTTTTGTCATCATATTTTGTAGGTACGTACCTCTTTTTATGCAGTTACATTGCATTAATGAACATTGCTGGGCTTGGGATATATGTCACTAACATCCAGTTGATATGAACAGCAAATATATTTCTATTTTCCCGTTTTAGGAGTTATTTATTTTCGTATTACAACCAACATTTTTCACTGCTGTCGTCGGTTTAGTGCAACCACATCTCTCCAATTCATCTCACCTTCTCTTTCGGCAATCTTAGTGTAGTTTCATTTTATTTCGGGAAACCACACCTTCCTCAATGTTCATTGGCCGTGCTTTTATGAGCTCTTAGGGTCCGTTCTGTCTGGATCCACTTTTTTCGGTGAATCTTGTACCAGTCCTGTCGGGAAGCATTAATTATGCCCAATAACACCATTGTTACCTTTCCAACTGCTGATGTCATAGTTAACTCTTGAATTTATGGGTCGTAAAATTCTCCGAGCAAAACTGCCAACCCTGGTGCCATTTGTCTGAGTTTCTTGTTCAGATTGCTTTGGCTGTAATATAGCCTGAATCGAAATTGTCTTACAGCTTCAATATGCAGCCATTCAGATTCTGGAATACACGTCAGAATCAAGTGGAAATTCAATACCTATTATTATTTTAAATTTAGCCCATTTTAAAAAGTATTTTACTCTCTTTCTATAGTAAATCTGAAAATTCAATCTTTTTTTCCCTTCAGACAAGCAACCATGTAGCACCACTTTATCTAATTGAACTGTTTTTGTTTCAAGGTACATATGAATAATTTTGGACCCCTAATTTTATGAAAATATAGCACCAACGGGGAAAAAATTGCATTAAAACATCACTCATTTAGTTTCAATAAACTTTCAAATTGAAAGCATGTTGAAGACCCAGACCGTCCGACTCGTCCAAAGGACTAGGAGCAACTATTTGGACGGCCGGAAATTGAAAGCATGTGTCCAAACTCAATTGTTGGAGCTCAAAACGCGAGGCTGCTGAAACACTCTTTATACAACTATAATTGTTTAAGGAATTATTATATTTTGCAATAAGAAATATTGCTATGGAAATCGTAAATTGTAAATAGACTACATTTTAATTATATGAATATATAATTAATACGCATATTATATTAGTATTTAGGCTAGTATTAATATATTATACTAGTATTTAAGCTAGTATTAATATATTATACTAGTATTTAAGCTAGTATTAATATATTATATACTAGTATTTTAGTATTTAATGAATATATTATACTAGTATTTAAGCCAGTCAATGACTGGAAAACTATTATTTTAAAATTAAGTAGTTGCAATTTAAAATAAAATATTAACTGTAGTGTGTCTCAAAGCAACCGTCTCATAATAGAATCCTTTGTAAGCAGCTTGTGATTTCTTTTTTTTTTAATTTTACAAGAAATTTTTTGAAAAATCTGTATTGTTGTTTCAAATTATCACAATCGTACCATGCACCCTTCATTTTAATGGGCTTGGAAAATCTTTCCATTGATAATGTTTGTTAATGCACCTCCCAGTGGTAATTTACTCCCCCTCTGCGAAGGTGGTTATAACGTTACATATAACGTTACGAACACAAAAATTGTATCAGGGCTATTTTTTAATACAAGTATGGAAACTATTACATTTCGTGACCATTAAGCCATAAATAACTCATTTTATGCTGGATTATGTTAAATTTTTTATATACTGTCATGATAAGAAAATATTAAATTTTGAATCAATTTTTGAATAAGTTTTCGTTTGAATTAAAATATATTTATCTAGTTCTAGATTTTTCGTGAGCAAATCATAATATAGAATTTCGTGAAATTTATTAATACTTGTAGCAACTATGGCGTACACAAGAAAGCAACCGCAGACAGACGGACATCACATCGAAAACAGTCAAAACATGTTCAATGAATCCTGAAACATATATAAGGATCAAAACCCCGAAATAAAAAGTACTCGTGAAAACAATTCTTTCTCAATACTACGCATTCGAAAGTAAAAATATTTTACTTCTACTTTTTTCGATGATGTATTTCCACGTATAATTTTATATCTATACATGTTTTTGTTTTTGCGTTATCGGATTCACGTCTCGCCGACACACATATACGCTCATCTGGGTACACATAATGTCGAATTTGAAAAATATTTTCTCTATAAAATTATATGTGAATATACACATACCATAAATATTTTCTTTTAACTCACACTGTCTTAAACATTTTATCTCTCACATGGACTATACAAATTTTAAAAGAAATAAAATCTCGCAAATGCCGAACGAGTCTTGCTGGAGAAAATGTTAGTTCTTATCGATTTAAACTAATTTTCTTCTTCTTTTAAGGTAGCGAAAATTCAAAAACAAAAAAGAGGGAAAATGTTTGATATTTGATACATTTCCTCCTCCAAAATCTTGCTTTTTTTCGGATTTTCACAGCGCAAATCCTTTGCATATAGAAAGAGGGCTGAACAAATATTTTTCTGTGATTGCAGATCATTGCATAAAATGGAACAGGATTGCTTTTAGAGTTGAGTACTTTTGAACGTGTTACATTTTATGATATATGTCACTACGCAGTTTATGTTTTCATTTATTGCTTCCTCATACTAATATATACAGTATTATCGTACCATAAATTTTTAGCTTTAAATTTCTGAGTAAAAAGCACATTTTGAACTAGTTTTAACAGATTTCAAACTCTTGTAAATATGTCCGGCTTCCAGTTTACTTAGTAAGGTTTTAAAAGGATAACTTAAAACTCATGCACATACTTTTAAGACATTGCATATGTATATATGTTATCCACATAAAAAACTCGGACTAAATAGCATTTTGAGTAACATCCTATGACCGAATTATTTCGGAGTAAAGTACATGCTGATATTTTAACAAATTTTTGCAGCCATGGGAGCTGCTCTCCAATTAGTACATAGTCAGTATGTGCTACAAATAAATTGTAATAAACTAATCATCCGTAGTTAGTATTATGAGTTAATACAATTAAAACATGATTAATCACATTGAGTCTTTTATTGAAGATTTTATCGAATTTACGGACGATTTAATTTGAAAGTAAAAAATCTGATGTGGGCAACACATGACTTTCCATATAAAATGCAATGAATTTACCACTTTAACAGTTAAAAAAATGTTATTGTTATAGTGGATACTTATATTCTTTCCAAGATATTGAATTTTCGTCAATTAATCGTCATTTTCATTGATTTAACGTTATTTTTATCCATTTGGCGAGATTTTTATTAATTTAGCAACAATTAAAAATGTCGCCAAGTTAGCGACAATTCGACCAAGTTTGTCGCCAAAATGTCGCCAAACGTCATGGACGGAGAAACAAGTTATTCTTACAGCAGATAAATGACTATTGGCGTTCAAATAAAAAAGTATTACACAAAGTATCTTTTTTCCTGAATGGAACGAGCTAGTTCCATGAGAATGATGTCATCCAATTTTCATGTGTAATATCGCATAATATTACACATGAAAAGTGAACATATTTCTCAATAGGAAATCTTTTTTTTTATTTTATATGACTTTTTAATAATTTTTTTTGAAAAATGTACAATATCTCGAGAACGGTTCATGTTAGCGTATAAAATTTATGTCAATCGTTTTCTAATGGAAAATTGCATAAGAAATGTCTATTTGTGTAACTTTATTAGCGGTTTTGATTTTTTGACGATTTTTTTAAATTTTACTCGAAAATTTAGGGGGGTTCTGAACATTCGATTGCGTATAAAAACAATAGGCTTCCAGTGTTTACGGATTGTGATTTTTGTACCAACTTTCGTTCGAATCGGTCAATTTGTTCGTCAGCTATCGTCTCCACAGACTCACTGACACACACATACACACACACACACACACACACATACTTTCACACACACACGCATACTTTCACACACACACGCACACACAGACATCACTTCAAAAATGTTTGATTCGTGATCAGGGATGCTTGAAACGTGCTCTCCCGTCGAAAACTCGAATTAGAATTTTCGACCCCGTCAAAATTCTTTCCTTATACATTATGTATATAAGGAAAGTAATATATAGATTTTTACGTTATGTTCAGATGCATGTATAAACCAATTTTTATAACCTGATTAAAATACACATAATAATTAAATCAATTATACATATTAGTAGATATTAGAGAAATTGTAATTAAACGGAAATAATTATTAACAGAAAAGTTTATCACTTTATGCACGCTTTTGTCATTAACGCTTCATAAGAAAGATGATCTTGTGTAGTCCTCTATAAGCAAAAGGAAGCGATAAGAAGTTACTCTTTCATTACTTCCGGTCCCTTGGTCATTCCTCGTTTCCGGCTATAACCATCGGGGATTGTAGAAATAGCGCTTATTTCCATCCAGATGGAAATGGCGCGGAAATTTCCTTCCGCAGTTAAGATCAAAAGTGGGATATGTACTTGCTTATATGGAAGAAAAACATAGCTAGGCATGAATACAGTTAAAATTATGATACAACTATGATGGATTATGAATCAATTATGTAAGAGATGTTATGTTATGCAATAGCTATTTTGACAGGGATATCGTTTCACTATTACATAAACAGGCATGAATACAGTTAAATTATAAACAATTATGGTGGATTATATAGCAATTATGTAACAACTGCTGTGCAATGGCTATTTTGACAGGGATAACGTTTCATTATTAAATAAACAGGCATGAATATATAGAAAACCATTATGGTGGATAATGGAATAATTATGTAGTAGATGTTATGCAATAGCTATTTTGATAGGGATATCATTTCACTATTAAATAAACAGGCATGAATACAGTTAAAATTATAAACAAAAAATATCAATCTTGTATAAAGCATTGATTATGAAACACTTTCCAACTTCAATGCAATTTTATTTAAACATCCCTAAAATGTGATACATTCCTCGGTAGTACTTTTAAAATTATCACAATACTACATTAATTTATTATATTTGAAACTTCATCGAAAACAAATGAACTTGATTCAAATGACGTCATAAATATAAATCGCATAATGAAATATAAATCGCTTGGCTCTCTCTCTAAAAGCAGCATTTCATTCATAACCTTTTTCCATTCCTTTTATTCATCACAATACTATAATAATTTATTTTATAGAAAAACTTAAAACGATTGAGGTACAGGTAATTTAATTCTATGTTTAAAACTTCATCGAAAAACTCGTCTTCTTCTCTGTATAATCAATGAATGTTTCATTCATATCAGCTATATTGCAGATTCTAGAACTAAATAATTCTGCGTTAAAGAAATGTAGCAATTCTTATACAACTCCTTCTATATCTTTTGGTGTTTACATTTTCCATAAGTGAAAATTGGGCTTCGTTGTAGAAATAATCAAAGTTTGATAATCATTTAAACTCAAATATATTATAATTGCGTTATTTCAGTATGTAGATGCACATCATTTATGAAAAAATAAATCGGTTTTAGGATGGATACAACACTAAATATGAACTAAAAACACTATAAAAATCATGATTTTGACACAAGACGGATTCCATATTTTATTTTGAAGTAGGTCACGTGATCTCTTCATATAATGGCCATGTGATATCTTCTTATAAAGGGTGTAATTATTATTTTAATTTTTATTTAAAAAGCTACTGAATATATTTTGCTGAAATTTTTTTTATATGTTTTATGGGATAATTTTAATTTTTCCTTAAACTTTCGCAGCAATTTGCGAATTCGCTTAAAAAATGCTTGAAAAATTAGGTCCCATAGGGTTCATTGCATTTCATTTTTTCAACCCTGGTTCAATCCAAAACGAATTGGGGGATAAAATTCATTTTTATTCCCATAGGTCCCACAGACCGTCTGAACAACATACTAAAATTTCATTTTGATAAAGTCATTTTTACGGCAGTTATCGTGCTAACATACAGACAGATAGACAGACAGAATAAACAAAGTCATAAACACTTTTCAACTATGTTGTAAAGTGTTAAAAAATTACGGTGAAATATGGAACAATTTCGTAACATATGTTATGCAATAGTTATTTTGTCAGGGATATCGCTTCACTATTAAATATACAGGCATGATATTTAATAGTGAAGTTAACTCTAATATAGTAGTCTAAATAAGCCTCTTCATTCATTTCTGAATCCATCTTCGTATTATTTAACATTAACTAGAATGCGACTCACTTGACTTTTTCATACCTAAATTCTTTTTTAAGTAGCTTGTGATTTGTTTTTCCAATTTTAAATGATAAAATTTTAAAATCTGCATCGTTGTTCTAGTAGATCACAATCGTAGCATGTTACCCCTTATTTTAAAGGGCTTGAAAAAATATTTCGTTTGGTACCAGGTATGATAATGTAATCCCCGGGGTTGTAAATTCCTCACTCCCCTCCTAAAGGTAGCGACATGGAGACAGAAATTGTATCTAGTCTAAAAAATCTATCTAGTCCTAGATTTTTTGATAATAAAACATAATGTAAAGTTAAGTGCAAATCTATTGATATTTGTGGCAGTTATCAAGTGGAAAAGAAATCGATTACAGACAGACGAACATCATTCCAAAAATAGACAAAACGTATTCAGGAGGTCCTGAAACATACATTGGCATCGAAATTTCGAAAGCGAAGTACTACGTATGAGAAAGTAAAAATATAATTTTTGAATAGGAAACAGCTGATTTTTAACCAAATGTTACACTTACGGAGCGAAACTATACATTTGTGTCACTTAAAGGATTCAGATTTAAAAATACATGCAACATTTTGTTAAAGAAATATATGTAGAATATTCTCTACATATTTCGTGTAATTATGAAAAAAAATAGAACGCATGTAGCGTTTCAAAGCCATAAGAACTCAAAAATCGTATTTTGAAAAAAACACGTTTAAAATACATTTTCAAACTCAATTTTCGGTGTATTGCAATTTTACGCTGTTCATTAATTTGGCAGTAAACATTCGATTTAATTTCGATTTTTTGTAATCGATGCAAGATAACGTGTACTTATAAAAATATTCTGCTAATTTTTACTCTCTCATGTTATTTAATATAATACATAAAAAGAATTATTCTCACGAAACTTTTCGAATTCGAGATTTTGATGTCAATATATGTTTTAAGACCTCCAGAACACGTTTTGGACATTTTTTGAGTGATGTTCCCGAAAATTTATATCCCGCATTGTTATAAAAAAAAATTTAGAACTAGATATATTTTTTCGAAAATTTCGAATCTTATTTGAAATTTTATATTTTTTAACATGGCAGTATAGGACAAAGTACTTGTATAAAGTAATCATGCATAAAATGATTTATTTATGGCTCAATCATCATTAGATTTAATAGTTATAATCATTGTTGCGGAATAAATTTTTTTGTTCGTGACGTCATTTGCCCCCTACTTCCGCCGGGGAGGGGGGTACATTGTCAAGTATGGTATTATTGTCAAATATGGTAGATTTTGCCAAGCCCTTTAAAGTGAAAGGCTACACGCTTAATGTGAAATCATTTAGACTCACAATACTGATTTTTCAAAAAAAAAAAAAAAATGCTTGTAAAATTAAAAAAAAAAGCTACTAAAAATGGATTCTGGCATGAGAAAATCGAGTTCAGCTACATTTCAGTTAATTTTCTGGTTCTTGATTTAATTCTCAATTTTTACTTTCCCTGCAATACTTAGAAATTAAGGGAAAGTAATGGAATCATGCCGAAAATCACAACTCGAGTTTTCGACGGATCTACACGTTTCAAGACCTCTAGAATACGGAAAAATTATTTTTAGCGTGACGTCTGTGTGTGTGTCTGTCTGTCTGTCTGTGTGTCTGTCCGTCTGTCTGTCTGTCTGTGCAGATTTTGTATCCACTCTAACTAAAAAACTAATTGACCGAATTTCATAACATTTGGTGGGTAAGGCAGTTGCGGGCGAATCTGGTGCTATTAGTTTTGGGTACGATTCGGGATAAAAGAACCCTCCTTTTTTGCGAAATGGTCCGCAAAAGATTATATCCACTCTAGCTGAAAATCTAATGTACCGAATTTCACAAAATTAGGTAGATAAGTCGCTTGTGGGTCATCCTGGTGCTGATTAGATTTTGGTACGATTCGGAAAAAAATAACCTGCGGTTTTTTGCAAAATGGCCCGCAAAAATTGATAAAATCTAAAATAGAAACCTATGTATGCTGAAATATATCCATTAAATTCTTGTTTTATACGTAATTTTTAACGAAGAAAATAATAAGACCAACCCCGTTACACTAGGACTAGCTGTTCTCGAGATATTTTAGTTTTTTCGTATTTTTTCTACGCCACCTTTAAAAATAAATCCAGTTACCAAACGAGAACGAAAATTGAATTAAAAGTGAATTAAATGTAATTAAAATAAAGAGAACGTGGATATAAGTCCGCAGAAAAAGTCATGTGCTGCCCACATCAGATTTTTACTTTCCCTGCAATACATGGTAATGTATAGGGAAAGTATTGGAATCATGCCAAAAATCGCAACTCGAGTTTTTGACGGATCTACACGTTTCGAAACCTTTGGAATACGAACAAACTATTTTCAGCGTGACGTCTGTGTGTGTGTCTGTCTGTGCCTGTGTCTGTATCTGTGTCTGTATGTCTGTATCTGTGTCTGTCTGTGCAGATTTTGTATCCACTCTAATTAAAAAAACTAATGTACCGAATTTCATAAAATTTGGTAGATAAGCCACGTGTGGGCGAATCTGGTACTGATTAGTTTTGGGTACGATTCGGGATAAAAGAACCCGACTTTTTTTTGCAAACTGGCCCGCAAAAGCTTGTATCCAGTCTAGCTAAATAACTAATTTACCGAATTTCACAAAATTCGGTAGATAAGTCACTTGTATATCACCCTGGTGCTGATTAGATTTTGGTACAATTAGGAAAAAAATAACCTGCATTTTTTTGAAAAATGGCCCTCAAAAATGGCAAAAATTTAAATAAAAAACTACGTATACTCAAATATATCCATTAAATGCTTATTTAATAAGTTATTTTTAACGAAAAAAATAATAAGACCAACCCCATTACACTAGGACTAGCCGTTCTTGAGATATTTTAGTTTTTTCGTATTTTCTGTACTCCACCTTTGAAAATAAGCCCAGTTATCAAATGAGAATGAAAATTGAATTAAAAGTTAATTAAATTTAATTCAAATAAAGAGAACTTGAATATATGTTGGCAGAGAAAGTCATGTGCTGACCACATCAGATTTTTTACCTTATTTAGTCCACTTTTGCTCATTTAACCGTCCACTCTCCCCTGAAACAGACAGTATTACATTGAAATGTCTAGATGAGATCTTTCGATATAATAAAAACTTTTTAATATTATAAATATTTTTGTAAAATAGAGAATATAATGTTTGCAATTTTTCGAGTTTCTTATAACCACTATCTATGTTGATACAAATACACTGTACAACAGTGGACTAGATTAAGTAAGAAACCCCTAATTATTTTATTGCCTTAGAATATGGAAATTTGTCCATGTGTAGAAGAAGGTCATGTATGTGATTTCATCAGTTTTTTACTTTCCCTGCAATACATGGTAATGTAAAAGGAAAGCATTGAAATCATGCCGAAAATCACAACTCGAGTTTTCAACGGATCTACACATTTCGAGATCTCTGGAACACGAATAAACCATTTTTAGCGTGGCGTCTGTGCGTGTGTCTGTATGTGTGTCTGTATGTGTGTCTGTGTGTGAGTCTGTCTGTCTGTCTGTGCAATGTATTTATCCACTCTAACTCAAAAACTAAGGGACCGAAATTCATAAAATTTGGTTGGTAAGTCACTTATGTGTGACCCTGGTGCTGATTAGTTTTTAGTACGATCCGTGACAAAAGAACCCGCCTTTTTCTGCGAAAAAAAATTGCGAAAATTGCTTTTATCCACTCTAGCTGAAAAACTAATGGACCGAATTTCACAAAATTCGGTAGATATGTCGCTTGTGGGTTACTCTGCTGCTGATTAGATTTTGTTACGATTCGGAAAAAAATAACCTGCCTTGTTTTGCAAAAAGGTCCTCAAAAATCGTCAAAATCTCATTTAAAAACTACGTATGCTCAAATATTTCCATTAAATGCTTGTTTAATACGTAATTTTTCACGAAGAAAATAATAAGACCAACCCCATTACACTAGGACGAGCCGTTCTCGAGCTATTTCAGTTTTTTCGTATTTTCTCTACGAAACCTTTGAAATTGAATCCAGCTACCAAATGAGAACGAAAGTTGAATTAAAAGTGAATTAAATTTAACTAAAATGAAGAGAACGTGGATATAAGTTTGCAGGGAAAGTCATGTGCTGCCCACATCAGATTTTTTTTTCTTGTATTCAAAATATGGATTTTATAGGTGCAGGAATTATCACTTGGATCTTTAAGAATTAATGCTATGGAAATTTAACTTTAGAATACATCTTATATTCAAATTACAAATTACATTATATTTTATGTAGTTTTAATATTTTTATAATGTGTTTATTCACAGAAATTCATGTCAATGGATTTCGTTCTCCAGTTAGATTCACATTTGATCAAAAATTAAATTGAAAGTGAATTAAATTTAATTAAAATAAAGAGAACGTGGACATAAGTCTCCAGGGAAAGTCATGTGCTGCCCAAATCAGGTTTTTTTCTTATAATCTTCTCTTTCCTGCGATTGATCTATTTTAAAAGCCATTCGTATTTTAAAATTGAACACTTCACGCTTAAAATAAATGTTACTTGTCCTACGGAATGAAGCTGTTTCACATTCAAACTAATACAAATTTCAAATTGAATTATTCATTTCGAATAAAATACCTCTTTCTTCGGGGAGCAAAAAGTTCTGCGAATGGAAATGCTTCTGTTTAAAGAAGTCTTATTCCATAAAAGAATGCAAGAAATAAATCCTTATTTGATTGCTGAATAGAGCACTAAATTGGAATTTTCTGAATCTGAAAGGGAAAAAGAGGCTAGTATATTTCTCGAAAGACTGTTTTTCAAAGCATTTCCTTGTAAGATTTGTTTGATTCATTTTATACTATCTTTTAAAAAATTTAAATATTTTTAAATATATCTGTTTTCAGATTTTCTGGAGTGTTACTACTTTAACGTAAATATGAATTCTTTTCCCCTAAAATTGTCGAAATATCACATTTTGTTTTTATAAGTTTTTCTGAAAGTTTGGAATCTTACCAATATACATATAAATATATACACATATATATCACATAGAGTGATTTCCAAATACATTATGTGTTTTTATGTGTTTATCTAGTTTAGAACTTGGTTATAATCGCTCATAAATATAAGAATAATAGTAAAATTGAATATAATAATCGAATTAATTGATAATATTTACATAAGATCATAAAATGTTTAATTGTTTTCTATATAATTATAAAAATTTATTTTATAATCACTCAACATTTGAAATCCATTTTGAGTATTTCTTATAAATTAGTTTTTTTATATTTTATTTAGGTTCTCATATCACTACCTATTACCAATATACGAAATTTAATTAATTTATCTAAAGTATTCGACCGATTTGGTTTACAAAGATTTACTGGAGAATGTATTCAGTAAAAATATGTGGGAGGGGTTTAATTTTGAATGGTATAATTGCTTTATAAATTTAAGTTCTTAAGTTCTTAAATCAATTATACCTTAATTTACATTGAATACTTTATTAAAAAAGAGATCTATGCAGCTTGTTTATCACAATATGCGCACTCCAACTGTTTGCAGCAAATTGGTTTGGACATTTATCCATGTTGATATTATTTCGTTTGAACTCTGTAAAAGGTACTATGTCTATCATTCTATATTAGTTTGACTGAAGTCTAAAATTTCATTAATACAGAAGTAATTTCTTGGCGTTCACAGCATGCCACTCCCCTGGAAATTAACGTCATTACTGGTTCTGTAGGATTCTTAATGTAAAAGTTCTCTATCAGAAATATGTAAAGAAGTGTGAGTATTTTATGTTCAAGCTCTGTTTAGTGATATTGAACAGTTACATAGTTTTTGCCCTTAAAAAATCAATTATTGAACTAAATTTTTAGACCAATGCAGAGCTGTATAATGATGATGCGGAAGTGTATAATGGTGATGCGGAGCTGTATAATGATATTGCCTATTTGTTGATAGTACCCAAATACTTTGTAAAGTGCAGCCTATTTTTCAAATACTTTCAGACAAAATAGAAATCTTCACCTTTCCTTATTGCATATGCAACAATCATCATCAATGGCTTGACAGATCACTGTGAGCCTTGGCCTGCATGAGAAGATTCTTCCAAGCTGTCCTTGGAGTATTGCTGTTCCAATTTTCAATCTTTAACGTCTCATAGACCTTCTTCCTCTTCTTCAACCCAGACCATCCGGACTACCCGAGAGTGCAAGGTATCTATTTGGACGGCCGTCCTCATAATCTTTGTCTACATAATGGATCCATCTAAACTATATAAAACAATAACATGCTGATTTTTTCATATTTAGGATCTATAATTTGCAAATACTCGCTTGTTATCCCGATTTTTCTATAAATTACTTAATTTTATTTTGATCATGCACTCCAAAAGTTTGCCTTTAATTTTTTTCAACATTTATCTAAGCAGATAATTTTAACTATATATAAACTCTGCTTTACGGATTTATCAATCCATGATTCTTGAATACTGTGTGCCTAAAAACATTTTCATTTTATATTACTCTTACTGCAGTCTAAATATACATTAAACATTTATTAAAGCAGTTACTTTTCATTCAAACTCCGATTTGCGAATATGATGTAATTGTAGGCGGATTTTCGTTTCATATATATACACATTGCTCACAACTGAAATCGCAACACCATAAAGAACTTGATGTATACTTATGAAATTTACAGAATATAATTGTAATATGGAGGTGTGCAAATGATCAAAAAATCATATCTGGAAAATGAAAGCATGGAACTTTATTGATATTAGATCAATATGGAATAGGCCCACCGCGAGCGGCTAAGCAGGATTGAATACGACGAGGAATCCCGTCAATGAGATGGTCAATTGTGTGCTGAGGGATGGCATTCCAAACAGCATGCAATTGGGCTTGTAACAAGATTTGCTGGAATTGGGAGTTATCTTAATCGACGACTCATGATGTCCTAGATATGCTCAATTGGCGACAAATTCGGAGAATAAGTTGGCCAAGGCAGGATATTAAAACCTTGTAGACTATTTCTAGTTACCCGTGTAGTATGTGGCTTGGCGTTGTCCTGCTGAAAAAGCAGTCCAGGTCTGATTGACAGGTATGATTATGCCACAGGTCTCATAATGTCAGAGACGTATCGTTGTACCGTGATACTGCTTGAAACGTGTACCAAAAGTGTTTGTCCCCCAAATGTTATACAAATCCAAAGTAGTGTTGGATAAATGTCGTTGTAACAGTGCTCCAACTGTTAACTGCTCCCGCGCAACGCTTGTCAGAAGCATACGATCTTCAAGTGGTGTTCACATCACGACCCAATAGTTCAGCGATCCTTCGAAGGCTCATTCCACCCTTACGTAAAACAATGATTTGTTGTCGACAACTGAAAGTATGCTGTACGTCGAAATATTCTTGGCACACTGTGATAATTTTTACAACCTGAAGCCAAAGACGCTACAATTTAGCAGTAATAATATTGCTCCTCCTTTACCTAACGCTTTTATGCTGCTCTGCAAGGTGTTACGTCACTACAGGTAACGAAACTGGGATCATTTAGATATCTCGTCTTGCTGTTTCCATTGCCTGATTTGTATAAAGCTACAGCTAAAACTTTATGGTGCTGTGATTTCAGTTGCGAGCAGTGTATATATATATATATATATATATATATATGTGTGTGTGTGTGTGTATATGTGTATATATATATATATATATATATATATATATATATATATGAATGAAATGCGCACTACGTTAATGAAATAGTCATCGCATTAATTTTCAAAAAGTTACACTTTTCAAGTTTTTATACGACCCCCTTAGACAAATTTGGTCATTCAGAAAAATTTTATTTTTAATGCAACAAGGTCATTAAAATAACCCGCATATCTGTATCTTTAAAATCAACTGAATTATGATAAAGGAAAACATCTGACTTATGCCACTTTTCCGTACCATGTGAAATGCTGTTTCATCAGTGAAAATAGGGATCATAAATAAATTGACGATGGAAATTGCCTAGATCCAAAATATGTTAATATGTGTTAACATTTTTTATCACGAATTCATCTAAATAAAGCGTTACACAGACAGAGATCATATAAAGCAGTGTTACTCACTACACTGTTGGGTATCCTATTTACTCTCATCTAGTTTTATATTTTTTGTGATATGTCACAAATTTACATTTCTAATTTGATATTTGATCACCATTCACAATGTTCAATTTTCAATTACTAAATATAACTCGTTCAATTTTAAAGATATAAATATGCGTTATTTTTTAATGATCCTGTTGCTTTAAAAATAAAAAATTTCTGACTGACTAAATCTCTCTAAGTGGATCGTATAAAAATTTAAAAGTGCAACTTTTTGAAAATTAATGGGAGGACTACTTCATTAACGTAGTTTTATTTCCTACCTTAATTTCAACAGTTTTGCAATTTACATTGCCTGCATATCTCAAACACGTAAAGAATTAAAGAGCGTTTCAATCTTTTTGGGACACCATGTATATACACACACTAGATTGAATAATCCGGATAAAAAATTATAGTTAATCAATGCATGGGTTTATTTGTTTCTTTTTTCTTCAGTAATCTGCTATATTGCACGCAAATGAGATAATATTAACGATGGATAAAAAGTAAATTTCTGTATATCGTAATATAAAAATCGGAGAGGTTTAAGATGCACGAAATGTATATAAACTAAAAATTACTGATAATCGTCTAGCAGTTGTATGGATTCCGTTCACAGTTTGTTTCTACGTTAATTTTTCGATTTTTCCGATGGTCAAATTCTGTGATAATATTTTAGGTTACTATCGATCTGTTCAAATATCGGGCAAAATCATTATGAATCGGACTACATCATAAAAAAATTTGATGTGGGCAGCATATGACTTTCCTTATATAATGCAATGAATTTATTACTTTTACAGCAAAAAAGTAGCTTATTCTTAAAGTATATACTTACATTCTTTTCAAGATATTGAATTTCTGTCAATTAGTCGTCATTTTCAATGATTTAGCGTCATTTTTAAACATTTGGCGAGATTTTCGTTAATTTGACAACATTTAAAAAATCGCCAAGTTTTCGAAATTCCGCCAAATTCGTCGCCAAAATTTTGCCAAGCGTTATGGAAGGAAAAATAAGTTATTCTTATAGAAGATAAATGATTATTGGGGTTCAAATACCAAAGTATTACTCATGATACCTTTTCTCATGAATGAAACGAGCTGGATCCACGAAAATGGTGTCACTAAATTTATCTCATGATATTACATTTGAAAAGTGAACATGTTTCTCAACAAAAAATATATAGTTTAATTTATGGGATTTTTTGATAAATTTATTTGAATAATGTGCAATATCTCGAGAACGGTTCGTGCTAGCGTTCTAAAGTTTATGTCAATCGTTTGCAAAGGAAAAATTACATAAGAGATATTTATTTGCGTAATTATAATAAAGATTTTGATTTTTTGATGATATTTTCAAAATTTCACTCGAAAATTTGGGGGGGAGGGTGTATGAGCATTCGATTGCTTTTAAAAACAATAGGCTTCCAGTATTCACGGATTGTGATTTTTGTACCAAATTTCGTTCGAATCGCTCCATTCGTTCGTGAGATATCGTCTCCACAGATTCATTGACACACACACACACACACACACAGACTTCGCCTCAAAAATGTTTGATTCGTGATCAATGATGCTTGAAACGTGCTCTCCCGTCGAAAACTCAAATTCGAACTTTCGACCCCGTCACAATACTTTCCTTATACATTATGTATATAAGGAAAGTAATAACTAAAAACTAATTTGAAATTTAAATAATATTAACGCCAATTTGCACTTATTCGACTCCTAAAGTACCTGTGTATCAAATTTCATGGTCGTACAACGGTTTAAAATTCCTGCTACAGACTGCACTAACACACACAGCCATTAGCCTTTATTATAAAATAATCTCGACCCGGAAATGTAATCGCTCTCTCTTTTAGAAAAAATAAGGAGGTAATTTCTGGCTTAAACCTATCGAACATCTGTAGTAAAATCCAAAGGTAAAAGATGGAGTGCGAGGACTGCTTTTCGAATGCAAATGCTTTGCGTTGGCTGTATGCTATCACTTAAGAAATAGCAAAAATTAAAATTACTTATGAAATCGCAAAAATGATTTGTGTTAGCATGCTAAGATATAATCGAAACTTTTAGTCAATTAGAGAATTGTGACAATCGGATCAATTGTGTGAATGCGGCGGTAAATAATCAAATAAAGTAAAAAATATAAATTTCGATGTATTTTAAAAAATAAATATGAAGGAATTATTTTACGGATTAAATTCAAACTTTGTTTGAACATTTTTCGATCTTTCCGGTGGTATAAAGGTGGAAATTCTGTGAATAAAAATGTAAATAATGAAATCTGTGAATGAAAATAAATATCAACCTTCAGACTGCAGTCCTTCAGATCTTCAGAGTGCACTGTCAGACGAACACACAGATATCTGCCTTTATAATGTGAGTATATATATATATATATATATATATATATATATATATATATATATATATATATATATATATATATATATATATGAGGTTGATCGTGTATACACGTGGTCGAAGAGGAATGATTCATGCCGCATGGTAATACAATTTTCTTAATGTATCCTTTTTTCATTTTTTCATTTTTTGATGCCTGTAGTCTGAGTTTAAGCATTTATAGTAATGTACTATTGCTTAATCTGAAACAGGCATTTGTTTGGGTTAATTAGAGTTAAATACTCAGACCTGAAGAGGAATTTAATTCTGATTAATCATCGAATTTGGGAAGGTTCTGTTCTTTTCTCTTATCGGCATTATGGCCGTGAATTTGCTTCTATGGTGATGTTAATATTACTTGAATTGTATTTTTATTTTTTTTATTTTTACATAATTCTTATTATTACATTTCAAATATATATATATATATATATATAGTATATATATTTGATAAATTGAAAATCCTAACAATTATGTTCAATTATGCAGTGTTTTGATTAAGTTTTTTATGTATCGTATTTTTAGATATTTTTCTTATATATATATATATATATATATATATATATATATATATATATATATATATATATGTATATATATAGTATATATATTTGATAAATTGAAAATCCTAACTATTATGTTCAATTATGAAAAATTAGCAATATTAAAAAATGTCAGCAAAATATGATTGTGCCTAGCATGGAAATGTATTAAGAACATACATGGCCACGCCTACATGTGACCACGCCAATTTTTCACGTTCGAAGTTATCTACAAAAATAGTGTTTATTTGTAATAAATAGGGAATATAGTACAGGGATGGACTGGGTTAGTTACTGGGGCGAATTTGCAAGATCTTTTCGTCGAAGTGGACTGCTTTCCGTACATAAGTAGTATAATGTACAGGGGAAGTATTGGGACAGAGTCGAAAATTCAAATGCGAGTTTTCGACGGAAGAGCATGTTTCAAGCATCCCTGAAATCGAATCCAAAAAAAAATTTAAGGCACTGACTGTGTGTATATGTTAGTGTGTGTGTGTCCTTGATTCTGTGCAAGCGATATTTCATGAATAAATGAAGCAATTACTCCTTAAAAGTAGAGTGTAGATGTTAGGATTTTAATACAAATATAAAACAAAATTCATTTCAAACGTATTCAAAAGACTACATGAAAAACTTTCACCTATAAAGAATATATTAATCACATTAGAAATTTAATTTTTATGAAAGATATTAACAAAGTGTCGAACCAGGGTTTAAAAAAAAAATAATAATAATAATAATATGACACGCATGATATTGCAGACAGAAAAGTAATATATTTCAGGGAAGGGGAGATTATATTGAAAAAGTGTCTTTTAATTAAAAATTCCTTGTGGTTAGTTTTGACGTTTATTTGCAATGATAAAGAACCATTTTTTTCTGCATTTGTACGACTTAATGACTAGATGCCAAGTATTTACGACACGTTGTCGCTTTCAGATAAAATGAGATTGCGTTTCGAAATGATATTTGGATCATTTAATATTTTTTAATAAATGTTTTATATGAAGCTTTAATAATTATACATGATGGGGATATTAATTTATTAAATTTTCTCCTCAATTTAATGCATGATTAGGCTTCGTAAAATGAATTTGGAATGGATAAGGCAGTATGGTAGAAACATGTATAAGGTAGGGGTCTAAATATCTGTCTTTCTTTTGACTCAGGTCATCCTACTTCTGCTACCCAATTTTGATTGAAACCCTGTGGGAGCGATATGTACAGGAACCGTATCCATCTCCCCTTGCCACCAACCTCACGGAAGGACTTTCGAACCCACAAATTTAATGTGCCTGTACTCCGCGTAGACACGGGGACAGTTTGAGCAAAGCCGAGAATAGAACTCGATTTCTATCAGAATATCGTCTAATTGCCTAATTCTGTCCCGTGAACTAGCAGGCATGAGTGTTATTGATTAAACAAACATTAGAATAAAGATGAGTTCGAAAAAACATTTTCCCTAATTTCAATTACGACTAAATCGAAAAATTTCTTTTGTGATCCCATGTGTCGGACAAAAAATGTTGTCGATATCTTTCAAACCCCCCTCCCACAATCACCACCCTCCTTCATTTGGGGTGGTTGAATTTAAAATAAAATCCATAAAACTATGATAAATGCGAGAATTTGATAAAAAAATTACTTGATCTGGGAACTATCGTTAAATATTTTGTCGAGCCCCATGTGACTCAAACATCATTTGCCACTATTCGAAGGTTCCTTCATAAATTTCTCGTATTATTTTATAAATAAATTAACATTTTATAAACTGAAAATACTAATATAAAAATACATTTAAATTGCTACAAGGAAACTAGAACGTCGTGAAGTACAACACGTAATAGATTTAAGGTATCAATATGTTTTGGACACAAAACCCTCTCACCCTTAAGATAATAGAAGATATAACGAACTCAGTCAAAGAAAGATTTCTCTCTGTAGAAAGTTTCACATATTCTTCCTTATAATTAAATAACTAATAATCGAAGATATGATTCATAAGAATGACTAAAACATCAGCTTACTCTTGCAGAAAAGGTGGATTAGAAAAGTAGTTGTGGTGAGAAGCACTTGATATACTGTTTTTTGTATATTTCTGTTATCAAAATTTACTATATAAATTTTAAGAGTTACTTAGATCTACAATAGCCGGTTTTGAATCACTTGTATAGAATATGAAAACCAATGTGTGTTTATATATGTAAACCACTGTGTATTTATATATATAAATCCCTATATGTTTATATATGTAAACCAC
Organism: Amaurobius ferox; assembly: GCA_951213105.1. Lineage (NCBI taxonomy): Eukaryota > Metazoa > Arthropoda > Arachnida > Araneae > Amaurobiidae > Amaurobius > Amaurobius ferox. The sequence continues at coordinate 56,512,966 of OX578148.1, read as the reverse complement.
TCTATGTGTATATATGAAAATCACTGTGTGTTTATATATGTAAACCACTGTGTGTTTATATTTGCTTGTTATGTATGGTTTGAAATCCATATTCTACTGCCAAACCAAATCAGTGCTCATGCGCATAACGAGAATAGTGCAGCTCCGAATTGTCCATTGTAAATTGTGCAGTGCTAAAATATGGTAATCCAGGCAAATTTAATAGCTGCAAGATACTTTTGCTAAATTTTTTATTTAACAGTACACATTTTAGTTTCCTACAGTACAGCTAGAAGTATTTTTACTACAGGGAAGCTGATTTCCTATTTCATGTTACAGGTTGTTGGTTGATGTTGATCTTATTCTGATAAGTATTGCATGTTAAATATCATCCATCTTATCGTAACCATTGGCATAAATTGTTCTATGGTGCAAATGTCGCAATCCGTGTTATTTACTGAAGAGTGCAGACATTGGCAGGATTAGTGTCACTTGATGGATGGTTAACCACCCAGACCGTCCTACTCGTCCGACGACTTGAGCAGCTGTTTGGACTTGATGGATGGTGTAGATATTGGATGGATGGTGTCGATATGTGTCGAACTAAGGCTCCTCTATATACGAGCTGACTCATCAAGCATATTGAAGCCCACCGTAGCTGGAAACGCAATCCATTAGCATTAGCTCTATTCGTATTTCCACTTTAGGAAGTATTATTGAAATAATTATGGATGGTTATTTTGCACCGAACTGCTCTAATCATTCTAGAAATGATTTTAGGCTATTTCGTTTTTCTAGAAACGAAGAAAGAAGAAAACAATGGCTAATAAATAGGCGGCGCGATAATTGGATACCCGATACTGGAGCATACTTATGCGAGGTAAGTTCTACAATATTCTAATTGAAACTTCTTTTTTTATATAAATTATTTATTTTAAACACTTATTTTATAATTTCTGTAACTGTAATATGAGTTATTAATAATTTTTAGTTGTTATAGTCTTATCTTAGGACACTTGGTTTGTAATGTAAACATCACCTTGAATGCATTATACTGTCTTCCAAACCTAGAAGAAAATAGCTTCAAATTATATATATACATAATTTGAACCTATATATATATATTAAAGATTTATTGCTGTTACACCAATATCTTTCATGTTTTATACACTTTGTTGTATTTTTAGATCATAATGAATCACAGAATTGGTGAATCCTACTATCAACAAACTGTCGCCAAGTGGGAAATTTGCCATGTTATAGTAGTTATGCAAACATAAGCTAAAATGGTAAATAAATCGAAATACGTTTATCATAATAGCTACTTAATGAACAACTATTGTTTGAAAATCTTTGATGAAAAAAAGCCGAGCTCAGTAGGGTTATTATTAGTATTTTCCTCTTTAAATACAAAGTAGTTAACAAACTTTCAAATATGTGATACAAACATTCATACATGCTATTAATAAAACCTTTTATGATAAACGTATTTCGATTTATTTACCATTTTAGCTTATGTTTGCATAATTACTATAACATGGCAAGTTTTCCACTTGGCGACAGTTTGTTGATAGTAGAATTCACCAATTTTGTGATTCATTATGATCTAAAAATACAACAAAGTGTATAAAACTTGAAAGATATTGGTGTAACAGGAATAAATCTTTAATATATATATGTAAAATTTGAAGCTATTTACTTCTAAGTTTTGAAAACAGTATAATGCATTCAAGGTGATGTTTACATTACAAACCAAGTGTCCTTAGATAAGACTATAACAACTAAAAATCATTAATAATCCATATTACAGTTACAGAAATTATAAAACAAGTGTTTAAAATAAATACTTTATATAAAAAAAGAAGTTTCAATTAGAATATTGTAGAACTTACCTCGCACAAGTATGCTCCAGTACCGGGTATCCAATTATTGCGCCGACTATTTATTAACCATTGTTTTCTTCTTTTTTCGTTTCTATGAAAGCGAAATAGCCCAAACCCTTTCTAGAATGACTAGAGCAGTTCGGTACAGAACAACCATCCATAATTATTTCAATAATACTTAAGTGAAAATGCGAATAGAGCTAATGCTAATGGATTGCTCTTCCAGCTATGGTGGGCTTCAATATGCTTGAAAAGTCAGCCTGTAGTAGAGGAGCTCTATGTCGAACCAATACGTCTTGTGGGATGACGTTGATTTCGTCGCGACCAATGTTGCTCCTTGAAGGTGCTAACTTGTCGCGACAAGTATCTCTCTTGCTGAATGGTGATGTCCTTATCGTGATCAATGTCGCTTGCTAAATGATGTTGACCTTGTCACGACCAATCTTTCTCGTTGGTAGATGCCTAACTTGTTGCTACCAATGTCGTATGTTTGAGGGTGTCCACTGGGAAAATAAAAATGTTTATCAACATTAAAGAAATGAAAAATTAAGTACTATGAAATTAATTTTAATATTATTGCATTTTATATGGATTTAGTTCTTTTGCATATATTAACAATGCAATTAGAAACTTTGACACCGTGGTACTGAAATAATAAATAAATAAGTAAACAACATCACGTAACACAACAAATTGAGAAATATATCATAATTTAAAAATGAATACTCTTTAAAAATTAAAATTGTCTAAAAATATAATTATACTCTACAAGTCTATACGAAAAGGCATACATTAACTGCGTCAGACATTTTTCGTTATTAGATATGTATGTTTTTGTATTCTCTTTTTGTTCCTAAGCTGAAGAACAATATTCCACACTAATACTTATTAAGGCTACTCTGCCACATACCATTGACGGAATATTTCTGGATATTTGTTTTATGGTATAGAAGGCTTATCTACACGGAATCAAGAATTGCGTTGTTCCTATATAGTGACTCTGGTATGAGGAAAGCATTAAGGATACTGTTATCTTGTCGGAAAATACTTCCAGGAACATGTTATGGTTTCCGAGAATCTGATAACATTTTGTATAAATGATTAGTGTATAAAGGCGTATAGAAGAAGGAAATAAGGAACTGGAGAATGAAATCTGAAAAACTGCAATATATCGTGAAGAATTTATCTAATCTTGTTGCTATTGGTGCTATTTGTTTAATTATTAATGTTAAATATACAGCACGTATTTATTTTATATAAGTAGGCATATTAATTATTTGTCCTGAAATAAATCTTCCGTGCAAAAAGAAAGTATTACGATGAGGTCAGAAATGATCTTTTCTGGGTTACGCGAAGCAACTATTTTTTGATGTACGTCTTCTTGACTTTGTTGGTACTGGTGCTTTGCGTTATTTATCCTGGTGAAGTGTGCAAAAAAATGGATATATAAACAAAGGTGATCAAATACCTCATCTTTAAAATTCTGGATGTTCCGCTCATGCTGCTTCACCTAAAACTGCTATAAAGCAAACTGATAAGTTTTAGAGTCCAGATTTGTAGGGAAATAATAAAAAAACTGATATGGGCAGCACATGACTTTCCTTATATAATGCAATGAATTTATTATTTTTATAGTAAAAAAAAAAGGTTATTCTTATAGTAGATATTTATATTATTTTCAAGAGAACAGTTCATGCTAGTGTTATAAAGTTTATATCAATCGTTTACTACGGAAAAATTACATAAGAAATGTCTATTTGCGTAACTTAATTAAAGATTATGATTTTTTCGATAATTTTTTGAGAATTTCATTTGAAAATTTAGGGGGGGGGGGTTCTGAACATTCGATTGTGTTTAAAAACAATAAGGTTCTAGTATTCACGGAGTGTGATTTTTGTACCAAATATCATTCAAATTCCTCCATTCGTTCGTGAGATATCGTCTCCACAGGCTCACTGACAGACACACACACACACAGACATCACCTCAAAAATGTTCGATTCGAGATCAGTGATGCTTGGAACGTGCTCTCCCGTCGAAAACTCGAATTCAAATTTCCGACCCCGTCACAATACTTTCCTTGTAGATTATATTATATAAGGAAAGTAATAATGTATATTTTTAATCTGTACTATTGTACTTCAGTGGTTTCCAAATCATTGTAATATTTTCGGAAAAAAAGAAGGCTGATTGCTCGGCCGAAGTTGGTACCCTTTTATCTTGACCAAACTTTCCACTTTAATTAAACACAGCTTTCAAACTAATTTGCAGTACACGTAAGAACATTTATTTTAAAATTTATAAACCTGTGCAGAACAAACAGTATAAAGCCCTCCTCGACAAGAAAATTGGAATTCCATAGATGCGAAAAAATATATAGAGCCTTTATATTTTTTACAATGCTAGGAATTCGGGGATACAATGTTTTCTTGTATCTTATTAATTGCGTGGTTTTGACGAGAATGTGTTAAACATCTGTCGCTGATTGGCTATTTCTGCTCGACATTATGCTCATCATCTCTTTAGGTCCAAGTTTTTACTTTCATCGCTTATGAGCCGTCCCCCCAAATCCTACTGTTTTTTCCAAACCCACCTGAGAGATATCTTTGGACTGAAACCCTTAGTTTTATTATCCGTCTACTTGCACCATCATATATCAACTTATACATTTTTTTGCATACAACGGCACTTGTAGATTCCGCCATCTGTCTCTCGCTTTGTGGTATAGAAAATATGTCTGGCCATCACCTTTTCTAGCGTTCCTCTTTTTCATCAAGAGTGATACCATTCACCTGTGATGACTTCTGCACCTTTTGAGCTTCCTGCGGTTGGATTGCCAGGGGCCTAGATCCACGAGAATGATGTCACTAAATTTATCGCATGATATCACAACATGAAAAGCGAACATGTTTCTCAACAGTTAATATTTTTTTTTAATTTATGGGATTTTTTGTTAAATTTATGTGCAATATTCAAAAATGTGAAATATTTTGAGAACGGTTCATGCTAGCGTTCTAAAGTATATATCAATCGTTTCTAAGAAAAAATTACATACGAAATGTCCATTTGCGTAACTATATTAAAGGTTTTGATTTTTTGATGATTTTTTCTAAATTTCACTCGAAAATTTAGGGAGGTTCTGAACATTCGATTACGTTTAAAACCAATAGGCTTCCAGTATTCAAGGATTGTGATATTGGTATCAAATTTCATTCGAATCACTCCATTCGTTCGTGAGATATCGTCTTCACAGGCTCATTAACACACACACACACACAGACATCACCTCAAAAATGTTCGATTCTTGATCAGGGATGCTTGAAACGTGCTCTCCCGTCGAAGACTCGAATTTTCGACCCCGTCACAATACTTTCCTTATACATTATGTATATAAGGAAAGTAAAAGCAATATATAAAACTTGCTAACATATATAACATTTCATTCAAATTAAATACTCATAATATTGATTACTAACAGTTTCGGTACAAAATACATCTTCTAAAATAAAAATTCCGAACCTATCTTTTGTACATCCTTGGACAAAATATAGCAAAATATTTCAAAACTAGAAGGTATGCCCGTCACACGACGGAATTCTAAATTTGCAAATCATTACCTAACGTTTGACGTTATTTTTATCAATTTGGCGATGGATTTGAGATTGCCGTGGAGTTTCCTGTTCAATTTGCAGCCTATTCTTTTCGACCTTTTCTTTTCGAATTTTTTCCAAAGATTCCTGACTTTGACGTCTTCACCATCTTTTTACTCTTTCTCTGTTTAACCGACGTTTCTTTTCTTTTCTATCCTCTTCATTTTCCATTGGCTAACACGTTTGTAAAATAAAATTCGTTTTGAATGTCAAAATAATGTTTTATTTTTGTTAAATCTTTTTAAATATAAATTTAAATCTGGTGACACCACTCAAAAGAAAAAAATAAGAAGAGAAGAAAAAAATCTGTTGTGGGCAACACATGATTTTCCCTGCAGACTTATATCCACCTTCTCTTTATTATAATTAAATTTAATTCATTTTTAATTCAATTTTCGTTCTCATTTGGTAACTGGACTTATTTTCAAAAATGATGTAGAGAAAATACGAAAAAACTAAAGTATCCCGTGAACGGCTAGTCCTAGTGTAATGGGGAGGGGGTCTTATTCTTCTCTTCGTTAAAAATTACGTATAAAACAAACATTTAATGGATAATGGTAAATATTTGAGAATACGTAGTTTTTTATTTTAGATTTTGATGATTTTTGAGGGGCCATTTTGCAAAAAAAGGCAGGTTATTTTTTTCCGAAACGTACCACAGTCTAATCAGTTCCAAGGTGACCCACAAGCGGCTTATCTACCGAATTTTGTGAAATGCGGTCCATTAGTTTTTCAGCTAAAGCGGATACAGGTAATTTTTTCGGACCATTTCGCAGAAAAACGCAGGTTCTTTTATCCCGAATCGTACCCAAAACGAATCAGCACCAGATTCGCTCACAAGTGACTTACCTACTAAATTTTGTGAAATTCGGTCAATTAATTTTTTTTGTTAGAGTGGATACAATATCTGCACAGACAGACACACAGACAGACAGACAGTCACACACACACACACACACACACAGACGTCACGCTAAAAATGGTTTATAGTATTCTAGAAGTCCGGAAATATGTAGATCCGTCAAAAACTTGAGTTGCGATTTTCGGTATGATTCCAATACTTTCCCTATACATTACCAGGTATTGCAGGAAAAGTAAGAAAAAAAAAACGAACACCTTCAACCGAAAATTTAATTACCTAAGAAGAACGCTAACTAAGATTTTTAATGTGAATACTGAATTCAAGCAGCAGGGAGCGTGGAAGTCAATAGGTGATTGGAAAAGTTTAGTGTTCACGTGGAGGGTTATGATAATGCTGATGGTCTGGGTTAGTATCTAAATTGAAATGTTTACCCCTGATTGTACTACGTTTGGCAGTATTTTGCACCATCATTATCCAGAGATAGATAGTTAAACAGACAGTTAAATCAAGGTGTTTATATTATTAATAAACTAAAATGAAAAAATCTGATGTGGGCAACACATGACTTTCCTTATATAATGTAATGAATTTACTACCTTAACAGTAAAAAAAATAGGTTTTTCTTATAGTAGATACTAATATTCTTTCCCAGATATTAAATTTTCGACAATTAGTCGCCATTTCCATTGATTTAGCGTCATTTTTATCTATTTGGCGAGATTTTCGCTAATTTGGCAACATTTCAAAAAGTCGCCAAGTTGGCGACATTCCGCCAAATTCGTCGCCAAAAACTCGCCAAGCGTTATGGATGGAGAAATAAGTTATTCCTACAGCAGATAAATGACTATTGGCTTTCAAATACAAAAGTATTACTCAAAGTATCTTTTTTCATGAATGGAACGAGCTAGATCCACGAGAATGATGTCACCCAATTTATCGCATGATATTACACAGGAAAAGTGAACATGTTTCCCAATAGGAAATTTTTTTTTTATTTTATATGACTTTTTGATAATTTAACTGAATAATTGTGCAATATCTCGAGAACGATTCATGTTAGCGTTCTAAAATTTATGATAATCGTTTTCTAATGAAGAATTACATAAGAAATGTCTATTTGCGTAACTTTATTAGTGGTTTTGAATTTTTGACGATTTTTTCAAAATTTCATTCGAAAATTTAGAGGGGTTCTGAACATTTGATTGCGTATAAAAACAATAGGCTTCCAGTGTTTACAGATTGTGATTTTTGTACCAAATTTGGTTCGGATCGGTCCATTCGTCCGTCAGTAATCGTCTCCACAGTCTCACTGACACACACACACACACATATACTTTCACACACACGCACGTACACACACACACACTCACACACACACAGACATCACTTCAAAAATGTTTGATTCGTGATCAGGGATGCTTGAAACGTGCTCTCCCGTCGAAAACTCGAATTCGAATTTTCGACCCCGTCACAATACTTTCCTTATGCATTATGTATATAAGGAAAGTAAAAATGTACAAAAAAGCAACCAACAAACTATGAAGATATTCAAATTTTCTGCGATTTCCAAACAATTTTTGTGACCCCCTTTAGTATAACTGCCTTAATAGGTACTTAAAGCATACTAAGATTCAGTGATCTAGCTCACGTGGAGTTTCAGGAGGAATAAGAAAGACAAGCCACGTAAGACAGTAATTGTATATTTTGTCCATATATTTCTATCACTTGCTCATAGAATCCATTCCACATGACTGCTTGTTAAGAATATTCCACCGCATATTGTTTGCCACTTCTTTCTGGATATTTGTTTTACGATATGGAAGGCATATCTACGAGGAAGCAAGAATATCTTTGTCTATAGAGAATGACACTGGGATAAAGAGAGCTTTAAGCATATTGTTATCTTGTAGATAAATACTTGCAAGACCATGTTACGCTTTCCTATGCTGTGATAACTTTCATTAAATCATTGATGAGTAATGTGTGCTTGAACATGAAAGTAATGGATATTTGGATAATAATCGTTTTAATGAAATGCTATGAAAAGTATGATTGAATTTTTATTAAGAATATATCAAAAATGTTCAGCAAAGTATATAAGAAAATCCCTTATCTATGTTTGCCGTATTTAGTGACAAAGTTATCAGTGATTTGGCAGCACTGGAGATAAATTTGGCCCATTTGAGTAAGCGTGGTGACTTTGGGAAATGTTTCCAAGTTAATGAGAGTAGAGTATTAACACAATTTCATTTAATTTACTTGACAGTCCTTGCCAAATATGGGAAACCAGGAAATTATTCATTCATATTTATTAATAAAGAAAATTGTTTGTTGTATAGGTATTTTAGCAAAATACGTTCAAAATGCTGTTACAAGTTTTAATATGATTAAAAAGGTTTGTTTAATGCATCTTAAATCACAAAAGAAAAGTTGGTCAAATGGTTTTGAAAGAAAAAACTGACATTTTTTTTCAGGACTACAAAGCAACTAAACTTACGCTCATCAGGGCTTTATTGGCATCTTGAAAGCAAAATTGGCATTGCTAAGCTGATACTGCCCATGTGTGTGTGTTTGTGTGTATGTGTATCTCACTGTTTAATAATCCTTCATTTTGCTATCAAACAGGTTTGCACCAATATTGTAAGATTTATGCTACTCAATAGAAAGTAAATGCTACTCAATAGACATATGCTACTCAATAGACATTTGTATCATAAAATTATATATTTAATATGTTTTTTCTGTTTTCGGTGATAATTGTCTTAATACACGTATTTGTCACATAATTTCATTTATATGACATTTATATTTTTCGAACAACAAAAAACTTTGTAGCAAACACTTTTAGATTTTTCATAAAATAGGCCTTAAAATATGCGCATTTTAACATTTTTTATCCATAAAACAAAATAGTGCAATATCCATAAAACAAAATAGTCCTTAAATAGTGCAACATATTAAAAATTCATGGAATATTTTGTCTAGCTTTCATAGCATACATTTAGTAAATAGCTTTGGAGAGCAAAATAACATTTACCATAAATTTATCTCTCTTTTAAAAAGAACACGTGATGGGATTACAAGCTGAGAGAAAATGGATAAATATAAGACGCTGAAAGTGCATTTCTCTTTTCTCTTTTTTTTCATTTCCAACATTTACGGAATCCCATTTTAAAATATATTTGAAATGACATGATGATGCCATTACTTTGAATTTTTGATATATGTATATATACATATTTATAAAAAATATTAAAATAGTAAATCTAATGGTAAAATATATACATATTTATATATATATATATATATATATATATATATATATATATATATACACTGCTGGCCAATAAAATTGCTACACCAGGAAGGGAAGAGAAGCAAATAGCAGAATCTTATTCATTGTACGTATACAGTATAATGAGAGGAAAACATGATTAAATTTGCAAGTGGTTTGGGATACACATCATGCAGAATTCAGTACACAGAGCTGCCACATCTGGCAGCAACAACAGCTGTAATCAGACTGGGCATGGAGTCGAATTG